>JASAUF010000239.1:5000-1205000 GCA_030180095.1 Magnolia changhungtana
TTTTAAATTTTAAATTTTAAATTTTAAATTTTAAATTTTAAATTTTTAAATTTTAAATTTTAAATTTTAAATTGCTGCCCCATTTAAATTTTAAATTTTTAAATTTTAAATTTTAAATTTTAAATTTTAAATTTTAAATTTTAAATTTAAATTTAAATTTAAATTTTAAATTTAAATTTTAAATTTTAAATTTTAAATTTTAAATAAATTTAAATTTAAATTTTAAATTTTAAATTTAAATTTTAAATTTTTAAATTTAAATTTTAAAATTTAAATTTTAAATTTTGAATTTTAAATTTAAATTTTAAATTTTAAATTTTAAATTTAAATTTTGAAATTTTAAATTTTAAATTTTAAATTTTAAATTTTAAATTTTAAATTTAAATTTTAAATTTTAAATTTTAAATTTTAAATTTTAAATTTTAAATTTTAAATTTTAAATTTTAAATTTTAAATTTTAAATTTAAATTTTAAATTCCTAAATTTTAAATTTTAATTTAGTACTAAATTGTTAAATTTTTAATTATAAATTTTAAATGGCCTAAATTGGTGGGGTATTAATTTAAATTTTAAATTTTAAATTACTCAAATTGTGGCTAAAATTTTAAACCCTAAACCCTAAATTTAGGGTAAAGGGTAAATTCTAAATCCCTAAACTTTAAATTTAAATTTTAAATTGTCTAAATTGTTAAATTTTAAATCCTAAAACTTTAAATTGTAAATTTTAAATTTGGTTAAATCCCTAAATTTTAAATTGGTGAGCCCAAATTTTAAAATTTTGAATTTTAAATTTTGAATTTTAAATTTTAAATTTTAAATTTTAAATTTTAAGATTTTAAATTTTAAAGTTTAAATTTTAAATTTTAAATTTTAAATTTTGAAATTTTAAATTTTAAATTTGGAATTTTAAATTTTAAATTTTAAATTTAAATTATAAATTTTAAATTTTAAATTTTAAATTTTTAAATTTAAATTTTAAATTTTAAATTTTAAATTTTAAAATTTTAAATTTAAATTTTAAATTTTGAATTTTAAATTTTAAATTTTTAAATTTAAATTTTAAATTTTAAATTTTTAAATTTTAAATTTTAAATTTTAGAATTTAAATTTTAAATTTTAAATTTTAAATTTTAAATTTTAAATTTTAAATTTAAATTTCAATTTAAATTTTAAATTTTAAATTTTAAATTTTAAATTTTAAATTTTAAATTTTAAATTTTAAATTTAAATTTTAAATTTTAAATTTTAAATTTTAAATTTTAAATTTTAAATTTTAAATTTTTAATTTTAAATTTTAAATTTTAAATTTTAAATTTTAAATTTTAAATTTAAATTTTAAATTTTAAATTAAATTATTAATTTTAAATTTTAAATTTAAATTTTAAATTTTAAATTTTAAATTTTAAATTTAAATTTTAAATTTTAAATTTTAAATTTAAATTTTGAAATTTGGTAAATGTTTAAATTTTAAATTTGAATTTTAAATTTTAAATTCCTAAATTTTAAATTTTAAATTTTAAGTTTAAATTTTAAATTTAAAGTTTAAATTTTGGAAATTTTAAATTTAAATTTTAAATTTTAAACCTTAAAGGTTAAATTTTAGGGTATAAATTTTAGGAAATTTTAATATTTTGAATTTAAATTTTAAATTTTAATTTTAAATTTTAAATTTAATTTTAAATTCCTAAATTTAAACTTAAATTTTAATTTTAAATTTTAAATTTTAAATTTTAAATTCCTAAATTTTAAATTTTAAATTTAAATTTTAAATTTTAAATTTTAAATTTTAAATTTAAATTTTAAATTTTAAATTTTCACTTTAATTTTAAATTTTAAATTTTAAATTTTAAATTTTAAATTTTAAATTTTAAATTTTAAATTTTAAATTTTAAATTTTAAATTTTAAATTTTGAATTAAATTTTAAATTTAAATTTTAAATTTCTAAATTTTAAATTTTAAATGGGATTTTAAATTTTAAATTTTAAATTTTAAATTTTAAATTTTAAATTGATTAAATTTTAAATTTTAAATTTTAAATTTTAAAATTTTAAATTTTAAATTTTAAATTTTAAATTTTAAGTTGCAATTTAAATTTTAAACTTTAAATTTTAAATTTTTAAATTTTAAAGTTTAAATTTTAAATTTTAGAATTTAAATTTAAATTTTAAATTTTTAAATTTAAATTTTAAATTTTAAATTTTAAACTTTAAATTTTAAAATTTTAAATTTTAAATTTTTAAATTTTAAATTTTGAAATTTTAAATTTTAAATTTAAATTTTAAATTTTAAATTTTAAATTTTAAATTTTAAATTTTGAAAATTTTGAATTTTAAATTTTAAATTTTAAATTTTAAATTTATAAATTTAAATTTTGAAATTTAAATATTAAATTCTTAAATTTTTAAATTTAAATCGTTAAATTTTAAATTTTAAGGCCCTAAACCCTAAACCCCAAATTTGTAAATTTCGTAAATTTAAATTTTAAACTTTTAAAGTTTTAAACCCTAAAATTTAAATTTTAAATTTTTAAATTTTGAAATCCCAAAAACTAAATTGATTAAAGTATAAATTTTAAACCCTAAAGTTTAAATTTAGTTAAATTTTAAATATTTAAAGTTTAAATTTTAAAACCTAAAACTGCAAGTATGAATTTTAAATTTTAAAAACTAAATTTTGAAATTTTAAATTATAAATTTTGTAAAGTTTAAATTATAAACCCTTTTAAACCTCAAACCCTAAATTCAAACTTTTAAATTATAAATTTTAAACTTATAAATTTTAAATGGTGTTAAATTTAAAACTTTGTAAACACAAACCCTAAATTTTAAATTTAAATTATAAATTTAAATTTGAAATTTTAAATTTAGTAAATTTAAATTTTAAATTTAAATTTTAAATTTTAAATTTTAAATTATAAATTTTAAATTTTAAAGTTTAAAATTAAATTTTAAATTAATAAATTTTAAATTATAAACCTTTGAAATTTAAATTTCAAATTTTAAATTTTAAATAATAAACTCCTTTAAATTTTAAATTATAAACCCTAAAATTTTAAATTTTAAATTATAAATTTTAAATTTAAACCCTAACCCCAAACCCTAAACTCTAGGGCTAAACTCCTAAATTTAAACTTTTAAATTTTAAATTTAAATTTTAAATTTTAAATTTTAAATTCTTTAAATTTTAAAATTTTAAATTTTTAAATTTTAATTTTAAATTTTAAATTTTAAATTTTAAATTTTAAATTTTAATTTTAAATTTTAAATTTTAATTTTAAATTTTGAATTTTAAATTTTAAATTTTAAATTTTAAATTTTACTTAATTTTAAATTTTAAATTTTAAATTTTAAATTTTAAATTTAAATTTTAAATTTTAAATTTAAATTTTAAATTTAAATTTAAATTAAGTTAAATTTTAAATTTTAATTTTAAATTTTGAAATTTTAAATTTTAAATTAAATTTTAAATTTTAAATTTTAAATTAACTTAAATTATAAATTTTAAATTTGGAAATTTGAAATTTTAAATGGATTAAATTTTAAATTGTTAAATTTTAAATTTAAATTTTAAATTTTAACTAGTTTAAATTTAAATTTTAAATTTTAAATTTTAAATTTTAAATTTTAAATTTTGAAATTTTAAATTTTAAATTTTAAATTTTAAATTTTTAAATTTTAAGATAAAAATAAATTTTAAATTTAAATTTTAAATTTTAAATTTTAAATTTTAAATTTTAAATTTTAAATTTTAAATTTTAAATTTTAAATTTTAAATTTAAAATTGTAAATTTAAATTTTGTATTTTAAATTTAAATTTAAATTTTTAAATTTTGGAATTTACTGAATTTTAAATTTTAAATTTTAAATTTTAAATTTTAAGTTGTGGAATTTTAAATTTTAAAATTTTTAAATTTTAAATTTTAAATTTTAAATTTTAAATTTTTAAATTTTAAATTTTAAATTTAAATTTTAAATTTTAAATTTTAAATTTTTAAATTTTAAATTTAAATTTTAAATTTTAAATTTTAAAATTTTTTAAATTTTAAATTTTAAATTTTAAATTTTAAATTTTAAATTTTAAATTTTAAATTTTAAATTTTAAATTTAATTTTAAATTTTAAATTTTAAATTTTAAATTTTAAATTTCTAAATTTTAAATTTTAAATTTTTAAATTTTAAATTTTAAATTTTAAATTCTTAAATTTTGCACTTAAATTTTAAATTAACGTTAAATTTAGGTAAATTTGGTAAATTTTAAATTTTAAATTTGAAATTTTAAATTTTAAATTTAAGATAAAATTTTAAATTTTAAATTTAAATTTTAAATTTGAAATTTTAAATTTAAATTTTTAAATTTTAAATTTTGAATTTAAATTTTAAATTTTAAATTTTAAATTTGAATTTTAAATTCTAAATTTTAAATTTTGGAATTTTAAATTTGGAGAAATTTTAAATTTTAAATTTTGGAATTCAGGTTTAAATTTTAAAATTTTAAATTTTTAAATTTTAAATTTTTTAAATTTTGAGAATTTTAAATTTTAAATTTGGAAATTTTAAATTTTAAACTTTAAATTTTAAATTTTGAATTTTAAATTTTTAAATTTTAAATTTTAAATTTTGAAATTTTAAGTTTTAAATTTTAAATTAGAGATTATAAATTTTAAATTTTTGGAAATTTTAAATTTTAGTAATGTTTAAATTTTGGTTAAATTTTAAATTTTAAATTTTAAATTTTAAAATTTCAAATTTTAAATTTTAGGGTGAAAATTTTAAATTTTAAATTTTAAATTTTAAATGTTTAAATTTTAAATTTTAAAGTTTTAAATTTTAAAGTTTAAATTTTAAATTTTAAATTTAAATTTTAAATCTTAAAATTTTAAATTGCTTAATTCCTAAATTCATAATTTTAATTTTAAATTTAAATTTAAATTTTAAATTTTAAATTTTTTAAATTTTAAATTTTAAATTTTAAATTTTAAATTTAAATTTTAAAGTTTAAATTATAAGTTTAAATTTAAATTTTAAATTTTAAATTTTAAATTTAAATGATTTAAATTTCTAATTTTAAATTTTAAATTTTAAATTTAAATTTTAAATTTTAAATTTTAAATTTTAAATTTTAAAATTGGTAAATTTTAAATTTTAAATTTTAAATTTTGAAATTTAAATTTTAAATTTTAAATTTTAAATTTTAATTATAATCTTTAAATTTAAATTTTAAATTTAAATTTTAAATTTTAAATTTTAAATTTTAAAGTTTAAATTTTAAATTTTACAAATTTTAAATTTTAAATTTAAATTTTAAATTTTAAATTTTAAATTTTAAATTTTAAATTTTAAATTTTAAATGTAAATTTTAAATTTTAAAATTTAAACTTTAAATTTTAAATTTTAAAATTTTAAATTTTAAATTTTAAATTTAAATTTTAAACTTTAAATTCTAAATTTTAAATTTTAAATTTTAAATTTTAAATTTAAAATTTTAAATTTTAAATTTTTAAATTTTAAATTTTAAATTTTAAATTTTAAATTTTGTAAAATTTTTAAATTTTAAATTTTAAATTTAAATTTTAAATTTTAAATTTTTTAAATTTAAAATTTTAAATTTTAAATTTTAAATTTTTAAATTTTAAATTTTAAATTTTAAATTTTAAATTTTAAATTTTTAAACTTTAAATTTTAAATTTTAAATTTTAAATTCTAATTAAATTTTAAATTTTAAATTTTTAAATTTTAAATTTTAAATTTTAAATTTTAAAATTTTAAATTTAAAATTTTTGGAAATTTTAAATTGTAAATTTTGTAAATTTAAATTTTAAATTTTAAATTTTAAATTTTAAATTTTAAATTTTAAAGACTTCTAAATTTTAAATTTTTAAATTTTGAAATTTTAAATTTTAAATTTTAAATTTTAAATTTTAAATTTTAAATTTTAAATTTGAAATTTTAAATTTTTAAATTTCATTTAAATTTTAAATTTTAAATTTGAAATTTTGAAATTTTAAATTTTAAATTTTAAATTTTAAATTTTAAATTTTAAATTTTAAATTTTAAATTTTAAATTTTAAATTTTTAAATTTTAAATTTTAAATTTTGAAATTTTAAATTTTAAATTTTAAATTTTAAATTTTAAATTTTAAATTTTAAATTTTCAATTTTAAATTTTAAATTTTAAATTTTTAAATTTTAAATTTTAAATTTTAAACCTTAACCCAACTCTAAAATCTAAATTTTAAACCCTAAACTCTAAAACCCTAAATTTTAAACCCAAATTTTAAACTCCTAACCCCAACTCCTAAAATTCCTAAACCTTAAAACCCCAAACCTTGGAACCCTAAACCCTTGGACCCCAACCTCAAACCCCAAAACCCCAATTTTAAACCCCAACCTCAAATCTTTAAACCCCAAATTCTAAACCTCAAACCCTAAACCCCAAACCCCAACCCTAAACCTCAAAACCCTAAACCCTGAACCCTAAATTTTAAATTTTAAATTTTAAACCCCAAATTTGATAAACCCTAAACCCTAAATTTGAAACCCTAAATTTTAAACCCCAAAACCCACCTCAAACCTCAAACTCAAACTCCTAAACCCTAAATCCCCAAACTCAAAATCCCCAAAATTTTCAACTCAACCTAAATTCCCAACCTCAAACCCTAAACCCTAGACCCTAAACCCTAAATCCTAAACCCTAAACCCCAACCTAAACCCTAAACCTAAATTTTAAACCCCAAATTTTAAACCCTAAACCCTAAACCTCAAACCCTAAACCCTAAACCCCAAACCCAAACCCTAAACCCCAACCCTAAACCCTAAACCCCAAACCCCAAACCTCAAAACTTAAACCCCAAAACCCTAAATTTTCAAACCTAAACCCTAAATTTTAAACCTCAAACCCCAAACTCCCAAATTTCAAACCCTAAACCCCAAACTCAGATAACCCTAAATTTTTAAACCCTAAACTCCTAAACCCTAAACTCCTAAACTCCTAAACTTTGGGAGAATTTTAAACCTAAATTTTGAAACTTTAAATTTTAAATTTTGAATTTTAAATTTTAAATTTTAAATCTTAGATAAATTTTTAAATTTTTGAAATTTTAAATTTTAAATTTTAAATTCTAAATTTTTAAATTTTGAAATTTTGAAATTTTAAATTTTTAAATTTAAATTTAAACTTTAAATTTAAACGAATTTTAAATTTTAAATTTTTAAATTTTAAATTTAAATTTTAAATTTTAAATTTTAAATTTTAAATTTTAAATTCCTAAATTTTAAACTTAAATTTTAAATCTAAAATTTCTTAAATTTTAAAATTTTAAATTTTAAATTTTAAATTTTAAATTTTAAATTTTAAATTTTAAATTTTAAATTTTAAATTTTAAATTTTAAATTTCTAAATTTTAAAATTTTAAATTTTAAATTTTAAATTTTAAATTTTAAATTTTAAATTTAAATTTTAAATTTTAAATTTTTAAATTTTAAATTTTAAATTTTAAATTTTAAATTTTGAATTTTAAATTTTAAATTTTAAATTTTAAATTTTAAATTTTAAATTTTAAATTTTTAATTTTAAATTTTAAATTTTAAATTTTAAATTTTAAATTTTAAATTTCTAAATTCTAAATTTTAAATTTTAAATTTTAAATTTTAAATTTAACTAAATTTTAAATTTTAAATTTTAAATTTAAATTTTAAATTTTTAAATTTTAAATTTTGGAAATTTCTAAATTTTAAATTTCTTTAAATTTTAAATTCTAAATTTTAAATTTTAAATTTTAAATTTTAAACTTTAAATTTTAAATTTTAAATTTTGGAATTTAAATTTTAAATTTTGAAATTTTAAATTTCTAAATTTTGAAATTTTAAATTTTAAACTTTAAATTTTAAATTTTAAATTTTAAATTTTAAATTTTAAATTTTAAATTTTAAATTTTAAATTTCTAAATTTTAAATTTCTAAATTTTAAATTTTAAATTTTAAATTTTAAATTTTAAATTTTAAATTTTAAATTTTAAATTTTAAATTTTAAAATTTTAAAATTTTTAAATTTTAAATTTAAATTTTAAATTTTAAATTTTAAATTTTAAATTTTAAATTTTGAAATTTTAAATTTTTAAATTTTTAAATTTTAAATTTGGAAATTTTAAATTTTAAATTTTTAAATTTTAAATTCTAAATTTTAAATTTTTTTAAATTTTAAATTTTAAATTTTAAATTTTAGAAATTTTAAATTTTAAATTTAAAATTTTTAAATTTTAAATTTTAAATTTTAAATTTTGGAAATTTTAAAACTTTAAATTTTAAATTTTAAATTTTAAATTTTAAAATTTAAATTTTAAATTTTAAATTTTAAATTTTAAATTTTAAATTTGAAATTTTAAATTTTAAATTTAAATTTTAAATTTTAAATTCTAAATTTTAAACTTTAAATTTTAAATTTTAAATTTAAATTTAAATTTTAAATTCTTTAAATTTTAAATTCTAAATTTAAATTTTAAATTTCAAATTTAAATTTAAATTTTAAATTTTAAATTTTGAATCAATTTTAAATTTTAAATTCTAAATTTTTAAATTTTAAATTTTAAATTTTAAATTTTAAATTTTTAAATTTTAAATTCTAAATTTTAAATTTTAAATTTTAAATTTTAAATTTTAAATTTTAAATTTTAAATTTTAAATTTAAATTTTAAATTTTAAATTTGAAATTTTAAATTTTAAATTTTAAATTTTAAATTTTAAATTTTAAATTTTTAAATTTTAAATTTTAAATTTTGAAATTTTAAATTTCTAAATTTTTAAATTCTGTAATTTAAATTTTAAATTTTAAATTTTAAATTTTTAATTTTAAATTTTAAATTTTAAATTTTGGAAATTTTAAATTTTAAATTTTAAATTTTAAATTTTAAATTTTAAATTTTAAATTTTAAATTTTAAATTTTAAATTTTAAATTTTAAATTTTAAATTTTAAATTTTAAATTTTAAATTCTTAAATTTTAAATTTTAAATTTTAAATTCCTAAATTTTAAATTTTAAATTTTAAATTTTAAATTTTAAATTTTAAATTTTAAATTTTAAATTTTAAATTTTAAATTTTAAAATTTTAAATTTTAAATTTTTAAATTTCAGAATTTTTTAAATTTTAAATTTTAAATTTTAAATTTTAAATTTCACCAAATTTTAAATTTTAAATTTTAAATTTTAAATTTTTCCAACCTTTAAATTTTAAATTTTAAATTTTAAATTTTAAATTTTAAATTTTAAATTTTAAATTCTAAATTTTAAATTTTAAATTTTAAATTTTAAAATTAAATTTTAAATTTAAAATTTTAAATTTTAAATTTAAATTTTAAATTTTAAATTTTAAATTTTAAATTTTAAACTTTGAAATTTTAAATTTTAAATTTTAAATTTTAAATTTTAAATTTTAAATTTTAAATTTCCTGCATTTTAAATTTTAAATTTTAAATTTAAATTTTAAATTTTAAATTTTAATGAAATTTTAAATTTAATTTTAAATTTTAAATTTCTAAATTTTAAATTTTAAATTTTGAATTTTAAATTTTGAATTTACCAAATTTTAAATTTTAAATTTTAAATTCCTAAATTTCTAACTTTAAATTTTAAATTTTTAAAATTTTAAATTTTAAATTTTAAATTTTGTAACTTTAAATTTTAAATTTTGTAATTTTAAATTTTAAATTTTAAATTTTAAATTTAAATTTTAAATTTTAAATTTGGAATTTTAAATTTTAAATTGAAATTTTAAATTCTAAATTTTAAATTTTAAATTTTAACAATTTAAATTTTAAATTTTAAATTTAATTTTAAATTTTAAATTTTGAATTTTAAATTTTAAATTTTAAATTTTAAATTTTAAATTTTAAATTTTAAATTTTAAATTTTTAAATTTTACCTTAAATTTTTGAAATTTTGACCTAAATTTTAAATTTTAAATTTTAAATTTTAAATTTTAAAATTTAAATTTTAAATTTTAAATTTTAAATTTTAAATTTTTAAATTTAAATTTTAAATTTAAATTTTAAATTTTAAATTTAAATTTTAAATTCAAATTTCCTAAATTTTGAAATTCTAAATTTTAAATTTTAAATTTCTAAATTTAAATTTTAAATTTTAAATTTTAAATTTAAATTTAAAATTTTAAATTTTAAATTTTAAATTTTAAATTTTAAACCTTAAATTTTAAATTTTTAAATTTTAAATTTTAAATTTTTAAATTTGTAAATTTTTAAATTTTAAATTTTAAATTCCAAATTCTAAATTTTAAATTTAAATTTTAAATTTTAAATTTTAAATTTTAAAATTTTAAATTTGAATTTTTAAATTTTAAATTTTTAAATTCCTAAATTCTAAATTTTAAATTTTAAATTTTAAATTTTAAATTTTTTAAATTTTTAAATTTTTAAATTTCCTAAATTTTAAATTTTTAAATTTAACAACTTTAAATTTTAAATTCTTAAATTTTAAATTTTAAATTGTAAATTTTAAATTTAAATTTTTAAATTTTAAATTTTAAATTTTAAATTTTAAATTTTAAATTTTAAATTTTTAAATTTAAATTTTAAATTTAAATTTTAAATTTAAATTTTAAAATTTTAAATTTTAAATTTTAAATTTTAAATTTTAAATTTTAAATTTTAAATTTAAATTTTAAATTTTAAATTTTAAATTTTGAAATTTTTAAATTTTGAAATTTTAAATTCCTTAAATTTTCAATTTTAAATTTTAAATTTTAAATTTTAAATTTTAAATTTTGAATTTTAAATTTTAAATTTTAAATTTTAAAATTCTAAATTTTTAAATTTTTAAATTTTAAATTTTAAATTTTAAATTTGGAAATTTTAAATTTTAAATTTTAAATTTTAAATTTTAAATTTTAAATTTTAAATTTTAAACTTTTAAATTTTAAATTTTAAATTTTTAAATTTAAATTTTAAATTTTAAAATTTTAAATTTTAAAATTTAAATTTTAAATTTTAAATTTTAAATTTTAAATTTTAAATTCTTAAATTTTAAATTTTAAATTTTAAATTTAAATTTTAAATTTTGAATTTAAATTTTAAATTTTAAATTTTAAATTTTAAATTTAATTTAATTCTAAATTTTAATTTTAAATTTTGAAATTTTAAATTTTAAATTTTAAATTTTAAATTTTAAATTTTAAATTTTAAATTTTAATTTAATTTAAATTTTAAATTTAAATTTAAATTTTAAATTTTAAATTTTAAATTTTAAATTTTAAATTTTAAATTTTGCGAATTTTAAATTTCAAACTTTAAATTTTAAATTTTAAACTTTAAATTTCGAATTTTAACGAATTTTTAAATTTTAAATTTGAATTTTAAATTTAAATTTTAAATTTTAATTTAAATTTAACGAATTCCGAATTTTAACGAATTTTAAACTTTAAATCTCTAAATTTTAAATTTAAATTTTAAATTTTAAATTTTAAATTTTAAATTTTAAATTTTAAATTTCTTAAATTTTAAATTTTAAATTTTAAATTTTAAATTTTAAATTTTAAATTTTAAATTTAAACTTTAAATTTTAAATTTTAAATTTTAAATTTTAAATTTTAAATTTTAAATTTTTAAATTTTAAATTTTGGAATTTTGAAATTTTAAATTTAAATTTTAAATTTTAAATTTTAAATTTCAATTTTAAATTTTAAATTTTAAATTTTAAATTTTAAATTTTAAATTTTAAATTTTAAATTTTTAAATTTTAAAATTCTTCTAAATTTTAAAACTTTAAATTTTAAAATTTTAAATTTTCCAAATTTTAAATTTTAAATTTTAAATTTTAAATTTTAAATTTTAAATTTTAAATTTTAAATTTTTAAATTTTAAATTTTAAATTTTAAATTTTTAAATTTCAAATTTTAAATTTTAAATTTTAAATTTTAAATTTTAAATTTAATTTTTAAATTTTAAATTTTAAATTTTAAATTTTAAATTTTAACTTTAAATTTTAAATTTTAAATTTTAAATTTTAAATTTTAAATTTTAAATTTTAAATTTTAAATTTTAAATTTTAAATTTTAAATTTTAAATTTTAAATTTTAAATTTTAAATTTTGAAATTTTAAATTTTAAATTTTAAATTTTAAATTTTAAATTTTAAATTTTAAATTTCTAAATTTTAAATTTTAAATTTTAAATTTTAAATTTTAAATTTTTAAATTTCAAATTTTAAATTTTGGCACTTAAATTTTTAAATTTTAAATTTCCTAAATTTTAAATTTTAAATTTAAATTTTAAATTTTAAATTTTAAATTTTAAATTTTAAATTTAAAACTTTAAATTCTAAATTTTCAATTTTTAAATTTTAAAATTTAAATTTTAAATTTTTAACATTTAAATTTTAAATTTTGGAAATTTTTAAATTTAAATTTTAAATTTTGGAATTTTAAACTTCTAACTTTAAATTTTAAATTTTAAATTTTAAATTTTAAATTTTAAAATTTTAAATTTTAAATTTAAATTTTAAATTTTAAATTTTAAATTTTAAATTTTAAATTTTAAATTTTAAATTTTAAATTTAAATTTTAAATTTTTAAATTTTAAATTTTAAATTTTAAATTTTAAATTTTAAATTTTAAATTTTTAAATTTTAAATTTTAAATTTTAAATTTTTAAATTTTAAATTTTAAATTTTAAATTTTAAATTTTAAATTTTAAATTTTAAATTTTAAATTTTAAACTTTAAATTTTAAATTTTAAATTTTAAATTTTAAATTAAATTTAAATTTTAAATTTAAATTTTAAATTTAAATTTTAAATTTTAAATTTTAAATTTTAAATTTTAAATTTTTAAATTTTAAATTTTAAATTTAAATTTTATAAATTTTAAATTTTAAATTTAAACCTTAAAATTTTTAAACCTTTAAATTTTAAATTTTGAAATTTTAAATTTTTAAATTTTAAATTTTAAATTTTAAATTCCTAAATTTTAAATTTTAAATTTTAAATTTTAAAATTTTAAATTTTTAAATTTTAAATTTTAAATTTTAAATTTTAAATTTTAAATTTAAATTTTAAATTTTAAATTTTAATTTTAAATTTTAAATTTAAATTTTATAAAATTTTAAATTTTAAATTTTAAAATTTAAATTTTAAATTTTAAATTTTAAATTTTTAAATTTTAAATTTTAAATTTTAAATTTTAAATTTTAAATTTTAAATTTAAATTTTATAAATTTAAATTTTAAATTTTAAATTTTTAAATTTTAAATTTTAAATTTTTAAATTTAAATTTTAAATTTTAAATTTAAATTTTAAATTTTAAATTTAAATTTTAAATTTTAAATTTTAAATTTTAAATTTTTAAATTCCCTAAAATTTTAAATTTTAAATTCTTAAACTTAAACTCATTTTAAATTCCTAAATTTTAAATTTCTAAATTTTAAATTTTGGAAATTTTAAATTTTAAATTCCTAAACTTTAAATTTTAAATTTTAAATTTTAAATTTTAAATTTAAATTTCAAACTTTTAAATTTTAAATTTAAAATTTTTTAAACCGCAAATTTAAAATTTTAAATTTTAAATTTAAAATTTTAAACTTTTAAATTTTAAATTTTAAACTTAAATTTTAAATTTTAAATTTTAAACCTCAAATTTTAACTTTAAATTTTAAATTTTAAATTTTAAATTTTAAATTTTAAAACTTTTAAATTTTAAATCCTAAATTTTTAAATTTTAAATTTTAAATTTTAAATTCTTAAATTTTAAATTTTAAATTTTAAATTTTAAATTTTAAATTTTAAATTTTAAATTTTAAATTTTAAATTTTAAACCCTAAACCTTAAATTTTAAATTTTAAATTTTAAATTTTAAATTTTAAATTTTAAATTTTAAATTTTAAAATTTTAAATTTTAAATTTTAAATTTTAAATTTTAGAAATTTAAATTTTAAATTTTCTAAAATTTAAATTTTAAATTTTAAATTTTAAAATTTTAAATTTTAAATTTTAAATTTTAAATTTTAAATTTTAAATTTTAAATTTTAAATTTTAAAATTTTAAATTTTAAATTTTAAATTTTAAATTTTAAAATTTTTTAAATTTTAAATTTTAAATTTTAAATTTTAAATTTTAAATTTTAAATTTTAAATTTTAAATTTAAATTTTTAAATTTTTAAATTTTAAATTTAAATTTAAATTTTAAATTTTTAAATTTTAAATTTTAAATCCCTTAAAATTTTAAATTTTAAATTTTAAATTTCCTTAAATTTTAAATTTTAAATTTTAAAATTTTTAAATTTTAAATTTTAAATTTAAAATTTTAAATTTCTAAAATTTTAAATTTAAATTTTAAATTTTAAATTTTAAATTTTAAATTTAACTTTAAATTTTAAATTTTAAATTTCAAATTTAAATTTTAAATTTTAAATTTTGAAATTTTAAATTTTAAATTTTAAATTTTAAATTTTAAATTTTAAATTTTAAATTTTAAATTTTAAATTTTAAATTTTAAATTTTAAATTTTAATTTTAAATTTAAATTTTAAATTTTAAATTTTAAATTTTTAAATTTTAAATTTAAATTTTAAAATTTTAAATTTTAAATTTTAAATTTTAAATTTTAAATTTTAAATTTTAAATTTTAAATTTTAAATTTTAAATTTTAAATTTTAAATTTTAAATTTTAAATTTTAAATTTTAAATTTTAAATTTTAAATTTAAATTTTAAAATTTAAATTTTGAAATTTTAAATTTTAAATTTTTAAATTTTAAATTTTAAATTTTAAATTTTAAATTTTAAATTTAAATTTTAAATTTTAAATTTTAAATTTTAAATTTTAAATTTTAAATTTTAAATTTTAAATTTTAAATTTTAAATTTTAAATTAATTTTAAATTTTAAATTTTAAATTTTAAATTTTAAATTCTTAAATTTAAATTTTTTAAATTTAAATTTTAAATTTTAAATTTTAAATTTTAAATTTTAAATTTTAAATCTTAAATTTAAATTTAAATTTTAAATTTTAAATTTTAAATTTTAAATTTTAAATTTTAAATTTTAATTTTAAATTTTAAATTTAAATTTTAAAATTTTAAATTTTAAATTTTAAATTTTAAAATTTAAATTTAAATTTAAATTTTAAATTTAAATTTTTAAATTTTAAATTTTAAATTTTAAATTTTAAATTTTAAATTTTAAATTTTAAATTTTAAATTTTAAATTTTAAATTTTAAATTTTAAATTTTAAATTTAAATTTTAAATTTTAAATTTTAAATTTTAAATTTTAAATTTTAAATTTTAAATTTTAAATTTTAAATTTTAAATTTTAAATTTTAAATTTTAAATTTTAAATTTTAAATTTTAAATTTTAAATTAAATTTTAAATTTTAAATTTTAAATTTTAAATTTTAAATTTTAAATTTTAAAATTCCTTTAAATTTTAAATTTAAATTTCAAACTTTAAATTTTAAATTTTAAACTTTAAATTTTAAATTTTAAATTTTAAATTTTAAATTTAAAATTTTAAATTTTTAAATTTTAAATTTTAAATTTTAAATTTTAAATTTTAAATTTTAAATTTAAATTTTAAAATTTTAAATTTTAAATTTTAAATTTTAAATTTTAAATTTTAAATTTAAATTTTAAATTTTAAATTTTAAATTTTTTTAAATTTTTAAATTTTAAATTTTAAATTTTAAATTTTAAATTTTAAATTTTAAATTTTTAAATTTTAAATTTTAAATTTTAAATTTTAAATTTTAAATTTTAAATTTTAAATTTTAAATTTTTAAATTTTAAATTTTAAATTTTAAATTTTAAATTTTAAATTTTAAATTTTTTAAATTTTAAATTTTAAATTTTAAATTTTAAATTTTAATTTTAAATTTTAAATTTTAAATTTTAAATTTTAAATTTTAAATTTTAAATTTTAAATTTAAATTTTAAATTTTAAATTCTAAATTTTAAATTTTAAATTTTAAATTTTGGAAATTTTAAATTTTAAATTTTAAATTTAAATTTTAAATTTTAAATTTTAAATTTTAAATTTTAAATTTAAAATTTTAAATTTTAAATTTTAAATTTTAAATTTTAAATTTAAATTTTAAATTTTAAATTTTTAAATTTTTAAATTTTAAATTTTAAATTTTAAATTTTAAATTTTAAATTTTGGAAACTTTAAATTTTAAATTTTAAATTTTAAATTTTAACGAAATTTTAAATTTTAAATTTTAAATTTTAAATTTTAAATTTTAAATTTTAAATTTTAAATTTTAAATTTTAAATTTTAAATTTTAAATTTTAAATTTTAAATTTTAAATTTAAAATTTAAATTTTAAAATTTAAATTTTAAATTTTAAACTTTAAATTTTAAATTTTAAATTTTAAATTTTAAATTTTAAATTTTAAATTTTAAATTTTAAATTTTAAATTTTAAAATTTAAAATTTAAATTTAAATTTTAAACTTTAAATTTTAAATTTTAAATTTTAAATTTTAAATTTTAACTCAATTTTAAATTTTCAAATTTTCAATTTTAAATTTTCAATTTTTCAATTTTAAATTTTTCAATTTTAAATTTTTAAATTTTCAATTTTCAATTTTAAATTTAAATTTCAATTTTAAATTTTAAATTTTCAATTTTAAATTTTAAACCCTAAACCCTTAAACCTTAAATTTTAAACCCTAAACTTAAATTTTCAAACCTTTAAATCCCCTTAAACCCCAAATCCCAAACCCTAAACTCCTAAAACCCCAAAACCCTCAACCCTAAACGATCCCAAAATTGAAGCATATCTAAAGATCAACTGGATCATACCATAGGAAACAGTGGTTATAATGATTTCCACCGTTAAAACCTTGCTAGGTGCCACCATGATGTTTATTTTTCATCCAACCTGTTCATGAGATCATAAAGATATGGATGAATGGTAAACACAAATACAAGCTTGATCTAAAATTTCTATGGCCCCTAAGAAAATTTTAACGGTAGACGTTCAAATCAACTGTTTCTTGTTGTGTGGTCCATTTAAACATTTTATATGATTCGTTTTTGGGCTTAAGCACCAAAATTATCTAGGAAAATAGATGGACGGAGAGGATAAAATAAATAAATCAAGGTAAACCTTACAGAGTTTACTCAATACACTAAGCATAGTGAGTTACTCACTACCCAAACTATGTAGTCCGCTTTACATAGGATCCCGGTACTTAAAATTAAAGTATATCAAAATCAAGTATACCACAGGAAACAGTGGAAGTATTGATTTCCACCGTGGAAACCTTTCTAAGGCCCCCCGGTGATGTTTATTTGTCATTCAAACTTATCATAAGATCACACAGACATGGATGAAGGGAAAACACAAATATCAGCTTCATCTAAAACTTTTGTGGCCCACGATAACTTTTCAATGGTAGACTTCAATTTACACTATTTTCGGTGGTGTGGTCCACTTGATCTTTGGTATGCTTAATATTTGGGTTAAAGACCTAAATTTATATTATAAAACAGATGGACGGAGTTGATACAATTCATGAATGACGGTGGGCCCCATAGAGTTTACTCAGTAGGCTTAGGGCCTGTTTGGTTTTCCGCAATACCAACAATTAGCAGTAAAAAAGTAATAATTACTTTTTTCGGACGTTTAAAAATTGGTGGATTCGGACGTAGAGGTGACCCGTCCGAAATGACGGTAATCCAGCATAAAAGATAAAGCCGATGTAATATCTCCCTGCCAACTACAGGGATCGGCAGTCGATCTAATAACTACCCTCCTGTCAGATAACGTGGTCCACAGGAACACGACTGCAAATATAATCACTCCATAAAAAGAAATACTTCATTTCTACAAAACTCATTCCTCATTTGCATCGTTGCCTAGGCCGAGAGAAGAAACCAGTCATAGTGATCGAGCGGTCCTAAGGTAGACGGCGATAACGTTCTCCTGGCTTTGGCTCCGGCGAATCTGATCTTCTTTTATCTTGTAGGGAAAGTTTTCCTTATCTTCTCATTCTGAATACTTTGTTTCCATAGTCGAAGGGTGAGGTGTTCGACGCTTCTCTTATCGGCGGTTTTCGCATCAACTCTATCCAATTGCAGGTACATTTTCAGCTTGATTCAGATAAATCACTGCGTCTTACTTTCATCTTCTTCAATTTTTGGGTTGATGCTAATTGTTATTCGAAAGATCCGGCCTTGCATGTTAAGTCTCTGGTTCTTGGCATCCATGATATTACATCCTGCATGAAGTAGGCAGCCTTGCATGTTGTGGGAATCTCCTGTATTCCAGTTTTTCCATCTTTGTTACCCCTTGTTGTACCTGTTACCTCTCTCTATTAGCGGTTCGCTCTACTGTGTAAGATTGACATCTTCTCCATAACCTACGGTAACTCCATAACCGGTATGAAAACTACCTAAGTAAGGCTGAAAAACACAAGTTTTCCTTTCTGTCGTCTTTACCATTTATTATGAAAAATGTTTTCCGCTATCATGTAGCCATCTTCTCTGCCGTCTGTGACTGACATCCCCCCATCCACCAGCTACGGCAACTTCAGAACAGGTAATCTGTTGGATTCAATATCTTCATACAGTTATGATGCCTAATGTGGTTAGTGGAAAAGAAGAATCGTCTTGTTCTGTCTGTAGTCGGGCCCTGGTGGCCCACATGTTTAACAATAATTCTTCTACAAAAGAATTGTGGGCCATCCGATGTCGTTATAGGTACCTGATAGGGCTTTTCTTCTTCATTTCATAACTTTTACTGTTACTGTGCTGCTGAAAAATATCCTCTTTGAATGTCTTTCCTTGCACCTGATGAATGTCCTCTTTGAATGTCTTTCCTTGCGCCCGATGAATGTCCTCTTTGAATGTCTTTCCTTGCGCCACTAAAAATATCCTCTTTTTTCGGTTGTGATTGTAGCTATCGGATAGAATGTCCTCTTTGAATGTCTTTCCTTGCGCCTGATACATAGCTGCTTGATGTTATATATGAGTAGCCACTTGATGTTATAGTTGTAGAGCTCCTTTCCAACTCCCGGTAGGGACGTTGCTCTGTGTAAATAAATTTTTTGCCCACTACATGAGTATCTGCTTCATGTTATACATGTAGACTAATCTGCTCAAATGCTTATGTTTGGATAATCAAGGATCACCCAAAGATTACCTTATGTTTATAAAGCATCATTTTAATGGTAAAGGCAACATTAGTGCATTGAGAGCACTGGATCATTTCTCTAAGTTAGGATCTTCAATGGTCATACGGCACATTATAGTTTCTTACAAGTAAACGAGAAAATTCTCATTAAAGAGAGGGTGGAATTTGGCGACTGAAATTGTTCTTGCTCAAATCCCTACCAGTATATAAAAATAAAATGGGTGGAAATAACAAAGGTGAGATGTGTTACATAAAGTATCAATATATGATCCTCAGGCCACAACTGTATGAATGGGTCCAATTTTTCCACTTTCAATGGTTTGATGGGTTCAACTCCAAATGGTGGATGTGTTAAAGAACCCTTATAAATTGAAAGATCATAACCATAAATTTGTCCCTTCATAACCTTAAAAAACTCTTAAATTACAAATGGAATATTCAGTGGCTCAAATGCTAACATCTGTATTGTTGCTTAACAGCCAACTGGGATCTTATTATTCTTTTTCATCTTATTTGATTATGACTATGATACTGACCAATACAAAATGTTTAACCACTGAATTCTCCATTTATGTTTATCCATATCTTATCAATGATCCAAATTACTATTGTCGGTTATATGTGTCTTATTATAAGGAGTTAGTGTTTTATAAATGCACCTGTTTAAACTTAACTCGCATGTTGTGAATGAAACATAGGGTGAGCAGCTGAGATCAATGTTGATACACCTCTGTCTGATTCATGCAAAGAGAAATGACTACAGCACCATAAAATAGCAGACCTGGAAAAAAAAAAAAAAAACAAAAACTAGAAATACAGTTTGAAGCAGACTTTCAATTTTAAATATACATAATTACTTTTTAAAGGCAATAGCAGATGTGCTTCCAACACCTTCCCATCAATAGGACATAGTTTTCCAACTAATAATCAAAATATTGAACTTCGTATTTCTTGACGAACATTTTAAAACTTTCTTCCATTAATATGGAAATTTAGCCGAATATTGATGTGGATTATGCTGCTGAATCAGATTCAGTCTGTGTGTTATAGCTCAAAACAACATAACATGGATGGACATGGATGGATGGAGGAGGAAATGGCTGCCTTTGCAGCTACACTTGCTGCAACAACGACAACAATTGCAATTGGAGAATATTACAATAATATAATATTTAAATCACCTTCGAGGTTCGGGGACTTTGAAAGAAAGAAGGTAATAAATGGGATTATTAGAGCGGGTGATAATGAGTGTGTCACACAACTCTGAATGAACAAGGCCACATTCTTCAACCTGTGCTCATTTATCAGAGATAGAAATCTCCTTCCAGACGGCAAACATGTATCTATGGAGAAACAACTCATCCTTTTCCTTCACACGGTAAGGCATAATGTTAGAAACCGAGTCATCGGGCATCGGTTTATAAGATCTGGTGAAACGGTAAGCCGATATTTTAGTAAAGCGGTGGATGCCATTGTCGGCTTATATCCCAAGTTCGTGAAACTCCCCCAATCGGAAACACCAGTTGAGATCCTAGCCAATCCCAACTGGAGTGATTACTTTCAGGTATTTTCAAACACATTATGCAATGTTGGCAAATGTCATATACTATATTTGATATCTTGATTATTGAAGGTGAAATTAGGACTGCATTGGTGCAATTGATGGGACTCATATACCCGCCTACGTACCGGCATTGGAAAGTGCAACATACCGTAACAGGAAAGGGGTACTCTCTCAGAACATAATGGGTGCATGTACATTTGACATGAAGTTCGTATATGTACTCGCCGAATGGGAGGGCTCTGCCTTTGACGCCCGCGTATTACAAAGTGCTTTGACACATTCCATCGATCGCTTTACTATCCCCGCAGGTACTGCGTGTCTATATGTTTCATGCTGATTACGCTCATTCACTTAGATTTAGATTGATAATTCTTCATAAATAATTGTAGGAAAGTATTTTGTAGTTGATGCTGGTTACACTCATTCTCCTGGATTGATGGCTCCTTACCGTGGTGTACGCTACCACCTCAATGAATATCGCACTGGTCGCAATCCTTCCAACAAGAAAGAGCTATACAACTATCGGCATGCTTAGCTATGAAACGTTATAGAGAGAATTTTTGAAGTATTAAAAGCCTAATTTCCAATCCTTAAATCTGCTCCACCCTACAACCTTCAAACACAGGTGAAGATAGTCATTGCATGTTGTGTCTTACACAACTTTATCCGTATATCTGGAGGAGATAGCTTGGTAGAAGATGAACTTGCATCTACAGATTTGACGAAAATTATAGATCTATCACCATACGATACTAATGTGACACAACGTGAGAAGGACGAATGGGCAATTTATCGAGACAATATTGCAACTAGGATGAGGAATGAATCTCATCCTGTGAGTCGTATCATATGATATTTGAATTGCAAAATGTAATTTTGTAGTATGTAATAACAACACATGAATGTACTGCATTGATGCCCAAATGGAGGCCTGTGCTAGAGAACATGATGTTTTTGGATGCTTTTATGAAGATGATCATTATCCCCACATGTATATACTATATTACGTAATTGCGTATTAAATTTTTGATTTGTCACTATTATTGCATTCACATGATGTTCTCAATGGTTTGTTTGTGGTTAATTGTACTAAATATGTTCATTGAATGCATTTATAGATTATCGAAGTTAATAGTGACGATGAAATGGATCCGAATAGGTAGGCTAACCAGACTACACCTACGAAACAACCCACGCAAGGCCGATGCATCACACCACGAAGGATACCACGTAAATACAAATCAAAATCGCTTGATGAAAAGGCTATGTCTAGCGGTGTAATGCGCTGGACCGGTGAAATGAATGATTGTCTCATCCATACGTTGATGGATGTGGTTGCAAACGGCCAGAAGAGTGCCAACGGATTTAAAAAGAAAACGTATAAAACAGTTGTCGAAACAACGAAGAGTGTGCTAGGGATATCAGTTCAGGAGAAGCATGTTGGTAATCGCCTGAGGACATTGAAGAGACTATATTTTGAGGTTCGAGACACCCTGAATGCCAGTGGGTTTGGTTGGGACGATGATAAGAAGGTAGTAACCACACCAGATGATGTGTGGGATGATTACATACGGGTGAGATTGGTAAATTATTCATTTATATTGTCACTTTATTCTCAAATGGTGTTAACAATTCTTGAATTTTTCTCTATCCTTTGCAATAGTCACATCCCTATGCGCAACACGTCCACGGTAAACCTGTCCGAAGGTATGATGACCTCACGTACTTATTTGGAAATGATCGAGCTACTGGATTGCGTGCTTCGACGGAAAATATGGGATGTAAGATGCGTTCGAGGAAATCTCGCGATGACGATGATACACTGACGGGATCGGTTGATCTGAATGACGATACACTTATTTTATCCAGTGAGGAGATAGGAGACAGTGCGCATAACATCCACTGGTCATTTCAAAGTCATGACGGTACTCATGTTGCAAATCGTAGTCTGAATCTCAATGGCAACACATCCGTGAACACAGGCAGCTCAAACAGTTCCAGGAAGAGAGCTAGATTAGAACGTCCTTGCGACGTCATTGGCAAAGGGATGAGTGATGTTGCAGAAGCTGTCAAGTCACTAGCTATAACCATACACAAAGGGAAGGACATGATACGTATGGAGCAGATTATACCTGTACTAGAGCAGATTGAAGGCCTCACCAGTAACGAGATCCTATGTGCAACAAGGATCCTGTCGAAAGATGAACAACAATCTGCCTCATTCCTTTCTCTTCCTGAGCACAGGAGGCTGGACTTTGTGCTGATGTTGCTTGCACCAGATTAGTCTTCTGATTGATCACAGATTTCCTGCCCTTTTCTGTTCGCAACATGGTTGATATGGCTAGACAGCCAATGTGTTTTTTGGACAGTACTATATGGTTTTCTGCTCTAGTGAAGCATACTAGCTCTTCAGATGTTGTAATTTTTGGATTATATGGAGGTTTTCTGTGTTTTTTTTGGGAATATTCATGGTCGATCATTGCTTAATCATACGAATGTCTGTCAACCTACTTATAATCTCCCTCATATTAATTGCATGTTTGACGTCATGTGTTTGACTATGATTGTTATATGTACACAACGATACAGATACAAACACAGGTATGTCAATTTCAGTTTCACTCCGTCTTTTAAGTATGTCAATTGTTCATATTACTATGTTACAGTACTAAAACCATAGATTTGATACTGTTTATGATAATTTTGTTATAGGTGCAGAAGGGTTAGAAGATGTATATTGAAGAGTTGCTTATATAATTACATTGAATTTCCAATTGTTCATATTACTAACTAACAGTACTACAACCATCTGTTTGATGTTGTTTATGATAATTTTTTACAGGTGTAGATGGCTAAGAAGATATATGTTGTTTTTAATGGACGGCGACCAGGCATCTACTACACATGGGAAGAGTGCCGAGTGAATGTCGATGGCTATTCAATGGCCCGCTTCCGGGGATACAAATCGACGTCTGAGGCTTTCATTTAGTGGACATCGTATTGCGAGTCTTTGGAGCGTAGAAATTCACCTGAACTAGTTGTCGAGCAGGAACAGGACAATCGTATGGTGAATGATGAACTTGGTTCCGGATGTGGTTACCCGTTCCCTCTGGCGACCGCCCCATCATCATACAGTTTCCGACCTTTCAGCGAAGAATACGGGAGACAACATGAAGCTCTGGAAGATACACCAGAGTCACTTTGGGCACTGATACACCTTATCATTGGCTGCCTGGTTTTCATTTTCACCGTTCAAATCATGTACTGGCGTTAACTGAACTGGCATGTTTGATGTGGATTCTCTAACTTCCTGTTTTGGTTTTTTCTTTGTCGGGAAACTGCTTAAGATCGACTGTTTTGGACGTTGCCTAGGACGTTGACAGTACGTCCTAATGTTTGGGCCTCTATGTTATGTCTTCTTCATTTTTGTTTTGCAATGTTTAGATCTGCATGGGTTTTTGACCTTACCTACAGTGGGGTAATTGGGTATGTAGATGTGCCGGTGTAATTTCAATTCGTTATAGGGATTATGTGAGGTGATGGACTTGTCTGAGATGTTGTGACCTATATGTCATAATATGCATCTTTCACGTTCATGTCTTTTTCCGGATCAGTTTCGTCTTTGACATGAGGTAGATTCAAATATCAGGTGGATCAGACAAAGGGAAGATGACGATGGCGATAACTGACCGATACGCGGTCAGAGAACATACTGGCATTGAAGCTGATTTTTTGTTATAGCTCGTTTATCCTCGCTTTTTTTAGGAGATTGACCAGTAATCGGTACATGTGAAGAATTGTTTAATTATATCGAAAGATTAATAATAACGTATGTACGTAAGTATATCTCGCATGGGCACAATAGTACATACATTCATATGGGCCCCACATGTACCCCATCACTGCGTGGTACTTGGATTCATCCTAGATAGTGGGTCCCAGCATGTCACGGTGACCGCTGTCCATCTTCAGTTTGAAATTGGTTGCAAAATACAGTACGCATCCATGGTGCATACTGCTGTGGAAATCAAACACCGGTATGTAGTCCTTGTAGAGTTGAACTGCTGGACACCATAGCATTCATTTGTGATGGTAGGGTTATAACAACGCGCACCCAAACACATGATTACAGAAAGTCTGCCTACTACACTGTTACATATCATGAAATCAAGCGTGGGATAACAGTCAAATGGAATTTACCCAATCATTGCTATTACATGTAAATTGTAATTAATGCTTTCTTAACCGCCAATTGCTGGTATAGGGGAAAACTAAACAGGCCCTTAGCATACTGAGTTACTCAATGCGCAATCTGCTTCCCCCGGTCGAGTAATGTGGCCCCACGCAGGATGTGCACGCTGTGAGCGGATTGGGTGCTGGACCCTGATTTCCTGCAAAAGCCTTTCGCAGAGAGTTCATGCACAAGGATGCTGGGTGGGGCCACAAAGATTTTTGTAATAAATCCACTCCGTGAGCACTGTTGAAGCATTCTTATAGCCATAAAAGCATTGTATCAGGCTATATTTTTGGTGCTTTCATTTCATCCTATGGGAATGACCTTATAAACGGTTTGGATAGCATATAAAGATCAAGGTGGAGTGCAAGAAGGTTTCAATGGTAGAAATTTTTTTCCACAATTTTCCCTCTCATGTTACATATTTGAATTTTTTATCCACCTAAGTTTTTGTAACATCCCGGATTTTTTCCAACCTGGAATTAGACGTCCTTAGGTGATGGGTCAATCCTAACACCGGTTTAACTTCTCAAACACTCAATTAAAGCCTCAATTCCCTTTTCAAACCATTTTCTTCACAAATTTCACCTTTCACTACCTCGTTCTTTAAATCCTTCTAAGTACTTTCACCCTAGACACTATCTTAAACTAGCTAAGTATTATAGCTTAGATCACCTTATGTACAAACTACAAAGGCCTAGGTACTACTTCAGACAGAAATCTTATAGGACTAAATCCTTTAGAAATGAGACAAAGTAACTAAGTGCTAAACTAGATTAGCTACGAAATCCGCTTGATCCACTTTAAATACGATCTGCAAGACCCAAAACTTGTAGAATCATTGACGCTAGGTTATCCTAAAATTTAGGATCAATCTCATTACCCGGCTGCTCTCGGGAGTATCCCGAAACTCCGTATCAGATCTGGACCACACGTCGGAAGTCTGATTAACATGAAGTTAAGGAATTAGGACCGCCTCGCTAGGCTTGACAATCATCTCAGAAATCAAATCCAGACAGTGTCCCACGACTATTCGCTTGAGTCCGGAGCGAGGGAGTGTAAGAACGCTTGTTTTCTTTACAAAATAAATATCTTGAATAGTAATTTGAGACTTGTCGACCCTTTTGCCCCGAGTCAAGATACGCGTGCAAAGCAACGACCATCGAATCGACCCAAATACACCCTCGAATCATGGTAAAAAAAATTTTATAAACATATCCATGTACTCGGAATCTCAAAACGATCGAGATCCACCAAGTGACCGTCGAAGTCGTAGATGTGAAAATTGGTCCGCCACGCGTGATCTGAGAATCCAACTGAAACGAAAACTTAACTCCACGTAGATCCAATGTCTGTGAGTTTAAGTCCGACCTTTGGCTCAAGGAGGGCCGCCAGAAGTCCTTCGTTGGTGAAACTTGATTTTCTGAAAAGTAATTGGCTATAACCTAAGTATACCTTGACCTGGAGTCTATTTTGGAATGTTTTTAGGCTATATAAGGACCTTAGAAACCTCTCTCTCACAGCCATACGAATTTGAGAGAAACCCTAGATTGAGAAGAGAGAAAAGAGAGAGCAAGTGAGAGAGAAGTGTGAGCTTCTTCTTGTCGTTCTTCCCTGCCGTATCCAAGCTTAAACCACTTCGTTCTAATCGCTTTCCTAGCGATTCCGGCTCCATTTCTAGGTAAGAAACCCTAACCCTAATCTAATTTGGGGTATTGATAGTTGTAGGTTATGAAATAGCTAACCTATTTCATTCTATAGGTTGTCAAACTGCCGTATATGGAAGCTTAGCAAACCTATCGACTTCGTTACGATTCTACGACAAAAGGTGAGGACTTTAGGTGTATAGGTTATGGTTTTCAACGCTTTCAATGTCAGATAATGATAGATTCACGATCTGCATGCAATTGCACATGCATAAAGGAAACTACCTACGAAGAAGTGCTTTACTGCTTTCTGTTTCGATTAAAGATGTAAATTATGGAATTTTACATATTTTAGGTATTCGTAGAAAATATCGTCATAAGAAATTATAAATTTTAGAAATGTGTTTGACATGATTATTTGTTGTATGAATATACGATATATGGATAAAATACTTATTTGGCGAAAGGATTAGGTCGAAATACATGTTTTACTAATATACACTATGTATGTAGAAATCTTGTATTGTAGAAGTGTACTTAGCAGTCATCCAAGAGTTGGGTAATTCACGGAGGTTGAGTGCCGTATACATATATATTTTAGAGATGTGTTTGCCATGATTATTTGTTGTATAAATATATTATATATGCATAAAATACTTGCTTGGCAAAAGGACTCGCCCTGATATATGTTTGCTAACATACATTAAGTATGTTGAAATAGTGTATGTTAAGTGTTTGTGAAAATGCTTTTGTGAGTAAGTGTTTGGATGTTGATGCCTTAGGAGGGTGTTGAGATGGGATTCTCAACTACCTTAGAGACATGTATGATTTCCTCCATGAGGTTGTTTACTTAAACCGTTTACCTGTGCAATATATGTGTTGGTATTCCTATTTATGTAGTGCTTTATAACATGCTTTATAACATGCTTTATGACATGCTTACTAACATGCTCGAATTATTTTGTTTATCATGCTTTACTCCACATGCTACGAATAAGGATTGATTAAGTTTGAAATTCATCAAAAGCGAGTGAGGACATGCTATTGTAGTCTAGACAATCGGTACCAGATTTGAGATCGTGGCTGAGATTCATGTCGCCACATAAGATGTGTTTGACGAACCCAAGTCGTACGTTAGTTGGCGACAGTGGTTAGGTCACGCGAAGTACTTATGCACTTCATGTCGTCCAATTAATTGTGCGCTTGAGCTAGTTAGGCTCGTCAAGTAACCCGATATGTCTAATGTATGTTCACCATATTTGGTCGCCAGTTTGTTCTTTGCTTGAGGTAAACTAGGGTACCAAACTTACTAGTGGAATCCCGTTAACCATGGTACCTCGATCCGCTAAGACTCATGAGCGGGCATGGTGGTATAGGACACCGTGGTCGAGCCAAATAAGAAGCCTCTAAGATCCGCCCAAGCCACGTGCCTCCCGTAGTGACCGGTGAGCAATCGGACTCGTGGTGATTATGGTGGTATGTGACACTATATTAAGCTATGAATTTGTAAGAGAGAATCTTACATTGATAAGGTGATGGGGGAGTGATGTAACCTTTGTGCGTAATAGCCTTGGCAGCCCTTTGTAGTGACCTCGAGCATACTCGGAATTTGCGGTGAGCCTTAGAGTTTTGCCGCGGAGTATAGAGTATGAACTAGGCCTGTATCTGTATAGTGATGAATCGTTAAAAAGGTGATGGGGGAGTGGTGTAACCATTGTGCGTAACAGCCCTGACAGCCTCTGCAGCGACCTAGAAACACAATATCGTATGAGATTAACTAAGATTGACGCCCCTAGAATGGATCATGTTTGGGAATGATACAAGGGAGGTACCTTAGTTTCCTAATCCTGCTATTTGAAATGGACTAATAACAACTTGGTAATCATGCTCATCATGCATTGCATGTGCCTGGAAGATGTGGAGCACTAAGGAATGCAAGCATGTCGCGAACGTAAGATGGTGTCGCACGAGGGAGGGTGTGGTGAGGGCATACATCATGACTGCATCCATACTTGCATTAATAAAGTAGTTAGGAGTGTTTGATTGTACTGCTTTATCATTACTGCTTTGACTGCATTGATAACATGTTAACCTATGCTTTATTATTCCACTGAGTTAGCTACTCACTCCCACGTTACGGGACGATGCTTGCAACACCAACCAGATTGTCTTAGCTGCAGGTGATGGCGATGCTTATGAAGCGAGAAGGGACTACTATTATGATGTTGAGGAGGAGTTCTCCTACATGTAACTCTCTGACATGTCTATGAAGACCTGGAATTGCATTGACGAGGCTATAGTATTTGGGATAGAAGACATTACACTTCCATAACTTGGTATATTTTGAAATTATACTTGTAATTCATTAACTTAGCAATCTTATCACACTCTGGAGACTTACTATAGTTTATATATTTTTATATCTATCACAGTCTTCCGCTTACAATTTAACTATATCCGAGTCAATTGGGAGTATGATATGCATTCGCTTTTGGCTTAATCTCACTCATGTTCATTACACTAATACGGACAACATTCAATCATCATTCATTTTGTTGCACAAGTGATGCGTTGGAACTCGGGAGTTGAGTTTATGCTCGACCCCCCGATTTTCAGGGCGTTACAGTTTTTGTGGCACGGAATGTATTTCTCACTTACATTTCAGTGGGCCCCACCCAGCATCCTTGCACAGGAACTTCCTGCAGCTTTCGCAGGAAATCTGCTTCCGCCACAAAGGGAAGTGGATTGGTAGGTGTACCTCACACCAGCTATATAGTTGCTGTATGGATGTTAGCAAGTTCTGTGGGTCTGATCATGAGGTATGTGTTATATCCAAACTGTCCATCCATTTGGCGAACTAGTCTCAAGGCTTGGTACAAAAAATAAGACAGATCTAACTATCAAGTGGACCACACTGCAAAAAGCAGTGGGGGATTGGACGTCTACCATTGAAACCCTTTTTGAGTTCACAGAAGTTTTGGATTAATATGAAATTTGTTTTTCCTCTTCATCAGGTTTTTGTGAACAAATCGGATGGAAAATAAATGTTATGGTGGGCCCTACAAATGTTTTAATGGTGAAAATCATTACCTCCGCTACTATTTTTGGTGTGGTCCAAATGATCTTTGGATAAGATTCATTTTTTGGATAATGCTCTAAAATGATCTCTAAAAATAGATGAACGGTATGAATATAATAAATACATCACTTTGGGTTTAGGGTTTGTTTGAGATCCAACCTGTTCATGTGTTAACGCACACATGACAGAAGAGAACACAAATATCGGCTCGATGGAAAACTTTTGCAGCCTTTAGAACTTTTTTTGATGATGCACTAATATAATCTCTCAAAATGGATGGACGTTGTGGATACAAAACATACATCATTGTGGCCAACAAAACTTTGTGACCTGGAGTATCTAATCCGCGTCCCTATAGAGAGGGGGGATTGAATGCTTACCATTGAAAACTTCTAATGTGATGTTTATTATCCATCGAACCCGTTCACAAGGTCATGTAGACAAGCTCCACGGTAATGTGACGGACAGTGGGTGTACTAACAAGCTAACCAACAAAAAAAAAAAAAGTAACTTCAACAATTGATTCAAAACTTTTGTAGCCTTGAGAAGTTTTCAACGGTGGGTTCAATCAGGGCTTCCTGTGGTGTGGTCCAATTGAACCTTACATCTGTCTAATTTTTATTATTGCGGTATAAAATAATATTCCATAACGGATGGACGGAGTGGATATAACGTATACATCATGGTAGGCCCACAGAGCCGCTGACTGGACCATGGGCTGGCTGTCTCTAGCTACGTCCCGGTGGGGTTAGTACCGAATCTGCGTCAGTGCGCGGAGACCTTGACTCGCGACTTACGAACCAACGAAGGAAGTGCATCGGTCTTTCCCCGTTCTTTCCAATTTCCAGGAGAGAAGCGTGAAAAGGTTCTGTTTCTTCTCGCTTGTCTGCGGCGGCAGGAAAAGGATCAAGAACGAAAATGGCGGTCGGGAAGGCAGAGATCGAGATCTTCAAGCCCCGTACGGACAAGAGAGATTACAGACGAATCGTCCTTCTGAATTCCCTCGAAGCTCTCCTCATCAGTGATCCCGATACAGACAAGGTCTCTCTTTCTCTCTCTACACATGCCCTAATTCTCGATTTTTAGGGAAATGATATCTACACCCCCTTTGATTGATATAAACACTCGTCTGTTTCTTTCGGTAATACAGTAGTAGAATTTTGTAATGATGTATCTCAAAAAATAGAAAGAAAGGGTGTACCTGTCAATCAGAGTGGTTGTAAATGATAACTACTTTTGTTTTCAATTGGTTTCTTTTTGGACGTTCGGTATCGTTTTCATTTCATTTCTTTCTTGCAATTTTCTTCTTCTTCTCTGGGTTTAGGCTGCAGCGTCCATGGATGTCGGCGTGGGTTCTTTTAGTGACCCCGACGGTCTTGAAGGTCTTGCCCATTTTCTTGGTAAGCAATGTCAATGACAGCTTGGTAATGGCAATTGTCTTTTGGATTCTCATTTCAAGAAGTAATTGTATTTGGAGCATTTCCCAGTCGCATATCATTGAGACGGAATTGTTATGTTCTTGCATATTTCACCAAGGGCATGGATTACCCAACCATGGGCCCCACTTACTGAAAACCCCAAGTGTAACGCGCAAAGCCCTGGGTTGAGGATTCCTCAATTGACAAATTCTACTGGAACATATGTCATACTCCCAATATTGAATAATTCAATTCAATATTGCACCCAAACACGGCCATACTATTGCTGTAATAGGCAAGTTGCTTTCACTTATATCTCTGGTAACTTGGTTTTGATGATCGCTTGTTTTCTAATGCTGTCATTGCAGAGCATATGCTGTTTTATGCTAGTGAGAAATATCCTTTGGAAGATAGCTATTCAAAGTACATAACAGAGGTACAACTTGTGTACACCTTAGATAGTGGTTGAGGCCACGTGGAAAATAAACCCTGAATGAGTGGATTATTAGTTTTCTATCTTTCTGGCCCCAAAATGGTATCTTGTTTGTTAGTTTCAACTTTCAAGTATTCCTCAAAATGAACAATGTACCATTTTGGTAGAGAAGTATACCATTTCTGTAGAGAAGCACTTTGCATGTACTATGTCCTGAGGTGCATCCATATGCATGCTTTCAATTGACTATTTCACTTTTCTGTTGTTACTTCTTCATGTTGCACCCCAGTTTAGGAACAGAAAACTTACCTTCCATAAAGCTGTATGTGTCAAGAAGCCAAAATAACTCATGCATTTTCAACCCTTTTAAACGACAACTGATTCTTGAACTTCATGGTCATGTCACGCTGAGGTACTGCAGTCCGCAGTAGAATAAAAAAACTGCAAATCTGATGCTATTTATTTTAGCTAACATGTTGGTTAACCATATTCTCGAACACGGAAAAAAGTCACTGGCTTGTTAAATTATCCATGGAGACAACAAACCATCATCATCATCTTTTAAGCTTTATCCCAAGAATGGGCTCAGCTATATGAATCCTGTTTCTCCATTCCACTCTATTAAGGGCCATGCCTTTAGTTAGACAATAGGTCATCAAGGATTCATGATGAAGGTTATGGCATAAGTTTTATGCCGGCCACTAACGTGACACAATCCTCCTTTTTCCAAGTTGGTGCTGGCAATGAGAGCACAAAAATCCCTCAGGTACAATGTAATAGGCTATTACATAGGTACAATGAAGCGCTATCTCATAGTCTATTACATAGGTTGATTAAAGTGAAGGAGTTGATTACCGTAAACGACTTACAAAACAAATCCAGTATATATATTTTAAAATTTTTTTTATGTCAAGCAAATTCTCTTAAGTAGTGTGTTCCTTTTATTTTGGTTGCAAAATATAATCTTCTAGAAGAAGTCAATGTTGTATGTCTTGTCCTTTATTTTTTTGAGAGATAATTGAACTTTATTAGAAAGCTGCACAAAGGCGGAAAGAGTACAACGAAACTACAAAAAGAACCAAGGGGATAAATCAGCGTCAATCGCTGATTTAACAAAATGAACCCATTATGAAATGGCAAATTTGATAAGGTAAATATTCCCTGACAGAAGAAGACTTGTTCTGAAAACAACGGCCATTCCGAGTCCTCCTAATAAACCAAAGGGTTCCCATTGCAACAAGTCTCCAAATTGCCTTTCAAGATTTACCCACCGCACTTCTGTGCTAAGCCCATAAAAACTGCTCAATCGACCTTGGCATTGCCCATGAAATATGGAATATATTGAGGAAGTGGTCCCAAATCGAGTGACCAAAGGGACAATGGATAAATGGATGATCGATCAACTCGCATCCCTCATGCACATTAAGTAGATATTGGGTAAAACCAAAGATCTTCTTTGAACATTGTCGATTGTTAGAACTTTCTTCCTACCAATGAGCCCCACAAATGCTGCAATCTGCAGGGGACTCCATACAACCAATGATGAAAAGGAAATGTGGTAGGTGACTGCTGCTTGGATATGAGGCTATAAAATGATCTGACTGAGAAAATACCATATCCATGAACTTTCCAAATCATTGATTCTTCCTCTTGTGGGGAAGGCATATAGGGCTTAACATAATCAAGTAATCTAAGAAATTCCTCAAATTCCCCATCCAAAATGTTTCACCGGCATAGAGAAGACCAAACTATGGATCTGCTAGAATTGGGGTAGCAAGAACCACTGTAACAGACCTATCCAAAGCAAGATTAGCCAATCTTGGGAATATCTCCTACAACGGCCTGTTCGCACACCAAATATCAATCCAGAAATGGACTCGGATCCCCCTACCGATAAAGAAAGATGTTCCTTCATGAAATAGATGTCTATTGTCACAATTGCTTTCCAAATGTTTGAAGCACGATAGATAGATGAAGATTTTATGCTCCAATCCTTCGATTGGGTACTATATTTAGCGGCGATGAGATCTCTCCACAATTTACCCGCTTCAGAGCCAAATCTCCAATGCCATTTCCCAAGAAGAGCAACATTCATGAGGCCCAAATCCTTCAATCCTTCAAACCAGCCCCTCCTTCCTTGAGGGGCTTACAAACATCCTCCCACTTCCGTAAGAAATCTCTTCTCATTTTATCAAGAAGGTCCAATACCAATTTTGGGCACCTGAACAAAGATATAAAATAAATAGGCAAATTTGATTGGGCCGCTTTAAGAAGAGTTAACCTAGCTCCCATAGAAAGATATCGGCGTTTTCAAGTTGAAATTTTACTTCCATTCCTTTCAATGACTTTATCCCATAATTGTTTCGCCGGTTTTCCGTACAAAAAGGTAACTCGAGATAAGAGGAAGGGAAGGAACCTTTCTTTCAGCCAAAGTTGCTTGCCAGTTGCGTGAGAACATCTCGCTAAACATGGATACCTAGCATTTCGCTTTTAGTGACATTTACATTTATGCCCAAAACTTCTTCGAAGGAAAAAAACAAATTTTTTTTTTTTTTTTTTAAAAAAGATCATCAACGGTCGTTGTATCCGCATTGCAAAAAAGAATCGTATCATCCACATATTGAAGGTGAGAAACTTGCACTCTTGCATCCACTACTTTGAAGCCGCGAATAAGGTTATTATCTTCAACTTTATGAAGCATCATGCTGAAAGCTTCCTCAATGACAACAAATAGATACAACGATAAAGGATCGCTTTGCTTAATACTACGGGAGGCCTTAAAATAGCCGAATGAAGATCCATTGATAAGGACTGAGAGCGAAGGGGATTGAATGCAGGCTTGGATCCAACCTCTCCATTTAAGACCACATATGAGCCTTTGAAGCATATAGTCAAAAAATTTATAGTCAACATGATCATAGGCTTTCTCAATGATGAGCTTACAAACCAACCCACTATTCCCTTCCTGGTGCCTTGAGTCAACATATTCGTGGGCTAGTAGGGCTGTATCCAGAATTTGTCTACTAGCTATGAATGTGCCTTGATTTTTAGAGATGATCTTGGGTAAGACACCCTTAAACCTCATTGAGGGAGCTTTAACTAGAATCTTATAAGGACTCCCGATAAGACTTATTAGCTTAAAATCATTCGGAGATTGTGCCCCTTCTACCTTGGGAATTAGGGCAATGAAAGTAGCACCAAGGTCACTAAAAAGACGGCTTCTTTCATAGAATTTTGAAATGAAGTCCATCACATCTTTTCTCACTATCAACCAAAATTTCTAAAAAGAACATTATAGGGAAACTATCATGGCCGGGAACCTTATCATCGCACATCGCATCGACTGCAATCTTGATTTCTTCTTTCGTAAAAGGCTTCTCAAGAGACTCAGCCTCTTGTAAAGAGAATGACGAGAACTGAAGATTATCAAGAGTTGGCTCCAATCATTGCAAGAAATTAAGTCTTTATAATATCGAACAATAGCTTCAAAAATATTTTCTACATCCGAAGTTTTGACTCCATTCACCACCAAGTTGCTGATTCAACTGACCTGGGCTCGAGCACTTGCCATATTGTGGAAAAAAAAAAACGAGTGTTTTTATCCCCATTTTTCAGCCATAACACCCTATATCTTTGACGTCATTTAATTTCTTCTTCTTCGGAGAAACAATTGTAATTAGCCGACAAATCAATCCTTTCAACGCCCTCTTCTTCTAACAAGTTGCCCACTTCTTTAAGATCGAGATCATGAATTCTAGCCAAGATTGATTAGAATTCGGTCTCCCTAGAGCCCAAGACTTCTTTCTTCCAGATCTTGATATTTTCTTTCAACAATTTGAGCTTGCGATCCAGTTTGAACCCAACAAAACTTGTAACCATAAAAGAAAACCACCATTCCGAGATCCCTTTGATTTCTAGCCAAGCCAGCTCGAATCTAAAAGGTTTAGGGCCCCAATTGTCATTAATAACCTCTAAAATAATTGGTCTATGATTTTAGATAACACTCTCGACAAACCTCGTTGGTTGGCAAGGGGGAACTTTTCGATTCAGTTGTAGGAAATGAGGAATCTATCAAGCCCAGAGAGGATGGCATTTGATTGGTTATCAGACTAGGAAAATTTGACACCCAGAGGAAGGTCGACTAATTCGTTAGAAGTAACCCAGTATAAAAATTTCTACATGTTACTGGTTACCCTGCCCCCATTGGATTTCTCGAAAGAGAAGCGCACTACATTGAAATCACCTCTAATGCACCATGGGATATCCCACCACCGTTGAACTGACGAGAGCTCATCCCAAAGCTGGTCATGCAGAGAGGAAGAGCCAGGCCCATAAATCGTCGTGAATATCTTTTGAAAATTTTTTTTGAAGTGCAACTCTAAAGAACGATAGAAACAAAAAAGGAACTAGAAAAACTGTCTACCATCCTTGTCACACCCCAAACTTGGGGACCGGGCTCACAAAATTCCCGATCACCGAATCCGGTGCCGACAGCCTCCGTAGTACCCCATTTTCAGCTCCCAGTACCCATATTCTGGATTCCGATCCTGGGATCCTACAAGGAGGATTTTCGACAATTTTTTTTTGGTAAGAAGCATAACTATAAGTATAACCCAGATACAAACAATAACATCACCACATATCCACTATAATCAAAACTTTAGAGTACAATACATAAAGGGAAATACAAGATATCAAAACTCCAGAAGCTCAGCCGCACGCTCCGGCCTCAGCTGGGTTGCGTCCTAACGTTACCTGCACGCATCTATCGTGCATAAGCTTACAGGAAGCTCAGAGGGTGGTGTAAGTGTGTGCGTAATATACGTGCCAAGCATTCAATATCAGAGTAATGCGGAAAGTACTAGCAAGTCCATAAATACCATCAACCTTATACAGGTTATGCGATGTAAGACATAATAAGCCAATGTCATATACTGAGGAAGCAATGTAGATCGGCTATGCTATACTGGGGACATAGTGAACCAAATGTCATATACTGAGGATGCAATGCAATATGTAAATCTTGACGAGTTCACAAATATGTGGGACAGTTTTACCTTCACTGGATGCACAGTAGCCTGCCAGCACAGTAGTCTGCCAACCATTGGTAGCTTGCCCAGGCCCGCTAGGCCCTGCCCACATCAGTGTCTGCCCACATGTGACTACAGTGACGGGGCGTCACGATATGTCATATGCAGAGGATGTATGCAATAGAAAAGAAATGACAAAGCTGGAGTGTGTACTCGGGATGATAGTACGTGGTATCACAAGCTGTGGTGTTCATCACAAGGGACTTCTATCCAAGCTAGTCCCATACCTAAATTTGGATAGCTAGACTCAATGTGGTAAACTCCTGATCTCAGGTTGGTCGTGCACCCCAACCAAAATCTTGGCTATTGCGAAGGTACATGGTTGCACACTACCAGCCCTAGTGGATAGTGAATGAATGAATGAATGAATGAGTCAAATGCTGAGTACGCAACTCTTGCTCAGTAAATCCACATATCAGTATCGTACATCTTTGGGATCATCACCGGGGTCTAGTACACTCTACACCAGATCGTCGGCCCAACTGGACACGTAACCATGCAAGTGGAAGAGACCTCACTACCCGCCTGGCCAGTAGTCAGCCAATATCTGACCGGCACGTCAATAGCGGACCCATTTGCGAGCTGGTCAAACTCAGCCTAGCTTTGCCCCTACCCTTGGGCAGGTAAGGCCACACCCTCTTCCAACTGACCACGACATAGTGGGAGACGAGGCCTAATGGTATTCGGCACTCGTGCGCTCATACATCCACTCGGTCCCGACGTTGGAGCATCCCCTGGCCATGGGAGTTTAGGGACTTTCACCCGTGGACATCCAACGTGCCCAAGTGATAGAACCAAACATTTCCGGTGTCCCATCTGACCATCCATGATAAGTCTGTGGATGCCACAGTCTTGATGTCGCTTGGGCGCCAAATGATCATGTCACAAAATGCGAGATGCATGAGTCATACTATCCAATCATGCATCAAACCTACACGTACCGCACAATCATGGGGGGCAATTCCGTCTCACAAAGAGTCCCATAATCAACCATCCCAATGACATATGCTACTCCTCATAACAAGCATACATATGATGCGCATGGGCATGTATCATGATGTAATAAAGTACACTGGCCTGAATATCAGATAAGGCAAACAACAATAGCCATAAATGTCGCATCCCAAGAGTGTAAACTAAACGACATGCTCCGAGCATCAAACCTGTGCGAACCGCGTGCTCAGGTGGGGCAACTCCGTCTCTTAGGGAGTCATAAACAATCAGCCTAATGGTACACGCTATGATCAATCACTCATAATAAACATCCAATGATGTTCTCTCCTCATAACAAGGATGGGCCTAGATGGCCTACTCATATCAAGTATGGGCCTAAGAATAAGGGATGAACTTCTTCACCCGCTTCATCACATAGTAAACCGGGCCTCATTTGGTGCCCAATAAGCACAAGATGGGCTAAATGACCTTGGACTAATCTACAAGGCATGGTGGAGCATAATCCAAAATGGGGGCCCAACGGTTTGGGTTAGCCCACTACAGCTAGATGGGTAACACTATGAGGGCCCAAATCGATGATAATGGGCCTAACGATGGGCCCTAGGGAGGTTTACAACGTGGACATTTAACCACCATTGTCCCCTAGAGAGCAGCCCGCATGAAATCTAATTTATAACGAGGCCCATGGCCCGAATACTACTTGGAAAAATAAGTGGGCAGCATACATGTCTTTGCACACATCATGGTGGGCCTCAAGAAACGGCCCATGGTCCACATACATCTAGGTGTGCTTCTTGGGACAACCCATAGCCCAAAAGACCACAGCCAAAGGAAACATACAATACATTATGGTGGGCTCCGCATCACACTTGGGCCTCACACAAAGGTCTCATGCATCACAATGGGCCTCATATCCATCACAATCGGCCTCAACACATAGGCCTCATATACATCACAATGGGCCTCAACACATAGGCCTCATATACATCACAATGGGCATCATCACATAGGCCTCGTATACATCACAATGGGCCTTATGGGGCTGCCCATGATCCAACAAAGCGGATGGGCAGCATGTATATATCTGCTGGGCGGCCAATTTGATGGACGGCCTGGATAAAATACACATCATAGTGGGCCTGCTGGGAGGCCCATTTGATGGACGACCTAGATAAAATACACATCACAGTGGGCCTGCTGGGCGGCACATTTGATAGATGGCCTGGATAAAATACATACCTCAAGTGGGTCCCACGTCCAGGGATTGGACAGCGTGGATAACATACACATCATGGTGGTCCCACACGTACAGCAGGTGGGTCCCACGTCCAGGGACTGGACGACGCAAATACAACACATACGTCATGGCAGGCCCCACCGTCCCAGCTGGACGGTGGATGAAAAACATACATTTGGTGGGTCCCATTGTCCCAGCTGGACGGTGTGGATGAAACACATCACGTGGGCCCCACAGCCGCTGGACAGTGTGGGTGCTACCCTCCCACTATCCAGGGTCTGGACGGTGTGGACAGGTACATACATCACAGTAGGCCCCACCGTCCAGCTTATCTGGACGATGTGGATACAACAAATACATCAAGTGTGTGGCCCACCAGCTAGGATACAAGCTGATATTTGTATTTTCCTTCATCTAGGCCTGTCCAAACAGATAGGTAGCAAGCCCACCCGCTTGACAGTGCAGCAAGGTGGGCCCACAAGTGGACAGTGTGCATACGTCAAGGTGGGGTCCACATGTCTGGATGGTGTGAATAAAATACATAAATCATGGTGGGGTCCACGGATCAAGCTGATATTGGTGGTTTCCCTCCGAAAAGGACAGCCCAAATGTCCAGCAAGATGGACAACAATGGCGTCCCACTGCTAGACGGTTTGAATAACATGCATATATCACAGTGGGGTCCACACAGGTGGCCACAAGGCTTGGAGATCAAACTAACATGTGTTTACCCTTGCATGCAAAGTAGGATAGCAAAGTGGGCCAGTTTGCGTCTAGAAATCTGGACAGCAGGACCGTCCCACCCTGGTGGACGGTCTGGATGTGTCGTGCACATCAGGGAAAAGATGAGAGAGAGAGAGAGAGAGAGAGAGAGAGAGAGAGAGAGAGAGAGAGAGAGAGAGAGAAATCCACAGCCATGGGAGGGAGCTCCGCCACTATGAGCCCCTCGAAACAATTCAAACCATACATCAATGGGTTCCATGCATGCATGGACCCTTACATCTGAAAATCTGAGCATCCCCACCATGCAATCAAGGATCTAGATGACCCATCAATGGTATGGATTCAAACAAAACATCATGGTGGGGTCCATGGAGAATGGCCCCATCATGGCTTATGCGTGCAACAAGGGTGGGCCATTGGCCACACACAAGGGTTCAAGTGGGATCTCCACCATCGATTGGTGGGTCCCACGTGCCCCCATGCAAGAAAATCATGGATCTAAGGAAGAAGATGGAAGATCTACTCCTAGACATAGCACTCACCTCAAATCTTCTTCTCCTTCTTCTCTTGGGTTCTCAAGCTTCAATGGAGGTCTTTCAATGGTGGAGATGGGTTTTAGATGGTTGGATTAGGAGGGATTGAAGGTGGAAGATGGCTGTAATGGTGGGACGTCCAAGCTCCTTGCTACCAATGGAGAATGAAAGGGAGGAAGGGAGAGATGTAGTGGAGGAATCATTGCTTTGTAAGATCATCATTACATATGTAAGAGGTGTAAGAGCATGGGGAAGAGAAAGAGCATGCTTGGAATAATTACATGTAAGGGGCATGGGTGGTGATGTCACCCTAGGCTAGCTAGGATGACATCATCATCATGATTGCTCTAGGAAAATGCACTTTATATGGAATAGCTACGGTCTAGCAACGTGCCGTCCACGGCCGGGATAATGCGCGGGCCATAACTCTCAATCTAAGCGTTTCATTGGCACACGAGACGCGGCATTGGAACTGCGGTGATGACGCGGTTGCAACGACATAGGTTTCAGGTTGAGTCGACTCGGGTTCACGGGACGCAACTCAGGGTCGCTTGCAAATGCTATCTACAGGTCGCGGGTCGTTGGAATTCGACGGAGAGGATCGCGGGATACTAAGGAATGGAATGGTACTAGGACACAGGCTCAGCAGATGGACGAGTCATTGTAGAGTTATCGAGCAGAGGCGGCATCTGTGAGTCAGTCAGATTGGTAGATTGGTTTTGATGGTGGACTTCACTTCAGAGGCCGATTATGTCCCAGATGTTCCAGAGCTGCACAGAGATCTTATGACCAAGGTACATCGATCGAAGTTTTCTATCCACCTTGGCTTGACGAAGATGTACCGCGATATGAGGCAACAATATTTTTGGGCGGGGATGAAGCGCTAGATCGCCAGTTTTGTGGCCGAGTGTGACATGTGCCAGCGTGTCAAGGCCGATCATCAGAGATCCCCAGGTCCATTGCAGCCGTTGATCATCCCGACATGGAAGTGGGAGCATGTATCCACTGATTTCATTATGGGCTTGCCGAGGACTCGGCGCGATCATGACACTATCTAGGTTGTTGTGGATCATCTGACGAAGTCGGCACATTTTCTAGAGATTCGTGCGACCTGGCCATTGGGCCGGCTTGCCAGATTATTTATTGATGAGATCGTGAGACTGCACGGTGTTCCGGTCTCGATCGTTTTCGACATAGACCCGAGGTTCACGTCTCAGTTTTGGAGGAGCTTTCAGAAGGCGATGGGGTCTGCCTTACAGTTCAACATCGCGTATCATCCGCAGACCGAGACCGAGAGGGTCAACGGGATCATAGAGGATATGCTTCGGGCTTGCGTGATTGACTTCTCGGGTAGCTGGGATAAACATTTGCGCCTGGCTGAGTTCGCATATAATAATAGCTATCAGGCAACCATTGGCATGGCTCCTTTTGAGGCCTTGTATGGCAGACCATGTAGATCTCCTAGTTGTTGGGCCGAGGTTGGAGAGCACCGTCTCCTAGGCCCCGAGCTTGTGCAGCAGACGTCAGAGGATATCGATATCATTAGGCAAAGGATGCGCACAGTTCAGAGCTGGCAGAAGAGTTTTGCTGACCGTCGGTGTCGTCTCTTGGAGTTTGCGGTAGGGGACCGAGTGTATCTCAAGGTCTCGCCCATGAAGGGTGTGGTTCAATTTGGAGTAAAGGGCAAGCTTGCCTCGAGATTTATTGGACCTTTTGAGATCACTAGGCGCGTTGGCGCCGTGACCTATAGGCTCGCCTTACCACCTCAGTTGTCTGACATCCACAACGTTTTTCATGTTTCTATGCTGCAAAAGTGTGGGTCAGACACCATTCTTGTGATTGATTGGCAGCCACTTGAGGTCCGTGAGGATGCTTCCTACATTGAGTAGTCAGTTCGCATCCTTGATCAGAAGAAGCGGGTCCTCCGGATCAAGGTCATTCCTTTGGTGAAAGTGCGGTGGGGTCACCATAGTATTGAGGAGGCGTCTTGGGAGCGCGAGGCTGAGATTAGAGAGTGCTATCCCCATCTTTTTGTAGATTGATTGTGCCTTGTATTCTATCTTTGATATATATATGTATGATGCTGCCATGTTTTCTCTTATTTTGTTCTACATGGTAGTGTAAATTTCGAGGGCGAAATTTTTATTAGGAGGGGAGAGCTATCAAGCCTGGATCCTAGTACCATGTCATTCCTTAGGATCTCGCGATCCTCTCCATCGAATTCCGGCGACCCGTGACCTGTAGATAGCGTTTGCGAGCGACCCTGAGTTGCATCCTGTGAACCCAAGCTGACTCAACCCGAGACCTATATCATTGCAACGGTCTCGTCGCCGCAGTTCCAACGCCGCGTCTCGTGCGCCAATGCGACGCTTAGATTGAGAGTTGTCCCGCGCATTATCCCGGCCATGAACCGCATGTTGCCGGACTGTAACTATCTAGATAAAGTGCATTTCCCTAGAGCAATCATGATGATGATGTCATCCTAGCTAGCCTAGGGTGACATCACCACCCATGCCTCTTTCATATAATCATTTCAAGCATGCTCTTTCTCTTCCCCATGCTCTTACACCTCTTACATATGTAATGATGATCTTACAAAGCAATGATTCCTCCACTACATCTCTCTCTTCCTCCCTTTCATTCTCCATTGCTAGCAAGGAGCTTGGACGTCCCACCATTAGAGAAACCCATCCCAAAACTGGCCCTCTTGCACCTTCAATCCCTCCTAATCCAACCATCTAAAAACCCATCTCCACCATTGAAAGACCTCCATTGAAGCTTGAGAACCCAAGAGAAGAAGGAGAAGAAGATTTGAGGTGGGTGCCATGTCTAGGAGTAGATCTTCCATCTTCTTCCTTAGATCTATGATTTTCTTGCATAGGGGCATGTGGGACCCACCAATCGATGGTGGAGATCCCACTTGACCCCTTGGGTGGCCAATGGCCCACCCTTGTTACATGCATAAGCCATGATGGGGCCATTCTCCATGGACCCCAACATGATGTTTTGTTTGAATCCATACCATTGATGGGTCATCTAGACCCTTGATTACATGGTAGGGATGGCATCCCCACTCAGATTTTCAGATGTAAGGGTCCATGCATGCATGGAACCCATTGATTTATGGTTTGAATTGTTCTGAGGGGCTCATAGTGGCGGAGCTCCCTCCCATGGCCGTGGATCTCTCTCTCTCTCTCTCTCTCTCTCTCTCTCTCTCTCTCTCTCTCTCTCCCTCCATCTTTTCTCTGATGTGTGGCCCACCTGATGTGCACGGCACATCCAGACCGTCTAGCAGGGTGGGACAGTCCTGCTGTCCAGATTTCTGGACGCAGACTGGCCCACCTTGCTATCCTACTTTGCGTGTAAGGGTAAACACAAATGTTAGTTTGATCTCCAAGCCTTGTGGCCACCTGTGTGGACCCCACTGTGATGTATGCATGCTATTTATTCAAACCGCCCAGCAGTGGGACGCCATTGCTGTCCACCTTGCTGTCCATCTTGCTGGACGTTTTGGGCTGTCCTATTCGGAGGGAAACCACCATTATCAGCTTGATCCATAGACCCCACCATGATTTATGTATTTTATTCACACCATCCAGACATGTGGACCCCACCTTGATGTACATCCACCGTCCAGGCCCCCCCCGGTGATGTATGCACAACGTCCACTTGTGGGCCCACCTTGCCGCACTGTCCAGCCGGCGGGCTTGCTACCTGTCCGTTTGGACAGGCCTGGATGAAGGAAAATACAAATATCAGCTTGTATCCTAGGTGGTGGGCCACACGTGTGGACCCACCTAATGTATCTGTTGTATCCACACCGTCCAGATAGGCTGAACGGTGGGGCCTGCTGTGATGTATGTGCCTGTCCACACTGGCCAGACCCTGGATGGTGGGACCCCACGTGATGTATGGGTTGCACCCATGCCGTTTAGCGGCTGTGGGGCCCACGTGATGTAAGTGTTTCATACACACCATCCAGCTGGGACGGTGGGACCCACCAGATGTATGTTTTTCATCCACCGTCTAGCTGGGATGGTGGGGCCTGCCATGATGCATGTGTTGTATCTGCGCCATCCAGTCCTTGGACGTGGGACCCACTCGCTGTACGTGTGGGACCACCATGATGTGTATGTTATCCACGCCGTCCAGTCCCTGGACGTGGGACCCACTTTAGGTATGTATTTTATCCAGGCCATCTATCTAATGGGCCGCCCAACAGGCCCACTGTGATGTGTATTTTATCCAGGCCGTCCATCAAATGGGCCGCCCAGCAGGTATATACATGCTGCCCATCCGTTTTGCTGGATCATGGGTTGCCCCATAAGGCCCATTGTGATGTATATGAGGCCTATGCGATGAGGCCCATTGTGATGTATATGAGGCCTATGCGTTGAGGCCCATTGTGATGTATACGAGGCCTATGTGTTGAGGCCCATTGTGATGGATAGGAGGCCCATGTGATGAGAGGCCCATTGTAATGCATGAGACCTTTGTGCGAGGCCCAAGTGTGGTGTGTGAGCCCACCATAATGTATTGTATGTTTCCATTGCCGTGGTATTTTGGCCTATGGGCTATCCCAAGTAGCACACCTTGATGTATGTGGACCATGGGCCATTTCTTGAGGCCCACCATGATGTGTGTAAAGACATGTATGCTGCCCATTTATTTTTCCAAGTAGTATTCGGGCCATGGGCCCCGTTTTAAATTAGATTTCATGCAGGCCGCTCTCTAGGGGACAATGGTGGTTAAATGTCCACGTTGTAAACCTCTCTAGGGCCCATCGTTAGGCCCATTATCATCGATTTGGGCCCTCATAGTGTTACCCATCTAGCTGTAGTGGGCTAACCCAAACTGTTGGGCCCCCATTTTGGATTATGCTCCACCATGCCTTGTAGATTAGTCCAAGGTCATTTAGCCCATCTTGTGCTTATTGGGCGCCAAAGGAGGCCCGGTTTACTATGCGATGGAGCGGGTGAGGAAGCCCATCCCCTATTCTTAGGCCCATACTTGATATGAGTAGGCAATCTTGGCCCATCCTTGTTATGAGGAGAGTACATTGCATGTTTATTATGAGTGATTGATCATAGTGTGTGTCATTGGGCTGATTGTTTATGACTCCCTGAGAGATGGAGTTGCCCCACCTAAGCACGCGGTACGCACAGGTTTGATGCTCGGAGCATGTCGTTTAGTTTACACTTTTGGGATGTGACATTTATGGCTATTGTTGTTTGCCTTATCTGATATTCAGGTCAGTGTACTTTATTACATCATGATACATGCCCATGCGCATCATATTTATGCTTGTTATGAGGAGTAGCATATGCCATTGGGCTGGTTTGATGCATGATTGGATGGTATGACTCATACATCTCGCATTTTGTGACATGATCATTTGGCGCCCGAGCGACATCAGGGTTGTGGCATCCACAGGCTTATCGTGGATGGTCAGATGGGACACGGAAAATATTTGGTTCTAACACTTGGGCACGTTGGATGTCCGTGGGTGAAAGTCCCTAAACCCCCGTGGCGAGGAGATGCTCCAACGTCGAGACCGAGTGGATGTATGAGCGCATGAGTGCCGAATACTATTAGGCCGCATCTCCCACTGTGTCGTGGTCAGTTGGAAGGGGGTGTGGCCTTACCCACCAGAGGGTAGCGGGCAAAGCTAGGCTGAGTTTGACCAGCTTGCAAATGGGTTCGCTATCGATATGCCAGGTAGATATTGACTGACTACTGGCCTGGCGGGTAGTGAGGTCTCTTCCACTTGCATAGTTGCGCGTCCAGTTGGGGTGGCGATCTGGTGTAGAGTGTACTAGACCCCGGTGATGATCCCAGAAATGTACGGTACTGATATGTGGATTTACCGAGCAGGAGTTGCGTACTTAACATTTGACTCATTCATTCATTCATTCACTATCCACTCGGGCTGGTAGTGCGCAAACAAATCATTATGTGTACCTTAGCAATGGCCGGGATTTAGGTTGGGGCGCACTACCAACCTGAGATCAGGAGTTTACCACATTAAGTCTAGCTATCCAAATTTAGGTATGCGACTAGTTTGGATAAAAGTCTCTTGTGATGAACCCCACAACTTGCAATACCACGTACTATCATCCCGTCTATACACTCCAACTTTGTCATTTCTTTTGCATTGCATACATCCTCTGCATATGACATATCGTGACGCCCCGTCACTGTGGTCACATGTGGGCGGACAATGATGTTGGTGGGGCCTTGCGGGCCTAGGTGAGCTACCAGTGGTTGACAAGCTACTGTGCACCCAGCGAAGGTAGAACTTTGTCCCACATATTTGTGGACTCGTCAGGATTTACATATTGCATTACATCCTCAGTGTATGACATTTGGCTTACTATGTCCCCCACATTGCATTGCCGATCTACATTGCTTCCTCAGTATATGACATTTGCTTATTATGTCTTACATCGCATAGCCTGTATTAGGCTGATGGTATTTATGGACTTGCCAATACTTTCCGCATTACTCTGATATTGTATTCTTGACACGTATATTATGCACACACTTACACCATCCTCTGAGCTTCCTATAAGCTTACGCACAATAGATGCGTACGGGTGACGTTAGGACGCAGCTGAGTTGAGGCAGGAGCGTGCAGCTGAGCTTCTGGAGTTTTGATATCTATCTTGTATTTCCATTTATGTATTGTACTCTAAAGTTTTGATTATAGTGGATATGTGGTGATGTTATTGTTTGTATCTGGGTTATACTTATGGTTATGCTTCTTACAAAAAAAATAAAATTCATGTTGAAAATTCTCCTTGTAGGATCTCAGGATCGGAATCCAGTATATGGGTGCTGGAAGCCGAGAATGGGGGACTACGGAGGCTGTCGATGCCGAATTCGGCGATCGGGAATCTTATGAGCCCGGTTTCCGAGTTTGGGACATGACAATCCTCTTGACATCCGTACTCCAAGTGACAACAATTCCGCCCGTAGACCTGATAGCATCCAGAGCTGCCCAGTCAAAGTTTTGAACACCCCAAATTGACTTTAGCATACTTTTGTTGAAAGATTGGAGCTTCGTCTCTTGTAAAGCAATAACATTTGCTTTCGATTTCCTACATATCTTCTTAATATGGGCTCTCTTAAGCTTGCAACCCAACCATCTTGCATTCTACGATTGAATAATCATTGAATACCCGCTGTTCCCATTCTCACCCTTTTATTGCTGCTTGAGTTGCTCACTGAGTCATAGTTAATCAAACATTCCAAACTAAGTATCTCTCTCCAGAAATACATACCCTCCATTCCTTAAAATCTCTTGAGAATATCCACCAACTAAGCTGAGCCTCGGAAAGACTGATGTCATTGGGAATGTTGAGATGAGAAGACGATGTATCAACTACCATCGTTGGAGAGATCATGATGGAGTCATTTGAGTTTGTTTTGAGTCCACACTTGTCGAATCGCACATGAGATCATGTCTGATTGCATATGCCCGTGCGCATATGCAATCGCACAATCGCATATGTGGTTGCATTTTTATTTTTTTTTTTTTCCGAAAAAATAAATTTTTTTTTTTTTTGGAAAAATAGGGAAAAAAAAGAGAGAAAAAAATGCAAAAAATATAGGAAAGTAGGGAGAACTTTCCTAAGTTAATGGATACTTAATTTTACATATTTAAAATACATTTGAGTGAAATAAAATTAATTAAACAATGAATTAAGACGTCAAGTTGTCAACATTCAACACTATTGTTAACTAATAATTAACACCTAATAAGTAAGAATTAAGAAATAACAAGTAACTAACATTAACAACAAAATGAAGAATCTATTTATTTATATTGTTTGTAGGAAATGAAAATATAATTTATAAATTACAAGTCATATATACTAAATCACTAACAAAATGATACTAAATGCCATATATATTGATCTATTTTCCAGTGGCATTTGATCACTACCATCGTAATCATCGCCGTCATCATCGAAGTCATCTCCTTCTTCCACATATACTTCTTTTTCTTCTATTTCTTCATCAACTGTATGTACTAAGACTTCATCAACATCCAACGGTGGATCTTCAGCTTGATCATCATCTCCTCCTCCTACTATCTCCTCAATCTCTTCCACGGGCTACCACTCACTGATGTAGAGTAGGTCACGGACAATTTCATATCCAAGATGGATGAGAGAAGGCTCGATCAGAGGCAGGAGTCATCAAGACCGTCAGAACCTTAAAGCAGGCATATCTCGTAAATTGGAATGAGTTACTCAATGTACGATATATGATTTTGGGGTAGGATGAGCTACTTTAGCCAACCAACCCGGCTATGCCGGGTTCCCCACGCCGAATTTGCGAGATTCCATCATATTGATGGTCAAATTCCATGTTTAGTTCCATTTTTACTAATTTTAGAAAGTTTTAGTTTGATTATAACTCTTCATCCATTGGGCTTTAGGAGTTGTGTCCAACATGAAAAGTGTTTAGAAAAATTAGGAGAATAACGTGGTTAAGCCACATAGGACACTTACTATAAAAAGTAAATTTACTATTTATAGTAAGTTACGAATTTTAGGGAGTTTTAGTTATAGTTTAATTCTTAAACTTTTTCCTAGTCTCGGTATCCCTATTTAAAGGGTTGTAGACTCATTTATTTCATCAATCAATCAACAAGTTTCTTTCATATATCTTAAAATTATTTCTATTTCTTTTCTTCGTGGATTCGAGAAGTCTCTGTGAGGAGTCCAGAGAAGCTCCGTGGATTCGGAGTAGTTATCCTTGAGGAAGATAGTGATTGACCTCATCATGTTCATCCCCGCGTCACTCACCCTCCTCGTTTCCCTTCGTGTGGAAATACCTGCTCCAAGTGTCGATCCATATGCAACACCTTCAACTTGTGCCCATGTCAAGTCCTTGCTAGCAAAGACCCGCTCATCTATCTCAACGAGCCACTCATTATCTGAATCCAGTTCATCTAAGCAGATAGGGTCAAAGAAACCAAGCTTTTCTTTCCTAGCCTGGAATCGTTCCCGCAATTTCTGATTGTATTGGACGAATAACAAGTCATTGGGCTTCTTTTGTTCAAGGCGATTCCTTTTCTTGGTGTGAATTTGTATGAAAGAAAGTGCATTAGACATTAATTTAACTTACACTTATAAGCTACAACTTACAATTATCCCAAATTATAACATATTAACTTTTTCATTTTTTTTTTCCAAACTTGCAACCTCGAATGTGCTCTAGTTGTACTCGCAACCGCTAGCAGAACATATGAGTCTAAGAATCCTCAAGGCCAGCTTCTTTAGATTTGGATCATTCCTATTCGGGTCCACTCCATATGCAACCCACCAGTCAATTGAGAAAACAGTTTAAGTAGGTTAGACTTTGTATATTAGATTGTAAAAAAACTATTTGTAAGATAGTTAAGAAATTTATACTACTTATCAGGCAATTTCATTGTCCTATGCCTGACGACGATCTCCCTTGAGAATATGCTTTCACTCTTTGTATAGAAGTCTAGTAGAGCTGAGATCTTGTCATGTTGTTCTTTATCTAGAAGCATTCTTTCCAACACATCAATAAAACGAACCATATGTACAGTTTGTGCTTTTGCCAGATTGGGGGAAGTGAATAAATAGGCTGGGTTAAGGATGTAGGCAATTGAATACAATGGAGATGGCATTTGGCTCCATCTTTTATTGATAATATTTATAATGGGCTTATAATCACAATATCTGTAGTTAAAGTAGTACATGATCTTATTTTTTGTCCTCTCCATCGCATCATATATGTAACCCATTGCTGGCTTCTATCCCTGTCCGCCAATCGCAACACAGTGACTAAGGGCTCAGATGCTTTTAGCACATTTACCACTTGTGTTCAAAATTTTTGCTAAAGAATTGTTTTTTGAACCTGTTTCCCTTTAATTTTCTTTGACCAAGGCCCATTTGTAAAATCGGTCGACACAACAAAGCTTCTAAGTTTTGATTTTTTTGCATTTAATCTTTGTAGTGTTAAGAAGGTTGTAACGAAAGGGGTGACTACTAGACGTAGCAAGTTACCCCTAATGTATTTTTCTCATTCGACTGAGAAGAATTGCGTGTTTGTACATAAAGACCATGATTCTTTGTCACGCCCCAAACTCGGAAACCGGGCTCACAAAATTCCCGATTGCCGAATCCGGTGCCAACAGCCTCCGTAGTGCCCCATTCTCGGATTCTGGCACTCATGCCAAATTTCGATCTTGGGATCCTACAAGGAGGATTTTCCAACGTACATTTTTTTTTTCTCGTAAGAAGCATAACCACAAGTTTACCCAAATTACAAAGGCAACATCATCATCACATATCCACTAATATAATCATTTGGATACAATGCTAAAAGGGAAATACATATGACAAATCCAAGCTCCATAAGTCAGCTACATGCTCTAAGCTCCACGCTGCTGCAACATAACATCAACCTGCACGCATCTGTCGTGCATAAGCTTATTGAAAGCTTAGAGGGTGGTGCAAGTGTGTGCGCAAGGTAAGTGCCAAGTATACCATAAAGTCCATCAATCATACATCATCGGAATAAGCGGACAAGATCATGAATCATACGATATCAGAGTAAGCGGAAATATACTAGTAAGTCCATGAGTGCTGTCAGCCGTACCAAGGCTATGCGATGTAAAACATAATAAGACAATAACAGATGCTGAGGATGCAATGCTATGCAAATCCTGACGAGCTACGGATACCATCAACCTCATCTAGGCCATATAAGTGCAAAAACATAGTAACCCAAAAATGCTAAGAACTGTGGATGCAATGTAATATGCGGTGCGAATGAAACAACTATGCTGGAATTTGAAGTCGGGATGATAGTACATAGTATCGCAGGCTACGGGGTCCACCACAAGGGACTTCTATCCAAACCAGTCCCATACCTAAATTTGGATAGTCCGACTCAATGTGGTAAACTCCTGATCTCAAGTTAGTCGTGCGCCCAACCGAAATCCTGCCCATGCGAAGGTACATGTAACAAATAGTTACGCACCACCAGCTCGAGTGGATAGTGAATGAATGAATGAGTGGATATGCAATTCCTGCTCAATAACTCCACATATCAGTACGGTTGCTCTCTGGGGGAAATCACCGGGTCTATTACACTCCACTCCGACTGCCTCCTCTTTAGTTGCACAGCCCAGCGAGTGGAAGAGACCTCACTATCCACCTAGCCAGCAGTCTGCCAATATCTGCTCAGCTCGTCGATAGCGGACCCATTTATGAGCTGGTCATACTCAGCCTAACTTATAGCCCTCTCACTCGGGCGAATAAGGCCACACCCCCTCCCAACCGACCACGACACAGTGGGAGACGCGGCCTACTGGTATCTGGCACTTGGGCGCTCATATTCCACTCGGTCTAGACGTTGGGGCTTCTCCTGACCTCGGAGGTTCTGAGATTTTTACCCAAGGACATCCTAAGTGCCCATAGTGTTAGAACCAAATATTTCTGGTGTCCCATCTAACCATCCATGATGTGCCTGTGGAGGCCACGACCCTGATATCACTAGGGTGTACAATGATCAAGTCACATATATGCGAGATGCATGAGTCATCCTATCAGTCATTTAGCAATCCTGCGCATACGGGGTGATAATGTAGGCACTCCGTCTCATAAGGAGTCCCGTAAATGGTCTGCCCAATGGCGTATGCTATGATCGAACATTCCTCATATCAAGCATATATATGATGCGTATGGGCATGAATCATGGAGCTATACTAAGCATGTTATAAAGTGATGAACTGTCCTTACAATGAGGATGGGCCTAGATGGCCTACACACAACAAGTACGGGCCTATCAATGGGCCCTAGGGAGAGTTATAATGCGGACATTTAACCAACATTATTCTTACAATGTGGACATCAAACCAACATTACTCCCAAGGCATGGCCCGCCATAAAACATCATTACACAAACCATGAAGGAATCACACATTGTAATGGACCCTAAGGTCATCCCTTTGGGCCTCGACCCATGGGCCTTAGATACATCAAATGGGCCTCATCATATGGCCCTCATATATGTCAAGGTGGGCCTTAACAACGGGCCTCATACACATCACGGTGGGCCTCATACCCATCAAGGTGGGCCTCATACACATCACGGTGGGCCTCAATAACGGGCCTCATACACATCAAGGTGGGCCTCAATAACGGGCCTCATACACATCACGGTGGGCCTCAATAACAGGCCTCATACACATCAAGGTGGGCCTCAATAACGGGCCTTGAATACATCACAATGGGCCTCAATCCATGGGCCCTAATACATCACAATGGCCCTCAACCCACGGGCCCTTATAGATCACGATGGGCCTCAACCCATGGGCCCCAAATGCATCAGGCAGGCCCCATGTCTAGGGACGGGACGTGAGTAAAATACATAAATCATGGTGGGTCCCTTGCCGCCCAGCAGCCCAGCCAAAGTGGCTGGACCGTATAGATAAAACACATACGTCATAAGGGGGTCCCACCATCCAATGGTGTGGACGGTGTGGGCAAAACACCTACACCATAGTGGGTTCCACGTGGGGCCCACCGTAATGTTTATCTGCCATCCAATCTGTTCATAAGGTCACACAGACCTGGATGCAAGAGGAAAACAAATTTCATATATACAAACTTCTGTCGACCTAAAAGGATTTTAATGGCAGACGTTCAATTTCCATGGCTTATTGCTGTGTGGTCCACTAACAGGCAGATCTGACTCATTTTATCTCAGGCCTTAAGGCAGCCCACCAACTGAATGGACGGTTTAGATGTAACCCCCCTACATCAAAGGCGGGGTCCACTGACCGTCCAGCAGCCTATGGTTGGACGGCATATATAAATCACATACAACGTGGTGGGTTCCACCGTCCACAGCCGTGGACGATGTGGTAGAACTCATACATCAGTGGGTCCCACGTGGGGCCCACCATAACGTTTGCTTTCCATCCAACCTGTTGATGAGGTTGCCTAGACCCAGATGAAGCAAAAAAACAAATTTCATATATGGTCCAAAACTCCTGTGATACCCAAAAGGCTTTCAATGGCAGACACCCAATCTCATTGTTTCCTGCCGTGTGGGCCACCTGAGTTCCACGTGCGGCTGATCTTTGGAGGGCCCACCGTCCCAAAGGGGACCCAACAAATGCACGTTGTTGATGTGCAGCGCACATCATGGTGGGGCCCACGGTTATGGCCCAACGTCCCAGCCTTTTTCCACGCCAACGCAGCACCTGCTGCAGCGTCAGCAGCGCATGTTGCTTCTTAGTTTTTTTTTTTTGAAAAACTAGTTTTTTTATGGTTTTTCGTACACGGGGCCCGCATCAGGTGAATCCAGCCCAACCACTGGATTCTAGGACTCAAAGACTGATCAAACAAGCCCAATATGCGATGTGTTTTGGCAGGAAAAAAAACATCAAAGTGGATTTCAACAGTAACAACCATTGTTTTCAACACTATTGCCCGCCAGAATATCAGATTGACACCATCTTTCGGCTCAACACCTAAAATGAGCCAGGGAATGAGATGGACGGCGTGGATTAAACTTATACATTAAGGTAGGGCCTACATGAGCGACCCACTCCAAGGCTTGAACCAAGCTAATATTTTTAGTTTCCATTTCACGTCCAGCGTCTCTGGACGCCGGACGGCTTTGCCATAACACATGCATTTAAGGTGGGCCTTGCTCAGGCGGGCCACCAAATGCACGGATGGTGTGGATACAACACAAATATAAAGTGGGCCCCTCCTACAAATGGCTTGGATCAAATACATGCTTCATGGTGGGGTCCATCCGGGTGGGCCACACAACTACATCATCACACAACAATAATAAAAATGAAAGAGATGGGGAGAGGGAGAAAGAAGGAGACACGTGCAATGGAGGGACCCCGACACTATGGGCCCTCTCTTCCATACCTCACAACGTACATCAAGTGGGTCCCAATACATGTGGGCTCACTGATCAAAATCAACGGTGGAGATCCTTTCTTCACCGGAATGCAAGGTCTTAGATGACCCTATCCATGCAAGGAAAAATAAAACATCATGGAATGATCATGATAATCAAAGTGGGCCATCGGCCACATCTAGGGTCCAAAGTGAGATCCATACCATCAATCGGTAGGCCTCACTGGCCCATCATAAAAACATGAAATGTAGGCTATAGAAGCACCCACCGTTCAATCTTCTTGGTCCATTGGAAAGCCGATCTCCTTGTGTCTCACTTCGATGGAGGGTGATGAGGTTTGAATGGCTAGGATGATGGTTCTTGGGGTGGGATGTGGGCCACACAACATACACTTTTCTCTCTTGGAAAACCATGGACGTCCACCACTTGCTTGGAATTGTTGCTTGGAAAATGTGAAGGGAAAGAGAGAGAGAAGGGATGGTTGTGAGCAATAGGTGAGGTGATGTTGTACTTGACATGTATGGGTGTGTAAGAGAGAGGGTGAGAAAGAGTTGACTTGGTGGTTGCTTGACTTGGGGAGAAAGAAAGCATTGATTGATTGATGGGACATGTTGTAGAGATTCTCTTGAGATTGGAAACGCGCGGCGTTTTCTTTGAAATAAAATCCGGCCCACATCTCCCTACCAGGGTATCGGATCGGTATGCAAGACCCGGCGTTGGAACCGTGGCGATGGTGCGGTCGTAATGATATAAGTCTTGGATTAAGCCGACTCAAATTTTACGACTTAGGATCGTGCGCAAACGTCGATTATAGGTCGCAGATTGCCGGAATTCGCCGGGAAGGATCTCGGGATTCGACGGAACAGTACGGTCTAGGATACGGGTCTTACATTCTTCTTGCCCTTACAATCACATTTAAAAATAATCTATATATATTTTCTAACATAGTATATACCCAATGGGCCACATAAGGGGTCCAAAATAAACGATGTCTCTTCTCCATAAGACGACGACTGACAACTACATACGAGGTTGTGTTGTCTGTAATTACCTAGACAACGTATTCCTCCCCTATTTCATCAACTACACTATCTAATAAATGAAGTAATCTGCAGTATGAGAATGAGTCGATGCATCCACGAACTTTAAGAACATTGTCCCAACTTGACTATTTACCAGAAAATTTATGAGAGTCGAGAGACCAACCGGATCTATCGGTCCATCCGTCGGCCATAAGTGATCAACCATATGTTTTTCACGATTCCTTATATTCGGCTATGAAGGATTGTGTGTAATCAATCTCGACTTTAAGACATGTCTCCCTCATTTCATTATATGAAGGAGGTTTAAGCTCAGGTCCAAATTGACCTATTATCTCAACCATAACTTTAAAGCTTTTTTATTTAACTAAGTTGAAAACAATGCTGGTTAGGTAAAACCACTTAGCGATATATTGAATAGTGGTTTTCCTATCTTTTTGTTCATACCGGTTTTTTAAAGTTATTTGATCCAGCCTTTTGTCCCGGCCCCTTCCCTTGACTACATCCTCGGGGTGTAGTTTACACCATCTATCCATGGGCCCATTCCCACGAGCTCTTTTCGAGGCCAGTGGTGGTCTAGACTGGCCTGTCGACGTAGGGTCGTCGGGCACTGTCGCATCTCTTTCTCGATTGTTTATCCACATACTCAATGATCTTCCTTTGGATTTTTGGAGTAATTTTGTCGCATACGTTTGCATTTGACCTCGGTAAATGTGCAAGGTGTTGCTTGTGCCTTGCAATGCCACCGGAACCTACATGCTCACATAACTCACATACTATGTGAGTTTTATTCATAGCACTATGATAGTACCCATACTTCCAACCGGGGTCATTCGACCTGAGTTTCAAAGAGGAAGATTGGGAAAAAGACATGGTATTTGAGTCTTTTTGTTATAACTTGTAACTTGTAAGTTGTAATTTGTTTAAACTAAAAACTAAAAAGACTAAAGAGCTGAGAGAGGGGGAGAGAGAGAGATAAAATGTAAAGATAGAGAGGGAGAGTTACACTTACACATTTACACTTGTAGTTGTAGCCAATGTTCGCAATATCGATACTATTGGCCGATATTGTTGTTATTGCTGACCAGCGACACGAAACCCGTTGGAAACCCCTCAGAAATTTTTTTTAAAAAAGAAAAGATTTCTATGTATCGTGGGATATATCGCACGATTTTTTGCGATATCACCGATATTATCGACGGTAATATATTGTTTTATTTTCGGATTTATCCCTTTATGTGCAGATTTTATCCCATACTCCCGGATTTACTATAGTCTCTGTCACTGACTCACCGACCGACCGTAGGCTATAACCAACAATCATTCAATGATAATTACAACAATAAAATGGCAAATAATGTCGGGTTTACGTAATTACTGAAAAAATCGAAAAAAGAAGAAGAAAAAACAGGGAAAATCATTCAATCCAGAGGGTTTCGGTACCTGTAGAAGAAGATTGCCTGATCAGAAGTAGAATTTGGTGGGCTACTCGATCGATCCATAGCAGTGTGCGGTAAGTTCCACAAAATCTTGATTTCCATTTTTTTTTTTTTTCTTTGAATAGATACTCGATTCAAATTGTGAAGGAGATTTTAGCAAGAAATATGCAAAACCCCTGGAGATTTGGGTTTGGTTGAGGGATTTTTTAAAAAGAGATTTTAGGGTTCTGGAAGGTCCGGAACCCTTTCTGTTTGCAATGTTTGGAAAATTGGCTTTGAAAGCCTTTTTATGGACGTGGGTGCATCACGTTAGGTCAAGACAAATTGTCCTATCACAGGCTCTATGGGTTCCATCTTGATGTATATGGTTTATCCAATCTGTCCATTCATTCTGGAAGATCATTTTAGGGCACAAGTCCAAAAATGAGGCATTTTTAAGGCTAAAGTGGACCACACCACAAGAAGCAATGGAGATTGAACGCTTAGCATTGATAACTTTTCTATTGGGATAGAAGTTTCAGATCAAGCTGATATTCATTTTTTACCTTCTTTCAGGTCCATGTGACCTTATGAACAGGTTGGATGGCCAAATAACCATCACGAGTGGTCTATTGTAGCCTTCAATCTGTCTCTTTTTTAAGATCATGCCCGAAAATGATCTTTCAAAATGGATGGACGGCGTGGATAAAACATATATAATATGGCCAAATCTCTAGTGGACCACACCACTGGAACAAGTGGTGAATAACCATTAAAAGCTTTTGTAGGCCACACAAGTTTTGGATGAAACTAATCTTTTTATTTTCCTGTCATTCATTTATATTTGACCTTATCAATGGGTTGGATGGAAAATAAACATTACGGATCTGCTCGAAGTGGGCCTTGGGAAGTTTTTAATGGTGATTGTTTAATCATCACTGTTTCTTGTGGTTGGTCCACCTAAGATTTAGATATGCTTAATTTTTAGCAACTTATCTTAAGATGTGCTGGAAAAACGAATGGACGGAGTGAATATACAAAATGTCATCGAGGTGGGTCTTATAGTAAGGGTAACACCTACTAAGCTGTTACCTGAGTAACACCTAATCCGCGCTCGAGCGTAACTTGGGTGAGTCCCCGGAACCAGTGATGTGGGAGATTGTCCATTTTTGGTGTCTCACTATATATTGCACGTCTGTCTTCAATTAATTATTGCGTACTGGACGGTGTTCTATTGGCCCCACCATGATGTATATTTCTCAATTTTTACTTCTCTTGCTTTTCAATGACTTGGTTGTGTTTTCATATATGTCTTAATGTATCTATAAATGTTATACATTCAATTTACATATAGTTGCATTAGTTCAGTCAGACATCGCATAACTTATGACCCTATACAAAGGAAACCTATTATGTTCCTGAAGTTTCATTGAAAAATTCAACCATTTTCGCATGTTTCCCAAAAAGTGTAGCCTTGGGGGGGGGGGGGGGGGGGGAGAGAGTTACACTAGTAGAGTAGTAGTGGAACTTGGAAGAGAAGAAAGGGAGAAAGAGGGAGTTAAGATTTACACTTACACTTCTAGTAGAAGAGGGGAGAGAGAGAGAGTTACACAATTACATAAAAAAAAGTTTGAATCTAAAATTCTTCAATCAATCAATCTTGTCTTGAATCTTGTTGTTGTAGACTTGTAGTAGAATGTAGATTCTCGCTTTCTTTGAACTCTTGCTTGATTCAGTGCACTTTCGTTTGCATCCTGCCAAAAATGCGCAGCCATCAGAGAGTTTTCAGTCTCCCTTCTCCAAATTCCCCCCCACCTCTGCGTAACTCCCCAAAAAGATTCACATTGAACCTTCAGCTTCAGTTTCTTATCTTTGGCTATCACTCTGATGGTGTTTGGGTCGGTGATGCTCTTCTTCTTCACACAGTCAAACTACACCAATCTTTTCACCCTCTTCCGTTGGTGGGTCGATGGTGAGAAGCTCACCCAAACACGAAACAATTGCTAGGAACATGTCTTTGATCCAAAGTTCCATTGAGACTCCCCAAACTAAAAACAAGGCCTCCTCACTCCCGAAATGGGTCTTTTCCGACCATCTCGTGAGGCTCCTGATAGGACCCTTAAGAGACGAAGAGCCCGTCAGAAGAACTTTAAGAAGAGTCTCTTTTGTGTTGAATTGAATCCATATCTTGTTTTCACCAACAGGCCTCACTGAAAAGCTTAGTTAGAGATGTCGCATTCCTGAATCCAGCTATGAACTTCAGAAAGGGTTGCATCGGGGACTGTCTCTATAAGAAGGGACCATTGTACTGTGACAAGTGCATTGTCAATAACCTCGGGTCTCACATTGACAATTGGTCCTTTAGAAGAAGCTTGGGACCACACCCACTTGGAGGGTTCTGTTTTCTCTGCCACCACTTTCTGACATTCTATGTCCTCTAAGATAGAGTCATGTCCCGCATCTTGTAGAAGAGGAGCTCGACTGGTTTGCATATGATTTCCACCGACCACTGTGTCCCAAAATGATGAATGCTTTCCTTGTTTGGCTGAGATTTGCTGGGTATTCAGTTTGGTATTTTGCAAGTTCCCTACCGCCTCCCTTCTGGTGGAAGAGCCTCTGAGCAACCTATTGCTTTCACCCTCTTTGTTTTTCACATCTGGTCAAAATCAAGCCCTCTGAACTCTAAGCTTCTTGCCCCCAAAACTCTCTTCGTCCAGCAAGTTGATTGTGCATTCAATCTCACCTTCGAAGCTTGTCCTAACGAGGGCAAAACCTTTGTAGCGAGAAGCCATGTTGTCCCGAGGAATGTAGACGTCCATGACAATGCCCGCTTTCCTGAAAACTCTAGAAAAGTTGATCGGGAGCCATCCCTCCTGGAAGCCATCCGCATACAGTGTAGGGCATTCCGGGAGCTTGGAAATGTGAGACGTTTTCTTCCCAGAGGATGTCGACTTTCAACGAATTTCTTGCCAGCCCCTCTCCACTTCTCTGTTACCTTGTTCTTCCCATGCTGCCGCATCCCTTTTACTTTCACAATCCGAACCTTGTCTTTCGTTTGCCCCCCTGATGGATTTCCCCTCATCTAGTTTCTCTCTCCACTCACTCACTTCATCCCTTTTACCTTCATGATCCGAACCTTTTGTATGTCCTGTCCATGTCGCCCTTTTAATCATGTTTTAATTTTTTTTTTTTTTTTTTTTTTTTAAGATTTCCTTTTAATCATGTTATCCTTGTGAGGTAGCTAATGATAATATTAATCTTCTTTCTGTTTGTCATCTTGGGTGATGCTCAGCATGGCGGTAGCACAAATGCTTTTACCTCTTCTGAGCATACAAACTTCTATTTTGATATTAACACAGACTGTTTTGAAGAGGCACTTGATAGGTGAGATGCTGTTTTACCTTTTTCCATCAACCAGTTGTTCTTTGTCGCATATATTGTTTTCCTCTTTAAAATTACTGTACTTTGATGTTTGCATGCTGTCTGCCTTTTGCAGATTTGCACAGTTTTTTATCAAACCATTGATGTCTCCTGATGCTACTTTGAGGGAAATAAAAGCAGTTGATTCTGGTAAGTATGCTCTTAGGTAGTTGGTATCGGTTTTGAATTTTCCAACATTTTTTAGTTCATTGTCAAGCAAATATCCTGAGTTTTTCCCCCCTTTTCCCTTTCCCTTATCCAGAGAATCAGAAAAATTTATTGTCTGATGCTTGGCGAATGAGTCAGGTATCAGTTATTTTAATGTTTTCTGCTTGTAATGCTTGGCTATAAAAATTGCAATACAATTCATCAAAATACTACATTCTTTTTTAATATACCGGGATGATGGAATTATGTTAAAATTTCAAGCATCATTCATGATTTGATACTCAGTGGCTTGGGAAATATATAGTAGTTACAGGAGTTGAACGGGTATGACTTGGCATTCCCATTGGGCTACTAACTAATTATGATGGATTGGTTTGAAGTTTATTAAGTTATTTTTGATAATTAGATTCACTGAATCAATTAAATCATTCAAGCACAATCTGTGCTCTGTCTTGAAGAGGTCAGTAACTTTGGCCCTTGTTGCCATTCTGATACATAAAAATATTTATTGTTTGAGAGTTATAGTACTTCGTACTAGCAACGATTGTGACTTTACCATAAACGGGCAGTCATTGTTATTTCTTCCTCGTGCACAGGATTTTCTTTTATTCCCTTCTTATCATTTATTACCCTGCTGGAGTCCCCCACACCACATCCCACAGGCTTGAAAGAAAAGACAACTGATCACCTACAGGTTATTGCATGACAACTTGTCATGCTGTTCCATTTCCTGCCAACATGAAATCCGTACCATACAAATGGTGGTCCTCACCTTGAAGATCCGCTGGATCAGAAATCAGGCCAATCAACTTACAAGGTGGGACACATGGTTGGAATCAATGGACAGGCATGGTCTGAATCGACAGGTGTGGCCTGTCTGATGAGTCGATCAGCCTGATTTTTGGGACAGGTGATCTTCATGGATGTCCTACACAAGTGGCATCTTGGCAGAAAAGATGTGACATCATGACAAATATCGTGCAGCCACCGGTAGGCGATCGGTTCTCAGAAGAAAATGTTCATTCTTATCATTATCTGTACATACTTAGTGGTAACTACAGCTTCTGTAAAATTGCTTATCCTTTTCAGCTCCACAAACATCTTTGTACAAGGGCGCATCCGTACCACAAATTCAGCACAGGTGAGTATTCTGAAATTCATTTTAAATTGTAGGATATTGGTATAATGGATTAATTGCATGCTTTCTGAGGTTTTATATAGTTTGAAGGTTTTTACATTTTTTCAATGATTGGCTTCATTTCGGGTATGTTGACTATAAATTGGCTGTAATATATTTGCTTTGTCATTCTTCTTTGATGTTGACCTGATTATCTTAATATAAGTATATAACATATAAAAGCAATCATTTTATTTTCTTCCTGTTATCATGCATTAATAATTACTCGTTGTATTAGTTGCTTCTCTACTATTAGCATCTGTTTCTTCTACAGTTTTTTGAGAATGCGTGTTGTGTTTGGCGTTCTTGGAGAATTATAACATTTAATCTGGTGCTTATGTTTTAGATTTTCAACAATTAATTTCAGTTAAAAAATTCCAAGTCCAGAATGAACAGTTCCAAAATGCAGGCAGGATCACTAAACAGGGAGATGAAAGAGATATTGCGACAAATTGATGTCCTACTCGACTGCAGCCTGCAGTTTCTGGATCCCATAGTCCAATCTGACCATTGATCTCATCCACTATACACATCAGGACCATTGATAAGGCATTCATCTTCCTGCAAATCAATCTGGACTCTTGATATGGTCCTAATCTTCAATCTTTATGGTCAGATGGTTCAGATGTTCTACCTGGATGGTTGCTCTTTAATTGGGACCCTTCTGTGTGCTTGGTCTTTGATAAGCCAGCTTGTGGGATTCATCCGGGCCGCCTTCGATGGTGCTGTGTGGCATGCATGCATCACTCATAGATTTTGGAACAAAGTGGCAACATCAAACTAGGTGGCCCAAAGAGTTGGGGAGATTTTTTATTTTTTTTTCTTTGGGGTCTTGGGCTTAATCCATACGGGACTTCTAGTGGTCGCATGGGAAGATTTAAAGAGGAGTTGATAGAGGCTATGACAATAGAGGGAGTGATTATCGATGGCTTTGTAACTGGGGCTGTGTCTCCCGTTGATGTAATGTTATTCATTTTATTTTCTTCACTAAATTGATGGTTACTGATAAAAAGGGTTTTATTCTAATATTCATGTTCAAACATGAGTACTATTGGGCTTTGCAAAGTTGTCATATCCAACACTACGTATCTATGTTCAACCCAACCAATAGTTGTCAGTTCAACTTACCTATATTATAATGTATTGGGGATCAATGGTAGTAGATTACACATTGCATTGGTCATTCCAATTAATCTTCATCAACCATCATTAAAGCCTTGTACCGAGTATTTGGCCATTCCCATTAATGTGAGATTGCCATTACTAGTAATGCATCAGAATTGTTGTTGCTACCGTGGAGACGTAGTTTAGATGATTACCTTGGGCATCGACGCATGACAATTGATTGCATCATATCCATGCCACAAATTGGTTGTCAGGAGCCAACTGGCGAGGCAACTGATGCTACAGAGAGCCATGCCTACATTTTACAATTGTTTTGAAGAAGTTGCAGAGGACGGCATCTGATTAGGAGAGTGGCGACATGTGGTGCGGTTGGGGGCTTAGGTGGCATGCCTCAAACGATCAATGCTGAGGTTTAGGTAGCATATGCTGGTTCAAAGTGATGCCTTAAGTTGACAGTGGCAGGTCCGGGCGGTAGCTCTGTCAAAATGCTGATGTGTAGCAGGTATGGGGCGTAGGTGGCATGAATGGGCATCAAATGTAGAGGCTGGGGCAACAAGTGGTGGTTCGGATTGCTATCTTGAGGTGTCAGTGGCAAGATCAGGCGGATGCTTGTCGAAAGTGACGTGTGGTGGGGATATGGTGGAGATCTCTCCACGTGTCTTTAAGGAGGTTCGTTCGGGCTTGTAGAGTGTGCACTTTTCTGCTTGTGTGGATTTCTCCAACGGTGACATGAGTGGCCTCAACTTAGCTCTTGCACTTGCAGAGGCTCTCCCCTTTGTAGCCCGAGAGATGTGGTGTTATTTCCTGAGTTAGAGGCAAATTGGCCTTCGAGTTCGACTTCTTTGTCTATTTATGAGGTGGTTCTGGGGCTTCCTTAAGGGAGTTCGAGGTGGGTCGAGAAGAAGCTTAAGTAGATTTGATGGGAGGCGGCGGCGAAGCATGCGATGGTGGCTATGGGCTAAGAAGACGAGTTGGAGGTATGGGCCTACTTTACGGAGATGACGGCCTGGAGTGCTGGGGATGATGATAATGAGGGATAGAGGGGTGAGTCCTCGAGGTTGTGCAACTGCAGGTGGATGCTGCTGGTGGGGTAGGTGTGTGGTCCATCCATGAGCTGCCAGTGCAATTCTTTTTTCTTTTTCTTTTTTCCGCTGGTAATTCTTGCCTCAGAAGTCAATTATGACTCCAATGCTAGTTCAGGGGGGTGAGGAGCAACAAAGGGATGTAAGAAAAAGAAAAGAAAAGAGGAGGCAGATTTGAGATGTTTGCAAGAAATCAAAAGCCCAGGTGGTGTCGCTCTAGGAAACCAAGGTTTAGGCTTTTGAAAAAAGTTATTGGACTCTATGTGATGTCAGTGCTAAGGATTGGATAACCATTGATGTTGTTGACAATGCGGGGGGAGTTGTGGCGGTGTGGTATTATAGTTTGTGAGCTAATGAGTGTTTTTTTTTTTTTTTTTTTGGGGGGGGGGTGTGTTTCTCTGCCACAATTCTGTTGAAGGGTATCTCTTCACGGTTCGTTTGGATGTTCACAGTTGTATACAGGTCAATTTGGGCAGCAAAGAAAACTTATGGGTTGAGTTAAATTCAGTGTGCGACAGGCAATGTTCGAAATATCGGTATCGTGCAATGTATCGCACCCTTGTGATACAGATACGTATCGGTTATTGCACGGGATATTTCATTTGTATCGCATAATTTATTGCACTTTTTGGGAAACGTTGGGAAAATGGTTGAATTTTTCAATGAAACTTCAGGGATGATTAAAAAAGACTTTAATACACTTTTAAATCATGACATCTCAAAAAAAAAAAAAAAAGTGCACACAATAGGTTTCCTTTGTATAGGGTCATCAGCCATGCGTTGTCTAATTGAACCTAGTCAATTATATTCAAATATAATGTATAACATTTATAAATGTATCAAAACATGTATGAAAATACAACTAAATAGACCCCACCACAAAAAAAAAAAAAAAAGTGGGGATAGTGACACCCACCATTGAAACCTTCCTAGGGCCCACTATGATGTTTATTTGAGATCCAACTTGTTCATAAGGTTACACAGACCTGGATGAGCTTTCAAAATGGATGGGCAGTGTGGATGTAAGGCACATACACTACAATGTCCCCCATAGTTAGGGATCCAACGAGTGGGACATAGGTTGCGTATTGACGCTGTCAGTAGCGAGGTAGCTACTGGATAATGCTCGGTGAGCCCCACCATGATATATGTTTTATCCGTATGGTTCATCTATTTTTTTAGGCCATTTTAGGGCATACGGCCAAAATTGAAACATGTTTGAATCTCAAGTGGACCACACCATAAGAAAACAATGATGATTAAACATTCACCATTAAAAACTTCGTACGGCCCACTGTAATGTTTATTTTGCATCAAACCTGTTGATTAGGTCACACAAACCTAGATGAAGGGAAAACACAAATATCAACTTCATCCAAAGCTTTTGTGGCCCTCGTGAAGTTTTTAATGGTGAGCCTTCAATCACCATTGTTTCCTTTAGTGTGGTCCACATGAGATTTTGATCTATCTCATTTTTGGCTTAATGCCCTAAAATGATTTGAAAAAATGGATGGATGGCACAAATCAAACACATACATTTTGTGGGGCCCACAGGGCACTGACCAGTAGCTACTGGTACAGTGCAGGTAATCATGTTGGGACTTGATTTCATGCGAAGGCCTTTAATGGGAAGTTCCTGCGCTGAGATGCTAGGTGGGGTCATCATGATGTTTCTAAAAAATCCACGTCGTCCATCCCTTATTCCATATCATTTTAGGACAAGACCAAAAATAAGGTGGATACAAAACTCAAGTGGGCCACACGAGAGGAAAGAGTGGAGATTTAGTGACCACCGTTTTCACGCCCGGCCGTGCTACGGAACCAACATGTGTGTGGGACTTGACTATGGCCCTTGCCATTATGTTTGTGTTGTATCCACACCATCCATCCATTTGGATAGATCATTTTAGGGCCTGAGGCAAAGAATTATGCCAATTCGAAACTCAAGTGTACCCTACCACAGATAACAATGAGGGCAATGACACCCACTGTTGAAACTTGAAACTACTTCTATGGCGTCCACCATCATGTTTATTTGAGATCCAACCTATTCATAAGTTCATACAAATATGGGCCAAAGTAAAACATAAATATCAGCTTGATCGAAAACTTTTGTGGCCCTCACAAAGTTTTTAATGGTAAGAGTTCAATCCCCACTGTTTTGTGTGGTGGGTTCCACCTGAGCTTTGGATTTGACCCATTATTTATATTATGACCTAAACTAATCTCTCCAAATGGATGGACAGAATTGATATACAATACATAAATCTATGTGGGCCCCACCGTAAGGGCCGCACCGTTTTTAGTGTAGCTAAGTCGCACTGAATCCACTTTGTGGGCATGGATTAGGTGTTATGTGGGTAACTACATAGCCCATGTTAACCTAACTATAGGGCCCACCTTTGATTATATGTCGTATATCCACTCCATCCATTAGTTTTTACAAATCATTATAGTACGTTTTCCCAAACATTAAGTATACAAATCTCAGGTGGACCGCGGTCACCACACCACATGAAACAGTGATTATTGAATGTTCACCATTAAAAACATATCAAGGCCTACTTTAAGTAGATCCTTAATGTTTATTTGTCATCCAACCCGTTGATAAGGTCAATCAGAACTATATGAAGGGAATATATAAAGATTAGCTTAAACCAAACTTTCGTGCCTTATAAAATACTTTTAATGGTCATTCACCACATTTTCTAGTGTGGTCCACCTGAGATCTAGATCTTCTTAATTTTTCGTATAACGTCCTTAAATGATATTAAAAAATGGATGGACGGCTTGGATAAAACATATACATCAATATGGACCCCATAGATCCCATGACATACCGTGTGCGATACATTTCATATGTATCTATTGCATCCCTTTTTTTAAAGGTAAGCTAATTGTGTCCTACCACCGCCCGTCTCTAGCTGGGAACGGGCAGCAACTTTGATTGGCCACCGTGATGTATGGGTCTTATCCACACCGTCCATCCAGTTTTTCGTATCATTTTAGGGTGTAAGCCCAAAAATGAGGAAGATCCAAAGCCCAAGTGGACCACACCACATGAATCAGCGGTGATAATGATTCTCACAGTTGAAACTTTTCTAGGGCCCACCGTGATGTTTATTTTCCATCCAACCTATTCATAAAGTTACATAGACCTGGATGAAGAGAAAACACAAATATCAGCTCCATCCAAAACTTTTGTGGCCCCCAAGAAGTTTTCAATGGCAAGAGTTTAATCCCCATTTTGTAGTCCACTTGAGCCTTGGATGTGTCTCATTTTTGGGTTTATACCCTAAAATGATATGAAAAAATGGATGGACGGTGTGGATAAGACCCATACATCATGTGGCCACACAAAGCTACTGCTCGTTCCCAGATGGAGACGGCAGGGGTAGGACGCAATCCGCATCCTCTAAAAAAAAAGCCTCCGTAGCCATTCTCGCGGCAAAGATAGGGTTTTGGTAATTTCGGAACCCTAAAATCTTAAAATTTCTCTGAAAAACCCCCCAAATCCCTACAATTTTTGGCAGACCGCTAGCTCTCGATCGAGTGGCCCACCAAATTTAGCTTCCGATTGCAATCTTTTTCCACAGCTACCGAAATCCCCTCCTATGAAAGATTTCCTCCCCTTTTTTTTTTTTTCTTGATTTTTCGGTAAATCTGCATATACAACACGGTAGTATTGCTAATATCGGCGATTTCGCAAAAAAAATTGTGCGATATTGTATGATATATCGCACAATAAAAAGAATTTTGGTTTAAAAAAAAAAAAAATAAATTTCCAAAGGAATCGAATGGGTTTCGTCTCGTCGGGCAACGATAACGATAATATCGGCTGATAGTATCGATATTAGGAACACTGGCGATAGGGTTGGTTTCCCTTGGTGTGTTGTGTGGGGGTGATTTTAATGTCACCAAATTTTCCTTTGAGAAGTGGAGTGGCAGGAGGATCACTTGCAATATGAGGCCCTTTTTTGGAGTGGCTTGACTCGCACAAACTGATAAATATCCTTATAGGAGGTGGCAAATATACCTAGCCCAACGGGCAAGAGTGGACGCTAATGTCAAATCTTGGCAAATTTTTATTTTCAGCAAGATGGGTGAAGTTCCCACTAACTTCACTGCATAGGTTGCCAAAGCCCGTATCTAATCATTGCACTATTTTGCTGGAGATGGAGGAAGAAAGTTGGGGCACAAAACTTTTAAAATTCAAGTTGATGTGGTTGGAGGTGGAGGGGTTTTCCAAGCTAGTGAGAGATTGGTGGGCTTCCTTTGATGCCACGGGCTATGCTGGGTTCAAGCTAGGTCAGAAATTGAAGTTGTTGAAAGGAAATATCATTTTGTGGAAGAGGGATGTCCTGGGGAAGCATGATGCAGAAACTGAAGGCATCCTCAATAACATGCAGGCTCTAGATATAAAGCAAAAGGGGATGAGTTACCGAAGGATGAAAAGTCTCTTCAAGTGAAGCTCACTTAAGAATACTCAAGTCCTCTAACGGAGGAGATAAAATGGACGCAATGCTCAAGAGCCATGTAGCTTAAAGAAGGGGACAAAAACACAAGGTTGTTCATAATATTGCAAGTGCACGGGCCATAAACAATAAGATTGCCAACATTGTTGTGGAAGCAGACGGTTTGAGGAGAAAGAAGTGTGCGATGCAGTGGTCCAACTTTATAAGGAGTTGTTATTTGGGTAAGGGTGGAGGGGACCGAGCTTAGACAATTTGAACTGCAGTGGGCTCTCTAGGGAGGAAGCCAACTCGCTCGAGAAGCCTTTCACTGAGGAGGAAGTGAAAGCAGCGGAGGTATCCTTGGATAGGGACAAAGCTCCGACTCCAGATGGATTTCCTTTGATGTTGTTCTAGGAGTTTTGGGAAATCGTCAAGGGTTATGAGCTTCATGGTAGAATTTTTTGAAAGTGGGTGCCTTTTGGCAGAGCTTGGGGCTTCTTTTGTCGCCATTTACAGTTGTGGAAAGTTTGGGGGATTTCAAAACTTTAGCTTGATAGGAGGGCCATATAAAATTCTCACCAAAGTTTCGGGTTCCAGATTCCATGTGGTTTGAGTCAAAGTGCTTTTGTCGTGGGGCGGTAAATCTTGGACAACACACTGATAGCTTATGAATTACAAGTGCATTGATTCAATATATGGGGGTCTAAAAGGAGTTCTCTATGAATTGGATATGGAAAAGGCTTATGACCATGCTGATTGGGGCTTTCTGGATTATATGTTGGGCCGAATTAGGTGTAGGAGGAGATGGAATGGATGGATCAGTGAGTGACTGAGTGTATCAACTGAGCAAGTTCTCGGTTTTGATCAATGTTGTCAAATGGCATATGCGATTGCTTGTGTGTGATTGCTTATGCGATCTCACACAAATTAAGAAAAAATTGAAGAAAATCTACAAAAAATAATATAAACTTTATGAATTAGAAGTGATCCAATTTATTGTTTTTAACAACACTTGTTTTGATTAATGGTTCCCCCAAAGGCTTCTTAAAAAGTTTGAGAGGCTTGAGACCAGGCAACTCGTTTTCCCTTTTTATTTGTGGTGGCGGTAAAAGCGTTGGGTAGAATGTTGGACAGAGAGCAAGGGTAGGTCTCTTCCTTGGATTTAAGGTGGGAGGGTCAAACCCCCTAGTTTCCCACCTACAGTTCGCTGATGATACGATCCTGTTTTCCAAAGTTGATGCAGTCATGGTGTATAAGTTGAGAATGATTATTAAGATGCTTTAAAGTGGTATTGGGTTGGAGGTAAATATTGCCAAGAGAGAAATGTCGAGTGTTAGTTTGCCTTCGGAGGAGTCGAGAGCAGTTGGCGGGAAATTTGGGTGTGTGGCGGGATCTTCCCCCTCCACGTCTTGGGTTGCCCCTTTTCATTGGGAAACTGGCTAAACATTTGTAGGACAATGTGGTGGAAAGGTTTAAGAGGAAGCTATAAAGGTGAAGAGTTGATATGTAGTCTTTAGGTAGCCAAATCACTTTAATGAAAGCAACATTGTCTAACTTGCCTCTCTTTGTTTAGATGCCTGAGGTCAGTATGCCTTTGTTTAGATGCTCAAGGTTGGTGCTAGCTAGATTGGAGAGGCTCAGGCGCGATTTCTTGTGGCAGGGGTTAGAATATAAGAAGAAACGCCACCTGCTGGGATGGGTTTAGGCATGCAAGTCTTTTGCAGGAGGAGTAACCATAAGGGACATGGAGTCTATGAACCTTGCGTTGTTGGGAAAGTGGCTTTAAAAGATTTGGGGCGGAGACTCAAAGGGTGCCATGTGGCCTGAAATAATAGCTAGCAAGTACGGGTGCTAAGAAGAGGGCTGATGGGCTAAGGAATCATCCTCCTATAGGGTATTTGTAGTCTGGAAAGGGGTCACTTCCATGAAGCCGACATTCTTAGAGGCGTTAGATTCTCTTTGGGCAATGTGGAGAAGATCAAATTTTGGGAGGATGTCTAGCTCCGAACTCCTTTCAGATTGGTGTCTTGATCAACGGTTGTTTCTCTTTGAATGGAGATAATGCCATTTGGTTGCCTCCTCGAAGAAGATTCCTCATAGGCAATGAGATGGAGGAGTTTGTATCTTTGTTGGATCGTCTCCGGCATTGTGGTCTGGTGAGTGGGATTTAGGGCAAGATGGTTTGGTGTTTGGATAAATCGGGGCGTTTATTGGTCCGCCTCTTTTACCAAGTAGTTTAGAATGAGCTAAGGAGTGGGATGGAAGCGCAAACACGACATGTGTGGCATTATGCTCCCCCCCCTCCTCAGCCTTTGGGTGGTTAGTAGGAAGGGGAAGGGTTTCTATCGTTGACAATCTCCAAAAGCAGTCAATGATTATCTCTAATGTGTGTCGAATTTGTCGATCATCTTTCTATCCATTGCCCAATTGCACGACAATCGTGGGATGACCTTCTAAGAAGATTCAAATTGTCTTGGTTGATGATGGACTCAATTAGGGCCTGTTTGGATTCGCGTTTTGGGGTGTATTGTATGGTATTAAGGGGCTTGATTAGAGCCGGGCATCGGACCGAGTCGGATCGGATTCGGTCTAACTCGATTCGGTCCGAAATCTACGTGGGTGGACTCGAACTCGATCCGATCCGGGACCGAGTCCGGGGCATCTGACCCGAACCGAGTCCGATTCGGTTAGGGAAACCGAGTTGGATCGGGTTGGGTACTATTCGAATCTTTTTTCTTTTTTTTTTTTTTTAAATAGTGAAGATCATTATCCTCGCTGCTATTTTTGGTGTGGTCCATTTGAGCTTTAGATATGATATTTTTTTTTTTTCAAATCCTCTAAAATGATCACGAAAATGGATAAACGGTATGGATATAATAAATACATCATTGTGGGGCCCATGTAATTGTGATCTCATTTGAGCCGTTCGTACAACTTGGAGCTCGAGGCGCGTCTCCCCTCGTCTTTGCACGACACGTATTACACCTTAGTTGTTGCCTATGTTGTCCCGTCGGATTACATAACGACAGGTTGAGCGAGGGCTACTGAAGTAACGTCACCAAGTTTTGTGGGCCCCACTACGCTGTATGTGTTGTATCCACACCATCCATCTATTTTGAGATATTATTTTAGGGCATGAGCCAAAGAATGATGCAGAGTAAAAGCTCTAGTGGACCCCACCATAGAAAATAGTGGGGAGAGTGATTCCCACCGTTGAAATATCCTAAGGCCCACCGTAATGTTTATTTGAAATCCAACCTGTTCAAAAATTGAAAAGACAAAAATAAGGGAAAACACAAATATCAGGTTGATCTAAAACTTTTGTGGCCTTTAAAAGTTTTTAATGGTGGGCGTCACTGTCCCCACTACTTTCTGTGTTGGGGTCCACTAGAGCTTTGGATTTAATTCATTCTTTGCATATTGCCCTGAAATGATCTCTCCAAATGGATGGAAGGAGTGGATACAAAACATACATCATAGTGGGGTCCATGGAACTTAGTTACGTCACTCTAATAGAGACTCTCGCAGCCTACCATGTTGACGTGCACAACACGTAATATAGTTGTTTCCTGTTGACGTGCCGTGCACGTAACACAGTGGCGACTGGTGAGTAAACTTTGTTGGGGCCACCGTGAATGCATGTGGTTTATCCATGCTGTTCATTCATTTTTTCAGATCATTTTACTGGTTGAACCCAAAATCAATGCATATCCAAAGCTCAAGTGGACCACACCATAGGAAAAACTGAAAAAGTAAAAGTATTGATTTTCACTCTGGATTGGGCTGGATCAGATCGGGTTTTCGGATTGGATCGATCCGAATTAACCACAACCCGATCTCGATCTGAAAAACAATCGGATCTGAATGATCCTACTCGATCCGCACTGATCCAGATCATCGGTTCGGTTCAGAACGGGTCGGATCGGGTCTGATCAGGTCAGATCCACCGGATCAGGTCAAACATACCCAGCTCTAGGCTTGATGTGAAATGTACGGTGTTTGGTTCAGAGTTGAAAAAGGTGGAATTCCATGCGTGCGAATACAACGTGGAGCCAAAAAATTGCAGCGATTGTAATGTACTGTCAGACGTCTCGAATGACATCTGTACAGCTTATTCAATGCATAGTATTCGCGTGCGAGCGAATTTCAAAACGTTGCAGAAAGTCCAACGAGTGGGAAGAGGACTCAGGGGAGACAGAGTTGGCCGTGGCTATAAATTGGCTAGAAACAGAGGTGCGATAAACAAAAGAGTGGTGGCAGCTTCAGGGGCTACAGTGGCAAATTTGTAGTTCTAGTGGTGATGGGTTTGGATTGCAAGGGTGATACTGACAATGAGATTGCTGGTTCTTACAAGATGCATGGAGGGACGAAGGCAAGGAAACAAGCAACAATGGATGACTGATCTGGTAGATGATTTGATGGTGGTGGAGATGGGGCCGATGGGAGGGCGTCAATCACATTGGAGATGGATGGTTTGCAACGGTAGTCAATGGTTTTGTGCCAGGATGAGATGGGTTTTTTGGCAATGGTGCTATGTTTGGGCTGATAAGACATGATGCAACATGAATGGTGATTGTGAGACTAAAGGGTTCCATGGTTGCTGATTTGGGAGAAGATGTGGCTTGGTGTGATGGTTTTCAGTTGTGGACGGAGGAATCTGGTGCTGACTAGAATAGATCTTGGATGATGGACTTTGGGAGTCATGGCTGTAGAAATGGATGGTGATGCAGATCAAGATACTGCTGGGTCGTAGAGATGATGGCCCCAATGGCAGATCCAAGAAGAGATCAATGGTAATGTCTGGTGACAACTTCTATTTCTAACATGTGGCCCTTATACGTCATTTCCAAACATTGATCTGTACAAGAAACTGTATACTTGCCCGAACAATACCTCCTATCCAAACATTGGTTAATGGCATGTTGAGTTGGATGTATTCTAAAAATCATCGAACGTATACATGAACAGTAACCGGATACAATACAATACACCCTAATACGCGAATCCAAACAGGCCCTCAGGGGTCAACTTATGGCCTAGCATGGAGTAGGGCTTTGAGAAGCAAGCTAGGGCTATTTGGAAGTTGAGCTTGCCGGTAGTTCTTTGGGCAATATGGGGGGAAAAGAATGGAATATGCTTTTGGAATGAGACTAACGAGGTGGAGCAGGTTTCTAGTAGGTCAATTCTATTTGTAGTGGAATGGGCTTCTTGTATACATGTGTTGAAGGATTAAAATTTTTTTTTCTTAGGTTGTAGTTTTTGCACCATCTCGGGGCTTTCTTTTTAATAAAATTATACCTACCTAAAAAACCAAATGTTACTTGTGCTCAGTGTTCGAATTATCTCTGATATTATCCTTATCTCCAGCTTAGCGATACCGATAACACTGATAGCGATACCGATAATGCCGGTAGTATCGGAAATTCCAGGTATTAGCAATGTATCACTAAGTATCACCAATGTATCAATATGTAATCGTCAATATTTTCAACTATGTAAATTCTAGGTGTCGCTTGTATTGCCAATGCATCAATATCACCAATGTATCGCCAATATTTTCGACTATGTAAATTCTAGGTAATGCTTGTATCATAAGTGTATCGACGATATTTCAATAATATTGCCAACATATTGATATCATCAGAATTTTGTTTATTAGAAAATTTTTTATTTCAACTTTTTTTTTTTCATGGGCACATGGTTGTATGTAGTGTTCAATTTGTCATTGAAAATATTAATAATATCTCAATATTATTGATATCGTAACATGGGTGATATTGAGACCACAATCTTTCATTTCCTTTCCAATTGTTGATGATTTCTTGGTGAAATATCATATTTTGTTGATATTCTGCAATATTGATGGATGTTTGGATGAAAGATTCGATGGTTAAATAGGCTGGATGGGATGGTTGGACTGATTTCTTACAACAGTACATGCTTAAGGCTCCATTAAATGGAAACTTGTTATGTATGCATTTTTTTTTTTGCACTTTTTTATTTCTAAATTTGCAAATATGTACATTTTAACATCTCTTGAAGTTTCGCTGAAATTTCCACCGTTTTCCCATGTTTCCCCGCATTTCTGGTTATCAGTGATATTATCGGCGATATCGATATTGTTTTTGTATCCCTGGTCAGCGAAACCTTTAGCGATACTAATACTTTGAACACTGCTTGTGCTATATCACTATTTGATTTTGGGATTCCTTTTGGTTTCATGATGTTTTCTGCTACCCATGTTTAGCAATCTCTAGCAAACTAAAAATCAAATTTGCCAGTCTAATAACTGGACAGGTTTGGAGGTCACATGGAGTTTGTTTCTGTGGATCCTATCTTCCAGTTGCTCATTGATACTTGTAGTCTATTCCTTCATAAAGATAGGGCAATGAATATATTTTAAAATTGGAGTTTATCATATCTTATTCTAATGTGATGAAGATGTGCTGTGTTTTAGGAAATTGGGATACTTTGGAGGTTGGTCCCAAAGCAAAAGGGCTCGATATAAGACAAGAGCTGATTAAATTCTATGAACAAAATTACTCAGCAAACCTCATGCATCTCGTTGTGTATGGAAAAGGTAAATATACTTCTGCATTTGTTCTATAGGCTTTGACAATTGTGGCCTGCTTCAAAGTTCTTTACTCTTAAGAGTTATGGCTTATTTCATCTTGGGTAATTCCAGAGAGCCTCAATGAAATTCAAAGACTGGTGGAGCAAAAATTCTGGGAAATTCAAAATACTGACTGGAGCGCTTTTAATTTTCTGGGTCAGCCTTGTGCCGCTGAACATCTTCAGGTATTTCTGGATATTAATGGTATACCGGTCCCTGGGCCCTGGTACAATAGATTCTACACAAAATGCAGCTTTTATTTTATTTGCTTGCCTCTTGTAACTTCTCCGAGTATTAAATTTTAGGCCCATTTTATGATGGCAAAACAACTCCGGACTTAAATGATTTTGTTTACTTTGTTTTTCACTGTTCTTTATTGTAGATTCTTGTCAAAGCTGTCCCAATAAAACAAGGCCATAAACTGAGGATTATTTGGCCGATCACTCCAGGCATACGGTATTACAAAGAAGGACCTTGTAGGTATCTTGGTCACCTTATTGGGCATGAAGGGGAAGGTTCTCTTTTCTACATCTTGAAAACATTAGGTGAGTTATTCACGCATATTGCCATGGTTCGACTACAATGCTTCGAGCTTGAGAACTTAAATTTCCTGACATTTCATTGTCATGATTGAAATCAATACTTAAGTGTCAGAATTTATGACTTGTAATGTTTTAAGTTGTGCCATATCTACTCCTCATCTTTCATATGTCACCTTATTGTGCTATAACTTGTAACATCCTTACTGCATCCTGTGATCCTTCTGGTTTGCATAACATAAGATGTAATAATATTGATCTGTATTTTTTCTCTTCTTTTTCCTCATCTAAACAGTAAGTAATCATATAACCACACTCACCGCTCTGAGCATCACACCCTATAGATTTGAGAAACCACTTCTCAAGTGCAATCAAATCACTACCAAGACAAACTGAAGTCTCTGTCTTGACTACCAATATTCATATTTATATGTTACAACTGAGAGAGGAACTAGAAACAATAAACTATGTTACAACTGAGAGAGAGACTGGAAACAATAAACTTTCTTCTAAATTACCTATGCAGTCTGGACCATCCATCTAAATCATATCTCAACCATTGAATATTCTCAAAACAACCCAATTTTCCATTTTAGTATATAATTATTTTAATCTTCTATTAAAACGACTGATACATATACCTTAGTGCCTGTTTGGTTTTCCAATTTCTACCGTTAATGGTTGTAAATGGGTCATGATTATTTACTTTTGTAATTGTGTGGTCACATCACATACATTTGACTGTAATCATGATTTTATTACATTGTTTGTTTTTCCCTGAAATCACTGCAAAAATGGTGGTTTTATAATGAAAAAATGTAATGATTACATTTTACTTTACCTCCTCCATTTACAAGTGTATTTGACTCTCGATTTACGAGTCATAATTCCTGTTTAAACAAACACCTGCAAATGGTAATGATGACTCATTTACCTTGCATTTCATAGGAAGTTGGAAAATCAAATAGGCCCTTAGTTTTTATATAGTTTAGGAGACTTGACACCTAAGGTTTTGATAAGATTGTTCTGTTGCTTGACCTGTTAAAAGTCAACCAAATAGGCCCTGGTCAAACACGAATCAAGCATGCTTTGATCGATTAATTTACGGCCCATTGTATTGAAATACAACAAAATTGAAGGGGGGGAATGAAAAGAAGATAGTTTTACCCCTTTATTTTTTTAATGGTTTATTCCACTTCCAAGTCATTGAATATCACTCAAATCTTGTGTTTTAATTCCAAAAGTAAGTGTATATCTAGCATAAGACGAGTTATTAAGCTTCCTTTGTGGTTGAAATGAAAAAAAAAAAAAACTAGAGAAAAAGTTGAATTTTTAGTTTTTCAAATGGGCCCTTTATAGCCCATTTGAAAAACTTTTATCTATGCTGATATCTAGATACTTTAATGATGCTGACAAGTTTTCAAATGCTGAAGATTTCCTCATTCTTTGAGATCCAAACTAATCAGAAGCAGCTTCAGCTTACGGAAGGGGAAATGAGGATCCGATGATGAGTGACCCTCTTGTCCCTCCCTCTCTCGCAAGGGATTTGGCACTCCTGTTTGCATCCCTGCAAATGTAATAGACAACAACATTTAATCTAGAAGCAGAAGCTTTAATGTCCGAGATGAAGAAAGCTAGTTTCCATGGTCCCAGCTCTGAAGGAGATGCCGAATTTAAGAACCTTTTTCTGAGACCCTTCAACACCAAATCCCTATAAAAAAAAGTATGTGAAGATTTCTCATCCTTCTTGAATTGCGGTGGCTTCCGACTCAATTGAACCGACCACCCTCCCCTTCTCATTTAATCTAGAAGCAGAAGCTTTAATGTCCGAGATTAAGAAAGATATTTTCCGCTGTCCCAGCTCGGAAGAGGATGCCCAATTTAAGAACCTTTTTTGAGACCCTTCAAAACCAAATCCCTAGAAAAGAAGTACGCGAAGATTTCTCATCCTTCTTGAATTGCGGTGGCTTCTGACTCAATCGAACCAAGCACCCTTACCTTCCTATGCTTTGAGACATGCAGCTGCTTTTGTAGCATTATCTTCATTAACAGCAAAGAAATACTTACACACCATCCTTGTGACATGTAGTGACATGTGCATCTGTGTTGGCGCAGAACAGTTATAGGTTTCTGTTTGCATTGGTGTACAGAAAGATTAAATCCTACCTTTCAAAAATAAAAAAGAAATCCTATCTCCATGCTTACTTTATTATGAAGTTGTATGCTGTCTCTGCATCTGTTTGGTTCATTCAGATAACGTGGTATTTAGAGTTCCTTTCATGGTCATCCTCAAAATGCTTTGTTATGCCTTACATTGCAATTCAAATCTTATTAACTTATTTTCTGTCATCGTGGCCTGCTAATATGGATAGTTGCTAAAATTGCAGGATGGGCTACAAGTTTGTCTGCTGGAGAAGGCGATTGGACTCATGAGTTTTCATTCTTTAAAGTAGTTATTGATCTAACTGATGCGGGACATGGTTAGTTATTCTTTGATGTTTCTTCACTTGTAATTCATGCTCTAGTGTTCAGGACTTTTCTTTCTTCTTCTTTGTTTTTTCTTTTTCTTTTTTGCTGGTCAAAGTTCAAACTTTGTTCTAGATATGTATACATTCAACTTTTTTTTTTTTTTTTTCCATGTTGCCTTGGGAAATTTGTGATTGCTATAGGAGTCCTTTTTTCTAGAACCTAAAAATGGATTTTATGAAACACATTGCAGATCACATGGAAGATATTGTTGGCTTACTGTTCAAATACATTCTCCTCTTACAGAAGTCTGGGGTTAAGAAATGGATTTTTGATGAGGTATGGGATTTTTTGGTTGAACTTTCCTCTTTTAATGAATAGAAAATTATTGTTTTCAATGTTTTAAAACCCATTGCGGACCAGACAGATCGGTTTGGACCAGATTTGCCTGCAGTGGGCCTTTAAACTTAGGTTGTAATCAGCACTCCAACCTTGCTCTGATACCCCCTTGAAATCTTTGGTATGAAGAAAAGAAGTATAGATGTAGAAGTGAAAAAGAGAGAGGAGAGATGGGGCTAGGGCAAAAAGAGAATGTAAGCTGTGAGACTAGCACACTAATGTTGTTAATAAAGGAGATTAGTATGGTACTCATGACCGACTACAGGAATGAAGTAAAAAAAGAAGGAAAAGATATATGCATGACTATGGATATCTCTCCAGTCGCTACGTCTATCCACAGACCGTATATTTGATATATTGACGGCTAAGAAATTACTAAAGCATAATTGTCTTTTATAAAACATTTAAAAGTGGTGCCCACCATCTGTACTGTTTTAAGTTGAATTACTTATTTGCCAGATGTACAAGTCCTGAGTGGCTGCATATCAACTATCAGGTTTTTCTCAAAATGTAAATGAGGATGGGGAGCTAATTGATACTCTCCCATACCTATTTTTTAGGAATTTTGAATTGTCAGCTAATTTCTTAGGACTTTCTCGAAGATTTGAAGTTCTATCAGCTACGTGGGGTTACCTTTTACTCAAGAGCCAATAACATTTAGAAAATTTTCAGATTTAGTTCTTTGTTTGGGTTTAGATAGGGTCCAGGTTTGGTTGCTAGTTGTGATTTCTAAGTGTCTTTGAGAATCTTTAGGAAGTAGTGACTCTAATTCTCATGCTATGGCTGGAGTTATTTATTTGGGGAGAGCTCATAGTAAAAGATGTCTTAAGATATAGTGCTGTTGGGAGAGTAAAGATGGAAGGTTTTGTGGTTTGTATTAGTGAATCATAGGACGTTTTGATTTTTTTTATCACACTTTATGAGAATTGGCAGGAAGATGGAACAGAAAGTAGAGACTATGCTATCTTAAGACATTCTAATATTTTTGTTTCACACTCCAGTAAAACTCATAGCTCTACATTTCTAGGACTGTTATGCTCTCAGTGACTGTTCCTTAGTTTCTGCAGCCTTGCTGCTGCATCAGAAATAGGAATTTGGTTCTCTCCTTTTTTCTCGCTGTTGCAATTTATAATATGGAGAAGGATCACGTGAGTAACCTACCCCTGGGATTAGAAATGTATATGACTGCTCTTATGCAATGAGCATAGAAATTTGAGAAACAGTATAATATGAATCTCTCTAATGCACCATCAGACTGCACGTTTCTTTGGCTGGTGATAGAGATCACAGTAAATGGGCATATGGCTGACCTCTTGTATTATGTCAATTCCGTGTGGTTTTTTATTTTGCTAACATCACAAGATAAAAACGTTGTCAAATTTTTTCATAGACTGTCTTATCTTCTTCTCACATTCATTGAGTTCTGTTACTCTGTATGGTTTATTACCTATTATTACTTGTTCAGTTGTTAAGTATATCAGTTATCCTAGTATTTGGTTTCGAAAGAAAAAAATTTATTGACAACTTGTTTTGTTTATGAAGCTTTTGGCAGTTTGTGAAACGGGGTTCCATTATCAAGACAAAATCCCTCCTAGTGATTATGTGGTCGGCATTGCGTGTGGAATGCAGGTCAGTTAATTGATCATTTCCGAGTTTAGTAAATAGTGCATTGGCTGCACTTTTACATTTCATTCAGTTGCCAACAATTTTCTTGACAAAAAAAATTTAGCAGGTAGTTCTGTAATCCTATTTGCCATGTTTATTGACTCATAGTTTAATATCAACTAGCAAGTCGTCGTCATCATCATCATCATCATCTAATCCTTATCCCAACTGATTGGGCCAGCTACACGAGTGCTATTCTGTCATTCCACTCTAGATTGGCAATCTAGACTGGCAAAGTCATAGTATGTTTTTATAATAATTTTTTTCATCATCATCATCTAAGCCTTGTCCCAACTTATTGGGGCTATGCACTTATCCATGCAACTAGTTCTCATTTATTTTGAGTCTAGGAAGCTGGTGCAATCCGATTATCGAGTCAATGAGATCTCGATACTTAAATCCCAAGCAATGCCAAGAGTACAAGTACATGAATATTTGAGTAGAGAGGGAGGAATACATTACTGATATCAAACTTCTTCTTTACAATACTTAAGAAAAACTCACACTTAGAAGAAAATTATGTAATGACTACCTCCTACACCACCCCCCTTTATAGACCTTAAATGAATCTTTGATGAAAATCCCCCTAATTATTAGATTGATTTGAAATCTTTCTAATTGATTCAAATCAATCTAATCTACCTAAGATGGCAACAAGCCTAATAATAGTAAAAGCAACTCTAGAAAATAACTTTCAAAATCTTCAATTACATTATCGATCATAGCTTTAAATCAACCCCATATCATCCATCACATCCTCCCATATCTCCTATAAACCATCACATCCTCCCATATCTCCTATAAATAGTAAATAGTAGCTTTTAATATTTAGGCCCCAAATCTATAAATAAAAAGTCTAAAATCATCACATGTTGGGTCCTATGGTGGGCCGTGGGCCTTACACATTCTCCCCGAGTTGGAAAGAACTCGACTCTGATGAGAAGGGATGGGCATCTCTCTCTCTCTCTCTCTCTCTCTCTCTCTCTCTCTCTCTCTCTCTCTCTCTCTCTCTAAAACATGCAAGGGCTGGAGTGGAAGAGGGCGTGTGACTCTTATGAGGGTTTGGGAGAAAATGGGCGTGCGCGCACCCTCTTTTAAAGAGTGGTGGGCATCTACCTCATCTCACTCTCATTGGGACACTCTAAAACCCTAATTTTGGGTAATCTTTTTCTAGTTCTAACCCATTCACGGTACCGGGGTCGTTGAATAGAGCCAAGGTACATGATTTTCCTAGTGATCCGAAATTTAGATTAGCCTATCTTGAAAATTCTCCTAGCGGATGCCAAAATGGACTTGATCTTAATTAACGATCCATGCTTAATGATCAGGGCCCAATTTTGGGGGAAATGTGTAGTCAAGATAGGGAAACGATTGGGCAAAATTTGGTAGTTGATCGATGGTGGGAAATGCCTAAATATGAAACTTCGCATGTTACTCCAAAAGGAAGGAATTGGCTTTAAAGTGATCATCATTCAACCGTGTAAGATCATAGATCGGGGTTTAAATTATGTATAATCTCATAGTCATATGAGGCCAAAGTGTGATCCAAATTTGAGTTGCAATTAACGGTAGAAAGTAGGTTAATTGAAATATCCAAGTTTTGGAAGATTTGGTAAGGTGGTTATTTCCTAAATGGGGTGACTTGGCGCTTAAGAAAATGCTTATCAATATGAGGTTCTCACATCGCACATTCGGTCTATATGATGAGTAATCAAAGTCCTTCATATGAAAGGAAATATCCTACTACAATTACCTACAGACTTTCTTCACTTGATGGACACCAAAATCAAGGGTTAAGCGGCTGATTTGTCAATTGGAAAACTTCTACTATGATCTAAGGGCTTAAATTCGACGTGTACGGTCAATTTATGATAGATATGCATGGAATAAATTTTCACATCAAACGGATCATGAGAACTATGTCATCTAGAAATCAAGGGTCTAGGTTAATGTTATTTTCGTAATTATTTCTCATCTAAGAGTTTTGGGAAATCTAATGATTCTCCATGGTTATAGCCTATAGGCACATTTCTAAGCAATTCTTACAAAAGAACTCATATCTAAATCATTACAAATAAAGAGTTATTCACCAAATAAGTTAAAATTCTCATTAATTAAGAGGAGATACATATATCAAACAACACGATGAACCTAGGCTAAAACGGTAACATCTGAGATAATACACCCAACATGATCAATGATCCACATAGGTGTGCCCCACACGATGGATGGTGGACCTCAAAAGTGGGCCCCACATAATGGACAATCCACTGCAAAGGTGGGGCCCACATGATTGACCCATCAAATTTGGGCTCCACTTGATGGGTAGTGGACATTGAAGGGCCACACATAAAGGACAAATTAGCATTGATTGTGGGCCCCACATGATGGATGACCTACAACAATGTTAGCCCCACATAATGGACGTTCCACATCAAAGGTCAACACCTAATGATGAATGGTCCGCAACCAAGACATGCCTTGCATGATGGACAAGCCACTTTGAAGGTTTGACCCACATGATGGACGGTCCACTTAAGGGTGGGCTCCATATGACAGAAGATCCATATCCAATGTCTGACATGATGGACGGCCTAAATGTCTTAAAACATGAAGATTGTAGCCGTCAATTCTTTTGCCATTTGGGGCACGATCCATCTATGGTGAGATCCACCAAAACAACGATCTAAATTGCTCTTATAATGGAGTTGTAAATTTTGAAAATGACATCAACTACCCTAAAAAAAGTTCTTATTAGAATGTTTTACCAAACGTGCTTATTTAAAATAAGAGATTTTTTTAAAAAAAAAGTTTTGAAAATTGATTTTACCAAATGAGCTTATTGTGAAACAAGAGCTAGAACAAAAAGAGCTTATTAGAGTAGCTCTTATTTGAAAAGTTCTTATTGGATTAGATTAGAAACCCTATCCATGATATCAATGTATGGAACTCGATATATTCATTTATCGATTTGTTCCCTTGACTAAATTATGACATCTTTGATAGGGCTCACAGGCATAAGATACGAGTGGGAACTTCCCTTTTTAACTTCTTTTTCATCTTCTCACAAGAATTTACTTTCTCCTTACCTTGATGTGTTCATTCGGCTTGAAGATCGTTCGACCATGCTAATCCATGATTGGAAAACTTCATAGCTACTATCCTAACCTTCCAATTGTCCGTGATTTCCTTGTACTTGAACACCTTTTCTATCTTACTTGGCCAATCAATGAAATGGTCAACATGCAATCAACCGTAGAATTTCGGAATTTCTACCATAATTCCGGGCTCTTTGTGCCATTCTAACAATCTAAGGATTTGATCATTGATGTCTTCACAAACCGATGCCACCCATTGTTAGTTAGGACCTTGGTGGGGACCTCCCCCTATGTGTCCGTGTGCTCCACCTTCGGTTTTCAGATTCCTTGTACATCAAAGCTCTCTCACTTAACAAGTGAGATTGCCTACCACATGCATGAATTGATTCACTAGCTCTGTGACTGTGTGGATCAATTGGGTGACTTGTATAAACTCTTCCTATGTCACCCCTTTCGAAGCCATTAGTAGATGATGCATAGTTGAAAAATCCTGAAAGATGACCTGCTCTAATACAAATGGTGCAACCCAAATTTTGATTCATTGAGATCTCGATACCTAAATTGCAAGAAATGGACAAGCGTGCGCCCACAAGAATATTTTGATAGAGAGGGAGAAATACTTGAATGATATCAAACTTCTTACAATACTGAAGAAAAACTCATACAGAGAAAATTTTGGAATGCCTACTTACCACACCACCCCCCCTTTTATAGACCTTAAATAAATCTTTAATTAAAGTTCCCCCAACCGATCTAATTGATTCAAATCAGTCTAATCTACCTAAGATGTCAACAAGCCTAATAATGGTAAAAGTAACCCTCAAAATCTTCAATTATATCTTTAAATCAACCTCATATCATCCATCACATCCTCCCATATCTCCCACAAACAGGAAATTGTAGCTTTTAATATTTAGGCCCCAAATCTATAAATAAACAGTCCAAAATCAGCACATGCTCGGCCCTACAATGAGCTGTGGGCCTGCATCAGAAGCCACATTTCTCAACCTTTTGGTTGCTGGTTTCATACTCCTATTTCCTTCTTTTTTTTTTTTTTTTTCTTTTTTCTTTTTTAATTGATAAAAGCTACTATTCACTATAAAGAAAAGAAAAGATGTCCTGTTTGCCTTATATTAGGCCAGGCGGCATATAAAATGAACTTCCAGAGCTTCACATTTATATGGAATTTGCTGGATACAAGCCTTTTCTTTTCGTTTCATTTTTCTAAAGAAGCCTGAACCAAAAAGTGTTTGTCTGATTTTGGTGCTTTTTATATAGCCTTGTGGATGACTAATGCATGGCAGTTTGTGTGTTTATCAATATTTGCTGTCAACTATTGAAGTGCATTACTGATATTAAAAAAAAGAAAAAGAAAAAGAAAAAAAAGAAAAAAGAAAAAAATGAGGAGTGCATCAGTTAAATTGTATGCATATTGTATTCTCTCTAGTATTAAAATGGTGGCCCTGCATCTTGATAAGGGAACAGGAAAGTTGTTTGCGAATTAGCAGTTGCTTTCCACGATTATTCTGTTAAAATGGGTTTATGGTACAAATTCTTTTTAACCAAATGCAATATGATTTTCCTGTTTTGATGGTGATAAAGAGCTATTCTTGCAGCTATACCCTCCGGAAGATTGGCTTGTAGCATCATCCTTGCCTTCTAGGTTTAATCCAGGCACCATTCAAATGATATTGGATGAACTCACTCCAAATAACATCAGGTATCGTTATAACACGTGTTATTACCTACCATTATAGAATAAGCTTATTGGTAATCATGGATGGGAATACACCATCTAATGTTTATATTTTAAACTCGAAAAGTTGCAGCATAGAGGGGGAATGGTGTAGAGGGTTACATGTTAATGGCGGGTTGCTTGGTAGTTTCCTTCTTTGTTTTAATAAGATCTTAGTCATCTTCCAAAGGGGAAGTTGCAGCATATGAAGAACAACACCTCCACTTATGCATGCATGGAACTTTTCACATGGGCTTCTGATTTATATCTTTTCATTTATTATCAGTGTAAGCTGGTCTTTGTTAGTGATATCTCATTGGAAATGTTATTATGACAGTGTATTAGTTGGATTTTTTTTTATTTATTTTTTTAAATCATGCTTCCAAAATGATATAGTATTCATTGGTTTTCTGGATTTTGTTTTGGTTTTGCCTGGGTTATTCTTGATGTGTTGATATCCTAAAACTTTTGTACAATTATCTCATATAAAAACTACCTTCTCAGCTCTACTGAAGTTGTATCTAAAACATTGTATTTTTTACTGGAGGAGGGAAAGTTTAATATTGTTTGACAGAAAAAATGTTTATGTACTGAAAGTGTTACATGATTTACAAACTCTCACATTGTGTTTCTGAATTTTTTGTTTCAAGCTCGAATTGGTAGATCTTGTATGTCATTGGTTACTTTTGTGATCCATCTTGGCCCAGAACGTAATTATTTACCCGATTTGAGTGTGTCAAATTTCCTTCAGCATAAAAAAGTTCAGGCCTTTGACGAATTCTGGAGAACCTTTCTGATTCTGTAATTATTAGATAAATGCAAATTGGATCCAATGTATTTGTAATGCAATATGAGGTTGTGTTCAAAAGATCTTGTATGCTGCATCAGCTTTCGTGCTAATTGGTACTCTAGGTCTGACCTGCTACTGAATTTTTACTTTTTCTAGTTATGAAGATAGGTACCTAGAATTTCCTCAAAACTATATCAGTTCTAGCACTAGATAATCTTTGGGAAAGATAGCCAGCATTGCATTAGTATTTTAGGCATTTGGAGAGCTGTCTCTCACCTGTAGTTGATTTCTTACTATGCTACTTCCGTTGAGTCTTCGTCTCTGGCCTGAAAGATATTCATTGTGTCATTGCTAGTGGATTTTATTATTATTATTATTTTATTTTCACAGTGATAGATATGTTATTCATCAATGGGATGTTGGCGATCTTCTAATAAACTGCATCCATCAGTCCTCACATGTCCAACCTGAAAGATATTCATTGTGGCAGTTCTAGTGGCTTTTTTTTTTTTTGGCTTAGTGTGTTTCCTTTGTGGATCTTATAGTGGTTTCTAGGACATTAGGGTCCGTACTCATGGCCTAGTGGTAGACTCACAAGAGTTTCAACACCAAGGTCATGGGTTCGAGTACTCATTGCGTTGTGTGTCTGAGGGTGTGCGCGTTAAAAAAAGAGAGGACATTGTTGCTGTAAAACTATTTGCAACAAAAGAGTAATACACTATTGGACATTGTATAGTTGACTTTCCAAAAGACATCTGCTTTATATAGTTTACATTTATTCAGAATGTTTGAACTTGAGATGACAGACTCTACTTTCCAGAATCTTTTGGGAGTCGAAGAAGTTTGAAGGATCTACAGACATGGTAGAGCCATGGTATGGAACTGCATATTCTGTTGAGAAAATCGCTAGTGCCAGGATACAGGTATGCAGTTGGATTTTGAATGTTACAGTTATGATACATGATCATGAACTCAATTGATTATGATACGTGATCATGAACTCAAAATTGATTATTAGAACTAACTAACAAAGAGAAGTTTCCTTAAATTGTGCCCTATCAGCAAAATCATGCATGCCCAACACTCCTAGACACATCTCTTATAAAAAAGTAACCTTCATGTGTTATTATTAGATATTTATTTTTTGCGTTACTTGTTTACAATTAAACAAATATATTTTTGGTTTAATTATTACCAATTCTCGTGATCTCTCACATATGAATCATGACAATATGCTGCTAGTGTCATTATCATTATTAGCCTCATCCCAACTATTTGGGCTGTGCTTTATGTATCTTGTTTTGCCAAAAATTCCTGAGGCCCTATCTTTGGTAAAAGAAATGGCCATCTTTTACCAGGGCTGTCTTAGCACATAGCCGAACCATCTCAATTGGCTTGCCATCAATATATCTCCAATTGGGACAACTCTCTGGTTGCTTATGTTTCAAATGTCCTCATTCCTAAGTCATCCTTGTCTTCACATATATCCATTTCAACATCCTATTATCTTTAGAGCCGAGCCGAGTCGAGCTATGCCAAGCTCGACTCGGTTTGACTCGTGTACACCTCTAGTTGGGGTAGATCTAGGTTTATGTGGGTTTTTGAGAGGATGGGAATGGGTTTTGAAGAAAACAAAAGGAAAATAAAGGAATAGAGTGAAATAGAGAGAGATTGAGGGAAGTAGAGAGAGATAAGAAGAGAAAAGAGAAGATAATACCTTGAAGAAGAGAATAAGAGAGAGAGATAAGATGGAATCACTCCATGGCTTCACCCCACTCCAATCACAGGAGGTTTTCTTTGTTCAAGCAAAAGAGAATTTTTTTATATATGTAATGCATAATAATGCTAGGGCACTCACATGCGCAAGCCTTTGTAGAATATTTGGGGTGTTTTTACAAAAATTCCCTTATTACTCTAAAATATTCAAAATACCCCATAAATTAACTAAAACATAAACAACCCACAAAATAAATAAACTAAGAAATTAATGAAACTAATGTCCCATGACGTCCACGGCCAAGATGGGCCAATGGTCCGGACGATCCAACACACGAAATCCAATGGTCTGATGAAAATGTCCACCCAATCCAACGATCTAGATGTGTTCAATAAGCTCCTATATGCATCCCGCAAGCATCTTCCCAGCATGGGATCTTCAAAGATGCATGAACATGCATGTGGGGTCTTCCAATGTAGCTACATACTCGATTCAAGCCCCATACAATTATCATCCAACCATAGAGATGGTGGAACCAGTGTTCGAAGTATCAGTATCGCTACAAGTTTCGTTGGCCATGGATACGGAAACAATATCAATATCGTCAATAATATCGCTAATAACCGGAAATGCGGGGAAATAAGGGAAAAACGGTGGAATTTTTAGCGAAACTTCAAGAGATGTTAAAATGTACATATTTGCATATTTAGAATTTTAAAAAAAAAATGCAAAAAGAATGCATACATAACAAGTTTCCATTTAATGGGGCCTTAAAAGCATGTGTTGTAAGAAATCAGTCCAACCATCCCATCCGACCTATTTAACCATCCAACCTTCCATCCAAACAGCCATCGATATTGCAAAATATCAACAACACATGATATTTCACTAAGAAATCATCAACAATTGGAAAGAAAACGAAGATTGTGGTCTCAATATCGCCCATGTTGCGATATCGATAATATCGAGATATTATCAACGTTATCAATGACAACAAATTGAACACTACATACAACCATTTGCCCATAAAAAAAATGAAATAAAAAATTTTCTAGCAAACAAAATTTTGATGATATCAGTACGTTGGCGATAATTTTGAAATATCGTCAATACACTTATAATACAAGCATTACCTAGAATTTACATAGTTGAAAATATTGGCGATATTAATGCATTGGCAATACAAGCGACACCTAGAATTTACATAATTGAAAATATTGGCGATTACATTAACGATATTGATACGTTGGCGATACTTAGCAATACATTGCTAATAGCTGGAATTTCTTATACTTCCAGCGTTATCGGTATCACTAAGTTGGAGATGAAGATAATATCAGAAATATTTCGATAATATCGGAGATAATTCGAACACTGGGTGGAACTGGGGCCAAAGCTCTCCTCCTCTGGTATACTCTGAATGGTACTCAGATGTCCTTATCAACTCCCCTCGGCTGAGAAGAGTTCGCCTCTGGTGAAATAAAGTTGCGATAACGTTCTAAGAGATTCGGGTCTAGCCTCTGAAGCTTGGTCTTTGTAATCCACGTACTGTCTGACTCTGGCCTGTTCTTCCACTTTAGATATTTCTGGTAACCTCCTTCTTTAGTAGAAATCACTTGTTCATCAAAGATACTTTCCATCTCTTCTCTTTTGGTAGGTATGGATAGTAGAGAAGGCAAAGGCTAGGAAGGCTGATCTGGCAAGAGCCATGGGTCATGGGGATGGGATCGAAATCTAGGTCACTATGTGGGTTGGGAGAAAGGCTAGTAGATGGAGATGCTAGACCCTTAAAAGACACTAGATCTTCCACATTGAATGTAAAACTAATGCCTATATCTGGTGGAAGATCTACGATATAGCTTTAGGTCCCAATCTTTTCAATATTTTATAAGGTGCAACACTATGAGCTTATAATTTCTTCATGGTCCCTTGCGGAAACCATTCTAGCATTATCTGAACCATCACATATTCCCCTAATTGAAATTCCTTAAACCTTTGATGAGAGCCTGCAAATATTTTGTACTTTTCATTGCTCACATTAATCCGTTTTGAAAATGAAGTAACTAAGGGGAAAATCTAAGAGCGAGTGGCGAGAAAGGCGAGGTGAGAGCAGCGACGAGAAGGGTGGAGACCTGGTAAGACGAGATTCTCAATCTCAACAGGAAGGATGGGAATCAATTCTCCAATGTTCTGGGGATCCCATCGGCCTCCAATCTGGCGAAGATAGATTAGGGGGTTGGAATCATGTATCATATCAGAGGGCCGGTAAATAGGGACTCGGCAGATTGGGTAAACAAAAGCTTTCGGAATACCCTACGTTATTCGTGGATAGTTATCTGGAAGAATGATTGCCGGCTAATTTCGAGAGGGTCTTTGGGCAGGTAGGTATATTAATGGAGGTAGTTATACCTCAAGATAGGCTTTCAGCAACTCCCCCGGTTTTGCTTTTGTCCGAATGTTGTCGGAACTAGAGTTGGAGAAGGTGGTGCAAGTGCTGAATGGAGAAAGGTTTTGTGGGGTTAAACTATGAGTCCAAGAAGCTAGATTTGGGCCAGAGTTAAAAAACACGGAAGGTGGTAAGTGAGTGACAGAAAAGAAGTCGGAGGCAATGGGGAAAACGAAGGCAAGCAAATGGGAGTTCCCACTATTCCTCTAGAGACAAATAAATTGCAGAGAGATCAGGGTGGAGGTAGATCTTACAAACAAGTGGTGGAGAACTCGTCCAAAAAGGGAGTGAAAGCAAGGATGGAGGAAGGGTCTCTAAGATCAAGGGAGAAAAAATAGGTTTGGAGGGTGTGCTTGGCAGAGGGGCCGGAAGTACACATTCACGAACAGCTCGTGGCAGTCCCTGCAATCCTTTAATCATAGCTTAGTCCTCTCAGTTTGCCCGAGGATATTAGAAGAAGTTATTATGAAATGGTTGGCATCCCATTGCACTGGAATGGAAGAGGAAGATACAGTCTTAAAAAGACTTATGGAAAGTTTGTTTTTGCTCTCTCTTACGTCTATCGAAGTCATCGAAGCGATCCTTCCAATTGTGCCCGTGCACGACAAAGGTTTTTTTGGTAGTATTAAACGTTAGGAGGAATGGTCTATCCCGGGGTTGGAAGAAATATGGTTCCAATTGTGGAACATCCCATTGGAATTCTAGGCATTCGATATCTTTAGAGAGCTAGGTGCTTGTTTGGGAACTGTAGTAGAAATCGACCCAAGAACAGAAGATAGTGAAGAGGTGCGGTTTGTAAGAATTAAAGTTGGGGCAGCAGTAATCATAGTGAAAGTTGTAGTGGAGCGGGCGGAGTTGGAAGCAATCAGTGCGGAAGAGAGGTCGTCAACCGCGGTAGAATGGAAATATAGAGGAGCACGGGAAAAATGCTCTACTGGAACATTGGAAGGTTGCCAAAAGTTATGTCTTTTCTCTATTGGCTAGGAGAAAAAAGACGTCAAAAGGGATGACGAAGGAAGCGGCATCTGGCGTTGTTCATCAGCCCTCGTCGACGATGGCAACAGGAATTAATGAGGTAATAGAAGAGGAGGGTGGGGGTCTCTTTTTGGTCTTGGAGGAGGGTGTTTCCTCTAGGGCGAGGACTTTTTTCTCACCAAAGGCTCGTGCGGAAGCTCTCTCATGAGAGGTTTTCGTCTCCTTGGTTACACATGTACCAAATAACTTAAGGGGTGGTACATGCGAGCCTTTTTCACAAAGTCCCCTCGATACTCCCGATCGTTTCTCGAAAGGGGTTTGTGGAGAGGCTTCTCGTGCGGTTGAAGTCATGCCGATGCATCTGGTTTTCAAGGCAGATAGACAAGAAGGCTCGTCTGTTCATCAGGAAGTTTCTTTTGAAGAAGTCGATATTGATCCTTTTTACGAGGATTTGGAACAGGAAGCAATTTGGCAGCAACAACAGGACTTCCGGTTGAGGTTGAGATGCCGAGCCATCCGTCGCTTCAAGGGGTTTTCCCTAGAGGATCAAATCATCGTCTCCTCTCAAGGGATTCTTCCACTCCCGGTACTAATCGCAACGGGACATATTTGGTGTTAGTAGGGCTTTCTCCACAAACAAATGGAATAGGAAAACAATCCCAAGGTAGAATGGGTTCTGATTTTGAAGCAGTGCAGGTAACTTTTCTTTTGGTTGTTGATCTCAATATGTTTTATGTGGTAGAGAATGAAGCAGCTTCAGTTTCTCCAAAGAAAAGCTTGGCAATGTTGGAGGCATCTGATGTTTTGGAACATAGGAGAAAATGGGACATTTTCGAGAAATAGTCCACCACCATAAAGATGAAATTGTGCTTTCTGATCGTCTTTGGTAACCTAAACACGAAATCCATACTGATATCTTGCACGGAGCGTGTGACATTGGCAAAGGCATATATAATCTAGTATTGTGCCTTTTTTGCTTTGCCAGTTGACAAGTCCTATATTGCCCAATAATTTTGGTAACGTCTTGCTTGAGACTGGGTCAATAAAATCTATCCTCGACAAGGGCAATAGTCTTGTCTTGACCAAAATGACTGACTACTTCGGAATGAAGCTCCCAAACAAGAAAATCTCGTAGGGAGATGCAAGGAATGCAGAGTTAGACACTTTTAAATAAAAACTCATCGATCCGGACAAACCCTTTATCACTCCTCGACTGGTCATTTAAAAGTGACATGTACACTTTCCCAAAATCTGGGCACGCAGAATACTCTCCTTTCAATTATTCGAACCCAGTGACTTCCATGTTCATGGATTGGAGTAACGCCATTCTACAACTAAGGGCATTTACAGGTTTATTCTCGACCTCGGTCTTATGTTTCAGAACAAAGGTGTACTCTTGAAGAAACTCAACCAACTTGGTATGCCTTGGGTTTAATTTCTTTTGAGAGTTGAGGTATCGCAAGGCCTCATGGTCAGAAAACAAGACAAACTCTCGCAGTAGTAAATAATGTCGCCAATGTTGCAACGATTGGACTACTACGTAGAATTCTTTGTCATAGGTAAAATATCGTTGTTTCACCTCATTCAACTTCTCACTAAAATAGGCAATAGAGTGCCCTTCCTGGCTAAGCACTCCACCTATATCTACTCCAAATGCATCACATGCAACCTCGAAGACTTTAGAAAGGTCAAGAAGGCGCATGACAAGAGCCTTAATCATCTTGCCCTTAATCTCCTTGAACGCCTTGGAGGCAACATTAGCCCATTCGAAGTCCCCATTTTTAATACAGTCTATGATAGGAGCCACAATGGAACTAAAGCCTCGATGAACCGCCTATAAAAAGTGGCTAAGCTGTGAAAGCTATGCACCTCATGAATGGTTTGCGGTTCAGGCCAACTTATTATAACCTTGACTTTTTGGTGATCCGCAATCATGCCCTTAAGATAAAACAATGAAGCCTAAGAAAACTTTATCATACATGTAGCGCTGTACACAAACCGAGTTAGCTCGGTTACCTCATTCGACTCAACTAAAAAAAGCTCAATTCAACTCGGTTCCAAATTGAGTTCAAGTCGAGTCGAGTTGATTTTTGGAGCTCTAAAAAATTTCGAGCCAAGTTCGAGCTTGTCCGAGCTCGAATCGAACCCCAACTCAAATCGAACTAGTTTGGTGACTCGGTTATTTTGATATTGATGTTGCTCACCAAGTGTTTAATGAAATGACTCAACGAAGTGTTGGCAGGTGGTGAGGAAGGTATGGATATGAAACAAATACCCTTGTACCTTGATTTTGATGTTCCCTATTGAGTGTTTGATGAAATTCCTATAAACTGCTGGTGTTGTTTTACATACTGTGAGAAATTGAAGGTGCACTCCATGTGTTTGAGAAAATGTTGCACAGGCTCGATCTTGGCTCGAACTCGACTCGAACTGGCCTGAGCTGCTGACCGAACCGAGCCGAGTTGGCCAGTCAGGCTCGAGGACTGAGCCAAGTTCGAGCTGGGGTCAGCTAGTGGTCGAGTCGAGTTGTGCCAAGCTCGACTCGGTTCGACTCATGTACAACTCTACATACATGAAGGAACACTTCTTCAAGTTAGCATAGAACTTCTCATTTCTGAGAACCCTGCAAACTTGCCTAAAATGGTGGAGTTGTTGTTCCTTAGAGGTATTATAAATGATGATGTCGTCAAAATATACCACTAGAAACTTACCCATAAAGGGCCATAACACCTGGGTCATCGCTCTCATGAAAGTAGTCAGAGCGTTGGTCAAGCTAAAAGGCATGGCTAACCACTCATATAGCCCATCCTTCATTTTGAAGGTTATCTTCCATTCATCTCTGGGGAAAATATGTATCTAATGATACCTGCTTTTGAAGTCAATCTTTGATAGCATCGTGGCACTACCCATCATATCCAACATGGCATCAAAACACGGTATAGGAAATCAGTACTTGACCGTGATCTTGTTAATGGCCCAATTGTCCATGCACATGCGCCACATGTCATCTTTCTTAGGCATGAGGAGGTCTGGCATGACTCGCAAACTCAAGCTTTCCTGAACGAATTCTTTCCTCATCAAACTCGCCAATCACAAGAGCCTTATTTCACTCTTTCGTGGTCACCAGTGTGCGAAACGACCATATCATTGGTAGGTGTAACACTGTGTTTGCTCACCTACCCTCAAGTTGGAACTAGCTAGACATTTTCCCTTCACATCCCTATTGTTGAATTGAGTACCAGTAGGGGCTTTGGATTGATTTCTAAAATTAGGCTTAGCTCCCTGGAGAGTGGCCCTGACATTGGATTCATGAGAGTCGAAGCACCTCACGAATTGCGGTTTCAGATACCGCTCAAGTTCTTGCACCACTTGGTTGGCATGCTCCAGGGTGCTGGCGTCGTGACTCATGAGGAATGATGAGCTCACACTGAAGCTTGGGTCGGAGGCCCATCCTAAAACGGAAAAGGGTCATTAACGGGTCGTCCTCGATGTTACAACGCATCATATCTTCATCAAACTTGGCAATGTAATCTGCCACAGGCATTGATCTCTGACGAAAGGATTGCCACTGATCCAAAAGCTTCTGGTGCTATCCTTTAAGATCTCTTTCATCTTGGCCCACAGTGAGACTAGGTCATTTCCAGACCTCTCCATCTTCTGCTCGACATTCGTTCAAAACAACTTGGCTTGGTCCACCAACTTCATCTTGACGAATCTCACCCGACGGCAATCGGACATATTGTACCACTCAAAATAATGATCAATGTCCGCAAGCCAAAGGCCTTGGGGTCTAAGCGACCATCATAACTCAGTGCCTCAACTTTCACATTTTTCACTACACACTCATTAAGATCATGGTGGTCTTGATACTCTCCAAGGGGTGGTTGGGCATGTACCCCACCACGACCATTACCTCAACCACGACCTCTTCCACGTCCTCTAACTTGATCACTTGCTTGAGATTAGCCATCTTCCCCATCATTGGGGTTTGCCTGGAAAGAGGCTTCCAACTAGGTCATGTGAGTATTGGTCTCATTCATGAGGGTTGCCAGTTGGTTACTGGTAGTTTTACTTTGGGCCTCGATGGCCGCGAGATGGTTTTTTATGGCATCAATAGCCTCGACAAGCTGTTCTAAATTCATAATGGGGTGTAGACCAAACCGCGCCCAATACGAGTGGGCATAAACTGGGGATCAAAAAGAGATCCTTAGGAACTAAAGACTCTAAATGCAATGTCATGAGAATGGGAAGGCTGCTAATCTTAGATGCGTCAATAAGAAAATCCTACTCTAAATGCAACATGAAAGTCCTGTGCTAATTTGAGGACCACACTAAACCCTATGCTAACCCTAGGCTTTGATACCAAAATTTGATGCAGGACGGATGGTCTAACCTAAAATGATGTGCTGAAACTAAATAACGGATTAATTAAAGCAGTCAAAACACAAAATAAAACTACTCTATTACAAAGTTAAATAATCCAAGTACCAAAACATGTTCCAGTTCAAAATCGTAAACAATCTCGCAATGAGATGTAACAAAATATGAATTGATTAGGATCTATGGAAGGTAGAACTTCCATCTAGCATAGGGATTTCTCTTGATTCAAAGGGAATCACTTGTCCTAGTTAGGGTTTTGATGTGTTAAGGTTAAATTTAAGGATTAGGAAATTGGGGAATTGGATTAGGGAGGTTAGGATTTGGGGATTAAGGTTTTTGGACTCTAGTTTCTAGGTTAGGGTTATGGGATTCAAGGGGAAAGGGTGAAGGATCAAAGAGGGAAAGATAGGGGGAATGGGTTGGCTGTACGGATGGTCGTACAGTCGAGGGTGGGGATTCATACGGTGGTACAGTTGGGGTGGATCTAGGTTTAGGTGGGTTTTTTAGAGGATAGGAATGGGTTTTGAAGAAAACAAAAGGCAAATAAAGGAATAGAGAGAGATTGAGGGAAGTAGAGAGATAAGAAGAGAAAAGAGAAGATAATACCTCGAAGAAGAGAATGAGAGAGAGAGAGAGAGAGAGAGAGAGAGAGAGAGAGAGAGAGAGAGATGAAATCGCTCCATGGCTTCACACCACTCCAATCACAGGAGGTTTTCTTTGCTCAATCAAATGAGAATTTTATTATTATTATTATCATTAAATGCATAATAATGCTAGGGTACTCACATGCCCAAGCCTTTATAGACTATTTGGGGTGTTTTTACAAAAACACTCTTATTACTCTAAAATATTCAAAATTCCCCATAAATCAACTAAAACATAAAACAACCCACAAAATAAATAAATAACTGAGAAAATAACTAAACTAATATCTCATAATGTCTAAGGTCAAGATGGCCTAATGATCAAGATAGGCCAATGGTCCGGATGATCCAACGCACGAAATCCAACTGTCCGATGAAAACATCTACTCAATCCAACAGTCTAGATGTGTTCATTAAGCTCCCATATGCAGTCCAAATGCATCTTCCCAGTGTGGGGTCTTCAAAGATGCATGAACATGCATGTGGTGTCTTCCAACGTTGCTACTTACTCAATCCAGGCCCCTTATAATGATCATCCAACAATAGATATGCTGGAACTGGGGCTAAAGCTCTCTACCTCTAATATACTCTGAATGGTGCTCGGATGTCCTCATAAAAAGAAACCAAAAGTGGGAATTGTAATGATTATTTACATTGGTACTATTGAGAAATGTTGGGACAAGGCTTGGATGATGATGGCTATTAAAAATGGATTACATTTCTAAGGGTATGTTTGTTTCACAAGTGAAAATTTCAATTCATTAGACAACAATCACCTTGAATCTTGTGCTAGAGAATTGCAATAGTGGTAGAGGCATATAATTATTTCCTGGAGTCCACAGTTTTCTCTAGAAATGAAAACATGAGAAAAGGTCTTGTAAAAGGTAATCAGTTTCTTTTCCTTTCTTTTCCAGCTTTTCAAACAGGCCCTTACTTTATTTCCAGATTTGGGATGACTTGGATGATGAAGAAATTTAGTTCAGTTCTATATCACTTAGCAAATAAAATTGGTGATCTTTGAATTATTATGTTTTGTAGCAATGGTTAGAGACGACTCCTAATGCTGACCTTCATCTTCCAGCACCAAACGTATTCATTCCCACTGATTTGGCAATTAAAGATGTGCAAGAGAAGGTATACAAATTTTTTATATACATGTTTTTACTGAAAGTCCTTATCTCATAGGAATTTTCATTTAACTGAATATCTAACATGATTGGCCTTATAATCAGCCTAAATTTCCAGTTCTGTTGAGGAGGTCTTCCATTTCAAGATTGTGGTACAAACCTGATACTATGTTCTCCACCCCTAAGGCTTACATCAAGATAGATTTCAATTGCCCTGAATCAAGCTACTCCCCCGAAGCAGAAGTCCTTACTGAAATTTTTACAAGGTTATTGATGGATTATTTGAATGAATATGGTAAGCAATTGGAACTGCCATTTTAAGTTTTAAATGTTTACTTTCTATTACGTAGCTATCATTCCTCGACAATTTTGACGCATGTATTCTTTCCTTCCGAGTTTCTTGTTCTCTGTTGTTTTACATGATAATGTGCAACTTTCTTTATAGTTTATCATGTGTGTTAAATGAATCGTTGTTTTCTTTGAAAACCAATCAACAGGAGCTTTAGGTAATTCTAGTTAGAAATTATTGAGTCTATTTAGGGTCTCTCATCGTAAGCAGTTTAGATAGTTTAAATTTTCTGAGGTTTGCCCTTTTAAAAGTCATAATATACAAGCAACGTGTTTCCGCCATTGCTGGAATCCTTCCAAGACCTTCCGCAACAATTGAATTGTAACAGAAATGCATCTTTCAGTTGCCTTCTCCGTGACCTTTTTAAAAGGTAAAATGATTTTTATTTGCATTCTTCTTCAGCTATGTATTTTCCATGCAGTGTTGCAAAGTCTGGGTTTTGGAAGTAGTTTTGCAAATGCAATTATTTGTGATTTGGAATCAACATCATCATTTTTGCCTTATCCAATTAATTGGAGTCAGCTACATGAATATTATTCCACCATTCCACTTTATCAAGGTTTATACCTTCAGTTAGACCATAGGTTAGGTCATCTCTTACCACCACCATGCACATCTTTTTGGGCCTTCCCATTGCCCTTTTAGAGCCTTCGATTTGTATCAACTCACTCCTTTTAACTGGTGCGATTCTTGGTCTCCAATGCACATGACTAGACCATCTATGTATACTTGCCTCATCTTATTACCTATTGGTGCTACTCCCTAGCATCAAACTCAAGTGATTTTTGGATACATTCGTCTCATGTCTTAGTCTTTGCTCAATCACACTTTCTCAAAGTTACATAGTATGGCTCAAAGCCTGGGTTTTGGAAATAGTTTCGCAAGGCAATTATTTGTAATTTGGAATCAACATCATCAGTTTTTCCTTATCCCAATTAATCGAGTCGGCTACATGAATATTGTTCCACCATTCCACTTTATCAAGGGTTATACCTTCAGTTATACCATAGCTCATGTCATCTCTTACCACCACCATGCACGTCTTTTTGGGCCTTCCCATTGCCCTTTTAGAGCCTTCAACTTGTATCAATTCACTTCTTTTAACTGGTGTGATTCTTGGTCTCTAGTACACATGACTAGACCATCTATGTCTACTTTCCTCATCTTATTACCTATCGGTGCTACTCCCTGGCATTAAACCCAAGTGATTTTTTGATACATTGGTCTCATGTCTTAGTCTTTGCTCAATCACACTTTCTCAAAGTTACATAGTATGGCTCATAAGTTTAATCCCTTGATAGTTAGTGCAGCTGCGTTTCCTATATTCTTATAAACTGGCTCCATGAAACTTTTTCTCCATTCGTCAAGTATTTTTCTTCAATCTTACACAATGTTGTCATGTGCAACCGCATATGCGCATATCCATATGCAAATCGCATATGCGATCGCATGTGGCATATGCGAAAATATGCGATCGCATATTGGCCATGGCACTTTTTTTTTTTTTGCTTCCAAATGTCCTCCATTTGCAATATTCTCACTCCAAAACTCTCTTACTCTCTTCTTCTCTTACATAAGTGGCTCTCTCTCTCTCTCTCTCTCTCTCTCTCTCTCTCTCTCTCTCTCTCTCTCTCTCTCATATTTCCTAGTTCCAAGCAGTGTTTGAACTATCGGTATCGCGTTACATATCGCGTTCTTGAGATACGGATACGTATCGGTTATTGCATGGGATATATCGGTTGTATCGTGTAATTTATCGTTGTTGTTGGAAACATGGGGAAACATTGAAAAATTGCTTGAATTTTTCAATGAAACTTTAGTGACTGTTAAAAAAGACATCAATACACACTTATAAGTCAAAACATTACAAAAAACAAATACACACAATAGATTTTCTTTGTATGGGGTCTTAATCTATGTGCATTGTCTAACTGAATTGATGCAAGTATATTCAATGTCTATTCATATAATTTATAAATGTAAGAAGACGTGTGGAAACACAAGCAATAGATTCAAAAACAAAAGAAGAATCACTAGATTAGGTTACATACATGTTTGATTTGATGTTTGGACACAGATTGCAAATATTTGCGAGAAATTGGAAAATTTTGATTTTTTTTTTTCCAATTTTCCGCAACTCGGCCCATCTCCTCCAAAGCTCGAAATTGAAGCTCCGAATCTATGATTTTTCATGATTTGTAACAATTTGACACTAATTCAACATGATTTACAGAAAACAAAAGAATCAAAATTCGAAAATGCTCATCAGATCAAACATGTGGGATATATCACACTACTTGTGTGTTTCGTATCGCACTGTTGGGATACAAGATATGTCGTTGGATGTATCAGCCGATATTGTCGATATTTAAAACACTGGTTCCAAGTGATCTCTCTCTCTCTCTCTCTCTCTCTCTCTCTCTCTCCCTACATTGCCCCTCTCTTGGAGCTTAGAAGATCAAGATTAAAGCACTTTTAGTTTCAAGGAAGATAGCTTGTTGATTTTGTTGTTACTTCTTGTTAACTATATTGTTGAATGTCGATGATTTGATGTTTAATTCATTGTAAAAAAAAAAATATGCGGTCGCATATGCGATTGTGCGCAGATGATCGCATATGCAATCCGACAACATTGATCTTACAATCTTGTTGAACAACTTTTTTAAACCAAAATAACCATGTATCTCCCATACACTTCCAAACCTCTATTGGTATAGCATTTGGTCCAAGGGCGTTTCTTTTTTCTTTCTTTTTTTCATCTTTCTCAAAGCTTCTTTCACTTTGGACTCTGACATCATTTGAGTTTATGGTTCCATCTATCCCTATGCTCTTAGAATGATTGCTATTTAATAAGTTCTAAAAACAGCTTCTCCACCTTTCATTGATCTCATTATCCTTTGCTAGTACCCTCTGGTCATCACTCTTAATGCATCTAACATGATTTCGGCCCCTACTCTTCCTCCCTTGCAAAAATACAAGGTTGAAGACATCTTTTTCACCTTTCAAAAAAGAAAAGAAAAGAAAACATCTTTCTCATCTCTTTAAAAAAACGAAAAGAATAAAAAAAGACATCTTCGTCACCTTCTCATTCCCAAATTTCCCTCATAGAGTCAGTCATTACCAATTCATGTTTTAAGGTGGCCTCGGGCCTTGGAATCAACCTAATCAAAAGTGAACTGTTAGGGGTTCATCTGTTAGATTCGGAAATCTCCTTGTTGGCAAATATCTTTGGGTGTGAAGTAGGGGCTCTCCCCTCCTCCTACCTGGGCCTACCCCTTTTTGTTGGGAAGCCGGCAAAATACCTTCTGGATAGGATGGAATGAGAGCTTTCCCCCTGGAAGAGTAAACTCCTGTCTCTAGGGTGCAGGTTCTTTGTCCAATCTTCCCCTTTACTTTATGTCGCTTTTCCAATGTCCCAAGTCGGTCTTAGATAGGATTGATAGACTTAGAAGGAATTTCCTATGGCAGGGAGGTGCTTCTTCGGGAAAATTTCACTTGTTAAGCTGGAAGGAGGTGCTGGCGTAAAGAATCTTGAGGAAGTTAATTTGGCTTTGCTAGGTAAGTGGGTCTGGAGGTTCGGGGTTGAAGATGATAGTTTTTTGGAAGTCCATTATTGTTGGGAAGTATGGATCGTTCAAAATGGGGTGGTGGATCAGTAATTCGTCCTTGTATCACGCTTCCTCTCTTTGAAAAGCAATAGCTGGAGTTGCACCAATTGTCTTTGAGGGGTTGGGATTTTCAGTTGGGGATGGTTCTCGGGTTAGATTTTACAAAGATATTTGGCAAGGGGATTCAAAACTTAGGTTGGATTTTTGTTACTTGCTAGTCTCAATTCGAATCCGGAGATTTCGATTCTAACTTGCTTTTCCTTCTTGGGGAATGGTGGAATCTGGTTGCTCCCCTTCCCCTTGTTATAGAAACCTTTTGGATGAGGAGATGAGATGAGCCGATCAGTTCTCTTGTCCTGGTTGCATGGGTTTCAACCCAACCTTGATGAGAGTGACTCTTTGGTGTGGAGATGGGATCAATCTAGAATTTTTACAGTTAAATCCTTCTTCTCTTAGATTTTGATGACCTTGGTTTAGGTTCCTTGTCACTTCACAGCAGCTGTGTGGTCTTATGGAGCTGCCTCCAAGGTGGCAGTTTTTTTTCTTCGTCTTTTTCTTTTTCTTTTTCTTTTATCTTTTTCTGGTTGGCTGGAAGGAATAGGAATTTGATGGTGGACAACTTAAGCATAAGAGTTATGTTGCTTCCATGCATTTGCCTCTACTTCAAGGACTCGGAATCTATTAATTATTTGTTCATACACTGCAATATGGCTAGGGAGGTTATCGTTAAAAAAAAAAAAAAAAAAGGCTAGGGAGGTTTGGAACAATATTTTGGTCCAATTCAATTTTCAGTGGGTGATGCCTTCTTCAGCCCAACTGCTCCATGTTTGGCACTCAGCAGTCCTGAACAAGAAGTCCTCAAGGGCTTCTTCTATGTGAGTATTTTCCCCTTTTCCTCTTTGCTAGTAATTTTCTTTTTGTTTCTCTTTTTTGCCTTTTGGCTTCAATAAAATCAATATCTTTCCAAAAAAAAAAAAAACGCCTCAAGTTTAGCCTCACTACTTTCTTAGCAATCTTTTGGTGTTTTTTTATAAGTTTTGATCGCCTTTTTGGTTGTCATCAATCTTGGGCCATTTTTTAGTGGTCACTCTCCTTTTCACTTGTCCCCCCCCTCTTAAAATTTCTTTGGCAAACTAGGCAATGTAACTTATTCAAAACCTAGATCCTTGCATGTATTGTATCAATGCAACGACAATGATTTTAAGCCCCCTTGAGCTTCCATGTGGTGTTGACGAGGTAATGACTAATGAGTACTTTTGTAGTCTCATGAATATATTCTATGAACTTGTGTATAGAGTATATGTAGTTGTGAGGCTTTGTACTACATGAAGATGCTAATTACAAATGATATCATGAATCTTAATGGTACTTTCCCTACCTACTGTAAAATGTCTAAGTTTCTCTAGTATATGACTCACTACTCTATGGTCTGCTTATAGTCTTTGCTCATTAGGTGAGCCGATAGAGATAGGGTAGCGTGTGTGAGTGATACGGGGTTCAATCCTTGGTAGTGTTACCTTAAAAAATAATAATAATAATAATTACAGAAGTTAGAGGTCAAAGTCAAAGACATTAGAGTAGTTTATGTTGATTGACAGGGGGCTCGTTCTGATAAAATGGGGAGAAGTTTATAACTAGAAAAATGTGAGCATAGAGGATGGATCAGTGGAGGGAGGCGGCGAGTCATCGTGATATTCTCATCATCTCACTCGAGGGGGAGATCAAAATAGAGAAGAGTCTCGACGATCCGGAGCGAGAACTACATCAGGACCATAAAGATGATGTATGAAAAGAAGAATGACAACACCATATGAACTGCGAAATGTAAAGAGAAACTGTCGGTCGTTGAAGAAGCAAACCCATCTCAAAGGTCGACCATGGAAGGAAATTGGTAGATGATGGAGAATGGATCACGTAACTCGAAAAGATTTTCGGGAGGATCGTTAGAGGTATGGTGGCCAGAATCTGCAGAAGATTCTAACGGCCTTCGTAGATAATTTTCTTTAAGGGTGGGATTAGACGACTTTTAAAGAGGTCTTTGGGGATTATGGAGAAGTTATAGAGGTAATTATTCCAAGAAAGAAGGTACTAAAGAAGCAAGGGGTTTTGTCTTTGTTCGAATGAAGAAGATGGAAGAACCGTTAAAGGCCATTGATGTCGTTGATGGAGTTCACACGAGAATTAAAGTACCAAGGGTGAATGTGGCGAGATATGGACTAGAGGAGATAAACAGGGAGCCACTCCATACATGGATCCCATGAGAAGGAAAGTACTAGGGGTGAATCGAACCCTCACCTTTGTTTATAGTCTCACGTATCCGAGAATTAGAAGTATCTCATGCGTCAGTCGATGTTTCATTTAACCATCAATTAAACATTTCTTTTGAAATGGAAGCATGGAGTCTAGTGTCGGAGCAGCCCAGGGGCTTCTTCGGGAAGATTAGAGCAGTGACCTATAGTCTTAAGAGGCAAACAAGGTCAATTTTCAGTGGAAAGTCCCTTCAACATCAGACACAAATTGTGAAGACAAAATGGTGATTGTTGTTTGGGCCTAAAGACGAATCAAACTTGCGTCGGCTACAAGATTTAGGGGTTGGCGGGGCAACAAGGACAGTGGAAGAATGGGGCGTACAAGAGCAGGCTATCCAAACAATGGCGGTGCTGTTGGAATGCGATAAAGCAATTGTTGGGAGACAGAATGGTGAAAGATTAGTATCATAGAATTTTGCGTTGTTTTTTTTTTTCTTTTGGAGGTTCGATGGTATGTGGAATGGCTTGGGTGAAAGATGTATCGGGTAAAGTGGGCTATATCCTGGGTGTATGTTTTGGGGACAAATAGGAGGATTAATGCGATGTTTCAATTTATTGAAGAAAAGGGAGACATCGATGGAAATGCATAGCAGCCCGACGTAGAAAAATGGTAAAGGTAACATAGAACTTAAGCGATTATCTTCAAAAATAAATTATGAGGCTCAAGATTCTCCAAGGAGTGATGAATAGGTGAGAAGGGGCAAAAAATTCTCATGAAGATAATTAGCTAGAATGTAAGAGGGTTGGGGTGTCCTCAAAAGAGGGAACATTAAAAATGTGTAAACGATTCAAGGTAGAGATAATGTCGTTGCATGTAAGAAATTTCCTCTAGCCCATCAAAGAGGTCTTCCGAAACCAATTTCATATTACTATTCAATAATATTGGAGGTGGAAGAGGAAAATTAAGGCCCTCATTCCGTTGGATTTGTGTTGGCTTGGTTGTAGATAGCGGGTTTCAAGGATTTGATAAAAAAAATTTGTGGTAATCTATAATGGTTCAAGGTTATGTAAGCTTTTCTTTATTTCAAAAGTCTCAAGGTCTAAAGGAAAAAATATATATATCATTGTGGAGGAAGGAGATTCTAGGCAATCAGGTAGTGGTACTATTTGAAGTGTTACAGAAAATACAAGCATTAGATTCTAAGGATGAGGAAGTGGAATTGTTGGAAGAGAAGCTGGCATCGCGAGCATGGTGTACCATAAAGGCCGTCACATAAAGGTAACGGTGGTAACTATTACACGTTACGAGGTCGTAACAACCGTTATGGAAAAAAAAATGACTCGTAATTGTTGTTAATGGCATGTTATGTCCCCTATAAAGGCCATAACAACCCCGTAATTGTCTATTATGGGGAATATATAGGTTTTCCGTACTTTTTAATCAACATTACAGGGCAAATACAAGTTTTTCAGGATTTTTTTTTCAATAAAAAATGAGACTAATGATTGTAACAGTCGTTACGACCTGTATCGTAAAGGTAACTGTGGAGGCCGTTACGGCCACCGGTACCGTTACAGAACACCTTGATGGCGAGAGGTTTACAATGTGAAGTATAGTGCAATGCTAAAGGAGGATGAGATAAAGTGGAGAAAAATATCTAGGGCAACTTGGCGCAAAGAAGAGTATAGAAGTACCAATTTTTCCATGCAATGGCTACTATTCGAGCAAAAGTTAACAAAATCAGAAGTGTTGAGGTGAAGGTGTGAGGGTAGAGGAAAAAGAAAAGGTATGTGTAGTGATGCGGACATCAGTGGTGCACCATTTAGGGTGTACCAAAGGAGGAGGCATCGCCGACTGAGTACTGGAGTGGAGGAGTTGATGTGGATGAACGTTGGGTCCATCGGATCCATTTTATGACGTGTTACGAGTACAGGAGCGACATGACCTCACCCTGACCATAGATCCATGGGTCGGATTTTACACCCTACCACACGGGTGTTTTAGTTTTACGCGTTTTTGTTCTTTTCCTTATTTAAGGGACTTTATTGCACTTTTTTTACTTTTCGTCTTTTTTTGTTATTTTTCTTGTTTTCAGGGGCTTTAGTGCACTTTTACTTTTTCCATAGCTTATATATATGTTGTGAGAAACCCTATTTTCATTATTATTGAATGAATAGAAATTTGTCTATTTTCTTCCTCATTATTCAAGATATTAGGGTTTCAGGATTGACCCTTGGGTGTTGAGGATTCCACCCCGATTTTAGGTTTCCTTTTTTCTAGATCTTCGAGGTGCGGGAAAAGGTAAGAATCATCCTCCTTTTCTTTTGACGACAAAGGGATCTGTACTTTCTTCATCTCGAACCCTTCATTCTTCACCCATTTCGTTCCTCTCTGGATATCCCCTTTCTAGTTCGAACGGAAAATAGGGATGGTTAGTCAGTAGAATCAGATCCAAACTTGACTGTGGACTGACTTATGCTAGATCTGGGATATTCTCATATCCCTAGATCCTCCTTTTTTACTGTTTACGCGATTTTATGCTAAGGGGCATGATCCTGACTGAATGACCTCATCTTTGTTTTGAAGTTTACCTAATTCCTTTGACTAGAAACGGTTAGTTAATTGGTGTATTTATTTGAACATTCTTTAACCTGATTATACATGCATATAGGATTAGGTCATCACATGTCCTTGCATCATGTAACCATAGTGGGATTCTACAAGAAGATTGGGTTCTCAAACGAAGGTAGATAATCTCTCTTTTGATATGATTTCAAGAGAGAAGGTGGAAGATTTGGAAAGATCCTTCTCAATTAAGCAGATTAAAAAGGCAGTTGACAAGTTAGGAAGGGACAAAGCTCTTGGGCGGTAGGGCCAGATGGATTTCCCATAGCTTTGTTTTAGGAATTTTGGAGACGATTTGAGTGCATTCATAAATGATTTTCATGATAATGGAAGGATAACATAGGAGTTGGGTGTAATGCTTTGATTCCATAAAGATGGGATGGAGAGTTTGCAAGATTTTAGACCTATAAGCTTACTTGGTAGTCTTTGTAAACTATTAGAAAAATATATATATTGGCTTCAAGACTCCATTTAGTTTTACCTAGTGTGATCTCCAATTCAAAAGGTGCTTTTGTGGCAGGATGACAGATAATGTATAGCGTGCTGATTACTCATGAGGTTATTGATTCTTGTTACAAAGGAAAAAAGGAAAGGAATTGTTTATAAGTTTGATATAGAAGAGGCCTATGACCATGTGGATTGGGAATTTCTCGATTACATGCTGAATCGTGTGGGTTGTGGTCAGAACTGGAGAGGATGGAAACTTTTGTTAAGTTGGCTAGGTATTCAATTTTGGTGAATGGTTTGCAAAAAGGTTTCATTTCAACTTCAAGAGGCTTGAGACAAGGGGATCCACTATCTTTATACCTATTTGTGGTGGTCATGGAGGCTTTGAGTAAAATGGTTTTCAAAGGTGTGGAAGCAGATCTCATAGAATGCTTCAAGGTTAATAAATTAGTATATCAAGTGCCATTAGTACAATATGCAGGCGATACAATTTTTATTTGTGATGTGAATGCAAGCAAGGTGAACAATTTGAGGAAAATTGTGGTTTGTTTTGCGATAGTTTCTTCTTTAAAAGTGAATATAAGCAAGTGGGAAGTGTTGGGGGTTCATTTATCTGATAGTCAATTGGAGGAATATGCATTTACTTTTGGGTTTCAATTAGGATATTTTCCTTTAATGTAGATCTTCCATTAGGTGTAGGAAAGTCGGCTAAGCACTTGTGGGAGAAGGTGTTTGGTAGATTTAAAAGAAAATTATCGAGTTGGAAAAGAAGGCATTTGTCTTTAGCAGGAAGATTGACGTTGATAAAGGTGGCTATGTTCAACCTTTCAGTTGAGTTAGGATGAGCCTCCTAGAGTTGAGTCTTAATGGGCTTCGTTTTGCCTGGATTTACAAATCGTTTTTTTATTCTCTTTTTTATCACGACTATTGGATATGGCCCGGTTGATAAGGCCATTTCTATAGTGCGAAACGTGCATCCGTAATTGAGCATATCTAATCGTCACGACCGTTTCTTTTAACGGGTCTTTTTATCGAAACGTGGTAATTGAGTTCTATATAAGGAGTTAGGGCTAGGGTTTTGTATTGTTTCAAAAAGAAAAAAAAAAAAAAAATTTGAAAAAAACTCTTTTATGCTTTTTGCGACCTTTTCTTCTTTTTTGGGATCCAATTTTGATTTATCTTTGGGGCAAAAAGGTGGTGTGTGGTGTGGTGTTGGTGTTGGGGTCTTGCAGCTATTGCATGTTGTGGAGAAGCATCTTGTTGGGTTGTTGTATCTGGGAGATAGCCGCATCAGTAACCTTCTACACTGGTTCATTGCACCAAGGGGTACTTCAAACTATCTTAAAGATAGCAACCATGTACGCGCCTCGACATAGCGACAATTTCATATCATCAGCGATTTGTTCCCACCGACATCGAAGATCTATATTCTAGGTGTGGGGTTCCTTTATTCCGCTTTATTTCAATCAAATATTTTCCTTTTCCATACAGTAGAATCAACAAATGCTACATAGTGTATGCATGTAGCATAGCTCCCTTGTAGCATAAGCTACGGGGCATGTAGCGTATATAGCGTATGTTGCCTGGAATTTCCTTTTTTTAAAAAAAGTTTTTCTTCTATGATAGTTCAACACCTATTTTAAAATGGTGGTGACTCATCCCCATCACACGCGACACTGCATTAAATCAATCCAAACCATCCAAATTGTGGTCCATATTGTGGATAAAACACTTATAGCAATCCAGACCATCTATATTGTGAATTTGTGATGTTTCCATAAATAAAAAAGAGGTCACACTTAGAGATGTCTAAAGCCAAATAGACATACTGATTTTGCATGGAAATATGTGGTTGACAATCCAGATTCGTAGTCAAGAACTTATAGGAATCATGCATTTTGTAAATTTATCATATTTTTTTTCTATATTTTAATTAAAAAAATATTAAGTATCGTGCAGCTTACACTACACGCTATGTAGCTTATGCTACACGCTACGCTATGCTATACATTACACACTATTTAAAACATTGTTAACAACCATAACATTAATGAGCTCTAGTATGACAAGTAGAAACACTGCTCGCAATCGATTCTCTATGAGACCAACAACATGAAACGTCAAAAAGGGCGTATGACCATATTGACTAAGGGTTCCTTTGGAGGTAACCCCAATATGCCAAGAAGCACAAGCGTGACCATGGAAAGGGTAATAACCCTAAAGGAGTAGGTGCTCCTACTAGCTAGAACAGAAAAGGAAAGGGCAAGGGAAAGAAAGATTGTTGGCACTGTGGGAAGTTGGGGCACTTCATGAATAAGTGTGAGGCCTACAAGAAGCATCTTGCTCAGGAGGCCAATGTAATTCACAATCTCCTCCCACTTTCCTTGATTCTCTTAGTACAAATGTTTAATACATGTGGAGTTGATAAACTGCAAAATCGTTATTTGTGCAGAAAGTCGAATGGGACAATGGAAAGTGAAGCAAAGAACGAGTATGCATCAGCTAAGAGCAACTTAAGTAGGATGGATACATTCATAGTCTAGAGTAATGGAGGACATGAACCCGGTTTGATACTTTGATTCATGGACATGGTTTTTGGTTGAACCCACAGTTGCAATATTGCTGATTGGATGAATGACATGTTACCCCAGATGTGGTTTTATTTGAGTCGTTGCTCATATTTTACCAACTTAGGTGCATTACTAAGGGATTAATGCTAAGAGGCATACAAACTGCTCATTAGAATCCTAAGTGCATTGGTGCGCACATTATTAGAATGATGATGAGATGTCTTAGTGAGTGAAAGGAAAATGAGACACTGTGGTAAGCCTGCCCTACCCTAGAGAAAGTTCGTAGTAGAACGTCCTCATGTGAATGTATTGTTTCTCGTGAGAATGTGATTTGGTACTGGACTTTCACTTAAATGGTGACACTATTAGTTTAGCATGTGACGTGCTGGGAGTTCCCTAGATGATCCATGTGTGTGAGATGCACATGTTTACTCTCCTAGTGGATCATATAGTTCTTAAGTGAACTTAGAGTTGTCAGGTGATCGGGTTTAGATCACAAATACTGAAAGGCAAGCTTTGTATGGTATTAGTGAAACTATTGGAATGTGTGGTCGTTTGTGTTTGACAGTGTTCCCATTAGAGTGATAATGCGGACTATTAGAGGACTATTATGGCTCCTTAAGCCTCTTGTCTTTAAAGTCCCTATTTGACACGTGCACTTAAGGGATTTGAGCACGCATTGGTTTTAAGGCAAGTGGGAGATTTTTAGAGCCAATGCCCTAGAAAACCAATGTGAGCCTTGATCCATTAGCCATGTGGATGTGCTTAGGTTAGGTCGATCTTAATAGATCATGATAACTATGAATCCTTGGTGAACAATTTGTTGGTCCTAGTGTGTGGTGTTACCTTGAATCTATATCATGGGTTTGTTGAGTGATTCCTCTGGTAGTCCTTGGCAACTTGAGATTGGACACGACGATCGTTGACTAGGCAAAGTTATGGTCCATGGATCTTAGTACCCTATTTTAACCATGATCGCCACAAGTGCGTGGGTGGACATTAGTTCATGAGATGTACGATCATCTTGTGTGAGAGGACTGACTTGGGTCAAGATGGACAGTCTCCACCATCAGGAACCGACTTAGTGTTTTTTCCGCTGGGCCCAACACTTAAAATGTTTTAAATAGATTTTCAACCATTAGAGTTTTGTTTTTACCGTTAAAACTATTTTAAACATATACTTGATGATAACCCGATGGACCAGATTTGATGGTCTACTTTTGATTGGCATGGGATATGATCATTAATGGATGGACATGGTGGAGGGATTGGGTCATGAGTACATGCATAGATGAGGCGGATTGACGTTCTATTTTTTGTGCTCATGCGTGTGTGTGTGTGTGTGTGTGTGTGTGAGAGAGAGAGAGAGAGAGAGAGAGAGAGAGAGAGAGGATTGCTTCCACATCTTCATCCTCTTCTTCTTTTCCTTCCTCAATCATGCTTAGGCGTGTAGTCCAACTAGGTGGACGGTGTGCTTTTCCCTTGGCACCTACCAGAGGGAAAGGTTGGCTTCACCCAAACTCTTTGGTATTTGGATAGATCAGGGAGAGACTATCTTGGTTGAGAGCATCTTCGGCATCGGACAGTACGTGATCGCGACCGATCACATAAGGTAATTTTTAAACCATTCATTGTGGTTTGTTTCTAGAAATCTCACATGATTACCTTGAGGATCCATAAAATTAGTACATTCTTTTGCATAAGCTTGTCCTTTCCGCTACGTTTTGTCACCATAGGCCATCAGGGGGAAGATAAAGCGTCGTCTTCTTGCGGAATGAGAGAAAAGCTTAAAGAGGGAATAGGATTCTCCTCGAGAGATGGACAAGTACTCGTTTTTGGGAGGATATTTGGTTGGAAGATAATCCACTTAGATATTTTCCCTTGATTCGCTAGGATCTCGATGGAGCCAAACATGCTTGTCACTCATTGCTATGATTGAAAATTGTGGTGAGTTGGAACCCATTACATAGAAGGGACCTGTTGGAAGAAGAGGAAGGTAATTTTTAAGGTAATCTTCAGCAGACTTAAAGAGGGAATAGGATTCTCCTCGGGAGATGGACAAGTACTCGTTTTTGGGAGGATATTTGGTTGGAAGATAATCCACTTAAAGATATTTTCCCTTGATTGGCTAGGATCTCGATGGAGCCGAACGTGCTTGTCACTCATTGCTTTTCTATAATTGAAAATTGTGGTGAGTTGGAACCCATTACATAGAAGGGACCTGTTGGAAGAAGAGGAAGAAGAGGTATTCAAGTTGTTGAACTGCTTCAAAAGGCTTCGCCAGTTATGGGAGAGAAGGATACAATGGTGTGGATTAAAGAAAAATCAGTTAAATTTGCAGTTAAATCCTTCTACTCGCTCATTTCTTGGGCTTCATCGAATAGACAGACTTATAGTACAGCTATGTGTGAAATTAGAAAGCTCCCCCAAAGTGATAGTTTTGGCGTGGCTAGTGAAAGGTGTTAACCATAGACAATTTTCTAAAGAGAAGGATGGTGCTTCCAAATGTATGTTTGATGTGCATGCAAAATGAAGAGACAATCAATCATCTTTTCATGCACTTTGTTTGCAAATTAGATTTGGGTTAGTGGCATCAAAGCTTTGGAGTGTTTTGGGTGATGTTGGGTTCCATTGAAGATTTTATTATTGTTGTTGTTGTTGTTGTTGTTGTTGTTGTTGTTATTTTGGACTTGGCATGGCAAAGGAATGGGGAAGGTAAGATGGCACTTATCTATGTTGGCCGGAATTTGGTCCCTATGGGAAGAAAGGAAAAATAGATTCTTTAGGAACCAAAGTCGGCAGGTAGGGAATGTATACAGAAGGGCAAAAATGTATGTCATGGAATGGGAGAAAGCTATTTGAAGATTAGGATTGTGTTTCTTTTTGTTTATTTTTTTTATAAATTGTATTCTTTCAGGCTTTCACGTCATACAATAAAATTGTCGCCTTCAGAGAGAGAGAGAAGGGGGGGTGGGGGAGGATGGTGAGTACATGTTTTCAACAAGTTAGCCCGACAAACATTATCTTACCAAAAAACTGTTTGAAACCATCTGGATGTCTAAAACACAAAAATTACCAATTACTGAGTTTCCCATATTTCTTTTTTTTCTTTCATGAAAATTTTCCATCAGTCTTTTGGTAAAAGAGGAGTGCTATGGGTCTGATACACCCGTATTGTATCAGTTTACAAATGGGCCGATATGCATCCTGAGACTAAGAACCTTGAAATTGTTCTGATGCTGTCAGACACCCTAGCAGCTGTGATGGGCCTGATGGTGTGTAACCTGTCTTGTACGTTCATGCGGGCTTCAACTCTGTTTCTTCCTAGTCAGTTTGGCTCTATGGTCATATTGGGTACCTTTTATCCAATATCTTACGCTCTTAAGTAATTTTTGGGTGCTTAAAGATTAAATGATGGTTTACTTTCATGGTTGATTTGTAGTAAAACATCTTATGTAACCTTCAGTACACATCCATTGTGTTTTTTATTATTAACCATGATATATCGTTGGAGCGATATGCTAAATTTATCCTGTCAATCTTTCAGCTTATGATGCTCAAGTCGCTGGTCTTTATTATGGGATAAACAACACTGATGCTGGATTTCAGGTGATTCATTTTCTTTTCTTTAAATGCTGTTTGCTGACTGATGAGATGTTCTGCACGCATATGAATATTATTGTATGTATAGGAGTTGAAATCTAATCATTTACACATCCAATCTCTCAGGGATTTAAAAGTAATTTTATTCTCGAGTGACATATCAGTGTATGCAAAATGTTAGAGCATTCATGATATCTGCATCTTATTGAATTATGTCCCTTAGGGCCCATTTGGATACCACCAAATAAGTTACTTTTTAACTTAAGTAATTAAGTTACTTTTTTCACTTAAGTTAGTTTGGTAAGCATCATGGTAAAAGTTACTTGTGTGTCAAAAGCTACTTAATAAGTAATTATTTTTAGCTTTTTAACTTATGACTTTTCTACTTCTCTCTCACAGTCCATGTCAAAGGAGGCCCTACTTGGTGGACTGTCCACATTGAAGGTGGACAGTGATGCCGGACATGAAATTCAAGTATGATGTGCAAGATTTTCAGGCTTTAGATCACACTAGTTCAGAAACAATTACACAAAATTCCACATCCCACACAAAAGTTCAAACACTCAAACAAGGGGAATCTTATGCAGGTCCAGGCCTACACATGCTAGGGCCGGATCAATCAAAATTATAAACCAAACAAGAATCAAATGAGGGTAAATTCATCCACACATGCACAGAAATAATTCCCCCAAATAATTCCCCCAATTTGTGTTTTGGGGTCCGGTTTTAGATCCCCCTTTGTGTAGAGTCGGGTTTTGTGGGTGAGTTGGCATATGATAGGTGTGAATTGACAACTAATCAAGTTTTTTTTTTTTTAATTTAAAAAAAAAAAAAAAAAAAAAAAAAATTCGGGGAACCCTAAGGTTGAAAAACTGGCATACAATTGGGGATTTGAGTAATTTAGAGTTAGGTTTAGGGATTTTGGGTGAAAGAGTGAAAGAGAGGAGAGAGACGAACTAAAGGAGTACCACATGTGTGGACAGCAGCGATGGCCCAGACGCACATGCGTGTGATCCAGGCCGCACGTATGTGGGGCCCACTATTCAGAAAAAAGCCACCTTGGCCCTGGTTGGCCAGGGATGGACTCCAAAACCCCCAAATCTCATCTCGATCCGATGCACGGTTTGTGCGTGGTGCTCCGCCGAAGTTTCAGCCCTCCTGGAGGGCCAGATTCTGGAAATCTGTTGTAGAGAAAAAAAACGGCTGCAATAGCGGATGGATTTGAAGCATAGATGATTATAGGAGAAGAGAAATATGGATGGAAGAAGGTGGGGGCGAATCGGGATAGGTGTGGCTTCACGCCACGGTAGTCAGCCCTTCGAGGAAGAGAGGGTTTCGCACCTAATTGAATCTCCATAACTCAGAAATTAGAGGAACAGAAAAACGTAGCAATTTTATTAATCTTCATTGAGGAAAAAAAAAACTACAAGGGAGGGGTGCCTATTTATAATAAAACCCTATACTCCAAAACTCGCGCCATGTGCACAACCTATTACTTGGAGACGAAGTAATCAAAAATAACAACTAATCAAAGCAATCTAAACCGTCCATAATATTCTTAATACCAATAATAAGCAAAACCCAAAGTACTAAATTAATTGGAATAGTGGGCCACAATCATGAGAACTTATGGTGGGATTCACATGACTATCGGGTCCACTCCAACGAACTAAAATACAACCCTCTAACTAAGAGGCCCTCCCTGGATGTCGTCATCGATTCAAATCGATGGTGGGGCCCTCCTTGCGTATGTCCCGCGGGGGGGGGGGGCGAGATGTCCCCCTCAGACAGTCACATAAAAGGTGGGCCCCACATGATGGAGGACCCCATATAAATGTGGGCCCACATATGGATGGTCCACATCAAAGGACAGCCCATAATGATAAAAAGCTCACATCCAAAGCGGTCTGGCATGATGGACGACCCACTTCAAAGGTGGGGCCTACATGATGGATGGTCCACATCAAAGGTGGGCTCCACATGATGGGCAATGGACATGCCCCACATGATGGATGGCCCATATTGAACTAGCCCCACACGATGTATGGTCCACATCAAAGGTCAGCCCCTAATGATGAATCACCCACATACAAGGCGAGCCCTGCATGATAGGCAATCCACATTGAAGGTGGAGCCACATGATGGACAGTCCACTTCAAAAGTGGGCTCCACATGATGGACAATTAATAATGGTGAGCCACACATGATGGATGATCCACATTTAGATGGGCCCCACATGACGGATGGTCCTCAACAAGGTAGGCCACACTTGATGGACGGTCCACATCAAAGGTCAGCCCTAATGATGAGTGGCCCATATCCAAGGTGAGCCCTGCATGATGGACAACCAGCATCAGAGGTGGGGCCCACATGATGGACAATCTACATCAAAGGTGGGCTCCACTTGTTGGGCGGTGGATATTGAAAGTGGGCCCCACATGATGGACAATAACATTGATGGTGGACCCCACTTAATGGATGACCAACATCATAGGACCCTGAATAATGAATGGTGCACATTAAAGGTCGGGCCATAATGATGAATGGCCCACATCCAAGGTGGGCCTCATATGAAGGACAACCCACATCAAAGGTGGGAGCCACACTATGAATGGTCCACATCAAAGGTTGGCCCTAGATGATGGATGGTGGATGTGAGGGGGACCAAACAAACTTGAGGGATAATTATTTATGATGTTGAAAACTAAGCATGCTTTTCTACTTTTTGGTTGATAAGTATGTTGGGTAGCCAACATACTTATTGGCTGAATAAGTATAAACCAAGATTAGCTACTTATGGCATAAGTAACTTACGATCCAAACGCCCCCTAAGCATGTTTCTTGTGTTGTTAGAGTCTAATATATTCAGTGCTTCTGCAGTATACCATATTATTTCATTTGATGCTGCTGACAATGATGTTATGTTTAGGTTAAGCTATAAGATGTCTAGAGAGAGGGGGATGAAGCTATAAGATGTTATGTCTCCCGCCTATTAGATGAGCCAGTGGAGACAGTGTAGTGCGTGTTAAGATGTCTAGAGAGGGGGGTCGAACTATAAGATGTTATGTCTCTCGCTCGCTGGATAAGCTAGTGGAGACGGTGTAGTGTGTGTTAGTAGTCCAGGGTTGGTAGTGTTACCTTTAAGAAAAAGAAAGGGGGGGGGGGGTTCAAGCTCTCTTTTACCTAGGGTGTACATCGAGTCGAACCAAGTCGAGCTGAGGCCTCAGCTCAACTTGGTTCGGCCACTAGCTGACCTCAGCTCGAACTCAAGTCGGCTCGGTCCTCAAGCCTGACTGGCCAGCTCGGCTTGGTTCGGTCAGCAACTCGGGCCAACTCGGGCCGAGTTCGAGCCAAGATCGCCATTGAGGCATTTCCACAAACACCTGGACTGCACCTTCAAAATCTCTTTGTATATGAAACAGAAGCAATGGTTTTATAGGTATTTTATCAAACACCTTCTAAGCAACATAAAAACCAAGAAAAAAAAAAGGGGGTATTTGTTTCATGTACATACCTTCCTTGCCACCAGCCACACTTCATTGAGTCATTTTATCAAACACTTGGTGAGCAACATCAATAGCAAAGTAACCGAGTCACCGAACTGGTTCGATCCAAGTTTGATTCGAGCTGGATTCGATCCGAGTCGAGTCAAGTTGGGGCTTGCTCGAACTCGGCTCAAACTCATTTTCAAGCTCAAAAAAATCAACTCGACTCGGCTCAAACTCAGCTTCGAACCGAGTCGAGTGAGCTAACCGAGCTAGCTCGATTCGTGTACACCCCTACCTTTGCCATTGATTTGAATAGGGTATTAGTCTACCAGAGCAAGATCTCTCCTTCCCCTATATCGCCCCCCCTTTTTCTTTTCTTTTCTTCTGCCACCACTTCTTCTATTATTATTTTATTTTTTATTTTCTCCTCGAATGCTGGCTGGCCTCAGCACCATCAAATGGCCTTATATGGCCACTCATCTTCACCGATAGGGTCATCAAGGCCCATTTGTAGTGTGGTAGGGTTGTCTAGCCCCCCAACACTGCCGGCAGGACCCTCCAAGGCCCCTGTAGTGTCGGAAGAACCACCCTGCTCCCCAGACACTGCTAAGCCCCTGCAACAATGCCTCCAGGTCCATATGGGTCTCTAGAATTGTTAGCAGGCCCATCTGTGCCACATCAGAGCCAACAAGTTCATCTGGATTCAACAATGGTTCGGTTATGCATTCTTAAGGATATTCAGTGAAATCTGGTGATGATATAGGTGCCTGTTACCATTAAGGTGATGCTTCATATTATTAAGCCTTAATTTATCTCTAAAAAATGGCGGACGGTTTCACAAGTGGTGATCAAAAGGCATTATTGCAAATGGTGAATGGCCATCACAATCATTGTGGGTGAGTGATTACAATTGTAAAGTTGGAACGGTCCCAATTTGCTACGATGTATATCGTGAGTAATGACAACTGGGGTACATAACTGGAAAAAAGGAGCCAGCCAATGTTGTCATAATCATTATCATACGCAAATCATAATATAGGTTGAGTCGGATCAAATCGCCAATTGTGTTGTAAATTCTAAGATTTTTTTTTGCTTAAAATTCAGAAAAAAAAAATGGAAATTTGATAAATACATCATAAAAAAAGAAAAGCACATGACCAAGGAATTCCAAAACGGCTATGTAATGGCTGTAAGTTTGTAACGGCCATAATTGGAAGGAAAAAAAAAAAAGCCCATAACGGCCATAACAGCTCCCTTAATGGTCCATTATGGGGCCAAAACATATTTTTTTCAAAAAAAGAAAAAAGTTTGTAATGGCCGTTATGGCCCATACCATGACAGTAACAACAGTGGCTGTTATGGCCACTGTTACCATATTGTGATACCTTGCACATAACCTATCCATTTTCCATCAACATGCATAAAGAAAAGTAACATATTATGACATTATCAATTGAGAACCTATATTTACGCTTGTATATGTGTCATACTTGCTTATTGTAATGTTTAACTCAATTCTACTTATTCCCATTTTGTTACATTTTTATTACCATTTTAAAAATAAAACAAATTCAAAAATGTATCCCCTCCCTCTTCAGTCTTCATGCATCCTCTCTCTCTCTCTCTCTCATCATCGGCGATGATATCATCATTGTCATCCTATTATCCTAATAAACAATGTTTTCTTATTATTTAGAATCGGATGACCAATTCTTCTTCCACTTGGACCTCCTCCCCTTGCTTTTACTGTTTCCTTTTCTTCTTATGAAAGCTTTCTAGGACCAACAATGCAAGATAATTGTGTCTAATGATCATTTCAATTTATCATAACCATTGTTCGAGTTGTCGTTATCGCTACTAGTTTCGCTGGCCAGAGATAAAGAAATAATATCGTTATTGCCGATAATATCGCTGATAACCGGAAATCGGGAGAAAACATGGAAAAGTGATGAAAATTTTTTGTAAAACTTTAAGACATGCCTAAATACACATTTTTACATATTTAGGGATAAAAAAATTGAAAAAAGAATACATGGCATCAAGGTAGGCCCCATGATTAGGGACCCACATCGTTCCATCGATGGTTAATTGCTGGCAAAGTGTTTGTGAGTGTGTGACATGGACAATACACATACACTGAGAAGTTGCACACGTGGCATACAATTAATCAAATTAAACCGTCCTATTTATAGTACTCAGCGTAGTTATTTGAGTAGACCCAAACTTTATCATTTTTTATTATTTCCGTATGAGATTGGTGAACATTTATTGGAAGGTTAAAATGAATAAATCTAATGGTTGTATTATTATAAACAAGCGTTAATAACTCATTCCATTTAATTTATTTTTAATGAATATATGTCACATGTACAATTTCGAGTGCCTGTGCATGAAGGGTTGATTGCAAGTGGAGTATAATAAAACTCCTATTTTAGATTTTTTGGTGTGTAAATATGTCTTCTTACCCTTACATCCTCTCAGTGGGGCCCACCATGAAGTTTACGAGAAATCCACTCTGTCCATCTGTTTATCCAGACCATGATAGGGCCTAAGCCTAAAAACATGCATATCCAAAACTCAAGTGGACCACATGATAGGGAAAAGTGTGCAAGAAAATGCCCACCGTTGAAACCTCCCTGGTCCACCATGATGTTTATATCACATTCACACTGTTCATGCCCCATTCCTACTGGGATGAATTGAAAAAATAAAATAAAAATAGCCCCAGCCTACTGACTCCCACCCACTTAGTGGTGCAAGGGGAGTAGAGTGGATTATGTGCAGCCCTAGCCTGACGTAAGACGGTACAACACTTATGGTGGGGCCCAACTTGATATATTTATTGTATATCCATCCTGTCCCTCTATTTTTAAAGATCAATTTAGGGTATAATCTCAAAAATGAAGCAGATTCAAATCTTTGGTGGACCATTACATAAGAAACAGTGATGATTGTCCATTAAAACCTTCTCATGGGTTACAAAAGTTTTGGACCAACCTGATATTTGTTCGTTTCCATTCATAAAGGTTTACATGATCTTATCAACAGGTTGGATGACAAATAAACATTACAAAAACATTAATGTGGGCCCGTAGAAGTTTTTAATGGTGGAGGTTCAACCACCACTCTTTCTTAAAATATGGTCCAGCTTAGATTTCGATCTGCTTCATTTTTGGGCTAGTGTCCTATAATTGATCTGGAAAAACCTATGGTCAGCATGGATAAAAAAATAAATACATCACGATGGGCCCCGCCGTGAGGGCCGCACCATCGTTTGTAAAGCCGTGGTCGCACCGAGTTCACTCTCTCAAAAGAGAGCTTTCGTCTGGAAACGGATTGGTGTACCAGATAGCTGGTGTATTGACGTTAGCAAGTTCTATGGGTCCCATCATGAGGTATGTGTTATATCCAAACCGTCCATTCATTTTATGAGCTCGTAGTAAGGCTTGAGCCGAAAAATAAGACAAATCTAAAGATCAAGTGGACCAAACTCCAAAAAACAGTGGGGGATTGAACATATACCAATGAAACCCTTTTGGGGGTCACAGAAGTTTTGGATCAATATGATATTTGTTTTTCCTCTTAGTCCAGGTATTTTTGACCTTATGAACAGATTGGATTGAAAATAAACTTTATGGTGGGCCCTACGAATGTTTTAATGGTGAAAATCATTGCCCACTACTATTTCTGGTGTGGTCCATTTGAGCTTTGGATATGATTTATTGTTTGGCTCATGCTCTAAAATGATCTCGAAAAATGGATGAACGGTATGGATGTAATAAATACATCATTTTGGGGCCCATTTAACTTGGATCTCCTTTGAACTGTTTGTACAACTAGAAGCTCGAGGAGCGTCAACGCTCGTCTTCACATGACACGTACCCACACAACTATGCTGGTTTATACACCAGTCAATCTGCTTCCCTGTCTCATTTTCTCTAGAAAACCTTAAACGATGTTTTCAATCATTTTTTCCGTATATACATACATATATATATATATATATATATATATATATAAAATAAAATAAAATCCCGAATCTCTTTACCAAAATTTCTCTTTTTTTCAAATCCCAACCCAAATCCCCTTCAACCTCGCCGAAATTGGGTTTCTTTCAAATCTATTCTTTTCAAAGAAAAAAAAAAGGGAGATTTCTTACCTCTGAAAATCCGGCGCTATCGACCGTGATTGGCCCAACAAAACCATCCGAAAGCCACTCCCGCAGGCATATTTTGAGAAAAAAAGGTAAGAGATTTTTTTTTTTTTCTATATCTACTTTTTTTTTTTTTAAATAATAGAGAGAGTTGTCGCTGGTAACTATTTTTTTCCGATAAGATCGAAAATATCACCGATATTTCGTCAACATTAGGAAGAGAAACAAATTTTTGGTGTTTCAGTATCACCGGTCCAGCGACACCGATAATATCGGCGATATTATCGATTTTTCGTCAACGATGGAAACACTGATCATAACTAAACCAGTAAACAGTCTATATGGCTGCACTGTAATGAAAGAAAGGGTATCTAAATTTAATTGAATTTAAAGCATTCCACATTGCTTATCTTGTAATCTTGTAAGTCAAACCCGCCATTGTCTTATATGAGCTGCATATAACATTCGCCCATGTAAAAGTCTGATCCATGACATTATGCACTCTCTGTGCTCATCACCTGGAAACTGTGCATCTTATTCCTTGATGTCTAAACTCTGCTTCAGGAAAGGCTCGTTATACTCCAACAAGTGTCATTTGAACATGATCGGATAAATTCTGCTCCAGGAAAGGCTTGGTATATTCCAATCCATGTAAAATTACAATCCAAAACAAACAACGGAAGGAAAATCAAAATCCATGGTTTTCCATTCCATGAGGATACTGGGTTACTTTTTCTTTATTAAGTTTTCCACTGTCCAAACACAACCTTTGAGAAGTTTTCCATTCCGTAGGGACATGATACATTCCTAGCTACAATATATTACAAGTCGCTATTACTTCTCATGGAGAAAATCCCTGATTAAATGTGAAAATCATAGAATCCACGCGATAGTGAAATACAATGTGGGTATCATGGAGGTGTGAATGTTGCATGCATTGTTTTGTTTTAAGGCTTCAAAGATTGTTAGGAATGATCAACGTTCTTTTAGCCGTTTAGCATTGGAGAGCATCTTTCTAGCTGTCGTGTGCAAAGAACATCTTTGAGCTGTTGAGCATCAGAGATCATCTTTCAGTTGTTTAGCATTGACAGATATATTTATAGTTTTAGGGTGTCACGAGATATCTCCTAGCCATGAAGCATAAGACTTCTTCAGCTACAAAGGTTAAGATACCTTACTAGTAGTGCAGCATCAGCATTGCTTTAGCTATGTGCCACAGGGACACCATTGGTGGTAGAAGTGCACATAATGCACTCTTTTGCATGATACAGGGTGATCTAATCCAGACAGTGGTGCCTGTCTAGTTGGTGAACATGACTTAACGGCATTGGCATGAATTCTGCCTATTATAATTGAAGTGCAATGTTCAAAACTGTATAAGTTGCACACTGTTTGCACTGCAACTTGAAGGGCAGATTGCTGTCCTCGTTGTGGGCATGAGCTTGCAATGAATGGCAAACATCTGCCAAAGAGCAGGAAGGGCCTCCTGGTAGTGGGTCCATGGAAGCACTAGCATTGCACACTGTTCAAGGATCAAAGGATCCTTTGGACACATGCTGTGCTCTGGAATATTAGCACAGTGGGGCTGAGGTGCTATGCTGTTGAACTCAACCGTTGTAGATCAGAGACCAAAGGACCTCTTGTATGAGCACTTGGCATGGTTTGACGTAATAGGGAAAAGGGTTTGCGTCTGTCCATATGCATGCAAAGAAAAATTTGTGATATTGTAATTTTCTCCAGAACTATGCATCAGTTCTATGGGAATGCCTGCATGGGTCCCATGTGAGATTTCTTTACACCCCTTGCTTCCAGGAAGATGAAATCATCCCCTTAACAACTCTTGCTAGAGGGAGATACGCTCCGCATGGGCCAAGTGGTACACTCACAGTTGAGTGGGTGTTGGTGTTTTAAATAGCGAATAGTGTGTATCATAGCATTCACCCCTATGAAGCATGAGGTGTAAGCTACGTAGCGTTTAGCTTACTTCAGGTTGCGCTTGGTGGCACCAATTTCTTGATATTTTGCACCAAATTAGACTGATTAATAATGAAACTTTATGGTATTGGTGCAACCAAACGCAACCTAAAGTAATATGAAAGGGAAATGATTAGGGTAAAGAAAGAGCAACATGACTGATTTAATACTGTCACCTATTCTATTTTACTAAAAGCATTGGAAAGATTTTACTATTTTTTTACTGAAAATAGAAAAATGTAACAAATGTAACAAAGCATAGTTAGTCTATGTAGCATGTAGTATATGCAAATTATCTTGTAGCATAGCCTACATGCAACTTAAGGTATTTTCATAAGCTATGCTATGTAGCATAAGTTACACACCATATACCGTAAGCAATTTAAAACATTGGTGGGTGTAGGACCCACACGCCAGAGTGGAAAGGCACTTGCGCAAGTATTAGTGCCTGATTGGCATCACTCTAGCGGTGGGCCAGTGGCCTGCTGTAACGCCCTGAAAATTGGGGGTCGAACATAAGCTTCACTCCCGAATTTCAACGCATCACTTACGCAATATAGATAATGATGATTAAATGTTGTCCGTGTTAGTGCGTTAAACATGAGTGGGATTATACCAAAACACTATATCATACTCCAGAGAGTTAAATTTCGCAAGCGGAAGACTGTGATATGTATATAAACCGTATAAGTGAGCGTAAGCCTTCAGAGTATGAACGTCACCAGGTTAAATAATTACAAGTGTGTTTCCAAAATAAACAAAATAATGAAGTGTCGTGTCATCTATTCATGCCCCTGTAGCCCCGTCTGTGCAAATCCAGGCCTACATAAACCCGCCTGTCAACTGCATGTAAGAGAATGCCTCCTCATCATCCACGAAGTCTAGCTCCGCCTCATAAGTCGTGTCATCCTCTGAAACTACAACAAAGTCTGGTTGGTATTTAAAAACACCGTTCCAGAACGTGAGAGTGAGTGATCAACTCAGTGGAGCTATAAGGCAAAGGTTAACATGTTATCAATTCAATCAAGCAATAATGATAATGCAGTACAACAATCATGTCCTAAATACTCTTGTTAATGCAAGAATGGTATGCGATAATGATACATGCCCTCGCCTACACTCCCTCAGCGTCTTCATTTCACGGTGCGCATGGCAAACTCCCGAAAGTGCTCTTCCTCGCCAAAGTACATGCAATGCGGTGCATGCTCATGTTAGCCAATACTTAATTAGATTGATTCATACAGCAGTGTTGGGAAACTAAGGTACCTCCCTTGTGTCATTTGCCCAAGCTATGATACATTCTAGGGTCGTCAGTCCTAGTAAATCTCATACGATGTTGCAATTCTAGGTCACTACAAAGGGCTTGTCACCTGATCAGTGTAAGCCTAGTTTATACTCTAGCTGCTACGGAAAGACTCGTCGTCTCAACGCAGTCTTAGAGTATGCTCGAGGTCACTACAAAGGGCTCGTCACCTGATCAGTGTAGGCCGACAGCTCGAATACAGTGTCTCATACCACCGTATTCGGCTCACGAGGCGATGTTGCTCACTAGTCACTACGGGGAGGCTTGTCGCCCCAGCATAGGCCGACAGCTCGACCACGGTGTCCCATAGCACCATGTCCGGCTCATGAGTCTTAGCGGATCGAGGTACCAAGGTTAACGGGATTTCCACTAGTGAGTTTGGTACCTTAGATTCAAGCAATAGCATCCATACATGGTAAACATACATCGAGTCAATCGGGCTACTTGAGGAGCTCGACTGGTACGAGCGTACATCGAATTGATCAACATAAAGTGCGTAAGCACTCCGCATGGCCTAGCCACTGTCTACAAACGACGTACGACTCAGGTTCATCGAACGCGTCCGTCATGGCCAAGAATAGTTCGGCCACCAACCATAAACCATTACCGATTGCCTGGACTACGACATAGCCCCAAACACACTCCAGAATAATAGCATTCAAATGTAACAGCCAAGACAGCATGTAACAACACAATTAAATATAGATTTCATATCAGCATTTCGACGAACACATAGAATACATGTTAACGTACATGAGCATTTAATTCACAAATCACATAGTGGTAAAATAGATTACAGGAAGGAAACTGTAACCCTAGCTAAGGGGATTGAGAATACTATCTCAACACCCTTATTAAACACATTACATTAAGCATTTTCTCACTCAGGCATTTTGTTAAACACTTAGACTACACATATCACATACATGTAATGTTTTAGTTAAAGAAACACATATAGTAGTGAATCCTATCCCGAAGGAGTTGCCACGCATACAATGATCATGCATTAGTAACCAATAAGCATGGCAAGCATAAATCATAGTTCCATATTCATTCGAACATTTTTACAAACACTTAGACTACACACTTTAACATACATGACATATATTGATCCTAGCATTTATTAGGGCAAATCCTTTCACTAAGGAGTTGTCACATATACAACAATCATATATCCACGACGGATAATCATGGCAAGCACGAATCCAAATTCCATACCTATTCAAACATTTCAACAAACACATGGAAAACACTATATTCAACATAATTCATATATATCTGTAAAGCGAGGGAAACGACGCATCTAGCATGTGAAACGGCAAGCAAGTCAGTTATAAATCATTAACTGACATTGAAAGCCTTGAAAACCATAACTTAAACGTTTATAGTCCGCACCTTTCGCCAATAGACTCGTAACAAACTCAGTTTAAACACTAAGCCTTTGTCTACAGCACAACAGCAACCTATAGCATGAAATAGGTTAGCCATTTCACCATCTAATCTGTTTAGAACCCTAGAACAGCCTAGGGTTAGGATTTCTTACCCAAGTACGGAGTCGAAATCGCCGGAAAAGCGATACAGATGTAGTGGTTAAGCACGTGGAGCGTCAGGGAAGAATCCCAGAAGCAAACGCCAACTTTCTCTCTCACTTTCTCTCTCTTTCCTTCTCTTTCTTCTCTCTTTTCTCTCCTAGGGTTAGGAATTCGTATGAAATGAGAGAGGGGTGGGTTTAGGCCCTTATATAGGCACAGAACTGATGGGAATGGCCCCAAGGCCATGGTATACTTAGGTTATAACCAAATAGGGACTGCTCCGATCCAACGGAGCACTTCTAGAGGCCCCTTTTCTGCATGCGGTCAGACTTAAGCTCCCTGACATTGGATCTAGGTCGGGTTAAGTTTTCAGTCCGATCGGATTTACAGATCGACCGTGGCGGACCAGTTTCAGTTCAACGATCACCGATACTTGATCAAGGCCACAAGTACACTGACATGTGTATGAAATTTTTCCTGATCCGAGGGTGTAATTGGGTCAGATTCTAACGGTTTAAAACCTTAAATTTGGCCCGCAAGTGAACAGCCCAAATCACTTGAATCTGAGTTAATTTTCCAAAGATATTCGCGTTTCTCACACACTAGCCCTGAGCTCAAGTTGTGCGTTTCTGGACACTATCTGTATTTCATTTCCGAGATGGTTGACAAGCCCAGTAAGGCGGTCATAAGTGTATAGTTTCGTGGTCATCGGACTTTTGACGCGCGGTCCAGGTCCGATACGAAGTTTCAATGTGCTCCCGAGAGCAACTTGGTTTAGAGATTGATTCTAGACTTCAGGGTAATGTAGCGTCAATGATTCTGCAAGTTTTAGGTCTTGCAGTTCGTATTTAAAGTGATTAGTGCTAATTTCATAGGTAACCTAGTTTAGCACTTAGTTAATTTCGTCTAATTTCTAAAGGATTTGGTCCTGTGTGATTTCTGCCTAAGGTGGTACTCGGGTCTTTGTACGGATTTTTCCAAGATATTACACCTGCGTTGTTCTTCAGTGAAAATCACAACCTAACTAAAATTTCGTAGTATGACATTCAGGGTGACATAATTCCAAGAAATTTGTAATTCAGATATCAAAGTCTTGATGAAGTGGAAAGTTTCTTCAATTTGTGCAATTGATTTTTCTTATCGATTAGATTAGATGTGCTTAAGATAAGTAAATAAATCTTCTTCTGAATGGTAAAACTGCTTTGGAGGTCAGAATTGAGCTTCTAAATCTTCGACATTTATGAACCAGGACTAAATTCCGCTGATAATGATGCATGGAGAAATTATTGAATCTGCTGACACTTGTTCATCTTTTACATGCATTTTAATTCATCTTCAATTTATACCTTTATTTGTATTGGTTTCTTTCTGTGTGTGCACGCTTGTGCTTATGCATGTGTATGTATGTACTAAACCTATTGCTTGTCTCTGTAGGTGATAGTGGTTGGTTATAATCACAAAATGAGGATTTTATTAGAAACAATAATTGGAAAAATTGCACAGTTCGAAGTAAAACCAGACAGATTTTCTGTAATCAAGGTAATAAGTTTTCCTGTCTTGCTTCAAGGTTGCCCAGTTTGTTTGTAATTCCACCTTCTGTTCACTTCTTTTTCCTGTCTAATTGGGAAAAGTTTCCATTAAAATCTGGAGAAAGGAAGAATGCATGCAACATGAGGCTAAAAGTAGAGCACTCTTCCTCCAAACCAGTAAAAAGACTCATATCATGTAACTCATTCCTATATAATATGAAACTTGCTGCAGGTTTATTGGACCAAACCTTGCGATGCTCACATGATTATTCAATTTTTGCTTTGCAATGTTTTTAATACTGTTCTTAGGAAGCGTTATCTTGCGTTCTATGTTACCGTGGTATGGTGTGGTATGATTCAGTTTTATCCTACCCTTCATTTTGAAATTGAAGTGTGCATCACTGAAATTCGTTACAAATCTGACCATCCGTAGGGAATATCAGCTGAGAGTCTGAGACACTGATTAAATGGACCATTGCGATCATTCGAGTGGATCGGCTTGCATCTCATGTGTGGTCTTCTGTAATTAGTGGGCTAAAATATTTGTTGCGGTAGACTTTAGGTCCATGGGCTTAGTTTATGTAATATTTAAGTAAAGCGGGTATTCTTGTGATTTTCTCTTTAATAATGAAAGCCCTAATATGATAAGAGAAAGGTGAGTGGGTATGTGAATAGATTGAGCTGCCCTTCTGCCTCCTCTTTTCTTTTCTCACCTTTCTCTTCTCTCTTTTCCTTTCTTCTCTTTTCTTCAGTTTGAAGGCTTTCTATGGTATCAGAGCAGACTGAGAGGTGATTCAAATCTAGATCTTCTTCTCTCAAAACCCTAACCTAACAATCAGATTTTGGGGGAGTAGTCAAAATCCCAAAGTGTTGATTGAACCCTAGAAGAAAGAGTTCTTCTTTTTTGTTTTTTTTTTTTTTTTTTTTTTTTTTTTTTTTGCAAAAACATAATGTTTTCTGCGATAATTTTAAGGTGAGTGCAACCTTTTGCAAAGGAAGTTATGCAGATGTAATGAAGTGTGGATCTGATCATAGGTCATACTTTTTTCAATGCTAGTTGAATCAAATTCATTAAAAGTTGGTTGTGGAGCATAAAGGCGTGGTTGTTGGTTCTTCATCATTGGGTGAATCCCAATTCCTCATTTAATGCATCAATTATGTTTGTAAAACTTATTAGGCAGAACTACTCACTCTAAGTTAAATCTATTGAAGTGTTTCTTTTAGCTCATGAGAAGGATCACTTCCTCACAAAGATTGAACCTGAGGAATCTGATCTTGAATATAAATAGTGGATGTGTGATGATGCTTAGCTTAGGTCCCGGTTGTGGAATAATATGGAACCAAGAGTAAATTAAAATTTGGTGTTTTTAATTCTGATAAAAATGTGTGGGATATGGTTAGAATGATGTACTCCTCGTCATAGTATATTTCTCGGGTGCATCAGTTGTATGAAGAGATTTTGTCTCCTTAAAATGGAGGTAAATATCTTCATGGTTATTTTGCCATCTATCATCTCATTATGATTTACGTCCGATGCGACACTTGCGAAGAAGCAGATGAAAGACACGAAAGCAGCAGAGCTCTTATCTGGCTTGCTAAAAAGGAGTATTAATTCAGAAATGATCAGATTTTGGGTTGATTAATCATTTTGTGGATTTCTGTTGGGACCTTCATGGGAAACCTCCAAGAGCCAATCAAGCACTGGTTGTTGATGATCTTCCGGCTTACGGTAGATTGCTACTTTACTGCTTCCAATACTGGTGGTGATAGGGTTGATGCCACATTATCACGGGAAGAATGTGTGGTTCCTCTCATCCAGTGGTCCTTCATCCAATAACTTAGTAACTTACCCTTCACATCAATTGTTGCTTTGGGTCATCCCATTCATTTCCCTGGATAATAGATTTTCAGGCTTTCAATCATATTATTATAAATCACAGTTTATTTTTCTCATTTGGTCCTACTTCCAACACGTCTATTACCTTAGTTGATGGCACCTCCTCCAACATTATTGGACTTGGAACTACTTAGTCTAATGCATTTATGTCATTATCTTCCATCTTATATGCCCTTAAATTTTCCTTTTTATCCATGAGTAAGCTAACAAAGTCTATAAATTGCTTTGTCACCTTCTTCCTTTCTCACTGTCCTTTTTAGAACTTGAAGAAGGGCAGGACGTTTGGTGGAGGACATTAGAGGAATAGTCTACTATTTGAAAAAAGAATCAATAGATGCTACGGTGCTACCCGAGGATTTTGTTATCTAGTCACATCGTCGGATGGGCCATCTCTCTCTCTAGAAACTACAGAGCCTTGTTCCATCTCTTTTGAGATTATCAAGTTTGAATTGCGAAATGTGCCAACTGAGTAAACACCATAGAGGACATTTTCCTTGTAGAGTTGATGAATGAAGCATTGTTCCATTTAAGTTGGTCACTGTGATGTGTGGGGACCATCTCAAGCTGCTAGTCTGTCAGGTTTTCAGTATTTTGTTCTTTTATTGATGGCCATTCGTCTCCTGCTCGTTAGATGAGCTGGTAGAGACAGTATAGTGTGTGTGAGCGATCCAGAGTTCAATCCTTATGATTGTTACCTTTAAAAAATGATGACTATTTTAGAATGACCCAGTTATATCTTATGAAAAATCATTTAAAACTTTTTCTTTATATTATAATTTTCATAGTGAAAAATAAAAATAAAAAACTCAATTCAGCTCAACTCTTTGCATTTTTAGATTTGATAATGCATTGGAATTTGTCTCGTGATTGTCCTATTTCTAATGTCATAGTATTATTCATTAAACTTCTTAAGCTATCTCTCAATAGAATGGGGTGGCTAAGCACAATAATAGACATTCGATTGAAGTCACACTTACTTTACTATTGGAAATGAATGTACCACAGTTTTTTCTGGGTGATTTAATATTTATTGCATGTTATTTTATCAAATGAATGTCATTTTTGTTTTGGATAGGAAAACGCCCTCATTATTGTTTTCAATAGTAGGTGTTCAATCCCTGCTGGTTCCTATCGTTTGGTCCACTTGAGCCTTCGATCTGCCTAATTATTTTACTCATGCCCAAAAATGTTATGTTAAAATAGATGGACGGCATGGATAAAACAATTACATCACGGTGAGCCCAACAAAGCCCTTGACAGGACCGTCCATCACCTTCTGCAAATCCAACTCTCAGATGGACGTTGTCTAGATTATAGGAAAGCATGGTGATTGAACGCTCACTACTAAGAACTTCCTGGGGCCCAACATAATGTTTACTTGCCATCCAACCCATTAATAAGGTCAACCAGACCTGGATGGAGAGAAAATACAAAGATCAGCATCATACAAAACTTTTATGGCCCCCAAAATGTTTTATTGGTCGTCCACCATTGTTTCTAGTGGTATGATCCACCTAAGGTTTGGATCTACTAAAGGTTTCGGATCAGATCATCAAATGAGTTGTGAAAATGGATGGATGATGAGGATATACAAATAAATAAATAATAAAAAACACTCATCCAGGTGGTCCCCACACAGTAAGGATAACACCCACTAAAGTGTTATCTGCGTAACACCTAATACCGCAGATTTCTTACTAAATGCTTTCGCAAGAAGTTCCTATGCTGGGAGCCCAGGTGGGGCCCACCGTGATGTTTGGGATAAAACCACCCCGTACATCCATTTTGTGAGTTCATTTTAGGACAAGGTACCAAAAATGATCTGGATCCAATACTCAAGTGGGCCACATGAGACGAAATTGTGGGGAAAGAGCAACCACCGTTGAAACACACGTATGGCCACAAAAGTTTCGTATCAGGCTAAGTTTTTTGTGTTTTAAGTTCATCCCAGTGAGAATGACCATATAAATAGTTTGGATGTCATAAAAACATCAAGGTGGAGCCCAGAAGATTTCAATGATAGAAATTCCTTTCCCCAATTTTCCCTCGTGTGGCACACTTGAGTATTGGATCCAAATCATATTTGGTTCCATGTCCTAAAATGAGCTCGCAAAATAGATGGACGGGGTGGATTTATCCCAAACATCACGGTGCGCATGAACTTTCGCAGGAAATCCACGTCCATAAGTAAGCGGATTAGCGTACTGAGTACGCTCTGTGGGGCCCAAAGTGATTTTTTGGTCTTATCCAAATCATCTATCATTTTTAGAAGTTAATTTTAGGCCATGAGCCCAACAATTAAGCATATCCGAAGCTCAGTTGGACCACACCATAGGACGATGTGAATCGAAAGACTACCATTAAAAACTTATTAGGGGCCACATATTTTGAACGAAACTGATATTTGTGTTTTCCCTTCATCCATGGCCGTGTCATCTTATGAACAGGTTGGATGGCAAATAAAAATCATTGTGGGCCCTAGGAAGGTTTCAATAGTGGACATCATTACTCACATTGTTTCTTGTGGTGTGGTCCACTGGAGCTTTGGATATGCTTCAATTTTGGGCTCATGCCCTAAAATGATGTGAAAAAATGGTTGGACAGCATGGATAAGATACATAGATCCAAGTTGGCCCCACAACGTAAGTAAAGCGGTACCGTTCATAATCCGCTTCATTAAAAATGGCCAAACAGAAGAAAAACACGAAACCTCCCCACTTTTCTCCGTAAGCCTTGTTTCCCCAAATCTCAAACCCTAACTTCCGATTTTTCCTCCATAAGCAAACAAAAATCATGATTTTTCGTAACCCTAACATCATCTGCCAATGCTGATCTTTTCGGAAAATGCTAATTCGAGAATTGTTTTCGGAAAATCCGAAGTATTTGGGTTTGTTCGTACCTTTTTGAAGTCCGGCTATCACTCTGCAATCTGACCACCAACAAACTCCTCATATAGCCAACAATCCAATGTTTCATGGAAGAACAAACCACATAGTGGTCAACTGCTACTTCGTTTGTGATAAGGTTTCTTAGAAAGATATTTCTATTCCATATATCTCGTCCCATGATTAGACTGCAGGTCTATTCACCAAAGCTCTTGGGAAATCTCAGTTTCGAGAGGTTATTTTGAAGCTAGAAATGTACGATATCTATGCTCCAGCTAGAAGGGAAGTGTTAAATGGACAGTTGTAATCACTTGGGTGGACCAGCTTGGGTCTCACGTCTGTTCTCTTGTACTTATTGGGCTAAAATATGTTGGAGTAGAGTTTAGGCCCATGAGTTTAGTTTATGTAATACTCAAGTAAAGAGGGACAGTTTTGTAGTTTTCTCTTTAATAAATGAAAGCCCTAATATAATAAGAGAGGGTTTAGTGGGCATGTGAATAGATCAAGCAGCCCTTCTCCCTCGTCTCTCTCCTCTCCTCTCTCCTTTCGCTTTTCTTTTCTTCTCTTTTCTTCAATTTTAAGGTTTTAAACCAATAAGGTTTTTTTTCCAATTCTAGCATATTACTTTCTGAGTTATTTCATCCTCCTCTACTACCCTCAAGCCTCATGTGATGGGTCACCATTAAAGCCCTACAACTAAATAGGGCACATGATGAGTGCTACATTTACTGCAACTCTCCTGATAATCAAGACTATTTGTGTAATTTACTTTCTGCCATGATCAATTAGCTATAGGTTCTAATTTGGACAGTCCATATTGTTGTTAGGCCACACAACTGAACTTTAAAAGGAGAAATGCAAGTATATTCTCACTAGCATGTGGACAGTGGCTTCATAGCACATCTTCCAATGTAGCACACGTGAAAAATCTACGCTATCCATCCAGTAGTGCCACCGTTTTTATTTATTTATTTTGAAAGGTATTCAGTAGTGCCACCATGAACTGCTCCTGACCAAATCTCAAGCCTGTTCACTCATTGGCATGCCAAACATGTAATGGCCACATGGCTAAATCATTTTCTTCTAGTCATTATCCATTTGTCTCATACACAATGTTCCATTCAAAGAGTGTAACAGCCTGGTTCTTTTAACCAGAAGATCTACTTAGTTTAGTCCACCTGATGAAAGCTTGGATCTTGCGCACATGAGATATTGGCAAGTGTGCTTGCATGTGGATGGGGAAGGCTCTAAATGTAAGTGGGCTTAGAAAACCCTTTAGGGTAGACTTATGTGATAGTTCATGACCATTTTAAAAATGACAGTGACTCTTCAACCATAGACATGCCCTAGTTGTTCAGAAATCCAGAGTGTTCAAATAGTTGATCACATTGTGGATGGAAACCAATCAGTGATTTTAAATATATGCTCAACACAGATGATCTAGATTGGGTTAACTTATGAGGAAACAAAAGAGAGAAACCATGAGCAGGTATCTAACAATTGTTCCTCCCAACAGAAAGAAAGCACTCTGTTCCCAAAAGCAGAACATAGTTTGTTTTCTATTGCTAGATTTACAGGATATTGTTGGTTCCCTCATCAAGTCATCACCAAGCTGCCTGAAAGCTGCAATGTTATATAATTGCCTTCAAACGCCTAGTATTTTGAAAACTGGGTTTGTATTGCTAACTGATATTCTCATATGTTTTCTGAATCAGGAAACGGTAATAAAAGAGTACCAAAATTTCAAGTTTCAACAACCGTATCAGCAGGCTTTGTACTATTGCTCATTAGTACTAGAGGATCACACATGGCCTTGGACTGAACATCTTGAAGTTCTTCCACATCTTGAGGCTGGTGATCTTGTGAAATTCTCACCTTGCATGCTCTCGAAGGTCTTCTTGGAGTGTTATGTGGCAGGTTCATACATTCTGCTATATTAAGTTCCAACTGAATATATTTTTTAAGTTTGACATCTCGTCTTCATTTTATATTATATAACTCCGCTTACATTTTCCAGGAAACATCAAACCAGATGAAGCTGAGTCGATAGTCCAACATATTGAAGACGTTTTCTTCAAGGGTCCCCTACCTAAGAGCAAAGCACTATTCCCATCTCAGCATTTGACAAATAGAGTTGTTAAGCTTGAAAGGGGCACAAGTCACTTTTACCCTATTGAGGGTCTAAATCAAAGTGATGAGAATTCAGCACTAGTCCACTATATCCAGGTGTGCTCTTATTGCCTATGAAAACAACAATGTGGCTGTCTTGGATGAAATTTTAACAGATATTCTAATTTAAATCGTGTTTCGATGTTCAATTGAAATGTAATGCACTTAAGTTGATCAATTAGAAAAGCAAAGGGGCTAGCTACACTCCATTCTTATTGAAGGACTAACCCCAAGTGCCATTATGATTGCTCAAGTTAGACTTGAAATGCCTGGAATTGCAAGTAGGGGTTTGGTGATTGACACAAATGAAAATGTTTCATGTCGACGTCGATTCCTAAAACATTGATTGTTTTTCCTCCCATGTGAACCAATTACCTGCCAATAGCGTCAGCCTCCATACTTGCCTCCTCTCTCTTCCCAGTCTCGTAAACCAAACCAGTGTTGCCACCTTGGTAGGTGCCCCATATCTTCGCATGGGCACTATGTGACTCACCTGATTTCCTGATGAAGAACCATCGAGTACTCTATAAAATGATTTCACGGAAAACAAACCTGACCTTTCTTTGGAACACACCATTACATCCCTCTCTTGCGACAAAAGCCTTACACTTCATAACTTCTCCATCAACCTAACGAATTCTTCTACCTCTTCATCCGAAAGATTCCTACAAGGAGGAGCCCAAATAACCTATCCTCCTGACCATGAAAAGCATCTCGCCACCGAAATGTTTTTCTCTACCGAAATTTTAGCTAAACTTGGATATAATTCCCGCAACGCTCTATCCCCCATCCAAGGATCCTCTCAAAATTTGATACTTTTGCCATCTCCTAAGGAGTAACTCACCCCCTCCATGAACTTTGCTCTTCATCTTGACGCCGCCTTCTATATAGCCAATGCCCTTTATAAGGACAAAGGTTTAGTCCTCCTACCCCATTCTTGTATCCCATACTTCCTACCCACCACCTCCCTCCAAAGATTACCTTCTTCCGCCCCAAATCTCCAATTCCATTTTCCAAGAAGTGTTGAATTCACCACCTACAAATTTTGTAACACCACTCCCCCTTCCTCAAATGGTTTGCATACCTTCTCCCATTTCATGAGGTGAAATTTATGTTTTTCTTCTACCCCGAACATAAGAAATCCCTTAATTTTTCCATTCTATTGAAAACTGATATTAGACATCTGAAAAGAGACATGTTATATGCCGAAATATTGTGCACATTGCCTCATTTATTAACTTTAACCTCCCTTCCAAAGATAGATGCCTACTCTTCCATCGAGAAAGCTTTCCTTCGAATCTTTGAATGATTTTATCCCATAATGACTTCATTAGCTTCCCTACATAAAGAGGGAGGCCCAAATAGGAAGTGGGAAATGTATGTCCCTGCCATCCAAACATAACTGCACAATTCTTCACTTCTTCCTTTGAGAGACTAACCCCCCAACAACTCACTCCTGCTCATGTTCACTTTTAACCCCAATACGGCCTCAAAGCATATAATAATCTTTATGAGATTATCCATTTTAGTTTCATATGCCTTGCAAAATAGCATCGTGTCATCTACGTGTTGTAAATGGGTGATTTGGAAATCTAACTTGTCCACCTTAAAGCCTTGTATCAATCCAAACACCTTTCCTCTATCTATCATCTTGCTTAAAGCTTCCATGACCATCACAAATGGGTATGGAGATAACGGGTCCCCCTCCCGCAAGCCTCTAGATGCCAAGAAAAAAACCTTTTAGAAATCCATTTACCAATACCAATATTTAGCCAACTTTACACGGACTTGAATCCATCTTCTCGATTTCATCCCACATACCAACCGATCTAGAATGTAATCGAGGAATCCCCAATCTACTTGATCATATGCCTTCTCTATGTCCAATTTGCACACTATACATTTTTTCTTTTCCTTGAACCGGAAGTCGATGAATTCTTGCACATAACAGGCACTATCTACTATCTGTCTTCTAGCCACAAACGCCCATTGAGATTTGGAAATCACACCTTCTAGTACCACTTTAAATCTAGATGCCAAAATTTTCGCTAATGGCTTGTATGAACCCCTAAGAAGACAAATTAGCCTGAAATCCCTCAAATATTCGGCGCCTTCCTTTTTCGGGACAAGAGCAATGAAAGTTGCTCCTATCTTTGCTGCCAAGAGGCCTTTATCGAAAAATTCATTGATGAAGCATACCAAATTGCTTTTTACCATCTCCCAAAACTTCTGAAAAAAAAAAAAAAAGTTTTGAATCCATTTGCTCCCAGGGCCTTGTCGCTACCCTACTCCCTTATCGCTGCTTTGATTTCTTCCTCTTTAGCCGGTTTTTCCAATGAATCTGCCTCCACCTTGGAAATTCGATCAAACTGCAAATTATCTAGTCTTGGTCTTTCCCATCCTTCCCCCATGAGCAAATCGTCATAGAACTTCACTATTGCCACGCACACCTTTCGTCTTTATCTATTTATTTTATTATAATTTAATTCAAGTGAGGATGCTAGACACACCCCCATATATTTTTAGTTAGTAGGCTTTGATCTCTTCCTTTGTAGCCAGTTTTCCAATGAATCTGCCTCCACCTTGGAAATTTGATCAAACGGATGTGCTTCTTGATCTATTTGTTTTATTGTAATTTAATTCAGTTGAGGATGCTAGACACACCCCCATAAATTTTTAGTTAGTAGGCTTTGATATCTTCCTCCGTAGCCAGTTTTCCAATGAATCTGCCTCCACCTTGGAAATTCGATCAAACTGCAAATTATCTAATCTCGGTCTTTCCCATCCTTTCCCCATGAGAAAATTGTCATAGAACTTCACCATTGCCACATACACCTTTTGTCTTTATTTATTTGTTTTATTGTAATTTATTTCAATAGAGGATGCCAGACACACCCACATATTTTTTTAGTTTGTAGGCATTGGTGCCCCAATAATGGATATGAATTCTATGGTGCAAACAAAGATAGTTCTTCATTTCTAGCAAGTAAGATATGGAAGCACAAATGAAAATAAACTACAGCCAAAGTGTCAGACTGAGGAAGATCAGTATTGCTGAATCAAATAGGGATAACTGTTTTTTTCACATTCTCGTCATTCACAGTGCCATAGAATCCATACTTGAAATGCACTAGGCAATAATGAAGGAATTTCCCAATGTGATTTTGAAATGATTAATGAGAGAACTGAGAGTGGCAAAAAAAAAAAGGCAATTAGAGAAGGTCGATCAATCAAGTCAGAACCTCCTACAAATCTGAAAGGGAAGCAGCTGGTTTCGTTGGCGGATGCAAAAGATGGTTCACAGAAGAAGAAAATCCAGGTGGTTGGACTGTGGTGCACAGAAAGAAATTGGAGGCAAGGAAGAAAGGGATGAAGGTCTCACCTGAGCTAACAAACTACCAACGCTATTTGTGGTAGGGTTCCTGTCCAAGAAGTATCTGGCCATATCCAGTGCTGATACTTTTATCCATGGCAGTATCACTATAATATTAAGCACACAGATACGTTGGCCTTGGGTGTATATGTGCATCACAGTTTCTTGTTAAGATTGTGTCAACCATTCATTCTCCTTCCCAGGTTTTTTATTTACCATTCAGAAGCTTGTAATAATCTTCTGTGATAGGTGGTGTTAAAATAAAATAAAATAAAATAAAAGGTAATTCATAGGAAAGTACAATGTCTCCTCGAATGAAGTTAACTAATAGTAATATCTATGTGGCTGCTTGGACTAAGCTTGTAATTGATAGGCTAGTACAGCTTAAAGGGTAAACTCAGCACCGATGCTTGATCAGAAAATACCAAATTACAGATTGGATTCTGAGATATGAATTGAGTTGGCAGCATATCACTTCTAACTAAAGACGAAGTTAATGTGGATTGACTAGAATTAGCAAATCATGTCAGCAATTTTACAGTAAATGATAAATCTTTGATCTCACTAATTTAAGTTCTTGACAATAGCATATGACGTGAAGAAAAATTTTACGAGGCTCTAAACCAGGACTGTTGTATGTATATAATTGTAAAGTGTTATATGTCAATTATATATTATACATAACAAATGATAAACCATGTTCTTTTCTTCTCTCTCTTCTTCCGCTTGTTTTTTTATTGTTTTTAGTCAGTGATATTGTAGATGTTATTTGAGGGGATGAAATTTCATGAAAATGTACCCTTGCATGTAAATTAGAAAATGTCAGGATAATGCCCCCAAAAATGGTGCAAGAATTATAACCCCAAAATTCCATTCAAGTGCAGAGAAATATCATGTATTTCCTCTCTCAAGAAAAGAAGTTGGAAAGATCTATAAACCAGCACCAATCAGTGCTATGACATTTTGGGCTACTCGGGAGTGGGTGAGGCTTAGACTAAATGGATGCATTTTGAGTTGAGATCATCCAGGCTCCCAAGTTTCTTGTGTTAATTCTCAACAAGTTGCCGGGTTCTCAAGTCAAGGCACTGGTTTTGAGTTGAACAGAGAGTTCCATCTACGAATGAAAGGGAACATTTGAACCTCCCATCCAATTTGCTATAATTTTTATGCATTATAAACATTTATAGTAAATTTCAAATCATGTAAATGTGCATTATAAGAAACGGTCGATCCATTCCTTTGTTCAGTATCGAGATCATTTTGTTGCCCCATAGGAATCAATGTTTGTCAATGCCTAGCCATTCGGAAAAACAGAACGGGAAAGAAAACATGAAATTTAGGGTATGGCACATTGGATAAAGTGTGAGGGAGGTTAGTTTCTGACATTTTACTCCTAGGCATCAATATGTTACCTTGAATATTGTTAGGAAGTAGGAGCATTTTTTTATTGTGCTTTATTCTACTGAGTATCCGATTCACATTTATACCGTTTTACAATGATAATTTCTTGATTGGATCATTCATCTCAATATCTTGCAAGCACTGATACCTGATTTTGTCAAAATATTACAAGGTTCATCAAGACGATTTTAAGTTGAATGTGAAAGTTCAGCTTTTTGCTCTCATTGCTAAGCAACCAGCTTTTTATCAGCTTCGAACAGTCGAGCAGCTTGGATACATTACCGTGCTTATGCAGAGGTTTGCAGAAGCATCTTTCAATGAAGCAATCCCCTAGTTGATCCCATTATTATTTGTTAAACTTTCAAAACATCACAAATGCAGGAATGATTCAGGCATTCGAGGAGTGCAGTTTATTGTCCAATCCACTGTCAAGGTAACTAGAATGAGCCCTTCCAAGGACGTCTGCACAAAGAAGAGGATCCTCTATCCTGTTTGTGGCTATTGTGACATAGTAGTGTGGGATCTGGATCAATCATTAGGCTTGTCCCACCGTGAACATTCCCTGGCCTAATAATCATGTTGCTCTGCTCTTAAGTTGGGTCAGAAGTCACATCTATGTTTTTTTAAAAATGGACAGTTAAACAAATTGACCAATGGTCCACATCTAGTGCACACAAGTGTTCCATTTCATCAGTGAACTGGCTTGAAATTTGTGTAAGGTCATGTTCATGTTGGCACTGCTTGATGAATGGCCTGAATCTTGCATATGCTCATACCAGGCTCACGTGTCATACAATCCTCTTCATGCTACACTTGCACAATTTTTCAATCAGAATGGTAGCTCTGCTATATGCGCATGCCTATTCATCTTCTGAAGTACTGTTTGAATGACCTTGACAGGATCCAGCGAAGCTTGATTTGAGAGTAGAAGCGTTTCTTAAGATGTTTGAAAGCAAGCTTTATGAAATGACCAATGATGAATACAAGGTTAGATTTGTAGCACCGACTTTCCTGACAAGATTATGTGCCAATAACTATTTATATAAACTATATTAGGACCTGCACTTTGACTTTCAAAACCACACTAGCAAAAGCCCATGTCATTCCATCTCTTTCCCCACACATGCAAATGTGGCTCGTGTGAGCACAATTTAATAGAGCAGCCCTCACCATGGATATGCCCTGGGTCTCCCACAGAATGTCACAGTAGCACTTGTTCAGAGAGTAGGATTAGATCTCATATTGATATTAAAATCACCAGGACATGTCCTAGCCGGCATTAAAATTACTCTTTTGGTAAATTGGAATTATGGCCCACAGAGCAATGTAAATGCACTGATTGATATGAAGCTGGAGAAGCACAAGAATCTGAGGGAGGAATCCGCATTTTACTGGCGCGAGATTGTGGATGGTACCCTCAAGTTCGATCGGAGAGAATCTGAGGTGAGCACTCCTGAATATATGGGTGCATGATTTTTTTATTTTATTTTTTTCAGGTTACCTTTTAACAATTTTGAGGATGATATTCGTGTCACAGGTCTAGCACCACATCTCTAGTATAAAACCAAGTTTTTTATTATTATTTTTTAACTGATGACATCAAACAGGTTGCTGCATTAAGAGATCTCACCCAACAGGAACTGATAGATTTTTTTAACGAGCATATCAAGATAGGGACACCTCAAAGAAAGTCTCTGAGCATACAGGTCTATGGGGGCCTACATTCTGCCGAATGCAAAGCAGCCAAATGTGAAACCAATCGGCCCCAATCCGTTTGGATTGATGATATTTTCAGCTTCAGAAGATCACGCCCTCTGTTTGGTTCTTTCAGAGGAGGCTTTGGTCCTATGAAGTATGAATGCTTCAATCCAGCTATTTTGCAGGAAAATATATAGGGTGTGTGCAGAATTCAGTGTTGCCCCATTTGTATCCAAATTGTCGTAAGAAACCCTTTAATGAACTAATCATAATGACATGATTTGTTTGACATTGATAAATAGAGTTCATGATTCTGTTCTGTCTGCCATAGGTTGAAGTATTAAAGTTGTAAGAGCCCAGATAATCTTGCATGCAGACTCACAAACTTTGGCTGTTAACCTGTGCCAAAAATGGCCACCACATACGGTTGTGTGTACCTAATGCAGACTCACAAACTTTGGCTGTTAACCTGTGCCAAAAATGGCCACCACATACGGTTGTGTACCTAATGTGAAGTCCAAAGTTCCTGGGAATATGTTCCTTGCACATGATAGATTAGAATTTTCAGCCTTGGCAGAAAATTAAAATTGGGAACCACTATCAATCTTCTTCCATGCAGATTGATGAACCGTCACACTTCAAATAGCATTAGTCTGTTATTCTAGCTAGCCCTCCTGGGGGTTAAATGTCTTGCTTCCTCCTAGCCTGGATAGTAGTTGGATCTGTTACGTAATGTGCTGGCTGTGTAATGGCTCCTGGGCTTTTCTTGTTCCTTTTCCAATAATGCTTTTTCTACTGATTATATATATATTATATATATATATATATATATATATATATATATATATATATATATATATAGATTAGTGAGAAGGTTGCTTGTTAAAGTTGGGGCCAGAGATAAGGCCGTCAGTGGGGGCTATGCCAAAATCAAAATATTGAATAAGACAGGCCTGGCCAGCTCCAGCTTGAACAGTTCAAAATCTGGGCTGAAGCCAACCTCACGCCTGTACAGTCGGCTGCCCCAACTGAGATTATTTGCCGCAAACATATCCCACCTGATGAATCATAAGCAATCCATGATGGTTATAGTGCTCCTAGTTGCCTCAATTGGATTAGATTGTCAAATCAATTGATCTAAACTGTCCATTAATTCCTGGACATATTTTCCAGTCTACAATGCAAAAGGCAGACTGATTGGATGACCATTGTTAATTTGGCCTTATTTTCTGTAGCCATCCTTTTTCCAAGCCATGGATGGAATGGTAATGATTGCCTAAGAAAAGTTGTTCTTTAGAATCATAAGTGAGCTATAATGGTCTCTAACAAATAGATGGATCAAAAAAGGGATTAGACCTATTTTGTGATAGTGATTTTGATCATCCATGTTAAAAAATCGTTGATCGAATGGCAAATATTTCTGACATTGGTGTGATATCATAAAATGCGTGTGGAGAATGTGGGATTGATATAGATCAATCAACATATATGTATATGTAAATTATGTAACTAATAATATTGAAAGCTGGTCGCCTTTTGAGGGAAAGCGTTTCAATAGGAGCCTTGCTCATGTTCAAGACGGCGTCGAAACTAACTCCTAGCCCTCTACTGTGACAAACTTAATCAGGCCAGTATTTTCTTGACAACTTTTCCTACAATGCACCCACATACTCAGCCACCGAAGATCACATAGTCAATGAACCAGGTACAGTCGCCTGATGGGTAAATCGACACATAAATGATGTGCAAGGGTTTTTAATGGCCAAGAACTACGGAAACCCAACGGTTGACCAGTTCCAAATCCAAAAAGACAAGGGTCTTTTCCAGATCTAGAAGGACCACGGAAATGATTTGTCATCAAACCCGCGACCACCCAACTATAAGAAACAACACTTGAACAGTAGAGGCATGGCTGTGGGGCCCACAGTGATGTGTGTTTCATCTACTCCATCCATCCATTTTTTCCAGATTATTTTAGTGTATGAACCTAAAAAGGAGGCAGATCAAAGGCTCAAGTGGACCACACAGTGGAGATTGAACACCCATCATTAACAACTTCTTGGGAGCTGCAGAAGTTTTGGTTCAATATATGTTTTTTAGCTTCATCCATGTCTATATGACCTTATGAACATGTTGGATGGCAAATAAACATCACGGTGGCTCCTGGGAAGGTTTTAACCGTGAGTGTCATTATCAGCACTGCTTCATGTGGCATTGTCTGACTTAACCTTAGATCTGCCTCATTTTTTAATTGATACCCTTAAATGATCTGGAAAAATGGATGGACGGCATGGATTTAAAATCCATACATCTCAGTGGGCCCCACGTAGGCCCTGCCTGGACGGATTATTGTCCAGGCTAGGGCAGTACGCAATCTGCTTCGGACATCCCCCATGTGCATCCCCTCCATTAATTGTAAATAGGCCACACCACCTCTAAAATTTGTCACCATGACAACTGCTTAAGCCAGATGAGATGGGCAGACCAGTAGTCAGCCAAACAAGTGCGTGGGCCTTATGAGGTGCAACCACATTGATACTGGGAAGTCGGTAGAAAATCAACAGTTCATAAATGTCAAAATGTGCGTGCATGATCGGCCCATCAGGAGGGCCCAACCATTTGATACCTTGGCTGTGGGGTTCAATTTGTGTGTGTGTGTGTGTGTGTTTTGGGGTGTGGGGTGTGGGGACGAGGGGACATATGTACAAAGTTCCCACTTGAAGTGGCTTCCATATTGGGCTCATATGAGCGTGGCTCACCTATGCACTCCAAATCCTTGGCAAGGGAGCAGAACAAGTCCTGTGAGAAGGGCTAATTAATCATTTCTAAGCTATGGTAGGTCCTAAAATCATCCATGCAAAAGTCAGCTCAATTAGGAGATGGTTTTCCTGTCACATATTCGAAAGTAGACAAAGCAACCAAATACAAGATTCTATTATGTAGAAAGCACTTTGTTTTCAATTTGACATCCGAAGAACAAACACCACTTTACGCTTCCGCATACAACCTTCAAACCTTTCAGTGAGCTTCTGCAGTTGGCTTCCTAGCCAAGAAGAAGTACATTGGTGTGAATATCTCTTTCCTGCCCAATTTCATAGCACACACATTCGTCAGCGACTGCTTATGGCCTCACTTGAAAAGATAGCCAACAGCCAATTAAATTAACCCGAAGTCAGAGACTTCAGAGAAATTGAAACAAACAAGCAGGATGCGAAATGAACATTGGTAGCATTTTCATCAAACTTAGAACTACTTGTGTATTTTGGTCCCACATTCAGAACATGGTTTTTGGGAGAAAAATGAGTATATGCGATAAGGGGAAACACACACACACACACACACACACACACACAAACCAGCAGTTTGACATGATTTATGAGCTCACCTCCCGCCTTCAACAAGCCCCTCTGCAGCTTGTTCAAGAAAAGATGAAACTCTTTGGCTTCCTTCAGGTGCAAGCCCTAGAAATTCCAAAGCTTTGACCTAAAAATGAAAACAAGAAAGCATGAGGGTTTGCTTATTTACCATTAACCAAGATTTTAAAGGAAGAAACCAGAATTCTTGAGACTATTCAACTGATATCAAGACAAGAAAGGGTCAGAAAAATCCCTGATACCATGTTTCTAGTGATGAAACGTCCAACAGCTGTTAAACGGAAGCTGCTTAGAGAGAAGCGACTTCTATCCAAAGGCAAATACCAAGGTACAGGGGAGTCTACAGCTAGGTCTTTCTCCCATACAACCTACAAAAACGAGCAAGTCCAAGTTACACTATAACATCATCCTTATTCAAGCTTGGGCAAGGGGAAATGCAGCAATCAGGTCAGCTTACCTCAAATCCAGCAAGCTTCAAAGCTTCAAGGCATTGCCTTGTTGATCGTATGTCAGGAAGGCCATCACCGATCTCAATTTCTGCCTGTTTCCACAAAATAAGTTCATTACGGACAAGTGGATGCATAGAAAGGAAAGGGTATCAGTTTATCCGTTATATGGTGTGAACCTTGATTTTCTGGTGATTTTTGTTCTTGGGATCAAACGAATCAGTCATACACCATTCATACGCCGCAAAATATTGACCAGGCTTCAGTACCCTAAGAATCTCTTTGTAGCACCCAAGCTTGTTTTCAATCAAAAAATAAATAGACGTGTGAGTTTGAAACCAAGGATAAAGGATCGGGGAAGTGAAACATTTATCTGCAGGCATGGACAAGAAACTACTGCTAGATAGATATGGCTTTGTATGAATCACATACTGCATCTGGTGCATGGCAGGTGGCTTCTATTGCATATACTGCGTCAAAAGAATTTTCAGAAATTGGCATCTTCATGAAGTCGGCCTACAGCAACAGAAAACAAGAAAGAGCAATATTGAAGAGTCTGATATAGATTTACAAATACACCAGCAACAGCAACACAGGAAAGCATTTAGGATTGAAATTTTGGCTTAGGAAGAAATGACCTTCTCGACAAAGAAAGAAAGAAGAAATGGGATGAGCTTTCAAAAAGAGATAAAGAAGAAGAACTAACTTTCACAAAGTTGCAGATTTTGTCCACTCCTGCTAAGCGGTTGAGTTCCTGTGGAGCAATGACAGTAAGAATAATGCCATAAACAAATTAAATAGGAAGCCCGTCTATGGAAAACCAAACAAATCAAAGTCCAGTTGTAAAGGTACCCATCTCAAGAGTATCATATGCATCTCTCATCATACAGCAAAAAATTAAAATATACTCACAGTGCCTCTTGTAATCTGGTATTCATTGTTATTTAGTCCTGTAACAGATGTTGAGCTGCAATCGACACGAAAACATCATTCCCAACTCTCCAAAAAGAAAAAAAAAACACATCATAGAAGTGCAACTGTTGTGTGCCCAAAGTCACTAGTAACTTCCAAGCTGTGCTAGGACAGCATTTGAAAAGGGAAAATACCGTGAAACAAACGACAGCACCTTTTATCAATGGTTTTTTTTTTTCCTTTCATTTGGTAATTGAGATGGCAATGGGGTTTGAGAAAACTCCTTTTTTTGGTGTGAATGTTTAACTGATAAAATGCGTATATGCCTGTGTTCATGCCTAATTTGATCAAAGTTGTTTATGCTCAAGATGCCAAATTCAAGGTAAAGATAAATATAGCAGAAGACAGCCTCCATGTTTCTGCAGGAAAAAGAAACATTTCAGAATGTGTATTGCAGGCATCAATACTAGCTCTGCGCAAATAGTATAACAGATGGAACCTGATGATCCATGATGATGAGATATATGGAGGCTGTAAGTCTGTTGTGCCAATGTAACAAGCAAAGCAAGTAAACTGACATTAAACCATAATTCTAAAACTCACCGAGTTGACTCAAACCGACTCAACTCGACTCGGTGAGAATTCGAGCCGAGTCGAAGGGAAAGTCACTATTGAGTTTGGCTCAGCATGGTTTCATTGAGACTTATCAAGTTTTGCATACTCGGTAGAGTCAATGCGACTCATAATGACTCAAGCCAAGTTACTCGCTATCAAAGAATTTGTTTAATACTGTAAAGTGACAGGAAGAGATTCCGACCCTCAACCCCTTCAAGATAACCAATGTCCTTTACCTGTGGAATATTAATGCAGTTTTTTTTTTTTACTATTTAATTCTCTTCACCAAGCTTAAGAACATTTAATACCATCACTACAATCTTAATTTTGTTATTAATTATAGAGTTGAGTCAAGTAAGACTCTTGAGCCAAACCCAACCCAGCTGGGCATTTGAGTCGAGTTGAGTTTTTGGGTCTTTTGAACTATGCACAAAACTTTTCATAAGGCGATGAAATCCACATGATAATGGGGAGAGATCAGATGCATCAGTAACTCCATCATAAAATTAATTCTGGCATGAAGCAAATTCCCTCACACTTTGAAGATCCATAAGTGAGAATTTCTTCCACCAAGCAGTTCTCATTTTTATCCATCAGTTCTTAAAAATTTAACTTTGGGAAATTATTGAGACCTGAATAACTGGATTACTTGATAGGAATTGGGATTCAGGTTAACTCTTGCATTCAATCATGATGCCTAATCTCACCATATTGAAATCAAATTTAAAGTCGAGACATAATTATGCAGGAAGTTGAAATTTGAAAGGACAGTTTTCACCAAATCGTACATGATAGCTAGTACAGAACAAGATCTGCTGAGACCTTGAGAACCAAAGTAGAATAGTTCCACTGTTTGAGAAAAGAAGGAAAAAAGATCAACTGAAGACATTTGATTACCTAAACCTAGCAATTTCCCGTAGGGGTCCACCAATTCCACATCCCACATCCAACACCTACAACAAGAAGCCAGGGACCAAATTTACAGGATCTTCACAAGATTTCCATTGGACATAAGTTCCATCATTTTCAAGAAATGCCTAACAAAACCTTCATTCCAGGCTTCAAACTCAGTTGTAGAGCAAGAAAGTGCTCATGCCGTTTGATGCTTTCGCGAAGTGACTCCCCTTCCCATCTGCAGAAGTAATTTAAACTTGTAGTTCATCTCCAACAGGAGGATCCAAGAAATCATGGAGATGCAGAAAAGATCCATATCCAACTTATGATTTAAGTGTCTCTGCATCTGTAAGAAAAGGAATGAAACACCAGAAAGTCTCTAATACACTAACCTGGGTGCAAAATGGAAGGACTCGCCCCAGCCAAATTCATAAAAGCTGGTGACAAGATCGTAGTACTTGTTTACCTGCAAAGTGAACCATATAGATGTTCAAACGGAATTTATGTGTAAGTTCACTTTTAAATATGAAATAATGAGAACCAATCACTCTATGCTGGTTATATGTTCATCTGTCTGAAGGAAACATAAAATTCTGTTTGAAACTTTCAGTCAAGAGAGGTATTTCTTGAGAATCAAACATCTATGAGATATAAACACAATTCAAAAAAGCCAAAGTTGGATCGCAACCATTTCTGCAGTCCCCCGTATTAATGCTTGCAACACAATGAGCAAAACCTTTTTTGATGGAATGGAGAAGGAAAGAGAAAATCATGCATTTTTTGCAAAACAACATTTTCCTAATGTATTATGCCCAAGTATAGTTAATATCAAAAAGTGGAACTTAAATTGGAGGATCCCATAAACGATGGAAGACATTTTTGATAAACAAATTAAACAAAAAACAAAACAAAATTGTTCTCTAACCATGTCAGTGTAGTTAGCTTTTCTCGCTTCCTCCTCTCCTCCATAACAGACATGATACTTCTCATACCTGGATTATAGCAAAAAAGATTAAAAACCAAAATAAATCAAATACAGTAATCAGTGACACCCCAATTTGTTGGGATAAGGCTTGGATGATGATAACAGTAATCGGTGACATGATGATGACTGATAACCAGCACACAAGTCAGGAACATCTCTCTATATATGTAACTTCCCCATTCCTCTCTCCCCAGTCCTCTTGTTCAATCTTTAGCTGAGGACCGGTGCGACAATGCAAGATGAATGTCAGAGTCCTAAACCAATCTTCAATGTCGATTTGTTGATTATAACAATGACAATTTGCATTATCTCAAAAGAGAGAAACAAAAGAAAAAAAAAATAGAAAGAAAGAAAAGATTATCAAAATGTCCGTCTTATCTAAGATATACCAGAAAGAGCTCATTTCTATGAAGATTAACAGATATTGCATTCAATTTGTGTATCTCTACTATATATAACACCTAATTAGTAGGGATCAGTGTTCAAAATATTTGTATCACGTTATGTATCGTACCCTTGGGATATGGATACGTATTGGTTATTGCATGGGATATATCGGTTGTATCACATAATGTATTGTTGTTGTTGGAAACATGGGGAAACATTGGGAAATTAGTCGAAATTTTCAATGAAACTTCAATGATTGTTAAAAAATACATCGATATACTTGCATCAACAATGAAATATTGTTCATGCAAGTATATTCAAAGTCTACTCATATAATTTATAAATGTGAGAAGACGTGTGGAAACACAAGCAATACATTCAAAAGCAAAAGAAGAATCACTAGATCGGCTTACATACATGTTTGATTTTATGTTTGGACACAAAGATTGCAACTGATTTGCGAGAAATTGAAACTTTTTTATTTATTTTTCAATTTTCCACAACTCGGCCCATCTCCCACAAATCTTGAAATTGAAGCTTCCATTCCATGATTTTTCATGCAAAACATGAAAAATCATGAATTTGTAACAATTTGACACTTATTTAACATGATTTATAGGGGGGGTGGGAAAGGATCGAAAATCGAAAATGCTCACCAGATAGAACATGTCAAATATATCTCACTACTTGTGTGTTTCGTATCGCACAGGTGGGATACGAGATATGTCGTGGGATACAAGATATATCATGGGATATATCAGCCAATATCAACGATACTTACAACACTGGTTGGGATTAACGCTTAGATGATGATGAGTGTCAGGAACATCTCTCTTCATATGTAACTTCCCCAGTCCTCTGGTAATACTTTAGCCGAGGACCAGTGCAAGATGAATGTTAGAGTCCTAGACCAACAATCTTCAAATTGATTATAACAATGACCATTTGTATTAGAAAAGGTAAAAGAAAAAAAAAAAAAAAAAACCAAAAAAACAAAAACAGACAAAAAAGAGAGCGAGGAGAAAAAAGAAGAAAATATATTATCAAAATGTCCATATTATCTAAGATAACAATAGAAAGAGACCGCGACCCTATGGCTCAGTGGTAGCCTCACAAGAGTTTCAACATTAGGTCATGGGTTCAAGCACCCATTGTGGTGTGAGTGTGTGAGCATGTGTGAGGTGTGTGAGTGCGTGTGACAAAAAAAAATATACAATAGAAAGAGACTCATTTCTGTGAAGATTCACAGATATTGCATTCAACTTTTATATCTCTACTACATATAATGCAAATTCCCGTATGCAAAAAGTTGCATGCAATCAGTTTTTCAAATGCTTAAAACATGCATTATAAAGGGTCATGAGAAGGGCTTTTAAACAGAAGAAATCATCATCATCATCTAAGCCTTATCCCAATTAATTGAGGTTGCCTTAAACAAAAGAAAGAACACTGAAGGTAATTAAGGTGAATAATTGCCCTCAATGAACACCATCCTCTCGCCAATAAAAGAGGGCTAGATTCCCATGATATTCACCGCCATTATAATAAGGTTGATGACTCATCTCCTTGCAAATGGCATACATGTAGGGCCATCCTCACCACACAAATGGAGGGCGCACTAAGGATGAACAACATCTCTTAAATCCTATTGATCAAGCAATCCCAACCATCCAATTGATGGCTATAAACAAATGATTAAAAGTAAATACTAGGTGACCCAAATTCCAAGGGGAAAGTACGACATCAACCATCTTGACTTAGGTGTTGTTTTTGGTGTGCACTCCATCCACCATTATGCTAGCAATTTCTATGGTCCAAATTTCCATACAAGTATGCCATGTTTACTGTTGAAGTGTGACCACCATTCTTAAAAGGTGGATAAGTATGGTAGGAGTCCAACACACCAAAAGAAACCCGCTTTTTACAACCAATTCCTTTCACCTCCCCTCTTCTACACAATTTGCAAATCACCTCATCTATCCACATCCATTTCATGTGCCACCTTTTCTATCGCAGAACAACCAAATCCTAAAGAAAACAATCTAAAGCAACAACTAAAGAAAGGAACAAGGCCGACCTACTTCAAAATCCATCACTGGGTTTTCCTTTCTTGATTTCACCAACAATAGTAACCTTGCACTCAAGGACTTTTGTTTTTTTTAGCAAAAGATTATACTGCATATTAATGTTAATATTAATATAACTGCTGTTGTTGTTGTTGTTGCTACTAAGAAATAATATTCCCAAGCAGATGAGAAATTAGATTATTGCCCTCCTTTACTTTTCCTTTACAACAAAGTGGAGAATCAGGAATTGAGGGGCCAATTAATGCAACTCCTGAACAGGGAAGCAAATAGATCAAAGAAAAAAGAAAGAAAGAAATTTTGGGAAAAGACCCAACAATCCTCTAGCCGAATGCTAGAGAGTCAAAGACCATGAGTGAAAGACTGTGAGTAAGCTTAACATTCCTCTAGTCTTAAATAAGAAAGCACTATAGTTAATAAAGCACTTGAATAAGAAAGTACTTAAATAAGAAAAATCTAAAATTACTTCTTGACTAATATAAAGATATAAATAATAATAATAATTTTAAATAAAAAAAAAAATCCAATGTAGAGATTTGAAAGAAAATGGAAGTAGTGATGGGCTAAAAAAGGAAAGTGGGCCTTTTCTTGTGCACGTGTGTGGAGCGTGCATGTGTGAGATGTGGGTCATTTCTTCAAATGTGATCAATCGGCTTGTGTGGCCATTTGGTTGCATCACCAACGTGATATGTGTCTCACATCCAACCATTCAACAGATGCACACTAATAATGAATAGTGGGGACCATGTGATATGTGTCTCACATCCAACCCATTCAATAGATGTACACTAATAATGAACTGCGGGGCCCATGTGGTATGTGTCAACACACACCAACATTATTATTAGACGAACCAAATAACCAAATATGTGGCGAATCCAATCATAAGGTGGGCCAATTAATAAAATAATAATATACACCATTCAAAATATCTCAATTCAAGTGTAGCACATCCAATGATCTGATCAGACTGATGTTTTGTTCGTGCTATCTCCATGGTGGGGTGTATACGTTGGACGGGCTGGATGTTATGCACATACCAAGTGGACCCCACAAGTCTTGACTTTATTTTAAAGAAAAAATTTAAACGAGGCATTTTTGTAATTTCATCCCTCAAAAAACACCTCCACCGGTCATTATTTGGAAACATATAGATTCCTCGAGGATTATGCGGTAAAAATCCCTTATTATTATTATTATTATTATTATTATTATCAATAAAATGCAGTAACAAGCAAATAATTTTTTTCAATAAGAAGTTTCATAAATCATTCCAAAGAGGAAAACTCAAGGGAAGAAGAATCACATAGAGAAGGAACGTACTGCTCAACGGCAGAAAGGACTTCCTTCTTATCGATCTTCCCTCCGAGTCCGGACGCCAGATCCAATGCTCCAGCTTTCGCCATCTATTCGCAAATGGAAGCTAAGATCTGCACATTCCAGATCCCGAAATGCATCAGAAACGGGATTCTCTATAAGAACTCACGTTACATACCTCGATCGAAAAAGCAGAAAAAAGAGAATGTTTCGATCTGCAAGCGAAGATTGAACAGGAAAAGGATCGGATGCGAGAGAGGAAACAGAGCTTACTTGAAGATTCGTCGCTCAATGAGGATGAAGAGGGGGAGGGAGAAGAGAAGGATCTGGAAACTAGGTCAGGGATTTTCTTCCGAGAGAAAGCAATTGAGAAAATGAGGAATCTATAAAGTTGGAGAGAGAGAAAGAGAGAGAGAGCGGTTTCGGCGGTTTAGAGAGTGACAGAAGACGAGCCAGCAGAGAAAAGGATTCTTGTTTGACTCATTCATGGGAAGCGGATTTCGTGGTGTGTGGGCCCCACTATGATCTATATATTATATCCACACCGTCCATCCATTTGAAGAGATCATTTTATGTCATATGATAAGAATCGAGATAGATCCAAATCTCAAGTGTAACACATCACAGAAAGCAGTGGGAACAATGATTCTCACCGTTGTAACCTTTTTGGGGTCCACCATGATGTTTATTTGTCATCCAACCTGTTCACGAGGCGACACGGACCTTAATAAAAACAAATATCGGATGGATCCAAAACTTACGTGGCCATAAGAATTTTCAATGGTAGACGTTCAATCCCCACTACTTTCTCCGGTGTGGTTCATTCTAACTTTGTATTTACCTCATTTTTGTGCCATCTCGCTAAAATAATCTCGTAAAGTGGATGGAAGTATCGATATAACGCATACATCGTGGGGAGGCTCCCATAATTTGGTGAGCTCGGTGGTGTGTGGCACACCACGCAATCCGTTTCCAATTCATCTCCAACACCTATTTTGCGGCCCACTATCTTGTAGGATTTAAATCCAATCCGTCCATCAGGTGCGCCCATTCGACTCATCGGGATGAAGAAGTGAAGATACAAATCATCCTAATACAAAATTCAGGCAGGACACACACCATGGTGTACTTCGAGGTGGATTGCATACCGATGGCATCAGTAGCGAGTCGGCTACCCACAGTGCTCTGTGGGCCCCATCATGATGTATTTTTCTTATCCACGCCATCTATCCATTCTTTAAGACTATTTTATTGCATTAGAACAAAAACGAAGAATATCCAAATCTCATATGGACCACAACATAGTAAAGAGTGTTGATTGAATACTCACTATTAAAAACTTCTTATGGACCACAAAAGTTTTGGATTAAGCTGATATTTGTGTTTTCTCTTCATCCATGTTTGCGTGAACTGATCAACAGGTTGGATGACAAATGAACATTACACGGAGCCTTAGGAAGTTTTTAATGGTGAGCATTCAATCACCACTGTTTTCTTGTTGTGTGGTCCACTAGAGATTTGGATCTCCCTCATTTTTGGGATCATGTTCTATGATGATATGGAAAAATATATGGAAGGCTTGGACAAAACACATATATATCATGCGGGGGCCACGGAGCACTATCAGAGGCTGTAATTACCCAATCCGCGTCCTTTCTATGTATGGTTAAAAAAAGGTTTGTCATCTGATAGACGGAGTAGATTTTACATGTAGAATACGATGGGCCCCACCGAGGCTGTGTATATGCCATACGATGGCCCCACAGAGGTTGTTTTGAGCGGATTAGCCGTTACCCGGTAAGAGCTTATTGTGTGTGTTACCGTTGCCGTGTGGGGCCTACGTTGATGAATATGTTTCGTATCCACGCCGTCCGTCCGTTTTTTCAGGTCATTTAAGTACGTTATGCCGAAAATTAAGCATATCAAAATCTTTGGTGAACCACACCACTGGAGAAAGTGGTACATGACCATTAAAGGCCACAAAAGTTTTGGATCGAGCTAATCCTTGTATTTTCCCTTCATCCAATTTTAGTTGACTATATCAACGGGTTGGATGGAGGATAAACATTACGGATCTACTTACGGTGGGCCTTGGGAAGTTGTTAATGGTAAGCAATCAATCATCACTGTTTCTTGTGGTGTGGTTTACCTGATATTTACATATTCTTAATTTTTGGAACCGTAAATAAAATAGGATGTAAAAAGGGATGGACGGAGTGGATACATAACATATGATCAAGGTGGGCCTCACGGAAAGCGTAACACGACTAAGCTGTTAAGTGGATAACACCCGCGCCCGTTTTCCAGAAGATTCCAGCTGTTCGTCTGGTCACAGTAACCCTAAAAGCGATCCGCGCGAAGAGACTAAAGAGGTGAACCGCATCATGCATGCCACGTGGCATGCGTGTGTGATGCCTGAAGTGACCTATATGCCTCGTGGGATCTACGGGAATAATATCTGTTCCAAATCCACGCCGGTCCACTCATCATATGGCTATACACAGAAATTGAATTTGAACCCTTGGTGGCTTTTTCTTCCAATTTTTCTCATTTGACTGTGGAACATATGACGGCGATAGGAACTTCTACTGTTGGACCACTTGATAGATAGACCAGATCTGCTCATGATCCAAATTGGCACGAGTACGAGTAATGTAATTAAATTCTCCCATCCTTCTTCGCGCAAATCTCGACAGTATGTTCACAGGGAACATCGCGCATCACGTGGTCCCGGCATGCAATCCACGGAATCGGATTGTGTGCTGAGTTACTCCGTACCTTAAGGGGTACTGAGTTGACGTGGAAAGAAGCTGCTGGCGGTAAGATGTGGGCCCCGGTCCCTCCTCCAAACGGCGACAGAAACGCCGTCACTGGTTTTCTCTCTTTTTCTCTCTCTGGCGTAAAAGGAAACATCGACGTAATCGGAAACGGATTGGCTACTCCCTTGACACCGGCCCCGGGGCTGGTAGTCGGTGCTCTGTGGGCTCCACCATGATGTATTTGTTTCATCCATTCCGTTCATCCATTTTTACATATCATTTTATGGCTTGATACCAAAAATTAGAGCTATATATATCTCAGGTGGACCACACCACATGAAAACAATAGTGGTTGGATATCCATCATTAAAATCCTCCTAAGGCCCACTATATTGTTTATTTGACATCTAATATGTTGATTAGGTCATACAGGCCCAGATGAAGGAAAAAAACAAAAATCATCTTGATCCAAAACTTTTATGGCCACAAAATGCTTTTTAATGGTCGACGCTCATTCAACACTATTTCATGGAATGTGGTCCACTTAAGGTTGGGATATACCTCATTTTTGGTCTCATACCGTAAAATGATACGTTAAAATAGATGGACGGCATGGATGAAACACATACATCATGGTGGGTCTCATAGAGCACCGACCACCAGCCATTGGCTGGTGCCAAGGGGAGTAGCCGATCCGCGTCCGACCGACGTAATCGCTCATCTCTCCATTGGAAATCGGTCTGTGTGGTGCTTACTTATCATACTGTGTAAACTTAGTTGGGCCCACCTTAAATGTATGTGATATATCCACACTGTCCATCCGTTTTTGCAGCAAAATTAAGGCGTTGAGCTCAAAATTTAAGCATATCCAAAGATCAAGTGAATTATACCACAGGAAAACATTATGAGTAATGATTTCCACCAAACCTTGCTGTTCACTGGCCCCTGCATTGATTTTTATTTGTCATCCAACCAATTCATAATATCATAAAGACATGGATGAAGGGAAAACACAAATATAAACTTATCCAAAACTTTCATGGCCCAAAGAATTTTACAACGGTAGACATTCAATTCACACTATTTTCTGTGGTATGGTCCATTTGAACTTTATATATGATTAATTTTTCATCTTAAGCAATTAAATTATATGGTAAAATAGATGAACGGAGCAGATAAGATAGTGAAACTTTATGTATCTTTAGCATTTAAATTTTTAAGCATTTAGCATTTAGCCATCCATATAATAATAATAATAAATTATGTATCTTCCGCATTTAAATTTTTTGTCTTAAGCATTTAGCCATCCATTTGCAGGGGAACAATCAAACGGATAAGATAGTGGAAATAAGGTGCATCTTTATGGCATCAGCCATCCACCGTGCAAACCGCCAAATGAACGGTCCATATATATGCAAGCTACTCCTTACGTGAGCAATATTGGCCCAAATTAAAACTATAGAGAAGTCATGGAAAGATACATAAACATATCTTCTAAAATGAGGCGGAGGTGAATTTTTTTTTTAACTTTAGCTACCAAAATAAAATTTAAAAAAATTATGTATCTTATCCACTCCATTCATCTATTTTACCATATAATTTAAATGCTTAACACCAAAAATTAATCATATATACAGTTCAAATGGACCACACTACAGAAAACAGTGTGAATTGAATGTCTACCGTTGTAAAATTCTTTAGGCCATGGAAGTTTTGGATAAGTTTATATTTGTGTTTTCCCTTCATCCATGTCTTTATGATATTATGAATTGGTTGGATGACAAATAAAAATCAATGCAGGGCCTAGCGGGGCTTAGCAAAGTTTCAAGGGTGGAAATCATTACTCATAATGTTTTCCGGTGGTATGATTCACTTGGTCTTTGGATATGCTTAAATTTTGAGCTCAACGCCTTAATTTTGCTGTAAAAACGGATGGACGGTGTGGATAGATCACATACATTTAAGGTGGGCCCAACTAAGTTTACACATTATGATAAGCAAGCACCCAGCAAACCGATTTCCACTTGAGAGAGATGAGCGATTACGTCTTTGTTTCTTTTTAAGGAAGAGAGAAAAATAGAGAAAGAGCGTAACGGCCTTTCTGTCGCCGTTTGGAGGAGGGATCGAGCGCCACATCTTACCGTCAGTAGCTTCTTTCCACGTCAACTCAGTACCCATTAAGGGACTGAGTAACTCAGTACACAATCCGATTCCGCAATCCACTTGCACTTGAACCTGCGCCGCCTCCGCTCCTACGGTGTAATTAGAATACAATAAAAACCTGGAGAGATTATACAGAAGGCCCCCGATGTACAGGATACCCTAAGTCATTATCCTCCCTTGCACATGTTAGAAGTTTTGAATATGTAAATTTATAATTTTAAATTTTTGAGATAAAAATATAATAAAAAATTTTAAATAGAAATAAAAACTTGAGTTAAAAATAATAGATTAATTTATTGGAATTGGAGGCATGACACACTTAACTTGGCTTTGAAATTGATTTATCATCTTTTGGACCTGGTTCATAGTGTAACAGAAACACCGAACTTTCAATCTCTAATATACCGTTGAACGTTGTCTTATCACATAGGTGCACTCGATATATGAAGATCCAAACCGTCACTCTATATCTAACCGGAAGACCCATCTAAAACAAACAGAGACAAAAAAAAAAAAAAAAAAATTACTTTGTATTTTCATAAATTCAAGAATTGGAACTGAGGAAATTCCTTTTATAGACTTTAATATAAGTTACTGCTCAACCGTTGCAAAAAGAAAACCAAATTTTTAAAAGCAACAAAAAACATTTAGGCTCTGGCAAGTATATCCGCACACATGCACCACACCACATTATGCCACATCCATAGCCAAGCTTGGGGTGCGTGTGCAAGTGATTCATTACATGGGTTGGGGTTGTTGGCATAGCCCCCTCAAACAACCAAATATACATGCCCCTGAAGAGACCTACGCCCTATGTAAAATTCTCTTCTTATAAACTCGAGTTTTTCTCATTGCTCATCCAATGTGAGACTAAACCCACACTACTATAAGACAAAATGCTTTTGTTGTTTTTTGAAATGATTTTTTTAAAAGGGATTTTTCAATCCATTTAAAATTTTTATTTTATTTTGAAACACTAAAATATGACAATCTCCCACGTGTTTCAAAATAACGACTTTCGGGTTAGACGGGAATAATTGTGCATTAATCGATGTTTAATAGACTTGAATCAATACTTAGAATAGATAAAATAAGTTCACAGGAGCCGGATGACAAACAATCTTGAAATAAATTTTTATTAATATAAAATGGCTATACATGCCACTCACACGATTGTTCCGATACAGATGGTTCTGTGGCTTGATGATTTTTTGTCATGCATATTCACCTGAATTTCACTGGTACTCTAGAGAATTCGTTCAAGTTCTTATAAAAAAAAGTCTCACCTCCATACTAATATATGTGAATTTCATCAAGTGTATACAGCAACTGAATATACCACCAACAAGTATATGACATACAAATTCATTAAAAGTTTGAGACTCAACCTTACTAATTGTTTCTTGCACTACCTACATCATAGAAGAGGTTTTCTTATCGTAGTGCTAAACATATCCTAATGTCTTGTTGTTTACCCATTTGAAACTTATCACATGGGATCTTCATTTATATAAGTTAGGTTACCAACAACAGTAGCTCATGATATTGGTCTCAGCCTAATTTTCTTTGATGTATCTAGGACTAGTTATTTACTAGTCCTTCAGTCAAAGGATCTGTTAGGTTTTTCTCTAATCTCGCAAAATCAATGGATATTACTCCATCATGTAATAAATGTCGTATTATGTTATGCCGGAATCGAATATGCCTACTTTTGTCATTATAAATCTTAATATTGGCCCTTGCTTAACAATCACAATGCAACGATATAATTAAAATAGGTTTTGGCCATGAAGGTATATCAACCAATAGATTTATAATCAATTCTTCTTCTGTTACAGCGTTTTCTAAAGTAATGGACTCGGATTCCATAGTGGACCAAGCAATACAAGTCTGTTTGGTGGATTCCTAGGAGACAGCTCCTTCACCCAAAATGAAAACATATCCACATATGGATTTTATTTCATCTGAATATGTAATCCATTTAGCATCGTTGTATTTTTCCAATACAACGGGAAAACCAATATAATGTATACTATATGCAATAGTACTTTTTAGATACATTAGTACTCTAGATAAAGCATTCCATTAATCATGATCAGGGTTAAGAGTATACATACTCAATCTATTTACTGCAAAAGCTATATCAGGTCTTGTGTAATTTATTAGGTACACAAGGCTACCAATGATTTTGGAATATTCAAGTTGTGATAGTCATGAACCTCATTTACATCCCATGTTGTTTGCAGAGAATGAACACATTCACCTCCAATGTTATGTTTACGAAGGACAATTTCATCACTCTACTCCAACAATTGATATTACATTTAAAGTGGCCAACCAGGAATGGACGTTGTAGGATGATCAGAATCCGAGTGCTAGCGTTTATAACCGGTTGTGTATCTAAGACGATAAAGTATAATGGGTAGTAGAACTTATCAACATGGACTAACACATCCTCAAATACCCCTCTTGGTATATGAATATATCAGTCGGCAAATTGTATGGTGGTCTTGGTAGGTTTTATAATTTCCCAAGCCCTAATTGTTCATACACTAAGGCCGTGTTTGTTAACGCTGAATTTTTGCACTTAACACGGAATGGGGAAAAATTTTTGTATTTAGTGGTGTTTGTTAATGCGTTATTAATGTGGAAGATGGAAAGCACTAAGTGATTTTTTACTGAATTCTCTCGGTTGAAGCCGAATTTTCTCAAAATTCTTCTGAAGTTTGTCTCCCTTGGGTTGTACCAAACTCTCATTCGGTGACACAAAACCTGACTTCAATCAAACCTAAGTTTCGAGTCGAATTATCTCTAAAAATCACAATTTGGTGGACTGTTCCATGCACATTCGATTGGACCGAACCAACCTTCAATGGGACCAAACAGTTTGTTATTTCTGTTATTGAACTGTATGATTTTTCAGTACTTCATCCATCTTTCGTACTTGATTTTTTTTAGATCTTTAGCATATGAATTCTTCATTAATATGTCTTCCGAATCTCCAAGTCTTCTCTTGATTAATCTTTGAGCTTATTTCTTAAGCATGATTTCTTATTTATTTTCCGGATTACCTCGCATGTATAAAATATATGTTAGTTACTCAATTAAGTACTTTGAATGCATGAAAAGTAGCACAATTAAGAGGATAAATATGAAATATTTAGATGTTATCAGAATGTTGAATGGTTGTAAGAAAGTAAACCAAACTAGCAGATGTATACTAGCACGATACTGGAAGTTTGAATGAATCTCCTCAAAATGTATAGTCCAGCATTTAAAGTTGAGCCTTTGGCTATTGGCTCATCCCCAACAAAGTCGGCATTATGTGTGCGGTTACGGGTGGGTTTCCCCTCCCACCAGTACGCTATGGGGTGTCCAAATGGCATTGGACCGTCTAATAGGTGACACGGAGTCAGAGAATGGATATTTACATAGGGTAATAGATATAGGACTAAAATTTACTCAGATTTTCAGTGTGATAGGATCCGGATACCTGAGAAGTCATAGAGCATACATCTTTCATAAATCTATAATGTAGATGTATGTGTGCTTAGTTAACACGGGCAACAACATATGAAGCCTAGCTTCAAAGTTCATCTAGATCCAATAGAACCCATAGTTAAGACCTCCATGCCTGAACCTTGCAGAGGGGTTGAGAAGAGAAAGTAATGATGATATGAATGACACCCATAACACTTTCATGTAGTATACACGTATCCTTGGATGTTGATCCCTGGAAGAGGATGTGATTGGCTCGATTTGGTTTCCTTGGTTGTGCAATACCTTTCATAAGGTTTCACAGAACAAGACAACTGAGTACCCTTTTGGAGTTACCACTAGCCAAAATAAGGTTCCAGAATTCACAGTTGGTTAGAATATATGGAATCTCCTTGAGATCGGGAAAATTGAAGGATTCCCGACTCAAGTGACTCTTGGTTTGATTTGCTCCATGGATTTCGGGTAAGAGCCTCATTTATGGAAAAAGAAGAGGTTGGACAACTTTTTACCGACCATATAAAACACAGTCTTTACTTTGTCAGGTTGTACGATTTCAAAGGAGATTCAAGAAACTTTTAATAAAATACTAAGTTTTAGATATCTAACTAAGAAATATAAACTAAAATTGAAATTGAAATGGTAGAAAATAGTTTTTTATGATGAAAGTATAGAAAAGAAAAGAATATAAAGTTTTCAGTTACTCCTTTAGATTACGTATTTTGATACAGAAGATTCTTAATAGAGGCAACTACAAAGCATATTTAACGTGATGTCAGAGCAGAGCCTACTACCTCATGTATTCGGAGCATTGGGTTGGAATATATGAACTGGGAAAATGATAGATTAAGAATATTGCTTGGATTTTGTAAGTAAAAATAGAATATAAGAGATTGAAGGGATGAGAGATCAGAATAACAGAAGAGGCAAACTCCCCGCCTCTATCTTTCTTACTGATAGGCTCTCACTCTCTATCTCAAACTCGAGGGGTACAAAGGCTCTCTATTTTTCCTGAGGCTATCTACCTCTGGCCTCTTTCTTTCTTTTTGGATTCCTCTTCCCTCTTTTTATGAGAGTGCAACCCTCCTTTTATGAGAGTGAAACCCTTATTTTATAGGCATTTATAGAGGGACACATAAGGCTTCTTCAATAAGTTTGATAGTTTCGAGCCTAAGATGGAACTGTTGAGTCATTTGAAATACCCAAGAGTAGAAAAATTGAAGCACTACTAAAAGAATCAAAGCAACCGAGCCAACAAAGCACATGAAAACCCACAACCATCTGAGCGTCCACCAGCTCTGCATAGAGCCGACTAAAACACAACCACCCTTTGTGCAAAGTTGGTTATAGCTCAGCCGCCTTAGTGCTAGACTAACCCAAGCTAACTCTGGCTTGATCTAACCCATTCATGGGTTTGTATGGCATGTCTTTAGCGGTGTACCTACTCTCTACTAGGGGGCCACTACACTTTACAAGATTAAGTGGTCCTCTTTTGATAGTGGGATGTCTACAATAGCATATAAACGTCATGGTTGGCTTCAGGAAGGTTTCTACAGTAGAAGTTTATATTCTCACTGTTTAATGTGGTGTGGCCCACAAGAAATTTGGATCTATTTGATTTTTATATTTGAATCCTATTGTGATCTTGCAAAACTTGTGGACAAAGTCGATTGGTCATGGGAATCTTTGTGGGACCCACATGACTTCTTACAATGGGAACTTCTTGTGCTCGTGGCACAAGCAATCCGCATCCCTTTTATTTTATATGATGGTGAAGGTCCTGGGAAGTAATTTGATACTCTAGCTACATAGGAGTCTTGATATATAGGCACTCAAAAATTACATAAAAGGATTTCATGAACTCAAATCAAATATACTAAATCGTGGGAATTAATGCATAATGTCTCATGATTTTTTCAACTTGGGAATTGGACGTCCTTAGGTGTTACCTTTGATTTCTCGATTTAAGTATATATATGTGCATGCATTCACACGTGTTTAGAACCAAAAGAAGTGATATGGAGTATATAGAAATTGCCCAAAAGAGTGAAAGTTCAAATTTCACAAAGCGTGGACCAACCTCGGCGCTGCCACCACCGAATCGGTAGTGCCACCGCAAAAAAAAAAAAAAAAAAAAAAAAAAAAAAAAAAAAAAAAAAAAAAAAGAGCTTTTGGACAGACCCTGACGACGTCATTGCCATAGCAACGATGCCACCACCAAAATTGGATAATAGTCAGCAATGCCATTGCCAAAATATTGTAGTGCCACTAGCACCCCCTCTTCAGCAGTAAACAACATGACCTCCTCTTCAGCAATAAACAACATGTTCAGCAACGAACAGTTTCAATACATTGACTTCAAAAATTCGTATATATTTTTTTACAATTCCGATTGAGGTAATTCAAAAGCCATATTAAATTTAATAAGTCCAGTTTCATGAAAAAAATAAATGAAAAATAAAATAAAAACTCAAAGGCGGTTTCAGACAACTGGTACTTCTAAAATTTTTAGAATTTTTATAAAACTCGAAATTAATGAAATTTGGTGGGGATAAGTTAGAATTGATTATGAACTACCATAAAAATTACAAAAATAATATAATGACTAAAAGTATCAAAAAAATTAGACACAATAGACCTATTGAAACTGAAAATTTCTATAGCTTTACGTCGTCAATGGTCCACACATTTTTTTTCATTTTAGAGTTTTTGTATTAAGTGTCTTCTTAAGAATTGCTTTTGATCATACTAGGAATCATCCTAAACGATTAAATTAGAATTTTCTATTTGTAGTATATTTTACTAATTCAAATAGTTTCTAGTATAGTTGAATTACATTTATAAATTAGGGTAATTAGAGTCGAATCATCATTTTCGCTAATTACAAATAGGATGTGCTATGGATTTACATAATTCAAACTCTAACACCTGATACGAGAAATCTCATTGCTTAACATATTTCAAATATGCCCAGATTAACCGAAGTAGCTCTACTCCGTTCGTTAGTGATCCACTAAACCCAAAACTATAGAAAAATATTTAGCTTGTTGGGCTTGGCATCCATCACAGACGTTGACCCGACGCCGCAGGCAGAATCACTCAATTTGGAGTCAAAGAGCAACACGTGTTGTGTGAGATTGGGCTGAAATTAGGAGGAACTTAAGTTAATTATTCACATTCGATCTTTGCCAAAGTTGTGGCTTCCGGGCCATTAGATCACAACCAAACTTAGGTTACTAACTTAAAGTAATGTCCTACACATATCTATATATTCGCGACCCCGATCGGCGATCAATAACCATTGACTGACTTTTGATCATAACTGTTGATCAGTAGGTTCGATTTATGGGGTGATCGAAGTCTAGCGAAGATCATCATTAAGAAAATCTATCTTTTGGCATAGATTGACTTGTATACCCTTTATTAGACCACAAAATCTAGAAAGAACTTCCCATAGGGTTATAATAGTAAGTACCTATGCATTATGGTTATTTACACGACATTTGGCACTATAAATATCCATTTATTTTACTCCCCATATGAATTTGCCCTAGAAAATAAGAGAAAGAAGAAAAGAAGAAAAGAGGAATAGAATAAATGGTGGGGCCTGGTGCTAGATCACACTGTCCGATCTCCGTGCTTGTCAAATCTTGCAAGATCTCGCCTCTATGGTCGGTTTCACATATTCAACGATTAAAATTCGATAATTCTGAGTCGGAATCTTCTCCCTTTGTTAGGTAAGAGGTTCCCTAGCTATCCGTCTACCTCTTTAATTTGTTTCCTACATTTTTTATCCATTAGGGTTAAAAACCCCATTTCATTTTCGTCATTTCTCCGAAAGCCTACCTCTAAGGTTTGTTCATGCTACTACTTAGGGTCCCAACAATTGATTAAGAGTGGCTCATGTTATTCTGGAGGCTGTATTTGGATGCGACCCCATGTGGATGCCGTTGTACGCTAATTTTAGGCCTCGACTCGTTGAATCGAATTGGGGTTTGCTCGAATTAAGTTAGATATAACTCTTAACCCTTGATTAAAGTCTAATTAAGTTAGAATTTGCGTTACTAATAATGAGATTGTCAATAAATTAGGGTTTGAAGTGTTGTCTTAAATTTTCGATGCTAGGACTACATCCGAATTGAAGATTTTTTAATTTAATGTGAAGATCTACCATCAACCTTTTACTTGAAAATTTTAGATGATTAAATATGTTTTTTTTTTTTTTTGCTATTTGGTTAATAAAATACTTGATGAAATAATTCAGTGGTATGAAATTCCTAATATTAGAACTCTTCGATGTCGAATGTTATGAAATTTTAATATGAATTTAATTATATTGATGTAAATTGAATTGTACTAAATTGTACATGTGTTCAATTGTCATGTGTTGATATATGTTGAATTACGCCGATGTTGATTAGATTGTATTGATTGATACATATACACTTGATGCCTGACATGCATGTACCAGGACGTCCAAATGATGAGTCATATAGTCTATGTATATTAGCGAAAGAGTGACACTTAGTATATAAACTAACATGTGCCATTGGTGACCACAAGATGGACGGATCAAATGAAAGGTCCAAACTTCAAATTAAAATAGTCAATTAGTTCATTATTGTGGGCCAGGACCAAGATCAATGGTTCGGATCACTCTGGACGATTGCCACACACTATTACGGGACACTCAGACATTGCTTGCTGGCAGGACCAATTATGATGACTATTGTTTTTAAGAAGAAAAATCCTCTGGCCTAGTGTGATGGAAGAATAGATACCCAGTTAGTTAGAAATTGCATAGGTTGCATTCTAGTAATTCAAATGTTTATACTTATTAGGCTATTTAAAAATCGGATGGATGAACATTTGTTCGTAATTACACTTATTAAGTTATTTGAAAGTCGGATGGATGAACATTTGTTTGTAATTATACTTGTTAGGTTTTCTGAAAATCGGATGGATGAACATTTGTTTGTTGGGCAGTCAAAAAAATGAACACAATCCAATAGTCCTATTTCAATAAACAAGTGTCTACAAATCACATGTTATGATTATTCAGCCAATCTAATTTTGGAACTATGACTCACCTACAATGGATTCCACCATTAAGCCTATTTAATTTTGACCATGTGTACAATTTCTCAGTACACGCGTATCAAGCTTCATACTCTTTCAGAGTATAAATTAATTCCCCTGCAACGCATCTAGACAACGCTCAAAGCCGTGTGGACCCAGAATGGACGGCCCACAATATAGAAATAGTAGTGGTTGAAATATGGACGTGGATTGGGTACTAGCCCCTCCAAGACTTAGGTAGAGACGTACGGTTTTATCAAAGGCTTTGTGGCCCCACCATGATGTATATGTCTTATCCACACCATCCATCCTTTTTGACAAATCGTTTTAAGGCATAAACCCAAAGAAAAGGCATATTGAAGACTCAAGTGGAACACACCATAGGAAGCAGTGGGGATTGAAAGAGTACCGCTGAAAATTTTTTGGAGGCCCTCAAAGTTTTGGAGCAAACTGATATTTATGCTTTCGTTTCATCCAGGTCCATGTGACCTTATGAATAAGTTAGATGGCAAATAAACATCACGGTGGCCCAAAAGTTTTTCTACCGTGAGAAGACAATTCCCATTGCTTCTTGTAGCGTGGTCTATTCTAAGTATTCAGTTTACTTCATTTTTTGACTCATGCCTTAAAATAATCCGTCAAAATAGATGGATGGCACGGAGAAAAGCGCATAAATCACACTGGCCCACATAGCCCCTGATAGGACCGTCCATCTCTGGCCAGGTCCTGGTGGGGCTAGTAGCCAATCCACGTCCTTGAAATATACTGCCCCAAAATACGGGCACTACTGGGACTCTGCCCGGACACTTGGATTGATGGGACGTTCCATCGAACGTACTGGACAGTCTGTTGGGTCTAAATCGGGTCCCATTGGTCCTGCCCGTGTAGGAAACGGATTGGCTACTCCCCCTGACACCAGCCCCGGAGCTGATGGTCGGTGCTCTGTGGGCCCCACCATGATGTATGTGTTTCATCCATTCCGTTCATCCATTTTTAAATATCATTTTATGTTTTCATCCAAAAAATGGGAGGGATATAAATCTCAAGTGTATCACACCATAGGAAAAAAATAGTGATTGGATATCAATCATTTAAATCCTCCTAAGGCCCGATGCACTGTTTATTTGACATCCAATCCGTTGATTAGGTCATAAAAACCTAGATGAAGGGATAAAACAAAGATCAACTTGATCAAATACTTTTATAGCCCCCAAAAAGTTTTTAACGGTCGAAGCTCATTAAACACTGTTTCCTGTAATGTGGTCCACTTGAGACTGGGATATACCTCATTTGTTTTGTATTATCATAAATTGATCTACAAAAGTAGATGGACGGAATGGATGAAACACATACATCATGGTGGGCCCACAGAGCACCAACCACCAGCTCCGGGGCTGGTGTCAGGGGGAGTAGCCAATCCGTTTCCGCTCGTGTAAGCCAGTGGTGCGGATAATTTGGTGCTGTCCACATGTTTTAACTTCTGACGTGTCCTTGTTTGTCTGCTCCGTGCGACCCGGTTTAGGGACAACAGGAAAATCGGTTATAGTGCCACACAATGTGCTAAATTAGTTGATAAGGGGACGCGGATTCTCCGCCAAAGGCTTTCGCAGAGACTTCCTGAATGCTATGTGAGCCATGTGAGAAATCCTTCCCCATTCTTTTAATAGCTCATTTACGGATCCGTCACCCCAAAAAAAAAAAGGTGGATATAAAACTTAAGTAGGCCAAATGAGAGGGAAAATTAAGAAAAGAAATGCCTACCATTGAAACCTTGGTAGACTACTTGATGTTTAAGTGCCATCCAAATTGTTTTTAAGGTCAATGTTTCAACTGTGGCTTTTTAATATCTAAATGTTTCCTCTTGTGTGGCTCACTTGAGTTTTGTATTCACCTCATTTTTAGCCCTATGTTCTAAATTGAGTTCACAAAACATTTGAATGAGATAGATTCCTTACAAACATCTAGGTCGGCCCCACTTAGCATCCCGTAAACTTCCTGCGGAAGGCTTTGCCAGGAAATCCGCTCTATTGAGCCATTGTACGTTGATTTCTATAATCCACGCGGCAGGAATGCTCCCGCATCGCGCCAGGCTTGCGGAGTATTGCGTCCTCAAGCTGGGCTCAGGCCTAAATTTTAAGCCCGTATGCTAAACAGGTTTGGCTCGGACTTGAATGTCTACAAGTCAGCCCAGCCAAAGGATTTGCCTCATTTTAATGGCGGGATTTCAACTCCTACCGTATGGTCCAGCCGAGATTTGGATCTGCCTCATTCTTGAGACCTAGCCCTAAAAATGAGCTTTTAAAAAGGATGGACGATGTCGTGTGGATATGAGGTAGGCCCCACGGTCAGGGCATCACCCCACCACCGATCGGTCGGACTTACGGACGCAGATTGCATGGTGTAGATTAAAGCACTGTGGTCGGTGCGGTGTTGACGGGTAAATCTGGACCCTTCATGATGTATGAATTATATCCACACAGTCCAACCATTTTTTTACATCATTTTGGAGGATGAGCACAAAATTTAGGCTGATCCAAGGATCAAGTGGACCATACCGTGGGAAACAGCAGGGATTAGCGGCTATCATTGAAAACTTCATGGGAGACGCAGGGGTTTTGGATCAAGCTGATATTTGTGTTTACATTTCCTCCATGCCCGTGTGACCTTGTGAACCGATTGGATGACAAATAAGCATCACGATGAGCCCCAAAAAGGATTTCAACGGTGACATCACGGTTGCCACTATTTTTTTGTATGCGGTCCATTTGAGCTTAGATCTACCTCTCTTTTTTTTGTCCTCGTGAGCTAAATGATCTGATGGGCGGTGTAGATATAATACATATACATCGTGATAACGCTAGTCAACACGGTACAGACTAAGCTGGTGACGCGGATTAGCTACCGACGGGTCAAGCAACGAGACTAGATACTGAAGTGAGGTCACCAAGTTCTGTGGCCCCACTATCAAGTATGTATTGTATCCACACCGTCCATCCATTTTGAGAGATCATTTTAGAGCATGAACCAAAGAATGAGACATATCCAAAGTTCTAGTTGACCCCACCACAGAAAAAAAGTGGAGAGAGTGAGGCCCACCGTTGAAACCTTTCTATTATCACCCATTATGTTTATTTGAGATCCAACCTGTTCATAAGTTAACACAGACATGAAAGAAGAGAAAAAATAAATATCAGCTTGATTGAAAACTTCCGTGGCCCTTAGAAAGGTTTCAATGGTGGGCGTCACTCTCTCAACTGTTTCTCGCAGTGGGGTCTCGAGTTTTGGGATGTAACACTCTCTTTGACTCATGACCTAAATAATCTCTCCAAATGGATGGACGGTGTGGATACAACAAGTACATAGTAGTGAAGCCTTCGGAACTTGGTGACGTCACTTCAGTAGCGCTATGTTAGTAGCTAATCCGCGTCTATAAGCTGTACAATCCGAATCCGACTTCCAACGCAATAATTAATGCTAATTAATAAGCATAAGAGAAATTACATTATTAGGAAGGGTGGCCGACGGTTACCCAAAATAGTTTAACAGACCAAAAATCAATCCTGTCCTTATTTCTAATGTACCACATGATGCTCACCCTTCGAACTGCTTACCTTTGTATGGTCCACCAGAATTAAACAGATGGGAATGATTTTCAGAAATTAGGCCTAAGTTTTTCGTGTGGTATTTAACGGTTGAGTGGAATTTATATAGACACCATCGTGGTTTGTATCCCGTTTTCAAATTATTATTTTTCCACTTGAATTATTAGTCAACCTGATTTTTTATCCTTAATTTTTTTTTTCCACTTGAATTATTAGTCAACCTGATTTTTTTATCCTTAATTTTTTTTTTCCACTTAAATTATTAGTCAACCTGACTTTTTATCCTTAAATATAAACCTAGGATTATACATATACCGATAAAAGTGGATCAGGCGTACGCATCAAGGTAGCGAGTAGCCTCAAAAATAAAGGGCGGCCATACCGAAGAAATTTATTTTCCATTAACATCACACAGACTCACAAACACATCACCAGGGTTATTTTAACGGTCTTTTTGAAAAAATATGCACGCCAGCTCGGATGAGCTCCACCGGACGCGGATTATCTACTGGCGGCTTAAGTAGCTATCTAGCTGATGAAGTGACGTCACCAAGTTACGTAGAGCCGGCTATGATATATGTATTTTATCCACACGCGGTATTCATTTGGAAAGATCATTTTAAGCCCTGAGCCAAAAGTGAGGCAGATTCAAAGCTCAAGTAAACCCAACATTGAAAACTTCTTTGGAACTTCATAATGTTTATATATATATATATATATATATATATATATATATATATATATATATATGAAAAGGTACAATGCGCTGGAGCTGATTTTAACTCCCCATGAGGTCGAGCTGTGTGGGCCCCACCGTGATACGTTTCGAACATCTACCCCATCAGTCAGATGCACCATTCCATCGTGGGCCTAGGTCTCAAAAATCAAGTCAATCCGTGACTTATGTGGGCCACACCACATACAGAAGTGGAGAGGGGCCGTGCACCATTAAAACATTCATAACCATTTTTGAGGGCCCACCGAGATGTGGTTTAAAAATCCAGCCCATCCATTATGTGTGTCCCACTTGAATGAGGGTTCAGACCAAGTTTTAGGCACATGTAAAACTCAGGTGGGCCCCACCAAGTGCTTTTATATGTTTTAACGGTGTCTTCACATATTTTAGATGGTATGGCCCACCTAAGTTCCGTATATGGCTGATTTTTGGGACATCCCATAATTTAAAGGGGACCCATCAAATGCACGGTGTTGATGGTCGAAACACATCACGGTGGGGCCCACACAGCTCGACCTCACGGGAGCTAATTGTGAGCTCCAGCGCATTGTTCCTTTTCCACACACACACACACACACACACACACATATATATATATATATATATATATATATATATATATATATATTCCCGTGAGGTCGAACTGTATGGGCCCCACCGTGATGTGTTTCGACCATCAACACCGTGCATTTGATGGGTCCCCTTTAAATTATGGGATGTCCCAAAAATCAGCCGTATACGGAACTCAGGTGGGCCATACCATCTAAAATATGTGAAGACACCGTTAAAATATATAAAAGCACTTGGTGGGGCCCACCTGAGTTTTTGATGATGTTGAAACTTGGTCTGAACCCTCATCCAAGTGGGACACACATAATGGATGGGTTGGATTTGCAAACCACATCTCCGTGGGCCCAAAAAACATCCCATGAATGTTTTAATGGTGCACGACCCCTCTCCACTTCTATATGTGGTGTGGCCCACACAAGTCACGGATTGTCTTGATTTTTGAGACCTGGGCCCATGATGGAATGGTGCATCTGACTGATGGGGTAGATGTTCGAAACGCATCACGGTGGGGCCCACACAGCTCGACCTCATGGGACGTGCCCATCAACTCGAGCACATAGTACCTTTTTCCACACACATATATATATATATATATATATATATATATATATATATATATATATAGGGCTGTACATCGAGTCGAGGTGGGCCAAGCTCGGCTTGACTTGTCCATTCTATACTCGAGCTCGTGCTCGCCCTCGAGCTCAACATTGAAGCTTGGCTTGTTTGCCAAAGCTTTCGAGTCGAGTTCTAGTCGAGCTAGTAGTTCGAGTCGAATCAAGTTTATCTCAAGTTGAGTCGAGTTTACCTCGGTAGGGTAAGGGAAAGAAAAAGAGGGAATGGGGACGGGTATGGTCAAGTATGGTTTTTTAGTAAAAACTTTTAATTTTTAACTTATTTTTTTAACTTAAATATGTATATTATATATATATATATATAATATTATTAAAATATATTACTCGAACTGAGTCAAGCTCGAGCTCGAGCTCGAGTTGAAATACACCATGGTCAAACTTGGCTTGAACTCAACTTGAGCTTTAGTAAACAAGCTTGACTCGCCTTGAATCGGCCTTTCAAGTCGAGTCAATCCGAGCTGAGTCGAGCTAGCTTGACTCGTGTACAGCCCTATATATATATATATATATATATATATATATATATATATATATATATATATATATATATATATATATATATATATATATATCGAGAGAGAGAGAGAGGAACGCTCAGCTATGCACTGGTTCGCACGTCATTATGTGCAAACCTTCCTATCAACCGTCGGATAAGGTAGACAGTCTGGATGAAGGCGCTCTTAGCGCGAGCTTAAAAAAGCAAGTTTTCTTCTCTCACACACCTCTTCACCCACTATTCGAAGGATGCGGCGAAAGCCTTTCCACATAAAATTCTTTCGTTGGATACTAGGTGGGTCCTACCAAGATGTTAATGATAAATCCACACCGTCCATACATTTTTAAAAATAATTCTATGGTATGAACCCAAAATTGAGGTAGATCAAATTCTCAAGTGGGCACACAGTGTTGATTGAACTCTCACCATTAAAAACTTCCTGAGGCTACCAAATTTTTGGATAAAGTTGATATTTGCTCTTTTTTTTTTCCCTTCATCCAGGTTTGCATGACCTAATCTACAGGTTGGATGTCAAATAAATATCACGGTAGCCCTTAAAAAATATTTAACGGTGAGAATCATTATCACCGCTGCTTCCTGTGGTGTGGTCCACTTGAGATTTGGATCTGCCTCAGTTTTTAGATAATGCCCTGAAATGATAAGGAAAAATGGATGGACGGGGTAGATTTCTCAAAAACATCATGGTTGGTCCTACCTAGATTTCTAACGAACTTTACAAATTGCGTGCGTAATTAGGAGGCAAATTTGATTTCCCATGAAAGCCTTTCGCAGGAAGTTCCTGCGCAAGGATGCTGGGTGGGGCCCACCACCATGTTTTTTGGAAATATACTTTGTTCATCCATTTGTCGAGCTCATTTTAGGAAAATCTACCAAAAACGAGGTGGATCCAAAACTAAAGTCGGTCACATGAGAGGGATAATTGGAGAAAGAAATACCTACCGTTGAAATCTTCCTAGGCTCCGCCTTGATGTTTATATGCCTTCAAAACCGTTTATAAGGTCATTAACACAGGAATGAAGAGAAAATATAGAAAATTTATCCTGAAAAAAAGCTTTTATGATCATAAAAATGTTTCAATGGTTCTCACTGAAACCCTACTGTTTCCTCTTGTGTGGCCCAGTCGAGTCTTAGATCCACCTTGTTTTTTGTCGCTTGTCCTAAAATTAGCTTGCAAAATGGATGAACGGAATATATTTTCCAAAAACATGGTGGTGGGCCCCACCCAGCATCCTTGCCCAAGAACTTCCTGCCAAAGGCTTTCGCTACTAACCGAAGGATTAGTGCGGATTTGGCTAGAAATTACCGGAGGCAGATTAGCTACTAACCGGTTGAATAGCATGATGATTTCATCAAGTTTCATGGGATTCATCATGATGTATGTGTTATATCCATCACGAATATTATTTTTTTTTTCTATATAAAAATGCCTAATCCAATTCTTATTTGGCCCCATGAAGGTTTTAGTGGTGAGTGATCAATCCCCACTGTTTCATGTGGTTTGACCCAGTAGAGTCTGAGATCTACCTCAAATTTGGAATTAAATCCTAATATGTGATGGTGAAACTAATGGACAAAGTTGATTTCTCACGGACATTGGGCCAGATGAAGCTTCCGCCAACATGAACTTCCTTACTCGTGGAGGAACAAGCAATTTGCATCCGTTTGAAATGATCGAAATCCAACAACCAATGTGACGTATACTACTGTAATACGTCGGGTTGTACCCTTGCAAATGGACGCCAATTGCCTGTAGCGCCGGGCTTTAGGGATTCCTGCATCATTGAGCTTTGTATGAATGGGCGGGAGCTTTGAGTGGTCATGTGATGTATGGGTTTAATCTGCACCGTCCATCCATTTATCTTCACCATTTCAGGGCATTGTCCCAAAACTGAGGCAGATCCAAATCTCAAGTGGGGCCAACAGAGGACCCTCAATTACGCTTAATGCGTCCTACCCTGCCCCTACCTAGCTCGAAACGGGCAAGAGCTTTGAGTAGCCACCGTGAAGTATGGGTTTATCCACACCATTCATCCATTTTTTTAGCATCATTGTATAGCATAGAACCAAAATTTAGACAGATACAAGGCTCAAGTGGACCACGCCATAGGAAGCAGCAGTGATAATAATTCTCACCATTGAAAATTTTCTAGGGCCATCATGATCTATATTTGCCATCCAACCTATTCATAAATTTACATAGATCAGGATGGAGAGAAAACACAAATATCAGCTCCATCCAAAACTTCTTTAGCCCCCATGAATTTTTCAACGGTAAGGGTTTAATCCCCACTGTGTAGCCCACATCTATCTTGGATCTGCCATATTTTTGAGCTACTAGCTTAAAATGATGAAAAAAATGGATGGACGGTGTGGATAAGACGGTAGAAAACATTACTGTGGCCACTCAAAGCTACCTCCTACTGCAGAGATGAGCAGAGGTAGGACGCGATATGCATCCACAGACTCCCTGACGAAGTGAACGTCACCAAGTTCTGTGGGCCACACCATAATGTATGTTTTGTATCTACACCGCCCATCCATTTGGGGAGATCATATTAGGGCATGATCCAAAGAATGAGTCAGATCCAAAGATCTAGTGGACCCCACCACAGAAAATAGCGGGGAGAGTGACGCCCGTCATTAAAAAGTTCCGAGGGCCACAAAAGCTCTCGATCAAGCTAACATTTATGTTTTCCCTTCTTTCATGTATGCGTTAACACATGAACAAATTGGATCTCAAATAAAAATTATGGTGGACCTTCTGAAGGTTTCAATGGTGGGCATCACTCTCACCATTGTTTTCTATGGTGGGGTCCACCCCAGCCTTGAATTTACCTCATTCTTTGGACCATATCCTAAAATGATCTCTCCAAATGTATGGATGGTGGGGATACAACACATACATCATGTGGGGCACACATAACTTGGTAACGTCAATCCAACAGTCTCTGGCTAAACCTACGCTAGTATCCAATCCGTGTCAACCTCTGTGGTGACGCGGATTTCCTGTGAAAGCCTTTGGCATGAAGTTCTTGGGCAAGGATGCTGGGTGGGGCCTACCACCATGTTTTTGGAAAATATATTCCGTTCATCCATTTTGCAAGCTAATTTTAGGACAAGCGACAAAAAACGAGGTGGATCCAAGACTCATTTGGGCCACACGAGATGAAACAGTAGGGTTTCAGTGAGAACCATTGAAACATTTTTATGATCATAAAAGATTTTTTTTAGGATAAATTTTCTATATTTTCACTTCATCCCTGTGTTAATGACCTTATAAACGGTTTTGATGGCATATAAACATCAAGGCGGAGCCCATGAAGGTTTCAACGGTAGGTACTTCTTTCTCCAATTTTCCCTATTGTGTGGCCCACTTTAGTTTTGGATCCACCTCGTTTTTGGTAAATTTTCCTAAAATGAGTTCAATAAACAGATGAACGGAGTATATTTCCCAAAAACATGGTGGTGGGCCCTACCTAGCATCCTTGCGCAGGAACTTCCTGCGAAAGGCTTTCATGGGAAATCAAATCTACTCCTAATTACGCACACAATTTGTAAAGTTCTGTTAGAAATATAGGTAGGGCCAACCATGATGTTTTTGAAAAATCTACCCCGTCCATCCATTTTTACTTATCATTTCATGGCATTATCCCAAAACTGAGGCAGATCCAAATCTCAAGTGGACCACACCATAGGAAGCAGCGGTGATAATGATTCTCACCGTTAAACATTTTTTAGGGACCACTGTGATATTTATTTGACATCAAAACTGTAGATTAGGTCATGCAGACCTGGATGATGGAAAAAAAGCAAATATTTGCTTGATCAAAAAATTTGGTAGCCCTAGGAAGTTTTTCATGGTGAGAGTTCAATCAACACTGAGTGGCCCACTTGAGAATTTGATCTACCTCAGTTTTGGGTTCATACCATAAAATTATTTTTAAAAATGTATGGATGGCATGAATTTATCATTAACATCTTGGTGGGACCCACCTAGTATCCAGCAAAAGAATTTTATATGAAAAGGCTTTCACCGCATCCTTGGGATAGTAAGTGAAGAGGCATGTGAGAGAAGGAAAAGTACTTTTTTAAGCTCGCGCTAAGAGCACTTTCATCCAGACCGTCTACCTTATCCGACGGTTGATAAGAAGGTTCACACATAATGACGTGTGAACCAGTGCATAGCTGAGCGTTCCTCTCTCTCTCTCTATATATATATATATATATATATATATATCTGGTATTTGTGTTTTTCCTTCGTCCTTGTCTGTGTGAACTTATGAATAGGTTGGATCTCAAATAAACATCATGGTGGGCCTAGTAAGGTTTCAATGGTGGGTATGTCCCACTGTTTTCTATGGTAGGGTCCACTTGAGCTTTGGATTTGCCTCATTCTTTGACTCATGTCCTAAAATGATCTCTCCAAATAAATGGACAGTGTGGATAAAATACATACATTATGTGAAGGCCCACTTGATGATGTCACTTCAGTAGTGAGATAGCTACTGAAGCCATCAGTAGCTAGTCCTCTCCTGCTTCACTTTAGTGTTGATGTAAAATCACCCTTGACCATTAGGTGTGTCACACTATGTTAATTCAATGAAAAAAAATCAGTTTGATTCCTGACTTAACTAGGCTACAACATCGGAAACATTGTACACAACAAGAGTTACCCTGCAAACTATTTTCCCCCTCTGTAATCACAAATGGGCCTTAATTTTTACTCTGTGCCTAAACATTGGTGTCACATGTAATGTTTAGAGTGAATTTTATACAATCACCACAGTAGACTCTATAATAATAAAGGGTGGACATCTCTCTTGCAACTGTTTCATTTATTGTGGCCTACTAAAATAACAAGTAAGCCTGGTGTTTTCGCACTTGGCATATATGGGATTGCACATCTAACAGTCATAGTAGATCTCACATACACTCTACGGTGGCCCTTAAAAAACTAAGGGTATGCGTCCATTTAATTTATAAAATTTCTTTTGGCTGGGTTTGATCGCAACTCTCTATAAAAGTTAGAGACTGGGCTCGGGCTTGACTTTTCTGGCCTCTCACATGCCTGAGCCATATTTGAGCTTAGTTTGAACAATGAAGGTTGGCCCATCCGTAACCCAACTTGTTAACACGCCTAATTGTAATTAGAGCTGGGCATCGAGTCGAGTCGGACCGAGTTAGGGCTAACCTGACTCGATCCGGTTTTAAAATAGGCCTGACACGAACTCAACTCGACTCGGTATTGAGTCTAGCATGCATGAACCAATCCCAATTCGGGTCTGGCACGGACTAATCCAAACCGAGTCTGACTCGGTTAAAAGTACCGAGTCGGTTCGAGTTGGCACTGATTCAGATCGAGAGATGAGAGAGGGAGGGAGTGGAGAGGAGATAGAAGAGGAGGAGGGTGGTGATGGTGGTGGGTAGTTGTCGGGCTTAGAAGAGGAGGGAGTGTAACATCCTGAATTTTCACTGTTTTGGATTTTAAAAAATCCTTGATTTTTTTTAATTAACTTATAATATCACTTAATGACCATTAGCACTCAATGTTAGTTTATACTGGGGTGGGACCAGTCTAGTTATGATGGGACAAAGTGCGGGCCGTCAAGTCAGATAGTCCGTTTACACCTAGCAACAGCCTGTGTGGGCCACCCAATGACCGAGGAGGGTCAGAAATTTAAAAAATTTAGGGAACTGAAGATCTCATGGGCTTGTGGTCCATCGCGGACCACGGACCCAGTGGACACCCAGAATTGGAATCTGGCACTTGCCAAATTCACCCTACCAATGCCAGATTGGAATCTGGAACTTGTAAATAAAACTGAGATACTAGGCTTTCCAGCCGTCGGATTTCTTCCAAAATTACGGTGAAGGTTTAACATATTTTTCTACACCCGCCCATAAAATCTGGGTCCCGATCGTGTCACGGTGACCGTTGATCGCAAATCAGACCCGTACGATCAAACCCCATATCCAATCACTCCCAAATTTCACATGGCCCTTCATCGGGCCATGGAGCACCTATCCTATAAGTTTCATGGCCAGGGGCGACCAGAGCCACCCCAATCATCGAAATGGGCCTCATAGGGCCATTTAAAGATCGGAACCGTATGCTCAAACCCCACCTTCGTTGATCCGTTTGTCCCCAAACTTTGCATGACCCCTCATTGGGTTATAAGACACCTACACACGAAATTTGGTGGCTAGAGGGGTGTTAGGATCATCCCAACACCAATAGGGAGTCCTAGAGGACTATTTTAGGAAATTGTGGAAACTTAAGGCCAAAGGGCCCAACTCTAGCAAATAAATCCCTAACCCTTATCTCATAACCCTCACCACAACCATCATTGCAAAGGGAGAAAGAGAGAGCTAGAGAGCAAAGAGAGAAGAAAGAGAATGTGAAGGGGAGCAAGGTGGACCCTAGATCAAGGTGGGGCCCAAGGAAATCAAACCCCGCAACTCCCTACATCTTCTCCAAGAAGAATCCCTCATTCAAGACCGCTCTTTTCACTCCGTTGATCATCAAGGTAAGATCCATCACCCATTTTCGTTGAAACCCTTGTGATGAGGGAGATTTTACATGGAAACCTAACCTACCAATGTTTGCTTTAGGGATCCCGACCGATCGACCCCAAATTCCACATCTCCTATGTCGTTCCCAAGCCTTCAACGAATCCGAAGGTGCGGACTATTAATCTTAGGTGGCCTAGCACCAATTATATCATGAGTATAATGATTTTGCTTATTTGGATGAGGCATTTGTAGAATCTAGAGAGACCCTAGAATTTGGGTGTTTGTTTGGGAGATGTATGGAATTGTATGTTTGTTTAGTTTTTCTTATGACCGTGTTTGTGCCTCTCACATGCTCAAGTTTTAGTGGATGATTATTTACTCATATGTTGCGTGATTTTCTCATATATTATTGCTTATGACATGTATGATGCCTTGCCCTTGTGCATTTTAATTCCTTGAAGATGAGGGAAGTGTTTCACTTCCTCGCTAACCCACACCTCTCACGTACACTTTGTTTATGATAATGTAACATACTCGTTAGGAATATCTGAATTGTATGATAGGATGTATGCAACATGATACCGTATGCTAGTTGATAACCTTGATGTTGGTATGCTATGAATCATCATCAAACCCTTGGATTGGTCAGGAACATGAGGTGAGAAGGCAGTCCCATTAGTTGGACTACTTTAAGACTAAACCCGCAGATTGGGCGGGTGCGTATAGGCGACAATAGTTCAACTACATGGGTCTATTGTACCCGATGTCGTTCGTCACATGCTCGTCTGACTCGTGCGGTTTAGCCTATTACTGATAAATCTTGATTGGTAACCATGTTTGCTCACATATGTATGGAACCTGGAACACCTTACCACTGTTACAGCCCACCGATAACCACTTGAAGTTGATCCACTGCCTCGTAAGATGGGCATGGTGGAATGGGACACTGTGTCCAAGCTGTCGGCCTACGCTGGGGTGACGCGCCTCCCCGTAGTGACCGCGATCGATCCCTTCCTCTCGGCACTCCCCATGTGCTTGGAGTCAGGGATGGGGAACCCGACGGGATCAAGGATCGAGGGGTCTCGGCTTCACACGTTGGGAGGCCTTGGCCTCGCAATCAGATTAGGGCATTGATATGTGCGGTGTACCAGATTTCTAAACCTGCTGGATGAATGGACTTAACTAAGAACTCGGCTAACACGATCGCATTACATCGCACTAGTTAGGGTGGCGACTCGGCAGTCGAGGTCGCCTTGAGGGAGTGTTGACATACGCGATTGTTAGATGGAGTCGCTCGAGGGAGTGTTGTGGTAAGGGCATGTATCATATCATCCATCATGCACATGCATTAATAAGATTTGTTAGGTGCTTGTGAATATATTATCTTTCATTAAATCCATAATTTAATTGATGCCTGTTGTAACTTAAGACTAATAGCACCCACTGAGTTGATCACTCACTCCCACTTTAGGATGGTGTTTTAAAACACCAACTAGACATTTTATTAGATGCAGGTGAGGCGGAGCTCGGCGAGCCGAGTGAGGTGAGCAAGGATAGGGGAGAGGAGCTTCCTTGCTTCCAGACTCTCGATGGATCCTTTTTGTTGAGTTCGGGTTACTGTGGGGTATGGACCAGGGCCCTAGTCGCTTTGGGTCATGTATGGGTGGGACTAGTTCCCTATTTAGACGATTCTGGATTCGTCGTTTAGATATTTTTTTATATTTAGTAGCAATTGATACTGCTTTATGATGTACTTATGCCTCATGCCTTGCTAAATCCTCCATTGGTTATGAATCATCTAAATGTAATCAAAATATGAAGCCCACTAAGGCATCCATGACACTTGGGAATTCGAGAGCCGGGTTCTTACACGACCCTCGAAAACCCAGGGCGTTACAGGGAGGGAGGGAGTGGAGAGGAGAGAGAGAGAGGAGGAGGAGGGTGGTGGGTGTTTATCGAGCTTGGAAGAGGAAGAGGATGAGGGAGGGAGGGAGAGAGAGTGTTTAGTATCGGGTCGGGGTCGGGTGCAGCTATAGGGTTAGATATACTTAAAAAATTAGGATTTTTTTATTATATATATACCTGAATCTGAGTTAAGCCGATTTCAAATCAAGTCAAGTCTGACCGAATCGAGTGTCGGGTCAAGTTACTAGGTAACTCAAACTCGACTCAGTTTGAATTCGGATTGAGCGAAGCCTACTCGGTTCGGACCGACTCACTAATTTAGCTTGGGTCGAGTTGGGTCTAAACGAGTCGGACGAGTCGAGTCCTGCGAGTCGAGTTGTCCTGTGCCTAGCTCTAATTGTAATGGTTATACGTGGGCCAAGGGGCCTTCATCTTACAATTCATTTATCTAATGGATACAACCGTTTACTTTGATTTTTTTGGAAACGGATTATTAGTGAACCCAACAATGCTGAAACACCTAAGCATACTATGTGGGGCTCACAATGATGTATGTATTTTATCCACACCATCCATTTGTTTTATTGGCTCGTTTTAGGGCAGGAGCCCCAAATGAAGCATATCCAAAGCTCAAGTAGACTACACCCAAGAATGATGGAGATCGAATGCTTTATCATCATTAAAAACTTCTTCGAGGCATTGGAAGCTTTGGATCAAGCTGATATTTGTGCTTTCCCTAATCACCCTGATCTATTTTGACCTTATGAACGGGTTGGATGGTAAATAAACATTAAGGTGGGCCCTAGAAAGGTTTCAACATATCCTCATTATTTTCATGTGGTGTGGTCCACTTGAGCTTTGAATAGGCCTCAATTTTGGGCTCATGCTCTAAAATGAGTTAGCAGAGTGGATGGACAGTGTGGATAAAATACACATCCTGGTGAGCCTCTAAAGTCCAATCTCCAAGGATATCCGTGGTGTTGGATTCATTAAGCAATTTATGTTCGATATCCTATCCTTGTAGTGTGATGGCAGCTAGAACAACTATTCAATCACTTGCATGATTCTCCAAGTCACATTGAGAAGGCACTCTAAAGTTTCATGCCTTTTGATTATTTTGTTATTATTTTCCACCCTTTATTAAGGAAAAATGGTCATGGAATTGGTTTTAGGTGAATTTAACCTATAGCTAGTGTGGCAAGCGATGTGTTCTCAATGATATATATAGATTTATGAATAAGTTATCATTGTGGAAAAACATTCACATACAATTAATGTGGCATGTGGGGGAGTAGAAATGCAAAAGAAATGTGTTAAACTAGAATTTCAAAGTAAAAAATAAAATAAAATAGTAAGAGACAAGGCATGGAAATTTACAAGGTTCACTAAGATGCTTACATCTACGAGGTAGCCGTACAATTTTTTTTTCTTCACATGACAACCTAGACCCCTAACACATGATACCCTATACCCTCACATGACAACCGAGACTCTTAACACATGACAACCTAGATCCATATTATTAACACATGACAATGTAGATAGTTAATACAAACAACCCATACCTTTAATACATAACAACCACTTCAATCAAGGTAATACATTACAAAATCCAAATTGTATCTCCTTCATTATCTTCTACATGACAACTACAACCATCCTTATCTATCTTAAATCTCTTCTGACAACCACTTCTCCTCACAACGACAACAACAACTACAACCATCATTCTGTATTCATAACCAAAAGTGGTTTCCATCTCTAATAAAATGTTATTCTACAAAAAATAAAATAAAATAATTAATTAAAATGTCTTCCATATATCAATGTCTTATATCTCTAAGAAATGTCATCACAGTAAAAATAAAATAAAAATTTAAGGCCTTCAAAGTTGTTGGCGGTGCCCATGTGTCGAAAAAGTTGATGGCGGTGAACATATGCTGGAAAAAGCAATCGAAAGGGGTGGTGTTGGGTCCCTGAAAAGTATGTTTGAAAATGAAGAAGAAATCATAGAAAAATAGTAAAAAAGAAGAAAAAGAAACTTCGTACAACTAGAGTTGTACACGAGTTGAATTGCGTCAAACTTGGCACAGCTCCGCTTGGCTCAGCTAGCAGCTAACCCCAGCTTGAACTCAGCTCGGCTCGGTCCTCAACCCTGACTAGCCAACTCAACTCGGTTCGGTTAGCATCTTGGGCCAGTTCGAGCCTATGAGACATTTTCTCAAACACATATAATGGATCTTCAATCTCTCACATAATGCAAAACAGTAATAACACCTCACATGTATTTCATTAAACACTCAACAAACTACATAAAAAACAAGATATGATAGCAGTTCTCTAGTATAAAGCTTTTTTTTTAATGATTTGTTTCGTATCCATTCATTCCTCTCCACTAGCTGATTTTGTGGAGAATGTACGCATCTGAAACAACACTTTGTTGAGTCATTTCATCAAACACTTGGCGAACAACATCAAGATAAAAATAACCGAGTCACCAAACCGATTCAATTTGAGTTAATTCGAGTTGAGGTTCGAGCCGAGTCGAGTTGAGCTCGGGCAAGTTCGAACTCGGCTCGAAATTTTTTGATCTCAAAAAACAAGCTCCACTTGGTCCGAATCTAATTTTAAGCCGAGGTTAATCGAGCTTTTCCAAGTCGAGTCTAGCAAGCTGACCGCGAGGTGTACAACTTTAATAACAACCATCAAATCCATAATAAGGATATTTCCATTCACTGAATTTTCAAAAAGTTATCATAATACCAACCAAGAAATATATATAAGAGGTTAGATTTGACAATACCACTAGCTGTCGCTATAAATAAATAAATAAAACCTTGAAATCCTGTCACATCCCGTATCTCAGCTGGCTCACAAATGCCCAACGCCAACCATTGATCCTTGAGTGTGTCTTATATCCATGCGGACTCCAACCATTGATCCTTGATTGGGCCCATAATGTTATATGTGTCTTATATCCACGTTGTCTAAATGCCATATCATTTTAGGGCTTGAGGCCGCACATGCAGCATATCCAAATATTAGGTGGGCCACATCACAGGCGTAGTGGCGACTGACAGTTAAAAACTTTTTATGGGCCACGAAAGTTTTGGATCAAGCTGATGTTAGTGTGGTCCCTTCACCTTATCTAAGCCCATGTGACCTTATCAACAAGATAGATGACAAATAAATATTTCTGGTGGCCCCAATTTATTTTTTTTAAATGGATATCATTCAATCACTATTAATTCCTATGGTGTGGTCCACCTGAGATTTGGATCTATTGCATTTTTGGGCTCGTGCCCTAAAAAAGTAAGGATGGCATAGATATAAGAGACGAACATCACGGTGGCCCCACAGGGATCCACCAAAGTCGCGTCCCAAATCCCACCCACCCATGCCTCGCAGTGGTTTTCCGCTGACGCTGGACGGGATGTGTCTCCAGCTATCACACCCCAAAATTTGGGTACCCGAATAGGGCTCCTCAATACCCGAATTCTAAGCACATTAGCTAAAATTTATATATTATCATTAATGCACAAGTAAATACTCAATCCCACAAGGCTATGTACATATAAAATAGAAAAAGACAACTACTAATTCCAAACTTAATTAAACAACATTGTACCATACCATCAATAACTTAAGCAACCAATTATATTAAATAACTTAACTTATTACATTAACATTTGAAATTTCAAACTAAGCCTAATAACAATGCAACTAATAATAAAGGCCCGTCTGCTCGAAATATTCCAACCTCGCACCTGTATAGTTTAAATTAACGTGAGCACAACGACTTAGTAAGATCGTCTCTGTAAGACCTGTATCCTAGTACCACACCTTCCTTCCAACTCTCGCGATCCTCTCCATCATATTCCAGCGACCCGCGACTTGTAAATAACATTTGCACGCGACCCTTAGTCACATCCCGAAGATCTGAGTCGACTCGACTCGAAATTTATATCATTGCGACTGCACCGTCGCCGCGTCTTGCGCACCAATGCGACGCTTAGGGTAGGAGTTGTGGGCCTGCATGTATTTCAAGGGAACATCGCGCGTTGTGAAATCCGAAAGATTCCAGTTGGGAGAGAATCTCTACACTACTTAGCCTATGCCTAGCCTATGGGTCATCATAGCCTAGCCACCCATGCCTATCCCCCATCATTACTAGCAACCATGCTTCCCTCTCTCTCTTTCTCACATCCAAAGTTAAATCTCCGTGCATGCTTCTTACACCACCATCATTACTCACCATCATCATTCCTCTTATATCTCTTACACAATCCGTCATAGCTCTCATCCCATGCCTTCTTACTCTACTCTTCTCCCCCATTTCTCTACTCATTCTCTAGCAACCATTATAGAGAAAATCCTAGGGGAGAAGGAGAACCCCAAGCTCAACCCATTTCCTACCCCAATCTCATCATCTCAACCATCCAAATCCCATCTTCCACTATTAAAGAGGAAGCTTAATAGCCAAGGATTCCAAGGAACCAAGAAGAAGATCAAGAGGTGGGTGTTTATAGGGTTAGATCTTCATTTTATTCATGGGACAAGTGGGGCCCATTTTGGACCAAAGGTGTTGCCAATGGCCCACCATGATATGCACATGTATTTCATGATAGGGCCATTCTCCATGGACCCCACCATGATGTTTATTTTGATATCTCATTGCAAGAAAGCCACCTAGACCTTGATCTTGGTGGTGGAAATGGGATTTTGTAACATCCCGAATTTTTGCCAACCTGGAATTAGACGTCTGTAGGCAATGGGTCTATCTTAACACCTGATTAACTTCTCAACCACTCAATTCAAAGGTCTCAAATCCTTCATTTCAACCATTTCTAGAAAAACCTCACCTTTCCTTCACAAATCTCATCTTTCACCACCTCGTTCTTTAAATCCTTCTAAGTACTTTTACCCTAGACACTATCTTAAACTAGCTAAGTAGGATAACTTGGATCACCTTATATACAAACTACAAAGGCCTAAGTACCACCTCAGATAGAAATCTTATAGGACTAAATCCTTTAGAAATGAGACAAAGTAACTAAGTGCTAAACTAGATTAGCTATGAAATTCGCTTGATCCACTTTAAATACGATCTGCAAGACCCAAAACTTGTAGAATCATTAATACTAGGTTACCCTCAAATCTAGGATCAATCTCATTACCCAGTTGCTCTCGGGAGCATCATGAAACTCCGTATCAGATCTAGACCGCACATCGGGAGTCTGAGTAATACGAAGTTAAGGACTTAGGACCGCTATGCTGGGCTTGACAACCATCTCAGAAATCAAATCCAGACAGTGTCACACGGCTGTTTGCTTGAGTCTGGAGCGTGAGAGGGTGAGAACACTTGTTTTCTTTACAAAATAAATATCTCAAATAGTAATCTGAGACTTGTTACTTGCGGGTCAGTATTAAGCAACCTGACCGTCAGAATCTGACCCAAATACACCCTCGGATCAGGAAAAATTTCATAAACATATCCATGTACTTAGAATTTTTGATCGGGTTTCACTGACCGTTGAACTGAAACTGGTCCGCCACGCGTGATCTGGGAATCCGAATGAAACAAAAACTTAACTAAACCTAGATCCAGTGTTAGTGAGCTTAAGTCCGACCGCACACAGAAAAGGGGCCGTCAGAAGCCCTACGTTGAGCTGAAACTAGCTCGCTTTGGTTATAACCTAGGTATACCTTGACCATAAGTCTATTCTGGAGAGTTTCTAGGTTATATAAGGACCTTAAAACCCTCTCTCTCACAGCCATACGAATTTGAGAGAAACCCTAGAGAGAGAAGAGAGAAAAGAGAGAGAAAGTGTGGGAGATGTGGGAGGATCTCCCTGACGCTTTACCCTGTCACTCTACAAGCTCTACCACTTCGTTCTAATCGCTTTCCTGGTGATTCCGGCATCATTTCTAGGTAAGAAACCCTAACCCTAATCTGATTTGGGGTGTTGATAGTTGTAGGTTATGAAATAGCTAACCTATCTCATTCTATATGTTGTCATACTACCGAATACGGAAGCTTAGCAAACCTATCAACTCCGTTACGATTCTACGACAAAAGGTGCGGACTTTAGGTGTATAGGTTATGGTTTTCAACGCTTTCAATGTCAGATAATGATAGATTCATAATTTGCATGCAATTACACATGTACAAAGTGCTTTCTCTTTTCTGTTTCGATTAAAGACGTAGAATATGGAATTTTACATATTCTAGGTATTCGTAGAAAATACCGTATACGTATAAATTTTGGAAATATATTTTTCATGATTATTTTTTGTATGAATATAATATATATGGATAAAATACTTAGTTGGTGAAAGGACTTGCCATAATACATGATTTGCTAATATACACTATGTATGTAAAAATAGTGTATTCTAGAAAGTACCGTATACGTATAAATTTTGGAGATGTGTTTGCCATGATTAGTTGTTGTATGAATATATTATATATTCATAAAATACTTACTTGGTGAAAGGACTCGCCCTAATACATGTTTTACTAATATACACTATGTATGTCGTAATAGTATATTCTAAGTGTTTGTGAAAATGCTTGTGAGAGTAAGTGTTTGGGTGATAGTGTCCTAGGTACGTGTTGAGATGGGATTCTTAACTACCTTAGAGACGTGTATGATTTCCTCCACGTTAGTTGTTTACTTTAACCGCTTACTTATGAAATATGTGTGTTTGTATTCTTGTTTATATAGTGCTTTATAACATGCTTTATAACATGCTTTATAACATGCTTTATGACATGCTTGTTAACTTGCTTAAATTACTTGTTTATTTAGTTTGCTTTGATTACTTCAATGTCTAAGTTGTATTCCATAAATCCGTGAAGGGTGATGGGGGAGTGGTGCAATGTTTCTGCGTAACAGCCCTGATAGCCCTAAGCGGACAATATTGGATATTTGATTGTATGATTTGAAATCTTGATCCATCACTGCTTTAACTGTTCTGTAATTGATTGTGTTTAGGGCTATGATTATAGCCCAGGCAATCGATAATAGGATCGAATTCGTGGCTGAGATTCATTCGCCACGTAGGACGTGTTTGACGAACCCGAGTCGTGCATTGCTTGTCGACAATGGTTAGGCCACACGAAGTGCTTATGCACTTCATGTCGTACAACTTAACGGGTGCTTGTGCTAGTCAAACTCGTCAAGTAACCCGATCTGCCTAATGTATGTCCACCATGTTTGGTCGCTACTGCTTGAACCTAGGGTACCAAACTTACCAGTGGAATCCTATTAACCATGGTACCTCGATCCGTTAAGACTCATGAGTCGGACATGGTGGTATGGGACACCGTGGTCGAGCTGTCGGCCTACGCTGGGGCCACGTGCCTCCCCGTAGTGACCATTGAGCAACCAGATTCGTGAGCCGAATACGGTGGTATAGGACACTGTATTCAAGCTGTTGACACCTACGACGAGAGCCGAATATGGTGAGACCTGTATTCGTGCTGACGGGCGACGAGTCCTTCGTAGTGTCTTCAAGTATACTCTGAAGTCTGTGATTGGCGATGAGCCCTTCGCAGCAACTAGAGCATGAGTTGAGCCGAGTACGGTGAGACCTGTATTCGAGCTGACGGCCAGCGATTGAGCCGAGTATGGTGAGACCTGTATTCGAGCTGACGGCCAGCAATTGAGCCACATACGGTGAGATCTGTATCCGTGTTGACGGGTGACGAGCCCTTTGCAATGCCTTCACGATGCCTCTCGAACCATAATATCGTATGAGATTATCTAGGTTTGACGACCCTAGAATGGATCATGTTTGGGAATGATATAAGGGAGGTGCCTTAGTTTCCCAATCCTGCTGTTTGAAATGGACTAATAATAACTCGGTAATCATGCTCATCATGCATTGCATGTGCCTGGAAGATGTGGAGCACTGAGGAATGCAAGCATGCCGCGAACGTAAGATGGTGTCGCACGAGGGAGTATGTCGGTGAGGGCATACATCATGACTGCATTCATACTTGCATTAATAAGAGTAGTTAGGAGTGTTTGATTATACTGCTTTATCATTACTGCTTGACTGAGTTGATAACATGTTAACCTATGCTTTATTGTTCCACTGAGTTGATCACTCACTCCCATGTTACGGGACGATGTTCCGAACACCCACCAGACTTTGTCTGATTGTAGATGGCGACGCTACTCCTGAGGCGGAGCCGGACCTTTATGATGACAATGCTGCTTGTTCGTGTATGCTGTATGCTGACGGCTTTAAGTGAGCCGTGTCTTGATCGACAGGATTACAGGGATGTTTACTAGATAACACGACACCTTTGGTATAACTTGAAATTGTACTTGTAATTCTTTAACCTGGTAACATTATCACACTCTAGAGACTCACCACTATTTTTATATTTTATATGTCTATCACAGTCTTCCGCTTGCAATTTAACTGTCTCTGGAGTATGATATGCTGTTTTGGCTTAATCTCACTCATGTTCAATGCACTAATATAGACAACATTTAATCATCATTCATTTTGTTGCATAAGTGATGCGTTGGAACTCGGGAGTTGAGTTTATGCTCAACCCCTAATTTTCAGGGTGTTATAGATTTCCACCCTAGATTTTGATTTAGGGCTCACCTATTTTGGGACCCATTTGATGTATGTGTTGTAGATCTATGAGGAGCTCATAGTGGCGGAGCTCCTCCCACCACCCATCTCTCTCTCTCTCTCTCTCTCTCCCTCTCTTTCCATCTTTTTGTGGCCCACCTGATGAGTGCACGGACGACCCTGACCATCCAGCAAGTGGGACGACCTTGCTGTCCAGATTGCTGGACGCCTGGCCGGCCCACCTTGCTGCCCTGTTGTTGCCCGTGTGACCCAAATGAAGGGATAAACGCAAATGTCTACTTGATTATAAGTTGGTGGGTCATACACGTGGACCCCACCCTGATGAACATTATACCCACACCCTTCACAAGTAATCCTGTTTTTATACATGGACAACAACTTCTAAAAATATTATAAAATCAACCATGCAAAGATCGGAGTTGAAACTTGAGAATAATATGAACCACAATATGAGCTAACTCTAGACCAAATTTCGTAGCCATCCAACGGTCCAATCATCTGTAGCATCAAGTTTACTTGGTTGCTATCCAGCAGCACATGCAGGATTCCGATTTGCCTAAAACAGACCCATTTTTAATTCCTTTAATGAATGTATTAAAAATATATGTTCTGTTGGATTCGTAGAAAATCAAATTATCTTTCTAACGGTATATAATAAGTCTCAATCGGAGTTCGGACGGCTGAGATCTTGGCCTTATACGAAAGATCTATTAGGGAGTTTGTTATGACTATTCTTGTGTGGGCCATATTCATGATTCCAATAGTCAGATATATTTGATATTTGTTCTTAACTTACTTAAGATACTTATTGATCATATGTATGGTCACTATGGTTATAATCTTTCATGATAGAATTTAGAAAACTCAGGACTGATGGATACTCCCATAAGGATAAACCTTGAATTGTTATATGTGGTCCAGATGGATCTAAGGCTCTGTATGGTTGGAAACCTCTATACGACCTAAATGATATACTCCAAAACCATTCATTGGCTCAGATTTCCCAACAGAGAATCTGATTATAGAGATTTGATCAATATATTTCATGTGCTATTGGATGTGTATGTTGAAATATCTTTACACTTTCTATTTGTTGAAATATTTCTAAGTACGGAACTGCATTGCATGTAGACATCTTTCACACCTTGTGGTGGGCCTCACACTCTATGGTTAAGGGTACCACTTTTGGGGGATGTTAAATCCTTGTATAAGTGAGTTGGGATGTCCCACCTTTGTGTCAGGAATGATCTCCAAGTGTTTGGAAATTGGGCCCTAGTAGTGACAGACTCCATTGCTGAAAATTGTCTGATTGTTTGTGTTTTGTACCAACTTTGGGCCTCTATAGTGGACCACACGTTGGAGATATGAGTAAACCACCACTTGGAACCTTTAACCTATACCAATGAATAGATAAATAATATTTTAATCGGGCTAAATCAGACCCCACATGATCAAGGAGTGGATCCCAAAATGGGGCAAGGCACAGTTGTGCAGAAAATTGTGTAGAAAATGGCCCTATACCAAATATTATGTGTGCACAACTAGTTGGTCCCAGATTATAATTTTTGAATTACATGTATAGTACTGCCAAGGGCACTTAACGACATACTGAAAGGTGGTCCCTTGTGATCTTGGGACATACTCAAAATCAGGCCAAAACTAATTCTGTACTATGTTTCCTGCACATTTCCTCCAAGTATCCATGTTTGGGACATCACCGTAAATTGTATACACCGAACCAATGAGGCTCGCATTATACCTTTTAAAGCCCACACATAAATCTACCAGATGGAACCTTCCTTTCACTAGATGTGGGTCCCATATGATCATAAATCCGAATTGAAAATGGTCCAGAACCAACCTTGCGCCAAAAGTCTGTTTGACATATAATTTATGTGGGGCCATGTCAGTAGGGTCCACCACCTTCCCAAAGCATTGAATGCAACGTCTAAACTCTGAAAAATAACTCTTAAGTGTTGTTGGGCTCAAAACCTTAAGTGGGTCATCTAATATGGGCTATCTTGTATGGGCCTTACCTTTCATGTAATGAGGACCACCTAGCGTGTTTTGTAAATGGGTATTGTATAACTTGTAAAATATTTAGTGGATAGATCTTTCTATCTAAATGTTCTCTTAAGATATAGATGGCCTTGGGCCCATCTAAATGATGCAACCCTAAGGCCCAAGCGGGCCCGACACTAAAAGAAATCGTTGGGCACTGAGAAGCCCACAATGGTAACCTTCCTTGAGCCCATTGGGCAAGCCCATTGCCTACTCGGCAGCATGCCTTGCATACTACCTCTAGTCAAGTGAACCACTGTTTAGAGCCTATCGGGATGTTTGGGCTAAATCTGTCATCCCTCCGTGGACCCTATTATGTACTTAGGCAGATTATTGTTTATATATGATAATCATGCTAGTGTACTTAGTTTAGTAGGACACACTGAGAACATGCTTAGTATTACATCATGATACATGCCTATTACCATCATTTGTATGCCTGTTGTAAGGAATGATTGATCATAGCATTTACCGTTGAGCTAAGTTATTTAGGGGACTCCTTGTGAGGCAGAGTTGCTCCACATGATCGCGTGCTACGCACAGGTTTGATGCATGACTGGATGGTATGACTCATGCATCTCGCATTTTATGTGAGATGATCACTTGACGCCTTAGTGATTTTAGGGTTGTGGCCTCCAAAAGCACATCGTGGATGGTCAAATTGGACACCGAAAATATTTAGTTATAGCACTGTAGGCGCTTAGGATATCCTTGGGTGAAAGTCCCAAAACCCTTTTGGTACCAGGAGATGCTCCAACATCTAGACTGAGTGAATACATGAGCGCACGAGTGTCGAATATTAGTAGGTCGCGTCTCCCACTGTGTCGTGGTCGGTCGTGAAGGTGGTGTCGCCTTATCCGCCCGAGTGAAGGGGCTATAAGCTAGGCTGAGTCTGACTAACTCGTAAATGGGTCCGCTATCGACGAGCCGGGTAGGTATTAACAGACTACTGGTCAGGCGGGTAGTGAAGTCTTTTTCCACTCGTTGGTTGTACGGCTGGGGAGGCGGTAGCTAATGTGGAGTGTACTAGACTCCGATGATATTCCAGAGATGAACTGTACTGATATGTAGATCTTGATGAGGACTAACATGCTTGCGTTGCATCTTGCATATGACATTGGCCACGTAGGCCTTGCACCGCATAACCTTGGTATGGCTGACAACATTCATGGACTTACCAGTAGTTCCGCTTACTCTGATATTTGTATGATTAACACATACATTGCACACACAAACACCACCCTCTAAGCTTCGTAGTAAGCTTATGCACGACCGTTGCATGCAGGTGACGCGAAGACGTAGCTATGCTAAAGCAGGAGCGTGTGGCGATCTTTCTAGAGTTTTGATATACTTGTATATTCCTTTTTCGCATTGTACTCAATGGTTTATTATAGTGGATATGTGGTGATGTTGTTTTGTGACTTGGTTATGCTCCTTTATAAAAAATTTAAAAAAAAAAACATATTGAAAATCCTCCTTGTAGGATCCCAGGATCGGAATCTGGCAATGGGTGCCGGGAGCCGAGAATGAGGTACTACGGAGGCTTTTGGCACCAGATTCAGCGATCAAAAATTTTGTGAGCCCAGTTTCCGAGTTTGGGGCGTGACAGTATCATACACAAATCTGAAGTTCTAGATTCATATATTTTTAAGTAAAGTAACATATTTGAGACAAACATAACAACATAACTTATGGTAACATCAAATAAAGGGAATGCAAAAATGATATGTATGCAATACTATTCATGAATTCTCATAAATAACTAAATAAACATCTATCATTAATTACAACACCGTATTCAGTGTATGGTTATGTTGCATTAACACCCATGTATAGGTACCTCGTGGTGAGGGACTCATTTATACATTAGCTGATCAGACTACTGCTCTAGTTGTACTTTTGAAATATGTTTGCGCACACGATTGTACTCATACGCCATGCATAAAGGAGACTCTGAAGGATCCAACGGGTTCTACAGTCTTTCATCTAAGGACACGATTGCCCTACTTACTAGCTTTAGAGTCTCTCACCTAAGGGATACGATTTCGCTACTTGCTAGCTTTAAGGTCTTTCACCCAAGGGACACGATCGTCCTACTTACTAATATAAATATACTTTCTTTCTTTTTATTTTTTTAAAATTCAATAATCAATAGAGAAATATGAATGACATGAATGATTCTAAAATCAGTAATAAAACAATTTAATAAATCAAATTTCTATATATAATACAGGTTCTATACAAGGTGCATAAATTAAAAGCTGATAAAAATTTAGTCCCTAAAATTTACTGAATATCAAGCTATTTTTTGTAACAGTGCTGAAATTTTACTTAAATATCCCTTAAGAATGTTGAAATACTGTTTATATGTCAAAAATTGGATTTTTTTTTTTATTTAATTACATGCGGATATAAACTATTTATTTCATTCTACATTCAAATTTCCATAATTTATAAAAAAGATTTATCTGGACCTTATGTTTAGATTTTTATTTATAGAGTTTTAAATTAGTACAAATTAAAAGTTCTTTAATATTGGGTTAAAATTTTGGTTTAAATAATAATTTAAAACATATCATATTAATCCCAAAATACTTAAAATTTAGACTTAATGATTTAATTTAATCTTGACAAGAGGAATTCTAAAACTTTTAAATTAGAATACAACTTAATAAAGTTTTTTTTTTTTAAACTGAATTTCATAAATAAAATCAATTAATATTTATTATAAACTAACTGATTTAAATAAATTACTCTAATTTAGATTTAAGGTCTAAATTTTGAAATTTTACTTTAATTCACTTAACACCTAATTCAGAAATAAAAATCAGATTATAATCTAACTGTACAAGTTAATTAGATAATTTAATTCACTTAATACCTAATTGAGAAATAAAAATTAGATTATAATATAATTGTACGAGTTAATTAGATAATTTAATTCGCTTAACATGTAATTCATAAATAAAATTCATATTATAATCTAATTGTACAAGTCAATTAGATAATTTAATTCAGTTAATGCTAAAATTCAAAAAAATAAATATCAGGGTGTAAATGAATTTGACAATAATAATTTAAAGTCATTAATTCATATATATATATATATGTGTGTGTGTGTGTGTGTGTGTGTGTGTGTGTGTGTGTGTGTGTGTGTGTGTGTGTGGGAAAAGGTACCATGCGCTCGACCTCACGAGTCCGTTCCATGAGGTCGAGCTATGTGGGCCCCACCGTGATGCGTTTCAAACATCTACCCCATTAGTCAGATGCACCATTCCATCGTGGGCCTAGGTCTCAAAAATCAAGTCAATCCGTGACTTGTGTGGGCCACATCACATACAGAAGTGGAGAGGGGCCGTGCACCATTAAAACATTCATAACTATTTTTGATGGCCCACCGAGATGTGGTTTGCAAATCTAGCCCATCCATTATGTGTGTCCCACTTGAATGAGGGTTCAGACCAAGTTTCAGGCGCATGCAAAACTCAGGTGGGCCCCACCAAGTGCTTTTCTATGTTTTAACGGTGTCTTCAAATAATTTTAGATGATATGGCCCACCTGAGTTCCGTATATGGCTGATTTTTGGGATATCCCATAATTAAAGGGTACCCATCAAATGCACGGTATTGATGGTCGAAACGCATCACGGTGGGGCCCACACAGCTCGACCTCACAGGGGCTTATCGTGAGGTCGAGGGCACATTACCTTTTCCATATATATATATATATATATATATATATATATATATATATAAAATTTTATAAAAGGAATGAGAAACAAAATGGAAGAGTGGGGTGTGGGCACACGGAGGACAGTGGTATTGGTTTCTACCATTAAAAAGACACGGTGTTGCACCAGCTCCCAACTGCATGCAATCAGCATTCTAGACAAGCTACAATTTCCAATGTGGCCAAACTTTGACGTGTACCTGGTTTTATTTAGATGATCCCATCGATTATTTTTCCTGTACCTTTTCTGACCTAAAAGTGTTTACTGTTAATCATTTTTTGTTTACTATCATTGCTTTTAAAGCCACAAATCAGATGGCCAGAATCATCCTGTTTGAGTGTACGCCGAATCACTCTACTGTAGGGACAGGTAGATGGATGGTCCCGAATGGCAATTCATCTTGTCACTCTTTCCGGTAGGGAGATGGCTGTAACGTATACCAGTTCTTCCCATCTTACACGCCAAACTCCATTTGAAGTCAATATGTCAATTGTGGCGGCCTACGAAAAGCCATCGAGACGATACTCCACCAAGCAAAGTCGCATTTTTGCTCACCGTCCAGAAACCCTAAATCTAGCAACATCTTTGGGTGATCTAAACGGTTAATATGGTGGAACGCATAATCTATGGACCATTTGCCAAAATTCATCTCCATCAGATGATACGACTATCAAATCAGTGGCCTGAAATCGTAGAGTTCGTCCAAGGAAAAAGATATACTGATCGTAGAAATGAGATTTTCTATTGAGGAAGAGTTCTACAGAATGATCATTTAATGTTGAGATCTACAATACGAACGGACTGGAGTGGACCCGCCTATACGTTGGATGGCTAAATTCAGATCGAGCATCGTCTATTTTCGTGGGATACATTCTATCTTCTCCCTACAATACCCCGCGAGAAAATGACCACTGTAGACAGAACCTTTTATCCAGCGATTTTTATGAAATAATACAAACTTAAGTTACTAACTTAGACTAGCACGTGCGGACAGCGACTTTGAGGACGAAACTACCCCTCTTTTCACTGCGAAGACGAGCGCTGACGCTCCTCCAACTGAGAGTTGTACGAACGGCTTAGAAGAGATCAAAGTTACATGGCCCCACAGCTATGTATTTATTATATCCACAACGTTCATCTATATTTCGAGATCATTTCAGAGCATTATCCAAAAAAAAAAATCATATCCAAAGATCAAATGGACCACACCACAAAGAACAGAGGCAAAACTGATTTTCACCGTTAAAAATTTTGTAGGGCCCACCATAACATTTATTTTCCATCCAATCTATTCATAAGGTCACAAAGGCCTGGATGAAGAGGAAAAAAAAAATTTATAATGATCCAAAACTTCTGTAACCCCTAAAAAGTTTCAATGGTAGACGTTCAATTCCTCACTGCCTTTTACAGTGTGGTCCACTTGATAGTTAGATCTGTCTTATTTTATGGCTCAAGCTTAATATGAGCTCGTCAAATATATGGACGGTTTGGATATAACACAGACCTCATGATGGGACCCACAAAAGGCGATGAGGATTACAACAGCAAAAAATAAAAATTAAAAAACAAAAAACGAACCTATGGCTACGATTTTCTACAGCTACGGATTTAACCGTAGCCATAGCCGTAGCCCCTACTTTTTAATAACTGTAACTTGGCGATCAATCACAGCTCCCACGATTCCACCGCAAGTCGCTGTTCTAATCGGTGATCAATTGCGGATTCCACGATTCCACCCCAATCTATGGCTACAGATTATAACCGTAGCTATAGCCGTATCTCATCCATTTTTTATTTATTATTATTATTTTTTTAACATGGAGAATTTTACTTTACCTACATTTTTCTCTAACACATTTATATAAATATGTATATATAAGCATATAAATTTTTTTTTTCTTTTTTTTTTTTCATTTTCTTTCTTTATTCATATAACAAGAATATCAATACGGAATAGCTGGGAATGACCGTGAAATGCATGGAAATGACCGTGAATCCAAACGGAATTGTCAGAATTGACCGTGAAATGTATGAAAATGACCATGAAGTGAAGCGAATTGACCGTGAAATGCATGGAAATGACCGTGAAATGAAACGAAATCGCTAGCATTGACCATGAAGTGAAGGGAAATGACCATGAAATGCATGGAAAATGTACCTAGATAAGACTTTAATTTCATTACTAAACTATGGAGGTGTCCCAAAAGAATACTTTGTGGATCTTCTGAGGAATGCTTTGAGTGATGCTTGAAATGTTCATTCCAATAAGCACATTGCATTGAGAGGTATGTTTTCTACTTTAGACTTATTAGATGTGTTTTACACTTTGAAGATATCCATGTTGTCACTGTGACTTACATCGGGGATTTGGAGAATGTTGTTGGAAATTCTAATTATGCTATTTTCTTTCCAACCAAAGGGTCGTGATCATTGGCAGATGAGATGACGAACGGTGATTTTGAGCAGGCCAAACTGGAAATTGAGCGGGACAAACTGGAAATGGAGCGGGACAAACTGGAAATTGAGCGAGACAAACTGAAAATAAGTGGGACAAAGTATAAAGTTCATTTCATTATCCACCAAAATTATAGAGTATGCTATACATTTACCCATGCACTTCCGGCAAATATGAAATTTGGTGGGGCAAACTAGAAAATCAGCGAGGCAAACATGAAATTGAGCAGGGCAAACTAGAAAATCATTATGCCCACTATTTCCCGTGGTATGATCCACTTGATATTTTGATATGCTTCAATTTGGGGCTTAACCTCTTAAATTAGATAGAAAAGTGGATGAACGGGATGGATATAATACATGAAACGGATTGGCTACTCCCTCTGCCACCAGCCAATTACTGGTGTTTGGTGCTCTGTGGGCCCCATCAGATTTCATTAAACTTAAGTGGGGAGTTCTACACATCCAAACAACCCCTAAGGCACTTCATCAAAACCAACTAACCATGTGAGACACCGAGGAAATGAATTGATGGCAGGACAGGCATACTCATTCAATTAAACAAATAAAATAAGAAAACCCAGTTGATCATGGATACAAATTGTATAAATGAAAGATAGGGAAACATAAGATTTACTAATAATGTGAGCAACAACATACAAAGTATGTATTTTAGTGCTAGTTAAAGTATGCTTTTTAATTAGTGGTAGTTAAAAACTATGTCTCTGCCTATAAATTGAGCAAGGGAAGCTAGAAATTCAGTGAAGCAAGCTAAAAATTGAGCGAGGGAACCTAGGAATTGAGCGAGGCAACCTACGAATTGAGCGAGGGAAGCTAGAATTTGAGCGAGGGAACCTATGAATTGAGCGAGGCAACCTAGGAATTGAGCGAGTGAAGGTAGAAATTGAGCGAGGGAAGCTAGAAATTGAGCGAGGCAACGTAGGAATTCAGCGAGGTAACCTACGAATTGAGCAAGGGAAGGTAGAAATTGAGCTAGGGAAGCTAGAAATTGAGCGATGCAACGTAAGAATTGAGCAAGGCAACGTAGGAATTCAGGGAGATAACCTAGGAATTGAGCAAGGGAAGGTAGAAATTGAGCGAGGCAACCTAGGATTTGAGCGAGGGAACCTAGAAATTGAGCGAGGCAACCTAGAAATTAAGCGAGGAAACCTAGGAATTGAGCGAGGCAACGTAGAAATTCAGTGAGGGAACCTAGAAATTCAGTGAGGCAACCTAGGATTTGAGCGAGGGAAGCTACAAATTGAGCGAGGGAACCTAGAAATTGAGAGAGGCAACCTAGGATTTGAACGAGGCAACCTAGGAATTGAGCGAGGCAACATAGGTGATCTTGTAGGTGATCATTGTCCGCTTCGACCCCTTGAGAAAACCAAGTAGTGTTTTGCATTAAAAAATGAAATTTTAATCAAGGGAGCAAGATTTGATTGACAGAGCTAACCTTGGCCTCAGAATAGAGGGTTTGTATAGTTCTTGTTGCCTTGTAAAGCTCTTTGACCTGTGAAAATTTACAACAGCAGGAGATATGCATTCATTTGCTTGTTTGAAGCGAACAAATCATCACTAACCAGCAAAAGCTAAAGAGCATCATACCATTTTCATAAGTTGCAAAGCAGATCAGCCAGCTACTTTCTAGTTTCATGGAGTAGAGATAATACTTTACCATAGAGCCACAACACTATTTCTGTTTGGTAACAATAGCTCTATTTACAGAATCATACGAGAGTCAAAAGTGACATCTTTAGTGGGCATTTGTTAAAGATGGATCGCATGGTCATGATTGCCTAATAAAAGTGATCCGTTGGAATCATATGTAAGGGTTAAAGATGAACAATCTAGATCAATGGATTGGACTAGGTGTCCCTAAGCAACTACGTGCATTATAACTTACATTACTCTGAAAGCAATGGAGCATCTCTCCATCTCCTCCACTTTCTCTTCTTTCTTAGCCTCAGCAGCTCCACCACTGGCACTTGCAGCTAGGGGTGCACATTTAACCGGTAGAACCGTGGAACCGGACCGGAACCGTTGGATCGGTCTGGTTTGGTCCGGTTATGGACAACACCGGTTCCTATTCCGGTTCCAAAATTACAAGAATCGTTGGATACGGTTCGGTTCCGGTTTAGGGGCAGGTAGAACCGACCCGAACCGTGGAACCGTGGTCCCCACCTCTTCTTACACGTTAGTCGTTACTACGAAGAGGATGAGTGGAGTAGATCTCCGAGAATGCCATCAGAAGTGGGCCCCACTTATTTTTTTTTCAAAATATCGAAACCATGCAAAAAAACGTCCAGGGACGTACGTGCATGGATTGGGTTTTGACAGTGGACCCCACCCATCATCCCTTTTCGCGATCCGAACCGTCTATCATGTAGGGTGCTCAAAAACGTCCTAAGGGACGTTTCCCTTTTCAACAGAAAGTGAGGAAAGATGGGGATATCTGCTTGTCCATATTTGAAAAATCTAGAACCGTGGAACCGATCCGGAACAGAACCGGTTTTCACGGTCCGGTTCTGGTTCGGTTCTAGTGTGCTAACGGTTCGGTTCCGGTTCCGAAAATCCTAGAACCGTTAGGAACGGTTCGGTTCCGGTTTTACCCCGGAACCAGACCAAACCGACCCGTGTGCACCCCTACTTGCAGCCACAGCAAAGCCACCACCACTACCACCAGAAGGCACGGAAGCAAACTTCTCCCTACATAATGATAATACAAATTAACAAGATCTCACCACCAACTTCAGTCCAATTCTTTGGAAAAACTTCCTCTTCTTTTAATGGCACGTTTATTCATAATAATCGAAATACATCACGAAATGGGCAGCGATTGTTCAATAAAAATTAAGATCTAGGAACATTTTGGTAATGAATTTGTCTTTAAAAAAAACATTCAATTTGTCTGGAGGCTGAATTACTCTCATCAAACCAGTGTTTTCTAATTGCTATGTTTACTTAATGGATTTATTAGATGTGTTGGGTGCCATGAAGAGATAGGAAGCCTCCAAAGATATTTTATTTGGCAACTAATGGAGGAAAAACAAACACATCATTTGGCAGAGTGGGCTGTGGTTTAAAAACCACATCAGCAAGGTAAGGGAAAATAATCTTCTAAATAGCATTAATTGCTAACTTTTTAGTATTTATCATAAAAGCAAACTTTTTACAAATTTTTAAGAAGAGTCTGATGGAAGACTGAGAAAACTACAAATTTCTAGTCTTTTAATAACTACAAAAACCAAAAACTAATCAGTAGTAAAAATTATAACCATTCTTAGTCTTGCTTGGATTATCAGAGAACAAAATCAAACCACCTCTTCAGGATGAGTGCTTTCGGTTGGTGTAGTACATTTCCACTAATTTACAGCCTTCCTTTTCTTCATTTTAGTATTCATGGGCCAGCACAACACAAAAGTAAAAAACAACACAAAAATTAATAGTCTATGATAAAAACTGGACGGTAACAAAAGACAATGTTACCTTTTCAAGAGGTCTTGTCGATGAACTAATGGTGCAAGAATCGAATATAGTGAACGCTAGATCAGTTATGCTCTTCCATAGGATTAAATGAGAAAACAAATAATTATACTCCAATAAATAGAAAGACCTACTTGCAAAATTCAAAATTTTGAGAATTGAATATTTTGAAATTCAAACAACCCCAAAAAAAAAAGGTCATAACAACTAAAATTTCCAAGCATATTCGAGCAGTCCCACCTCATGGTGAATTTTGAAAGAAGTTATAGCTAAAACTAGAAAGTATAGAAACAAGAATTGATCCCGATTGTAACTTTGCAACTGCAAATGATGGTTAACATTAAGTAGATAAACCAGATGCAACTGATAACTATTATAGCTTCATTCATAAAACCTAGATCACACAATGTTCCTAATATCGAAGCTCCATTCCAAATAAAATCTTTGAAACAATCAGTGTAATGACAAAAAGAATAAACAAAATTTATAATAGAAGCAAAGGAATAAGCACTACCAAAGGATAGAGCAAAGGTTAGTGCATTATCAAACTGATTCAATTTAGAGAGCAATTGAATGAATGGGATTGCGGATAGTAAATTGGGAAGATTGAATACCTAGCCAAATGCAAATATGGAATTATTAAACCCAGCTAAATAGATAGTAAAGAACTGAATTTTTAAGGAAATTCAAATACTCTCACAATCTTTAAAATCACAAATGAAACATGTGATAATAGTCTCAAATTGAACCCACAACCTCAAGGTAGCAGCAAGGCTCCATTCAATTGAGCTGTAAAATATATGATTCTTACAAAATTTACAAAAAGAAGAATATTCAAAAAGCAATACTCCATAACAATGAGAAAGTGACAATAAAAACAAGGAAAAGGCAAGTAGAACTCCCATAATGACACTTTCTTTACGTTGAAAATCTGAGAAGGATAATATACAAGTCCATGAGATTCTTCTCCTCCTGATATATACTAGCCTGAACAAAGAAAACAAGCGTTGCACATGAATGAATTTGTCTCATGACTTGAACTCATTTAACCTATGGAGCATCAAAGAACCAAGGCCCACAAGTACATATCAAGTTCAATATTGTGCTAAAAGTGAAATCGATCAATTTCTAGACAAAAGTAACAGGAAAAAAATAAATATTACTTGATCTTTCTTTAATAAATGGGAGATTTAATATTGTTGTAGCATTTTCTTAATGATATGTTTGCAGCTAGCACATCGGTAGCTGACTCAGATCAACAGCCTAGCTCACCAAACCATGGATTGTTCTTGCATCTTTTTACTAACCAACTGTTTTCTTAACTGATGGTTTGCAAACAGACGGTTAAGAAAAAGCCGAAACAACAATCAAAATTTGATAGAAAAAAGATAAAGATTGGACCTATTTACAATAGTCACTTGTCCATCAGTTGGGTCAGCTTAGCATCAAATTCCTTCTCCAGTTCCACTCCTTCTTCCAAATACCTCCACTTCAGCTCAATCTTCTTATCGTCATGCAATTGTATCAGCTTCTCTCTCTCTCTCTCTCTCTCTCTCTCTCTCTCTCTCTCTCTGCTTCAAACTCTTTAATCTGATTTGACTGGCTATCAATGAATCGAGCAATCTCTTCAAGCCTACTTTAAGGACTGTTTGGATTTGTGGATTTTTTATTTTTAATTTTTGAAGAAAACGGAGTTTTTTGGGAAACTCGATATCTAGAAAATAGTGTGAAATGAAAATTGAGTGAGGGAACCTACGAATTGAGCGAGACAACGTAGGAATTGAGCGAGGGAAGCTAGAAATTGAGCGAGGCAATGTAGGGATTCAGCGAAGTAACCTAGGAATTGATAGAGGGAAGCTCGAAGGATCCTAGAAATTGAGCGAGGCAATGTAGTAATTGAGCGAGATAATGTAAGAATTCAGCGAGTGAAGGAAGAAATTAAGCAAGGGAAGCTAGAAATTTAGCGAGGCAACCTAGGATTTGTGCGAGGAAACCTAGAAATTGAGTAACGAAACCTAGAAATTCAGCGAGGAATCCTAGGAATTGAACGAGGGAAGCTAGAAATTGAGCAAGGGAACCTAGGATTTGAGCGAGACAACCTAGAAATTGAGCGAGTCAATGTAGGGATTGAGTGAGGGAAACTAGGAATTGAGCAAGGCAACGTAGAAATTCAGCGAGGAATCCTAAGAATTGAGAGAGGAAACGTAGGAATTCAGCGAGGCAACGTAGGATTTGAGTGAGGCAACCGAGGGAACCTAGGAATTGACGAGGAAAGCTACAAATTGAGCGAGGGAACCTAGAAATTGAGCGAGGCAACGTAGGAATTAAGCGAGGGAAGCTAAGAATTGAGTGAGGCAACGTAGAAATTAGAGCGAGCCAACCTAGGAATTGAGCGAAGGAACCTAGAAATTGAGCGAAGGAACCTAGAAATTGATCGAGGCAACCTAGGAATTGAGTGAAGGAAATTAGAAATTGAGTGAGGGAAGCTAGAATTTGAGTGAGGGAACTTAGAAATTCAGCGAGGCAACCTATAAATTGAGCGAGGTAACCTAGGAATTGAACTAGGTGTTGAGGGTCAAATATTGCATATTAGACCCCAGTTATGACCAGATTTATGAACATGCCACCATTTAAAATCCTAATTTAATCGTGTTTGTGATGCAAGATACATTTACAAGTATGGACTGAAAAGGGGAGCTTAAAGCATGGATTTAACGCTCTGATAACACCAAAGGCAATGGACGAATTCCAGGGACTGAAATTGATGGATTTGCACGGCAGAGATCAGAGGAAATCAGGCCGTTCGCATTTAACGGGCCCGAAAACCAACCAGAATGCAAGATCACAGGGTTCCCACCATCTGATAGACTCAAAACTTCATACATGGGATGAGGGCAATAAAATAACCGTACATATTAAATTTCAGCACTCGGATCATTGTGGAAGAAACCCCAATGATAGATCAGTCCTCATATCCCTGATTGGCGGCCCGCTTGAAATCTGGATATACTTCAGTTTTAGTCCCAATGCTTTAAATGAGATGATAAAATGAATGGACGGGGCAGGTTTCGGATACAAATATCAGTGGTGCCCAAAAGTGCGGTGAATGTGCACGGTGCACAAGTGCACCGGGTGTGCACCTAACAATTCAAAAGTCGGTCAGCGCCGTTGACCGACTTTTCTTCTCAAAAAATCGAAAACGGCAATTGCCGTTCGCTGCTTCGCAACAGAGACCATCGGTTTCTGTTGTGGGCCCCACCTATCGTCCAAACTAACAATCCAGACCGTTGATTCATTCTCTGGGGCAGCCACAACCCACGCCTAGCTGGAAGAATTTGAAGACATCACGATTTTAAGTGATTCAGCCGTTCAAAAGCAAACGGACGGTAGAGCAGGAAATCATGTGGGCCGCGTCAGCAACAAATCAAAACCGACCAGGTTCGAACGGTTTTTCGAGAGCATCCTACTGGACGGCTTGGATTTCCCAAATTAACAACGAAGTGGGCACCACCGACAGACAGAGCTCTCGCGAAAGGTCCATTACGCGATTCAGGAAAACCAGAATTTCAAGGAAGTTGTGGGCCCCACTCTTCAACCGTTTCGATAATCCGGACTGTTAAATTGTCTTAGGAGATGGCCAAAACTAACGCCTAGGTGACCTTTTGGTCCCATGCATCCGATCACAAGAAATATCCGGCCAAACGGAAGATGGATGGTAGAATGAAATGTCTTATGGGCCACACTAAAATTAAACCCGATTTTGTCTTCCAAGAAGGTTTTTCATCCTGAAACTAATGAGCGGCTTGGATTCCTCATATGATACCAATCACAGGCCCACTATCCTTCACAGCAGCGTACGTACGAAGCTCTGTTGCGGAACAGAGTTGCGTACAAACTCGGGTGGGCCACCATCTTTGATCAATCGGGAGATCCAGCCCGTTCATCTTGTAGGCAAGCCAAAACTTCCCAAGAGAGGGTCATTTTCTTGAAGAAAGAGAGAGAGGAGTATGCTCTTTTAACTTGTCAAAAGAAGGCTTTCTTTTGCCTTGCGTACACGTAACATGAGTTATAAGTTTCTTCTAGCCGACTTTACTCCTCTATAAAGAGAGAAAGCGTGGAGGCAGCAAGGGATCATCCACGGCTGGGAGGTATCAAGGGAGGCTGGACGTGAGGAGAGAGAGAGACAGAGAGAAAAAGAGTTTGTTTTTCTTTTGCTGTTTTATTTAATTATTTTATTTTAAGAGTCTTTGGTCCACCATTCATGTGTGGCTAAAACCTCTTAGCTAGGGCTAAGAGGTGAAGCTTGTAGTGTGATAGGATGCCTCTTTGCTTGTGCCTTTGTTTAGACTGAACTGATGTTGATTTGGGTTTAATTAAGGGAATGTTTTTAGTCTTTAATGGTCTGTTGTGACTGAAATTACAATGGGTCTGCGATGGCTTTGAGCATGTTCTTTTCCTCTTTATGTTTATGACGTCGGGAATACATTGTTCACCACATCTCCACAGGCATGGTCGGATGACGGTACCCTTTCCTAACCTTCATGGCATGTTGATTGGTTGGTAATTAGTTTAATTCTATTGTTTACTTTGTCTCATGGGCATGGTTTGGTGATGGAATCCATTCTAATTCATATACTTTTCATCTCTTGAAAACCAAATCAAAGGAAGTTCAATTGATTTTCATGATTCGTGAAGCAGGCATAAGATATCCCTGATCTCTATAAGTGGATCCTCTGAATCCCTAGTTTTCCTTCTCTGAATTTTCTTAAGTTTTAGATAATTATTTCACCATTATTCTTCAAATTACACTCAATTTAGATTTTTTCTTAGTCTAATTCTAGCTCTACTTAGTTTCAGATTACGTACAGGTTTCAGTCCCTGTGGATTCGACCTCGGTCTTACCGAGTTTATTACTACATCACAACCCTATACTTGAGGAGTGAACAAGTTTTTGGCGCCGTTGCCGGGGACTGACGGCTACGATTTTCTGAAATTAATTGGATTTAGAGTTAGTTTAAGATTAGGATTTTACTAATTTTAATTTTATTTTTTTTATTTAATTCATAGGACTAACATATTTCCTATTCTGTAGGTTGTTAAGATAGAACTTCTAATTTGGTAAACTCTTTCTGATTTTTTAGATTTTCTAACTCTTTAGATTTGATTTGCTTTAGAAACTTCTTCTATTTAGAACTAACTTATTTTGTTTTATTTTGCAGGTCTTTAGCTTAGGGACTCCAATTTGGTAATCTCTTTCCAAACCTCTTTTTTCTAGATTCATATTTTCTTTCTTAGGATTAGGTTTAGAATTTGATTGAGGGCTGCGAGTGTTTCATGCCCAAGTGGGCCTGTGACGACACTCGACGTCTCTTGACTGAAGGAGGATTAGTTGAGGGGTTGACTGTCCATCGCAGGATTAGACACCGCTCAAATTCCCCTGAGTTAATTGAGGTTATAGCTGCAAATCAACCTCAAGCACTACCTCAACAGATGGATGAGGAAGTACATGATGAGAATGAGGTGCTTCAAGCACCCCCGCCTCGTACCTTACGAGATTATTTACAACCGGCGGGGGTGAGCACGCCCTCATGCATGATTTTTCCTGAAAACACAGGACAGATGAACATCAAGCCAGGAGTTATCCAACTCCTTCCTAAATTCCATGGGCTTGAATCAGAAAGTCCATACTTACATTTGAAAGAGTTCGATGAGATTATAGCTACCTTATACTTTCCCAATGTATCCGAGGATACAATCAGGCTGAAACTCTTTCCTTTTTCCTTGAAAGAAAAGGCTAAGACGTGGTTACATTCACTGCGTCCTAGATCCATTGGCACATGGAATGATTTGCAGAGGGAATTCATAAAGAAAATTTTCCCACACCATAAAATGATTACCCTCAAAAAAGTAATCATGAACTTCGCCCAAAAGGAAGATGAAACATTCTACCAATGTTGGGAAAGGTTCAAGGATTTTGTCAGTTCATGCCCACAACACGGTTTTGAAATGTGGCGCATTACAAATTTTTTCTATGATGGACTGACATCTTCCATGCGCCAACTGGTCGAGACAATGTGTAATGGAGAATTCATGAATAAAGAAGTCGACGAGGTATGGGATTACCTCGATAGACTTGCCGAGAATACACAATCATGGGACCATTACCCAAAATTAAACACCACGCCTAGGCCAACTCAATCTAAGGAGAAAGGTGGAGTATATCTCCTGAAAGAAGAGGATGATGTAAATTTTAAAGTGACTAATCTCATGCGAAGAGTCGAGGCCATGGAAGGAAAGAATGATAAGGTTAATGAAATTGTTTGCGGCATCTGTGATTACAACATTTACACAACTGAAAATTGTCCTACCATATCTGCCTTTCGAGGAGTGTTGAATGAGCAAGCTAATGCCGTAAATAACTATCAAAGACCTTTCAATGGATCTACCTCCAATACATACAATCCTGGTTGGAGAAATCATCCAAATTTTAGTTGGAGGAATGGACAAACTGCTACCCCTCAAAGTTTCTTTAATCAAAATCCAAATCAGGGGAAACTTCAAGAAGAACCGGTTCAAAATTCCATACAAGAGCTGACTCAGGCAGTGCATGGACTTACAGACTTTATGCAAAAAATAGATTCACGTATGACAGTTATAGAAAAGGGGATGCTTCCTGCACAACCGCTCCCCAATCCTAAACCGCAATACGAGATAAATGATCCCAGCTCTTCAAATCAAATGGGGCACGCTAAATCCATCACCACTCTTAGGAGTGGGAAGATCATTGATAAAACCCTTCCGGTTAGGCCCGAAAAGCCTCAAGAACCAGAAGAGGACAATAATGATGGATCTAGTGATGTCCCACAAAAATTAGAACCAGAACTTCTAGAGAAGCCAGTTGCTCCGTTCTCCCAACGGTTGGTTGCACCAAAATGTCTTTCTAACTCTCAGGATATTCTGGAGGTGTTGAAACAAGTGAAAGTCAACATTCCTCTACTTGATGTCGTAAAACAGGTTCCTCTATATGCAAAATTTCTGAAAGACCTATGCACGACCAAAAGACGGCAAAGCATTCAAAAGAAGATCTTCTTGACTGAGAAAGTGAGTGTCATCCTGAAGCAAGACGTGCCGCAGAAATTTAAGGATCCCGGTAGCCCAACCATATCATGTGTAATCGGAAACCATCGAATTGATCATGCACTTCTTGACTTGGGAGCGAGCGTCAATCTAATTCCCTACTCGGTATACAAACAGTTAGGATTGAGTGAGTTAAAACCTACCCTAACCACACTACAACTTACCGATCGAACTGTTCGTGTACCAAGAGGGATTATTGAGGATGTGTTAGTCCAAGTTGATAGATTTTACTACCCCGTAGATTTTATCATCCTGGACACCGAACCCATCAACAACATGAGCACTCGATTCCAGTCATTCTTGGTCGCCCATTCCTTGCCACGTCAAATGCAATCATCAATTGCAGGAATGGTGTCATGACTATGTCTTTTGAAAATTTGACATTGGAGTCAAACATCTTTTTCAATAACGCCAGCAACGCAGAGGATGATGACGATGTCCACGACATTAACATGATCGATACTTTCGTGGAAGATAGGACACCCCTTACCTTATCCTCGATCCTCTAGAGACGTGCTTGGCCCACTCCCATGAGTTTGATGATGATATGATTAGGGAGACGTGTACCTTGCTTGATCATCGCACCGTGTACTTGAAGTTAAGCAGGTGGAGGCCACAATTTGAAGAATTGCCACAAACTGATGTAGTGCCTCTACCGTCTAACCTCAAGGCACCGAAGCTTGACCTAAAACCTTTGCCCTCTGATTTGAAATATGCCTATTTAGGTCAAGATGAGACATACCCGGTGGTGATCTCTGCCCACCTGGAGAAAGAACAGGAGAGTATGCTCATATCTACTCTCATTGAGCATAAAGGAGCCCTAGGATGGACGATAGCGGACCTCAAGGGAATCGACCCCTCGATTTGTACTCACCATATATATCTTGAAGAAAATGCGAAGACCACTCGGCAACCACAACGTAGATTAAATCCAAACATGAAGGAAGTGGTTAAGGTCGAGGTTTTCAAACTATTAGATGTGGGTATCATATACCCTATATCTGATAGTCAATGGGTGAGTCCAACTCAGGTGGTTCATAAGAAGTCCGGAATCACCATCGTAGCCAATGCTAATAATGAACTCGTGCCAACTAGAGTCACTACTGGTTGGAGAATGTGCATTGACTACAGAAAGTTGAATACCGTCACAAGGAATGATCACTTTCCTTTGCCCTTCATCGATCAAATCTTGGAAAGGCTAGCTGGTCATTCCTATTACTGTTTTCTTGACGGGTATTCGGGCTACAATCAGATTGAAATTGCCCCTGAGGACTAGGAAAAGACCACATTTACATGTCCCTACGGCACCTTTGCGTACCGAAGGATGCCATTTGGACTATGTAATGCCCCTGCCACCTTTCAGCGATGTATGCTGAGTATCTTTTCTGATATGGTGGGGCAATATCTAGAGGTCTTCATGGACGATTTCTCTGTCTATGGTTCATCTTTCAGCAAGTGCTTGGAAAGTCTTAAATGTGTGCTGAAAAGATGTGAAGATAAGAATCTGGTACTTAATTGGGAGAAGTGTCATTTCATGGTTCATAAGGGGATTGTCCTTGGACATAACATCTCGTCAAAGGGAATTGAGGTAGATAAGGCAAAAACCGATCTTATCTTTAACCTGCCTCCACCCAAGAACATCAGGTACGTGCGATCCTTTTTAGGACACGCAGGATTTTACAAGCGATTCATAAAGGACTTTAGTCTCCTCTCTCGTCCTTTATGTAATCTTCTTCAAAAGGATGTTCCATACGAGTGGACTGAGCAATGCCAGGAAGCTTTCACCAAGCTTAAAGGCATGTTAACCACTGCACCCATCATGCAGCCACCCGATTGGAGCCTTCCTTTTGAGCTTATGTGCGACGCTTCGGATTGTGCTCTTGAAGCGGTTCTAGGCCAGAGAAAAGATAAGAGGCCCTACGTCATCCATTATGCGAGTAGGACTTTAAATCCTGCCCAAGTGAACTACTCGACTAAGGAAAAGGAACTCTTAGCCGTGGTGTTCGCCTTGGACAAATTTAGGTCCTACCTGATCGGATCCAAGATCATTATCTATACAGATCATGCGGCACTGAAATATCTTCTTTCTAAGAATGATTCTAAGCCCCGCTTGATACGATGGATCCTTCTACTCCAAGAATTTGATTTGGAAATTAAAGATAAAAATGGAGTAGAGAACGTAGTGGCCGATCACCTGTCTCGCCTTAATACCTCTGATTCCCTTGAGGCGACCCATATCAATGACATGTTCCCTGATGAACAACTGTTCAGAGTCTCTCATTCACCTTGGTTCGCTGATATTGCTAATTATCTTGCAACAGGTTCCATACCGACACATTGGACTGTGCAAGATAAGAAGAAATTTTTCACCAAAGTGCGCAACTTCTTCTGGGATGATCCATACTTGTTTAAATATTACCCAGACCAAATCTTGAGGAGATGTGTGCTAGACGATGAGCATCAGAGTGTCATCTCCTTCTGTCACTCACAGGCCTGTGGTGGTCACTTTTCTGCAAAAAAGACCCGGCCAAGATTCTGCAGTGTGGCTTCTATTGGCCCACTATATTCAAAGATACTCATGAGTTTTGCAAAGCTTGTGAGCGTTGTCAGAAATTGGGAGCATTGTCCCGTCGAAATATAATGCCCTTGAATCTCATTCTTATCATAGAGGCATTTGATTGCTGGGGCATCGATTTCATGGGACCATTCCCCCAATCTTATGGGAATTTATATATTTTGCTTGTCGTAGACTATGTCACTAAATGGGTCGAAGCGATTCCATATCAAATTAATGACCATCGCACGGTCATTAAATTCTTAAAAGAAAACATCCTTTGCCGATTTGGAACGCCTCGAGCCATTATTAGTGATGGGGGCTCACACTTTTGTAATAGGTCATTCGAGAGTTTAATGAAGAAATACGGTATCTCTCATAAGGTGAGCACCCCATACCACCCACAGACAAGTGGGCAAGCTGAGATTTCTAATAGGGAGATCAAACACATTTTGGAGAAAACGGTTAACCCTGACCGTAAGAATTGGTCAATTCGATTGATCGATGCCTTATGGGCTTACCGTACTGCTTTTAAAACTCCTATTGGAATGTCTCCCTTTAGACTCATCTATGGGAAGGCTTGCCACTTGCCGGTGGAGTTGGAACATAGAGCCTACTGGGCGATCAAAAATCTGAATTTCAATCTGAACAACGCTGGCTCGCTACGCAAACTTCAATTAAATGAACTTGAAGAAATCCGGAACGACGCATACGAGAACTCGAGAATTTACAAGGACAAGATGAAGGCGTTTCATGACCAACATATTCTATGTAAATCATTCACGCCAGGTCAGAAAGTCCTTTTGTATAATTCTCGATTACATCTCTTTCCGGGTAAGCTTCGATCTCGTTGGACCGGCCCTTACATTGTTGTTACTGCTTATCCTCATGGGGCCGTTGAGATAAGAGATCCCGACAATGGTAAGGAATTCAAAGTAAATGGACATCGATTAAAACCATTTGTCGAGAAATTTGATTCAGAGGACATGTCCATGCCTCTGACTGATCCTGTTTACCAGGACTGATCTCCTAGTCTGATGGAGGTATAGGTAGGTTTCCTGTTTGCATAGGACTAGGGTAGTTACTTTGGTCTGGCTGAAGACGTTAAACTTAGCGCTCCTGGGAGGCAACCCAACTTTTCAACTTATTTCATTTTCCTAGCTAGTTCAATGTTTGTGGGTAACATTACTGCAAACCCTCACGAGACTACAACTCGTCCACTAGGGGCAACCTAGGGGTTTAAAGGCTTGTTGCATACGCTAAATGCAATCGAGAGCACCTGCGAAAGTGGTATAGGTAGGATTTTATTTTTTTTGTTCTGCTTTCTCTCTCGTGCTGACTGGATTCTATGCTGCGATCTCTTGGAAAGTCTTTCACGATTCATCATCCAGGTACTATCTTCCCATCACTTCACATTTATTTTTATTGTCCCATGTGCATTGCATGTTTACATCTTTTTACATTGAGGACAATGTGGATTTTAGGTTGGGGGTGGAGATTAGGTTACCTAATCAGTGTTTTCTTCGTCTTGAGCAAAAATTGTGAAAATTTTTAAAATTTTTAAAATTTTTCTGCACTTTCTGGTGAATTTGAAGTGATTTTTGACAACCATCTGTGATTTAGAATTTTAGGATATGGAATGTTAGTGATTTACTACTCTTGGATTGAGTAGCTGTTAGATTTCAGATTAAGTTGAATTGTTAATCCATGATTAGAAGTTGTAAACATTGATTGAGTCATGATTTCACAGGACACATCTCGCTTACGCATTAAGGTTTCAGTTTCATATTGAAGGATTAACTTGATAATCACTAAGTATGAAAGGAACCAGTCTGAAATATTTTGCTATCAGGGTATGAAGAAGAATTGAAAAGGTTGGGCAAATAATCTTCACCATAGGTTTGTTCCCTATAGGTGTGGATTTAATTCCCTATGGATGATATATGAAAAAGGTTTAGGTGTACGGTCTTCACCATAGGTTTGCTCCCTATAGGTGAGGATTGGACTCCTCTTCTTGGCGTTACCTTTAAAAAAAAAAAAAAGAAAAAAAAAGAAAAGAAAAAGAATGATCTATGAGGGACCTTTTAGTTTAGGTTTTGGTTGTCCTGGATGCTCTTGTGGTTACCAACGTTATCATGAAATAGAGAATTGAATATTAATGTTGAAAGTCGGGATTACACTCTACACCCATGGAACTCAATGTTTATTATTCTAGTTTATGGATTAATATTTGAACTTGATTATGAAATTCACCGTGCATGAGAGGCCAGGAGAAATTGATAATCAGCATTCATGAATCTTAAGATTTCTCATATCTGGATTGTTTTTCAAAATATCACTCGGCTTCACAAGAATTATCTCGTAATTCTCAACTTATTCTTCGCATATTTTGCTCGGGACTAGCAAAATGCTGGTTGGGGGTTGTGTTGAGGGTCAAATATTGCATATTAGACCCCAGTTATGACCAGATTTATGAACATGTCACTGTTTAAAATCCTAATTTAATCGTGTTTGTGATGCAAGATACATTTGCAAGTATGGACTGAAAAGGGGAGCTTAAAGCATGGATTAAACGCTCTGATAACACCAAAGGCAATGGACGAACTCCAGGGACTGAAATTGATGGATTTGCATGGCAGAGATCAGAGGAAATCAGGCCGTTCACATTTAACAGGCCCGAAAACCAACCAGAATGCAAGATCACAGGGTTCCCACCATCTGATAGACTCGAAACTTCATACATGGGATGAGGGCAATAAAATAACCGTACATATTAAATTTCAGCACTCGGATCATTGTGGAAGAAACCCCAATGATAGATCAGTCCTCATATCCCTGATTGGCGGCCCGCTTGAAATCTGGATATACTTCAGTTTTAGTCCCAATGCTTTAAATGAGATGATAAAATGAATGGACGGGACAGATTTCGGATACAAATATCGGTGGTGCCCAAAAGTGCGGTGAATGTGCACGGTGCACAAGTGCTACAGGGTGTGCACCTAACAATTCAAAAGTCGTTCAAGTGCCCGGTACACCGACTTTCCTTCTCAAAAATCGAAAACGGCAATTTCGTTCATTTGTTTACATAACAGAGACCATCGGTTTCTGTTGTGGGCCCCACCCATCGTCCAAACTAACAATCCAGACCGTTGATTCATTCTCTGGGGCAGCCACAACCCACGTCTAGCTGGAAGAATTTGAAGACATCATGATTTTGAGTGATTCAGCCGTTCAAAAGCAAACGGACGGTAGAGCAGGAAATCATGTGGGCCGCGTCAGCAACAAATCAAAACCAACCAGTTTCGAACGGTTTTTCGAGAGCATCCTACTGGACGACTTGGATTTCCCAAATTAACAACGAAGTGGGCACCACCGACAGACAGAGCTCTCGCGAAAGCTCCGTTACGCGATCCGGGAAAATCGGAATTTCAAGGAAGTTGTGGGCCCCACTCTTCAACCGTTTCGATAATCCGAACCGTTAAATTGTCTCAGGAGATGGCCAAAACTAACGCCTAGGTGACCTTTTGGTCCCATGCATCCGATCACAAGAAATATCCGGCCAAACGGAAGATGGACGGTAGAATGAAATGTCTTATGAGCCACACCAAAATCAAACCCGATTTTGTCTTCCAAGAAGGTTTTTCATCTTGAAACTAATGAGCGGCTTGGATTCCTCATATGATACCAATCACAGGCCCACTATCCTTCACAGCAGCGTACGTACGAAGCTCTGTTGCGGAACAGAGTTGCGTACGAACTCGGGTGGGCCACCATCTTTGATCAATCGGGAGATCCAGCCCATTCATCTTGTAGGCAAGCCAAAACTTCCCAAGAGAGGGTCATTTTCTTGAAGAAAGAGAGAGAGGAGTATGCTCTTTTAACTTGTCAAAAGAAGGCTTTCTTTGGCCTTGCGTACACGTAACGTGCGTTATAAGTTTCTTCTAGCCGACTTTACTCCTCTATAAAGAGAGAAAGCGTGGAGGCAGCAAGGGATCATCCACGGCTGGGAGGTATCAAGGGAGGCTGGACGTGAGGAGAGAGAGAGACAGAGAGAAAAAGAGTTTGTTTTTCTTTTGCTGTTTTATTTAATTATTTTATTTTAAGAGTCTTTGGTCCACCATTCATGTGTGGCTAAAACCTCTTAGCTAGGGCTAAGAGGTGAAGCTTGTAGTGTGATGGGATGCCTCTTTGCTTGTGCCTTTGTTTAGACTGAACTGATGTTGATTTGGGTTTAATTAAGGGAATGTTTTTAGTCTTTAATGGTCTGTTGTGACTGAAATTACAATGGGTCTGCGATGGCTTTGAGCATGTTCTTTTCCTCTTTATGTTTATGACGTCAGGAAGCCCTGTTGTTCACCATCGTCTCCTGGGCATGGTCGGATGACGGTACCCTTTCCTAACCTTCATGGCATGTTGATTGGTTGGTAATTAGTTTAATTCTATTGTTTACTTTGTCTCATGGGCATGGTTTGGTGATGGAATCCATTCTAATTCATATACTTTTCATCTCTTGAAAACCAAATCAAAGGAAGTTCAATTGATTTTCATGATTCGTGAAGCAGGCATAAGATATCCCTGATCTCTATAAGTGGATCCTCTGAATCCCTAGTTTTCATTCTCTGAATTTTCTTAAGTTTTAGATAACTATTTCACCATTATTCTTCAAATTACACTCAATTTAGATTTTGTCTTAGTCTAATTCTAGTTCTACTTAGTTTCAGATTACGTACAGGTTTCAGTCCCTGTGGATTCGACCTCGGTCTTACCGAGTTTATTACTACATCACAACCCTATACTTGGGGAGTGAACACTAGGCAACGTGAAAATTCAGTGAGGAAACCTAGGAATTGAGCTAGGGAAGCTAGAAATTAAGTGAGGGAGGCTAGAAATTGAACGAGGCAACCTAGGAATTGAGCGAGGCAACAAGGAAATTTAGCGAGGAAACCTAGGAATTGAGTTAGGGAAGCTAGAGGAAGCTAGAAATTAAGCGACGGAGGCTAGTAATTGAGAGAGGGAACCTATAAATTGAACGAGGCAACCTAGGAATTGAGCGAGGGAAGCTAGAAATTGAGCGAAACAACCTAGAAATTGAGCGAGGCAAGGTAGAAATTCAGCGAGGAAACCTAGGATTTGAGTGAGGTAACCTAGAAATTGAGCAAGGGAAGTTAAAAATTGAGCGAGGGAAGCTAGAATTTGAGCGAGGGAACCTAGAAATTTAGCGAGGTAACCTAGGATTTGAGCGAGGGAAGTTACAAATTGTGCGAGGGAACCTAGAAATTGAGTGAGGCAACCTAGGATTTGAGCGAGACAACGTAGGAATTAGGCGAGGGAACCTAGGAAATGAACGAGGCAACGTAGAAATTCAGCGAGAAATCCTAGGAATTGAGCGAGGGAAGCTAGAAATTAAGTGAGGGAACCTAGAAATTCCGCGAGACAACCTAGTATTTAAGCGAGGGAAGCTAGAAATTGAGTGAGGTAAGGTAGGAATTCAGCGAGGCAACCTAAGAATTGAGTGAGGCAACATAGAAATTGAGCGAGGGAAGCTAGAAATTGAGCGAGGCAACCTATGAATTGAGCGAGGCAACCTAGCAATTGAGTGAGGGAACCTAGAAATTGAGCAAGGCAACCTAGGATTTGAGAGAGGCAACCTAGGATCTTTCTTCTCTGAGGGCTTTGGATTCAACGATTTTTAAGAGCAAGACAGAGAAAAGAAGTGATGAGATAATACCTTTCATCATAGTCTCATCTATTGGAAAAGGGGGCCCTCTTGATCACCTAAAGAGATTTGTAGGCAGAATTAGCATATTATGACTGTGAGGATTGAGCTGCTAAATGAGATTATCTCATTCCTAGGTTGGGGTTCTGGAAGATAAGATTTACACAGTAAAAAAAAGTCTTCTGAATTGAGCGATGGAAGCTAGAAATTGAGCGAGGCAACCTAGAACTTGAGCGAGGCAACCTAGGAATTAAGTAAGGCAACGTATAAATTCAGCAAGGCAACTTAGAAATTGAGTAAGGGAAACATGAATTTGAGAGAGGCAAGCTAGAAATTGGGTGAGGCTAATATGAATTGGAATTAACTTTAGATGTAATCGACCTATCCTAATAATTTGCTCTTTGGTGAATTTGACTGGGCAGTTACTGAAATTGATCGAGCTTCTCCTACCCCAAAATCATATGTGGTATATCAAGTAACTAATTTTAGTTTAGAAGATATTCTTGTTAAATGAATAAAGAAAGAAATGAAAAAAAAAAAGAAAAAAAATTTATATGCATATTAAGCAATGGATTTGCAAGCTTCCAAGAAACTTCAGAAGCTATGCAGATTGAGTAATGAAAGATAAGCTTCATTATCCCAGTCTTTCACACCTAAATGTAAAATCTTGTTGAAGCTATGAATAAACCAAGGGCTTCTCACCGCAGATACAGTGTCCCATGCCGGACTAAATATTTCATAAGGATATCTTAGGATCACTGGAAGGATTGACGTTTTGGATAGAAAAGCACGTGTCTTAAACGGAAGGAGGAAATCTCCATTCGTAGTTGTGCCCTCTGCAGTTAGAAATGGAAATAATCAACCATGGTCCATAATGATGTAAAGAAGCACACTGGCATTTAATTTGTTTAACTTCATGGTCATTTCAATGCATTTCACGGTCAATTCCTAGGCTCCCTTGCTCAATTTGTAGCTTCCCTCACTGAATTCAGAAGACTTTTTTTACTCCAGAACCCCAACCGAGGAATGAGGATAATCTTATTTGGTAGCTCAATCCTCGCGGTCATAATTATGCTAATTCTGCCTACAAATCTATTTAGGTGATCAGGAGGGCCCTCTTTTCCAGTAGATGAGATTAGGATGAAAGGTATTATCACAACGCTTCTTTTCTCTATCTTGCTCTTAAAAATCGTTGAATCCTAAGCCCTTGGAGAAGAGAGATCTCTCCTGATAAAAAAATAAGAGGGATCTCTCTTCTATATTATATCTATGAGAAAAGATATAGAGATCTTCTTTATTCTATCTATTCCTCTATCTATGAGAGGATAGATAGTCTCTCAAAATAAAGTCGTTCTCATCTTTGTTGATGATTTAACTAGCACTCAATCCGTTGGTTGCCTTGCTGAATTTGTACGTTGCGTTGTTGAATTTAGAGGTTCCTTTACTCAATTTCTAGCTTCCCTCGCTCAATTCTTAGGTTGCCTCACTGAATTTTCACGTTCCCTCGCTCAATTCCTAAGTTCACTTGCTCAATTTCTAGGTTGTCTCGCTCATTTTCTAGCTTCCCTCGCTCAATTCCTAGGTTTCCTCATTCAATTTATAGGTTCCCTCTCTCAATTTCTAGCCTCCGTCGCTTAATTTCTAGCTTTCTCTAGCTTCCGTAGCTCAATTCCTAGGTTTCCTCGCTAAATTTCCTTGTTGCCTCGCTCAATTCCTAGGTTGCCTCACTGAATTTCTAGTTTCCCTCACTCAATTTCTAGCCTCTCTCGCTTAATTTCTAGCTTCCTTTAGCTTCCCTAGCTCATTTCCTAGGTTTCCTCGCTGAATTTCCATGTTGCCTAGCTCAATCCCTAGGTTGCCTCGCTCAATTTATATGTTGCCTCGCTGAATTTCTAGGTTCCCTCACTCAAATTCTAGCTTCCCTCGCTTAATTTCTATTTTCCCTCGCTCAATTCCTAGGTTGCCTTGATCAAATCCTAGGTTTCCTCGCTGAATTTCCAGGTTCCGTCGTTCAATTTTTAGGTTCCTTCGCTCAATTCCTAGGTTGGCTCGCTCCAATTTCTACGTTGCCTCACTCAATTCCTAGGTTGCCTCGCTCAATTCCTAGCTTCCCTCGCTTAATTCCTACGTTGCCTCGCTCAATTTGTAGCTTTCCTCGTCAATTCATAGGTTCCCTCGATTGCCTCGCTCAAATCCTACGTTGCCTCGCTCAATTCCTAGGATTCCTTGCTGAATTTCTACGTTGCCTCACTCAAATCCTAGGTTCCCTCGCTCAATTTCTAGCTTCCCTAACTCAATTCCTAGGATTCCTCGCTGAATTTCTACGCTGCCTCGTTCAATTCGTAGGTTCCCTCGCTCAATCCCTATGTTGCCTCACTCAATTCCTAGGTTGCCTCGTTCAAATCCTAGGTTGCCTCGCTCAATTTCTAGGTTCCCTCGCTCAATTTGTAGCTTCCCTCGCACAAATCCTAGGTTGTCTCACTGAATTTATAGGTTCCCTCACTAAATTTCTACATTGCCTCGCTTAATTTCTAGGTTCCCTTGCTCAAATCCTAGGTTGCCTCGCTGAATTTCTAACTTCCCTTGCTTAATTTCTACCTTCTCTCGTTGAATTCTTACATTGCCTCGCTCAATTACTACGTTGCCTCACTTAATTTCTAGGATCCTTCTAGCTTCCCTCGCTCAATTCCTAGGTTACTTCACTGAATCCCTACGTTGCCTCGCTCAATTCCTAGCTTCCCTCGCTCAATTCCTACGTTGCCTCGCTCAATTCATAGATTCCCTCACTCAATTTCTAGCTTCCCTCACTCAATTCCTAGGTTGCCTCGCTCAATTGATGGTAGCCGCGCTCAAATTCTAGGTTGCCTCGCTCAATTTTTAGCTTTCCGCGCTCAATTACTAGGTTGCCTCGCTGAATTCTTAGGTTCCCTCGCTCATTGTCTTGGTTCCATCGCTGAATTTCTTGGTTGCCTTGCTTAATTTCTAGGTTTTCCACTCAATTTCACCTTACCTCGCTAAATTTAATGTTTGCCTTGCTGAATTTCAAGTTTCCCTCACTCATTTTGTAATTTGTCTCGCTCAATTTTTAGTTTGCTTCACTCGATTTCAACTATGTTTAATTTTTTGTGTTATGATTCTTTAAGTAATGAAATTTGCTATTAATATATTTTCAATTACATGTTTGTAGGTGACGATTCTTGTTCTCAATTCCCAAACCCATCCTCGAAGAGTTCATTACGATGGTGGTTCGACATGGTGAAGGGTGGATTAAAGATGCATGATACTCAGCTAAGCCTATTCAAGTAATCCCCATTTTTCTTCATGGTCATTTCCATGCACTTCATGGTCAATTCGCTTCATTTCACGGTCATTTCCATGTATTTCACGGTCATTTTCAGCAATTCCGTTTAGATTCACGGTCATTTCGATGCACTTCACAGTCAATTCCCTTCACTTCACGTTCATTTTCACGTATTTCACGGTCAATTTGCTTAACTTCATGGTCATTTCCATGCATTTCACGGTCAATTCTGATGATTCCGTTTAGATTCACAGTCATTTCGATGCACTTCACGGTCAATTCCCTTCACTTCACAGTCATTTTCATGCATTTCACGGTCAATTTGCTTAACTTCACGGTCATTTCCATGCATTTCACGGTCAATTCCAATGATTCCATTTAGATTCACGGTCATTTCGATGCACTTCACGGTCAATTACCTTCACTTCACAGTCATTTCCATGCATTTGATGGTCAATCCCGATGATTCCGTTTCCAAGTTTTATCAGGTTGGTGTTTGTATGGCCCAACCCCAAGACCAAACCCGATACATCCTGCCCAAGCCCAACCCAATGTCGGGTGGGTCACAGGTTGGTTGGGTTGAACCCGCCCATCTTTCAGCCCTAAAATCATATATGGTACGTCAAGTAACTAATTTTGGTTTAGAAGATATTCTTGTTATATGAATAAAGAAAGAAATGAAAAAAGGAGAGAATTTTTTTATATGCTTATATATATATTTATATAAATATGTGTTAGAGAAAATTGTAGGTAGAATAAAATTCTAAATGTAAAAATAAAATAAAATAAAAAAATAATAATAATAAAAATATTAAAAGAAAAGCACATAAGACATGGCTATAGCTACGGTTATAATCCGTAGCCATAGCCTTTTGTTTGAATCGGGGATCAATCACGGATTCAGCGATCCATCCCCAAGCGAGTTGCGGTGGAATCGCGGAATCCGCAATTCATCGGCGATTCTTTTTTTTTTTTCCTGTGAAATTTTCGTTGCTTCTGTGGGCCCTACCATGAGGTTTGTGTTATATCCAAACCGTCCATCTATTTGGCGAGCTCATATTAAGGCTTGAGACGAAAAATAAGACAAATCTAACTATCAAGTGGACCACACTGTAAAAGACAGTGGGGAATTGAACGTCTACCATTGAAACCCTTTTAGGGGTTACAGAAGTTTTGGATCATTATGAAATTTGTTTTTCCTCTTCATCCAGGCCTTTGTGACCTTATAAATAGATTGGATGGAAAATAAATGTTATGGTGGGCCCTACAAAAATTTTAACGGTGAAAATCAAATTTTCGTTGCTCTTTGTGGTGTGGTCCAGTTGATCTTTGGATATGATTTTTTTTTTTTAAGGATAATGCTCCGAAATGATCTCGAAATATGGATGAACATTGTGGATATAATAAATATAGAGTTGTGGGGCCATGTAACTTTGATCTCTTTTAAGCCGTTCGTACAACTCTCAGTTGGAGGAGCGTCAACGCTCATCTTCGCAGTGAAAAGGAGGGGTAGTTTCGTCCTCAAAGTCACTATCTGCATGTGCTAGTCTAAGTTGGCAACTAAAGTTTGTATTCCTTCATAAAAACCGCTGGATAAAAGGTTTTGTCTATAGTGGTCATTTTCTCATACCCCGCCGAAAGAGAAATTTATGACCGTGGACCCCACCTTTTATCTAGCAGTTTTTTTGAAGCAATACAAACTTAACATACGCACTTAGACCTCCTCGTATGGACATCGAGCTCCAGGATGAAAATACCCCTCCTTTTCATGGAAACGGTTTTTCCTCTCCATTTCCTCTGTTTGCTTTTCCTCTCCCTTTCCACTGCTGCTTTCACTGTCGTTGCTTTCACCCCCTTTCCTCATTGTATTTTCGGTAGAAAGACCAAAAAAACTCCTTTTGTGGGCCCCCTTTATCAACATTTTGTCTTCTTCTGAAAATAGTCGGTCCAGTGAAGAAAGCACGCAGTACAAGTATATATATATATATATATTTTTATTTATTATTACACATGCACACACCCCACACACTCACGCTGGTGGAATTTCACCACCTATGGGTACTCGAACCCTTGACCGGGAGTTGAAACTCCTGAGAGTTTACCACCCGAGCAAGAGTAAGGACCCCAACACGGGTATATTTTAAACTTAGTTGGGCCCACATTAAATGTATGTAGTATATCGACGCCGTCCATCCGTTTTTCCATCTATTTTAAGGGGTTGAGCCCCAAATTGAAGCATATCAAAAGATCAAGTGGATCATACCATGAGAAACAGTGGGCATAATGATTTTCTAGTTTGCCCCACTGATTTCATGTTTCCCCTGCTCAATTTCATGTTTGCCCCACTGATTTTCTAGTTTGCCCCGCTGAATTCCTAGCTTGCCCCACTGAATTTCATGTTTCCTCCGCTGAATTTCATGTTTGCCCCTCTCAATTTTCAGTTTGCCCCGCTCAATTTCATGTTTGCCCCACTGAATTTCATGATTTGCCCTGCTAAATTTCATGTTTACCCCGCTGAAAATCAAGTTTGACCTGTTCAATTTCTTGTTTTCTCCGCTGAATTTAATGTTTCCCCTGCTGAATTTCAGGTTTGCCCCGTTCAATTTCATGGTTGTCTCGCTCAATGTCTAGGTTCCCTTTCACATATGGGGTTTTGGTGTATACATATTCCGATGAAAACGGAGGGGTATTACATAATCCAATGAACATGATGTACTACAAATAAAACATCATTGTGGGGCGTAGCAAGCGTAATCAGATTGCATACTGAGTTAGTCAAGATGCTCCCATTGTACTAAGTAAACTCGGTTGAGCCTACATTGAATGTATGTAGTATATCCACACCGTCCATCCATTTTTCCATCTAATTTTAGCAGTTTAACCCCAAATTGAAGCATATCAAAAGATCAAGTGGATCATACCACGAGAAACAGTGGGCATAATGATTTCCACTGTTGAAACAATAGTCAGCCAAACAGTGATGTTTGTTTGTTCTCAAACCTATTCATAAGATCATACAGACATTGATTAATAGAAAACACAATTATAAGCTTGATCCAGAACTTCTGTGGCCCCTAACAAATGATCAATATTAAAGGTTCAATTTAAAATCTCATGTGGTGTGGTCCATTTGAACGTTGGATACGTTTAGATTTTTCGGCTCAAATCATGAAATTATTTATTAAGTTTACGCCGCTGAATTTCATGTTTGCCCCGCTCATTTTCATGTTTGCCCTGCTGATTTTTTTGTTTGCCCCGTTAATTTTCTAGTTTCTCCCGCTCAATTTCATATTTGTCCAGCTGATTTTCCAGTTTGCCCCGCTGATTTTCTAGTTTGCCCTGCTAAATTTCTAGTTTGCCCCACTGATATTCTAGTTTGCCCCACTGAATTTGTAGTTTGCCCCACTGATTTTCTAGTTTGCCCTCCTCAATTTCATGTTTCCCTCGCTAAAATTCAAGTTTGCCCCACTGAATTTCATGTTTTCCCGTTGAATTTCATGTTTTCCCCGCTGAATTTCATATTTCCCCTGCTAAATTGAATGTTTCCCTCGATCAATCTTCTAGTTTGTCCCGCTCGATGTTTTCTCAAAGCGATTGTTTTTTATATATCGCAATGGACAATTCCATCATTTATAGTTAAAAAGAAGAGTTAGAAGAGGTTTTTCAATCCAAAAAAGGTCTCTATCCTCTTTAAGTATTTCCAACTTCCAATTTTCTTGAAACCATTAATTCTCATATAATTTGTCTGGATCCTTATTTTCTTTGGAACAAAGGATAGAGACCTCTTTTCTGGATGCCTCTTGTTCTTGTTTAGTCCCCATTGTTTCGGAAGTCGTTTATATTTCTACATTTGTTTCTTCCGTGTTTTCCCCCCTTTCTTCTGATTCTGAGGTTTGTTTCAGATTCTTAGTGACAATAAGTGACAGTATTTTTCCTAAATAGTAGACTCATGTGATAAATAAAAGAATACTAAAGATTTGAGGCATAGACTTTCTCAATTCTGACACAAGATACTTATTAGATCGAATAAGTACATTAGATCTGCTAAAATTATTTTGTCGTATCCAAAATAATGCGAATCCAACCCATTTCATGAAGAAAATGTGGCCAATTAACCAACCAACAAAACTAGTTGCAAATAACATCTTCTTATTGAGACCACTAATATAAATGTTCACTAATTTGGCTAACGTTGAACTTAGTAAAATGTCTAGATTGCCCTGTTCAATATCCTGTTTGCCCTGCTCAATTTGCAGTTTGCCCCGATCAAATTATAGTTTGTCTCGCTTATGTTAATAGTTTGTCTCGCATAATTTTCGGTATTTCTCCGCTCAATTTCTATTTCTATTTCATATGAAGCTTGTTCAAATTAATGAAATGCTACGTTGTTTTCAATTATGTCTGATTTTGTACACTATGTTTATCTTATGAATTTTATGTTTGATATGTTTTCATGAGGAGGATGACGAGTCAGATGATAACGATGAAAAAGGCATGGAGGGAGAGGGACCGAGGGGGGGTTTTATGGAGAATATTGTTTTTATGGAGGAATTTCGGGTTGAGAGGGAAGAATTGAAGAAGGAGAGAGGAATTGAAGAAGGAGAGGGACGAATTGAGAAAAGAAAGGGAAGAGATGAGATAGAAAGAATCAATGTTTGCTGAGAGGGAGATGTTACTAAAAGAGAAAAAACAGTTGAAGAGGGAGAAGGATTTATTTTTTGAGGGCAAAGAAAAGTTAGCGAATGAGAGGGAGGAGCTTAATAAGGAGAAGGAAGGTAGTCATACACAGAGGGAACATTTTGTGATGGAGGAGGAGGGTGAGGGGTTGAGGAAGAGAGGGGAAGTAAATGATATTGAAGATAAAGAACTTGGACATGGGATGTGGATGTGTAATCGTATAGTAATGTCAAGGGTAATGTATTGAATGCATCCACTTCTCATCCCGTTTAAGAAAGGAGAGCTAAAAGAATACCGAAGCCGTCATATTACAAGATTTCTCAGTACTTGTCCCTGTCTGCATTCGATACAACCCCTGGGGCGGTTCTCAAACCCGAGCAAGTAAAAGCTTTTGCTACTTATCTGATATCATTTCCTTTATAGATGGATCCTTTCAGGATACTATCCACGCAGGAGGTGAAAGAGTTAGAGGACTGGTATGAAACAAACAAGGCTATGGCAGCGGGGAAATGGTTCAGTATGATATGGATGAAGGATGCATGAGTTGATAGTGAGGTAAGCATTACTAATTTATTCTCTATATGCATTGATTGACATATAATTAATTGTTATATTAATCTATGACTAAATCGTACTATCCTATTGATTAGGCTATCAACACATACATCGAGTTCCTTGAGAAAAGGTATAACGACCTTTCAATACCATATCCTCAGGAATTGTACTATCCTATTAATTAAAAGAAGGGTGTTTGTCGGTTTTGATTGTATACCGGGCCTCCAAATCGGTGTCAGAACAGGCCTCACTAATAGGTCAGCTGAATACGACCTACGCAATTGCGAAGCAGCGAGATAAACTATACGCCGAAGCGATGTAGTGTTATGAATGAGTAATGCACTTGTCACAGAACATCATCTCTTACTATTATGTGTTCTACCATGTTTTGACTAATATATTATTTTGTGAATCATGAATAGGTCTATGCGCCCATAAATCACGAAAATTCACATTGGTTTTTGCTGGTAATCTATCCTAGAGTAAGAGAAATCGTTGTTGTGGATAGCTTATGCACAAATCTAATGCCGAAGTATAAGTAGAAGATGAAGAAGATGATTGATGCACTCCTCATTCTCTTCTATGCCACTGGAGACAGCACTGCGCTTGAAGGGAAGATGTAGACCGTCAGAGTCGATGAATCTGCACTGAAGCAAGACAATGGTTATAACTGCGGTATATTCGTAATGAAATACATCGACATTTTGTGTAGCGGTCTCACTTTGGTGAGAATAGACATGCAAAAATTCACCGCCGATTGGAGGATGTCAATAGCATATGATTGCTTGTCTCTAGTATGTAGATGATATTTGTCTAGGGCATGAGAGAAATTTTGGAAAGATGTTGTATATATTGTATTATATACATCGTTGAATATACATTGTATGAGGTTTACAGTAATCTTGGAGTGCATAAAATTTCCAAGTTTGTGCATTTCAATCCGAGTTCCTTCTTTAATCACGATAGCCTTGGGAGGGTTGATCTGAGGGATGGGTTGATTGCAAAAGGGCTGATTAAAACTATATTCAGTTATCTTGCTGGTCCTAAAATCATTATGTCAGCCAGCAAGATAACCCAATATAGTTTTAATTGGCACTTTTGCAATCAACTCATCCCTCGGATTAACCCTCTCATGGCTATTATGATTAGAGAAGGAACTCAGACTGAAATGCATAGACTTGAAAATTTTCTGCATAATCGCCAAAATTGTAAGTTTTGATATATAGCATATTTCGTAATTTTGGTGAATGATGAAATGAACTTTATACTTTGTCCCACTGTATTTTCAGTTTGTCTCGCATGCTCGTCGATAAAGTTCAATGCACATGGAACTCAATGCTTGACAATTGCTTTAGATCTTGAATTTTATGTTTGCCCCGCTCATTTTCAAGCTTGCCCCGCTCAATTCCTAGTTTGCCCCGCTCAATTTCATTCTTGCTCCGCTCATTTTCATTCTTGCCCCGCTCATTTTCATGGTTGCCCCGCTCATTTTCAAGCTTGCCCCGCTCATTTTCATGATTGCCCCGCTCAATTCCTAGTTTACCCCACTCAATTTCATGGTTGCCCCGCTCATTTTCATGGTTGCCCCTGCTCATTTTCAAGCTTGCCCCGCTCATTTTCATGGTTGCCCCGCTCAATTCCTAGTTTACCGCGCTCAATTTCATGCTTGCCCCGCTCAATTTCATTCTTGCCTCGATCATTTTTATTCTTGCCCCGCTCATTTTCATGGTTGCCCCCACTCATTTTCAAGCTTGCCCCACTCATTTTCATGGTTGCCCCTCCCAATTCCTAGTTTACCCCGCTCATTTTCATGTTTGCCCCGCTCATTTTCATGCTTGGATTCTTTGATAAGGGGCCCAGATGATGGATCTCCTTCCTCAAGACCTTAAAACCTTTCCTATTTAGATCTCTACACCTACTACACCTTTTTAATTGGGCTAAAAGCCCAGATTGAATTGTCAGAAATAGTTCAGCACTATAAAACTCATGAGTGTTATAAATAGAGCAAGATGCTTGCATAATGTTTACTACTCGAAACATTATAAGTGAGTGTTATAATATACAAATAGAAAAAGATATCCTGAGTCTTGCTATACACTTGGACTGGAAGCATGTATCATCAAATGAATTTATGGTCAAAATGAATTTGTTCCAAATGTATCAAGGCAATTCATTTTGGTAAGGCATATCTGTCTAGAATCTGCTCTAGTTGATGGAAGTCCATAGAGTTTGAAATGATATTTTTGATAAATTATGTCATTCATTGGAAATGGAGAAATTAGCCTCTGGTAGGCTCTTCTATTGAAACACAGAAACAACTTAATGTTCCTCAGAATGTTTATGTTAAAAGATGCCAAGGAGGAAATTAGCCTCTGGTGGGATAAGCTCTCCTATTGGAATGCAGAATCCGCTTGATGATCCTCAGAATGTTAGGATAAAAGATACTAATGGAGAAATTAGCCACTGTTGGCCATGCTTTCCTATTGAAATGGAGATTTAAAAGATGCCAAAGGGCGGATTAGCCTCTGGTGGGCGACACTTTCCTATTAAAATGTAGATTCTGCTTGATGTTCCTTAGGATGTTAGGAAAATCCTATTAAGCCCAATGACTCTTTGGACTTCTCTATTATTTGGGATAGTATAGCTAAAGATATTAACCATGATAGTCTGGCTTAAGCTCTTTGGGTCTGTAAGAGTGCATATTCATTTGGAGGCTGATGACAAAATGGTCGGCTTACAGTGAAGTCTGAGTATTATTGCAAACTTTACTCATCTTCTAAACCCATACTCAAAGACACATATTATCTAAAATCATGTACATTGAGTGTGGGGCCCACCAAAATTGAATTTTATGATTATGGGGCACACAAAAACCATGTACATTGATTGTGGGGCCCACCAAAACTGTACTTCAGAGTGTGGGCCCATTGAAATGTAAAAAAAAGGGGAGAGGGGACGGGCGACACTACCGCACCTAGGCGGTACTACCGCCCGGACCACCAGATTGCGGTGGCACTGGCACTTGGACTTGATTCGAACATATTCTTGTTAAATGCATAAAGAAAGAAATTATAAAAAGAGAATTTTTTTTATATGCTTAAATATACATATTCATATAAATATGTATTAGAGAAAAATGTAGATAGGTAAAATAAATTTCTTCGTGTTAACAAAAAAAACAAAAAAAAACAAATTGGCATGACACTACCGCTGATACAATGGTATTGCCATGGCAAGAGGCAATGGCTACGGTTATAATCCGTAGCTATAGAGTGCACGACTGCACGGACTACCGCTGGTTCAGTGGTACTGTCGAGGCAGTCTGCAATAGCTACGATTATAGCTACGGTTATAATCCGTAGCTATAGAAGGCCGCCACCAGGGGTATTTTCGTCCTCAAATTCGCTGTCCGTACGAACAGGTCCAGGTTCGTACGTTAAGTTTGTTTTGTTTCGTGAATATCCAATGGATAAAAGGTGGGATCCACAGTCGTAAATTTCTCCCGCCGAAACAAACGTTGGAATTAGGGGGGTACGATACTCAGGCAGCGATAATGTTTTATACGCACGCACTAAGATATTGTATACGTGACATGTACTATCAAAACTAAACCGATTAAATTGTGTGATACACTGTCCGTAAGTCACACTACCAAAATAACATTTGTTGAAAAATTCTAACCACTGATTCGTGGACACTTGTGTGTGGAAACAGGACCATTGATTTTTTTTCCTTTTTTTTTTTTTTTTTTTTCATTTTTAACCGTCCATTAAATGTCCATAAATCCGATAGTGGGATAATGAAATAACTGTAATTTTTAGTCCATCATACTTGGAAACTACAGTCTACAAGCCTAAATTTGGACTGTTTAATTTGTCTTTATAATATGAAAAAGTATTCAATTTCCTAGAAATTTGTAGGTGCCTGCGTATCATCCATCACACAGCCAGAGTATGAAAGTTTTTCTCAAGATACATAAAATCCCATTCGCCGTATGCTCCCATCCCTGACTATCTGCATCAAAAGCCAATACCGAGCGTCTTCCCAGAACGCTAACGTGCGCTGGAGGGAATCGAGTTGTGGTATGTTTCGCTACTTTTTAGATTATTGTTTCCAGGAATTTGCAGGCATTTGTTCACGTGAACTTTTGCTTCGAATTTCTAGGAACTTCTTTTGGAAAATCAGTTTAAATTCTGGCGTAACTCAATCGAGTTCGTTTTGCCTATGTCGCGTCTCAGAATCACCGACATCTGTTGTTCCTTGGGTCCCACAGAAATGTTCTGATGATTAGAACCGTCCGTCTTACCGATGTGATTCAATAACTGCGCTTCAAGGATGATCACATAACCTTTGATTTTTGGAGTTAAGTGTGAGACGATGGTTAGTGTCATTCGTTGGGTGTTAGGACTTGTTGAGTCACAAAATCGCCCTCTTAGTGGGACTTGTGGAGGATAAGAATCGAAAAGATGGACGGTTGCGATCATCAGACCGTCTTAGCATATGGGCCCCAATTGGGAGACGCATGCTGGCTATCCTGAGTCGTGATATAGGTGAAAAATGACTCATTTGGCTCAGTTCTGGTAATGGATTGATGAGTCGACTCCGACTCGGTTAGACCTGATACAGTTTAACACCACAAGTCAACCAACTCGGCCGAGTCCGACTGATTCATTTCCTGACTCTGGCTAGTCGTGACTCGACTCGAGACGGACGAGTCGGCCTCAATCGTGGAGTCTTAAATTCATCCTTCTAGTGGCAAGGGCGGACTTTTTTCGGGCAGGTCTGGGCTCGGGCATTGGGAGTTAAGTGTCAGGTTGGGCGGGCCTAGATGGTCTGGCCCATTGCCACCCTAGTGCCCTAGCTTTTAGGTAGGCCATATGACTTAACTGGGCCGTGCCTATGCTTGTCAAAGGGCTGTGACTGACATTTTCTGGGATTTTACTTGCGCTTTGGTTACAACTGATTGCATTGCTCGGTACATTGTTGGACAGGCAGAGGGAGAGAGAGAGAGAGAGATGGAAGATGATAGTGACTTCACCTTTTGTCAGGCAAGTAGATTTATCTTCACATTCTATTGTATGTGTGTGTAGTTGATTTATATACATGTGGCGAGTTGTGTAGGTGTACTTGAATCAAAAGATTTTATATTGTAAGCACCATCGTAGAAGGGGGTTGCTGTTGCCTGAATTTAGCCAATAGATGAGATTGATGTAGAGCTGAGACGGCTCATGGCCTTGTTATCGCCCTCCGATAGATATGCAAAAAGTAGAGAAAATATGAGCAATGGGAGGGTGCCGATGGCCAACTGTAGACCCTCCGATGCCTAAGTTAGGTTTGTAGAAGCTAATTGCAAGGAGGTAGATTGGGGCTTAGATGCGTCACCTCTTTTCTCTCTCCTTTGCTTTAGAGTATGTGATCGTATATGTTGATGACAAAATCTGGATCACCCTCCACTCCGTGTAGTGTGCCTTTGAAGGACCCTGGTCCTGCACAAAGGATTAATAAAGGAGACCCTGGCTAAGCTGAGGGACCCTCCGATGCCTAAGTCAGGTTAAGGGAATCCGGGTCTAAGTTGAAAGGTAGAGGGAGAGTGCAAGATGTTGCGTACCTGTAGCAATGGGGTCTCATTGTATTTATACCTGAACATCGGACGGTCTGGGTCTGTTATTCTCGGCACGATTCGCTCAATCAGTGGGATTTTGCGATCATGGAGATATGACTCGTAATTCGGAGATCGTGTAACATATCGTGCGTATCCGCGGGCGAGACAGTCGGTTATTTCCTCTTAAGGTAGTTTCCTAGTTTGGTGCATGATGCCCCCACATTTCGCCTCGGCCTCGGCTTGGGACATCTTCAGATGAAGATGAGGACGAGGACGAGCCCAGCTCGGCCGGCCTTCTTCGGATGAGGATGAGGATGAGGACGATAGCTCGACTTGACCAACCTAGGGTTGTAGTCCCGAGGTACGCTTACGCCTTACCTGATGCTTTCTTTCGTTCGTATCTTTAGTCCGAGCCGAGCACTGGCCTGGATTGATGAGGGACTTGGCACCTCGAGATAGGGGCGCTGCTATGACTCGAGAGTGAATCCTTGTGTATCACGTTGGAAGTTTGCGTTCGATCGGGTTAGTATGATGTTGGCCCATGAATCTTAGGGAGCTCGGATCTTCCCATAACAGTATACATAGGGCATGGGAGAAGGTTTCAGACCTCTGAATCCCACCATGCTACGTTGGAGGGTCCCTGATCCAGTAGGATTCTTATCCCGAATATGTCGGAATGATCTTCAACTGAGATCAGGTTGGATCCTTATATTTTCTAGATCTGGGGTGAGATTCGCTCTAGATTTCTCGTACTGCCTCTCTGGCAGTGGTCGACCTGGTCAACCTAGGATGCTGGGGAGCTCGGGGCTTAGAGCCCAAGCTCATTCCCCACGGGTTCCTTACTCGTGTTGTAGATATTCCTGGCGTGATGAGTCCTCTCCTACCGAGCTCTGTCCTTTAACAGTTCAGCTCGGCAGCTCATCTCTGAGCTGAAGGAACTGCTCGTCTCGTGTTGATGGACATTCTGGTCGGACCTCGGTCACCCTAACTCGGAGGATCTTCCTCACCTCAGAGGCGTATCACTTGTAGATAACTGTTACGCTCAATCAGCGGGATTCTGTGATCATGGAGATATGGCTCGTAATTCGGAGATCGTGTAACATATCATGCGTATCCGCGGGCGAGACAGTCGGTTATTTCCTCTTAAGGTAGTTTCCTAGTTTGGCGCATGATGCACCCACATTTCGCCCCAGCCTCGGCTTGGGACATCTTCAGATGAAGATGAGGACGAAGACGAGCCCAGCTTGGCCGGCCTTCTTCGGATGAGGATGAGGATGAGGACGACAGCTCGGCTCGACCAACCTAGGGTTGTAGTCCTGAGGTACGCTTACGCCTTACCTGATGCTTTCTTTCGTTCATATCTTTAGTCCGAGCCGAGCACTGGCCTGGATTGATGAGGGACTTGGCACCTCGAGATTGGGACGCTGCTATGACTCGAGAGTGAATCCTTGTGTATCACGTCGGAAGTTTGTGTTCGATCGGTTTAGTATGATGTTGGCCCTCGAATCTTAGGGAGCTCGGATCTTCTCATAACAATATACATAGGGCATGGGAGAAGGTTTCAGACCTCTGAATCCCACCATGCTACGTTGGAGGGTCCCTGATCCAGTAGGATTCTTATCCCGAATATGTTGGAATGATCTTCAGCCGAGATCAGGCTAGATCCTTATATTTTCTGGATCTGGGGTGAGATTTGCTCTAGATTTCTCATACTGCCTCTCTAGCAGTGGTCAACCTGGTCAACCTAGGATGCTGGGGAGCTCGGGGCTCAGAGCCCGAGCTCATTCCCCACGGGTTCCTTACTCGTGTTGTCGATATTCCTGGCGTGATGAGTCCTCTCCTACCGAGCTCCGTCCTTTAACAATTCAACTCGGCAGCTCATCTCTGAGCTAAAGGAACTGCTCGTCTCGTGTTGATGGATATTCTGGTCGGACCTCGGTACCCTAACTCGGAGGATCTTCCTCACCTCAGAGGCGTATCACTTGTAGATAACTGTTACGCTCAATCAGTGGAATTCTGCGATCATGGAGATATGACTCGTAATTCGGAGATCGTGTAACATATCGTGCGTATCCACGGGCGAGACAGTCAGTTATTTCCTCTTAAGGTAGTTTCCTAGTTTGGCGCATGATGCAGCCACATTCCGCCCCGGCCTCGGCTTGGGACATCTTCAGATGAAGATGAGGACGAAGACGAGCCCAGCTTGGCCGACCTTCTTCGGATGAGGATGAGGATGAGGACGAGGACAATAGCTCGGCTTGACCAACCTAGGGTTGTAGTCTCGAGGTACGCATGCGCCTTACCTGATGCTTTCTTTCGTTCGTATCTTTAGTCTGAGCCGAGCACTGGCCTGGATTGATGAGGGGCTTGGCACCTCGAGATGGGCGTTGCTATGACTCAAGAGTGAATCCTTGTGTATCACGTCGGAAGTTCACGTCCGATCGGGTTAGTATGATGTTGGCCCTCGAATCTTAGGGAGCTCGGATCTTCCCATAACAGTATACATAGGGTATGGGAGAAGGTTTCAGACCTCTGAATCCTACCATGCTATGTTGGAGCCTGATCCAGTAGGATTCTTATCCCAAATATGTCGGAATGATCTTCAGTCGAGATCAGGCTGGATCCTTATATTTTCTGGATCTGGGGTGAGATTCGCTCTAGATTTCTCGTACTGCCTCTCTGGCAGTGGTCGACCTGGTCAACCTGGGATGCTGGGGAGCTCGAGGCTCAGAGCCCAAGCTCATTCCCCAGGGGTTCCTTACTCGTGTTGTAGATATTCCTGGCGTGACGAGTCCTCTCCTACCGAGCTCCGTCCTTTAACAGTTCAGCTCGGCAGCTCATCTCTGAGCTGAAGGAACTGCTCGTCTCGTGTTGATGGACATTCTGGTCGGACCTCGGTCACCCTAACTTGGAGGATCTTCCTCACCTCAGAGGCGTATCACCTGTAGATAACTGTGACTCTTCCTGTGAGAAGATCCCCCCCTCCCCCGCAAAAAAAAAAAAAAAAACCTCTTTTCGAGCTCGGAAGGGAGATTTTTGGGTGGAATTCTAACTCCCTATAGCGATATTTGTCGTTTCTTCCTTGCACACTTTACTGAACAAGGCTTATTGCTCGGTGAAGGGTGGTAGATGTCGAATTTTGCATGAGTCTCCTCTAGACATTTCTTTGACTATTTCCAAGTACTCATGTCAGTATGGAAGGTGCCTCCTCTATCCTATCTTCCTCTGATCATTACCCAATCAAGGCAACGTGCTCAACTGGATTTTGCCTTCTTCAGCCTTTACCCCACCCCGACACTTTTGTCCGACTACTCAGGTTGGTATGGAAGGTGCCTTCTCTGGCATATCTCCCTCTGATCGTTACCCAATCAGGGCAATGTGCTCAGCTGGAGGGTGCCTCCTTCGGCCTTTCACTCACTTTGGCTCTTTCGTTCTATCGAGACGGTAGCCACAAGTCTTTCACAGTTGGAGGGTGTCTGCTCTAGCCAAGGTGTGCCAAATCGATTACGTATCGGCCGATACGTAACGGTAACGGTGGGACCTGTTACGCGATACGGGGTCAAAACGGCCGTTATGAATTTCTGTGACCGTGACGGCCGTTACGGGCCATAACGGTCGTTACGGACCCGTAGCAAGTGATATCACATGGAGCCCCGAAAAAAAAAAAAAAAAAAAAAAAACAAAAAAAAACATACCTTTTTTTGCTTTCTTTTCTTCTTCTTTTCTTTCTTTCTTCTTCTTCTTCTTCTTCTCGAGTAGGCTTAGCATTGTCTTTGTGCCTTTCTTGACTTCTTCTTCTTCTTCTTCTTCTTCTTCTTCTTCTTCTTCCTCTCTCTCTCACTCTCTCTCTCTCTCAATCTCTTCTTTTCCCTTTAGTCTTTTTCTTCTCTCTTTCTTTCCCTCTTTTTTTTTTCTTTTCGGTTTCTCTCCATTTTTATTTTTTTTTATTTTATTTAAGCATTCTTTATTATCGTCAGATACGTGTCACGCAGGAAATGGCCTGTGACGCCGACCTCGAGCTCCAAGTTGTACGAACGGTTCAAAGGAGATCAAAGTTATATGGCTCCAAAGTGATGTATTTATTACATCTACACCGATTCATCAATTTTCAGAGATCATTTTAGAGCACCCCAAAAAATGAATTATATCCAGAGATCATCTGGACCACACCAAAAATAGCAGCGGAAATAATGATTTTCACGGTTAAACAATTTGTAGGGCGCACGGTAACATTTATTTTCCATCCAATCTGAGCAGAGTGGGCCCCACCATGATATATATATTTTTTATCCATATCATCCATCCATTTTGCCACATCATTTTAGGTCCAGATCCAAAAAATTAGTAATATCCAAATCTCAGGTGGACCACACCATAGGTTAATGTTGTAGGTTATAGGTTATCGTCCATCCATTTTTATATTTTTTTCTATTTACGCATTTATTTTGGCCCTTTTTTTGAAAATTCAAAAAATCATTTTTTAATGATTCTTTTGCTGTTTTAATGATGCCATATGATGTGTTAATCATAGTAGAACATGTTAATGTGCATTTTACCTAATTGGGGTGCCATTTTATATTTTTTAAATATTTTTTTCTATTTACGCATTTATTTTGACCCTTTTTTTGAAAATTCAAAAAATTATTTTTTAATAATTCTTTTGCTGTTTTAATGATGCCATATGATGTAATAATCATAGTAGAACATGTTAACGTACATTTTACATATTTGGGGTGCCATTTTATATTTTTTAAAATATTTTTTTCTATTTACACATTTATTTTAGCCTTTTTTTTGAAAATTTAAAAAATCATTTTTTAATGATTCTTTTGCTATTTTAATGATGCCATATGATGTGATAATCATAGTAGAACATGTTAATGTGCATTTTACATATTTGGGGTGCCATTTTATATTTTTTTTAATATTTTTTTTCTATTTACGCATTTATTTTGCCCTTTTTTTGAAAATTCGAAAAACCATTTTTTAATGATTCTTTTGCTGTTTTAATGATGTCATATGATGTGCTAATCATAGTAGAACATGTTAATGTGCATTTTACGTAATTGGGGTGCCATTTTATATTTTTTAAATATTTTTTTCTATTTACGCATTTATTTTGGCCCTTTTTTTGAAAATTCGAAAAATCTTTTTTTAATAATTCTTTTGCTGTTTTAATGATGTCATATGATGTAATAATCATAGTAGAACATGCTAAGATTACATTTTACATATTTGGGGTGTCATTTTATATTTTTTTAAATATTTTTTTCTATTTACGCATTTATTTTAGCCCTTTTTTTGAAAATTCAAAAAATCATTTTTTAATGATTCTTTTGCTATTTTAATGATGTCATATGATGTGATAATCATAGTAGAACATGTTAATGTGCATTTTACATATTTGGGGTGCCATTTTATATTTTTTTAAATATTTTTTTCTATTTACGCATTTATTTTGGCCCTTTTTTTGAAAATTCAAAAAATCATTTTTTAATAATTCTTTTGTTGTTTTAATGATGTCATATGATGTGATAATCATAGTCGAATATGTTAATGTGCATTATACATAGTTGGGGTGCTATTTTATATTTTTTTAAATATTTTTTTCCATTTACGCATTTATCTTGGCCCTTTTTTTGAAAATTCAAAAAATCATTTTTTAATAATTCCTTTGTTGTTTTAATGATGTCATATGATGTGATAATCATAGTTGAACATGTTAATGTGCATTTTACATATTTGGGGTGCCATTTTATTTTATTTTAATTTTCTATTTATGCATGAATTTTGACCCTAAAAAATAATTGCAAACACCTAAATGTAAGATATTTTTATATTACATTCATTCTAATATATCTATCATTAATAGTAGATAGTTAAAAAATTAAATATATGAATTTTGTAGTCAAATTCAGGGTTATATAGTTCATAAATTCATCGACAGATCGATACAACTTCTCACCAAAGAGTGGACCGTTACACCACTATAAACATGTTCCAATTTATAAATGAATGCATATTTGGAATGCTTAGAATATTCCGGATTTAATCCATATTTTTTCATATTTTTTTGACAAAAAAAAAAAAATTGCACCGTTACGGGCCGTTACGCCCCCGTATCCGTATCGGTTTCTGAGGGCACCGTTATGCCAACCGATACCGATACGGAATACCTTGGCTCTGGCCTTACCCTTTCCTCGGCTCTCTAGAAATTGCGCTTGTCACTTATAAACAATATAACGATCGTTGATGTAGGAAAAATGATACTTGATTTATGGAAAATCATTACAAGTGGCTAGCACCTGAAGTGTTTGTCGAAAATTGAATGCCTGAAGCGCTTATAGAGCTCGACCCAATGAGTCTTTACTGATAATAAATCTTCAGGTGCTCTATATTCCAAGGATGGGGCAGAGCTCATCCTTCTAAGTCTTCATGCTTAGGAAGACTTCTCGAAGTACCAAGTCCCACACTTTGAAGCTTCTATGCCTCACTCTCAAATTGCAGTATCGAGCAGCTCTCTGCTAATAGGTGGCGACCTTCACTTGTGCACCGTCTCTAAGTTCTTCGAGCAAGTCGAGACTTAACAACATTTGGCCTTCATTTTCTTTTGGCCGGAATAGCTCGGTTTGGCATGAGAGCATACCAATCTCAACTGGAATCATTGCCTCGGCGCTGAAGGCCAGTGAGAAGGGCGTTTCCCTGGTAGTTGTCCGAGCCGTAGTTCGATATGCCCATAGGATGTGCGGTAATTCTTCTGCACATGTCCCCTTGAACCTCTCGAGCTTGGTCTTGAGGTGGCCCTTGATGATTTTGTTGACTGCTTCCACCTGACTATTGGTTTGAGGTGAGGAGGTGAGGCAAACGCATTGCGAATGCCGAGCTACTTGCACAGACCTCTTAATTTGGCGTTGTCGAACTATTTGTCACTGTCAGTGACAATGGTGTGGGTTATTCCAAATTTGTAGATGATGGATTTCCAAATGAAGTCGGTCATCTTCTGCTCAGTGATCCGGGTTAAGGACTTGACGTCGGCCCACTTTGTGAAGTAGTCGACAACGACAATGGCAAATTTAGTCTGTCCCCTTACTTCTGGGCAAGGGCCCGATGATGTCGACCCTCCACTGAGCGAATGACCAATGATTGCTCATCAGGGTCAGCTGCTCGGGTGTTTGCATGGTACCGCTGCGAGCCGCTGACACTTTTCACATTTTCCCGCGAATTGCTTTGCATCCTCGTGTATGGTGGGCCAGTAGTACCCTTACTGGTAGAATTGTACATGAGCCGGGCTGGGTCGAACCGAGTTTGACCCAAGCTTGGTTTGGCTTGTTTATGTGACACCCTTGTTCAAGCTTTACACGAGTTGAGCTTTGATCCTATCCCTACTATTTGAGCTTGGTTTGGTCCAGATTATGCAAGCTTGAGCTTGATTTAGTTTGGTCTAAATATCTGAGCCGAGCTGAGCCAAACTAAGCCAAGTTCGAATAGGGGTCAACTCGTTTTTTTTTTTTTTTTAAATAAATAATATACATAATGAGCTTTACACACACACACACACACACACACACACACACACAAAGAGCTTTGACACTAGCTACGTGGCCGGTGTTGAGGTCACCGGCCAATTCGAATCCCGCTTTAGTGTACTGAGTTAACTTTGCGGGCCCACCGTCATGTGTATGTATTATCTACGCTGTCCATCCGTTTTTACATATCATTTTAGGACATGATCCAAAATTGAATCATATCCAAAGCTCAAGTGGACCAATCCACAGGAAATAATGTGCATTCATGTATATGTATTATGTAGTATCCACATCATCATGTATATGTATTATCCACGCCGTCCATTCGTTTTTACATATCATTTTAAGACATTATCCCAAAATTGAATCATATCTAAAGCTCAAGTGGATCACACCATATGAAACAATGTGCATACAATCTACGAGTCGAATCAAACCGAATCAAACTGAGATGAATCAAGCTGAGCTTTGAGCCGAGCCTGTACTACCTTGGTTTGAGCTTGGTTTGTTTTTTTAAACGAGCTTGACTCCGAGGCTTGGTTTGGTTTGAACTTTTATTCGAACCAATCCAAGCTGAGCTTTTTCAAATCAATCCGAGCTGAGCTTTCAAGCTGGCTTGGTTTGTTTCCAACACGACTTGTCGGATTGCTTTGTGTGCCAATGTTCTCCCTCATGAGTGCGAGCAGGTCTTAGAAGTAGGGCCTAAGACATCGGGATGACATAACCAGGGTCAGGGCCAGCTTCTCGATCTTAGGGTAGCGCGTTTCAGCATCAACCATTGCTCTGTTTACGTTATAAATGGGTTGAAGGCACCCCCGTCTTCCCTGATTAGGGCCGATTTGACTACCGTTGGTGAGATGACCAAGTATACAACAACTCCTCCCCTTGGACAAGTTTTGAGAACAGGGGTGAAGACCCTAGGTAGGTTTTGAGCTGCTGGAATGCCCGCTCGCACTCCTCTGTCCAGGTCGGCTTCTTACTTCCCTTCAGTTGTTTGAAGAAGGGTAGGCACTTATCTGTGGCTCTAGAGACGAACCTATTAAATGTTGCCAATTTGCCTGTAAAGCGCTAAATTTCCTTCGTCAAGCTGGGTGAGCTCATCTCTGTGAGAAATCTTGTCAGGGTTTGCCTCGATCCCTCTCTGGTGGACCATGAAACCCAAAAACTTTCCCGAGCTGAAGCCAAAGGCGCACTTACTCGTGTTGAGCTTCATCCCGTACCTCATCAGGATACCGAACGTCTCTCTCAAGTCGGCTATGTGGTCTGTGGCCTCGACGCTTTTGACAAGCATGTCATTAACATAGACCTCAATAGTCCTTTTGATCTGCTTGGCAAACATCTTGTTCACCAATTTTTGGTATGTTACTCTGACATTCTTCAAGCCAAACGGCATGACCCACTCGCAGTACAAACCTTTGTCTGTGATGAAAGCAGTTTTCTGCCTGTCGATCCTTGGTAGCAGAAATTTGTCATTGGGGCAAGCTTTGTTCAAGTCAGTGTAGTTGACACAGACTCGTCATTTCCTGTTGGTCTTCTTCCCCAACACTACATTGGCGAGCCAATCGGGATAAGTGGATCTCTTCAATGAAACTGACTTGAAGAAGCTTGCCGACCTCCTCATTCATCGTGGCTTACATTTCTGCTTCAAAAGCTCATCTCTTCTGCCGGACGGGCCTATGGTCGGGATCTACATTTAAGCAGTGGACCATGATTCTCGAATCTAACTCGGGCATGCCCTGATGAGACCATGCGAACAAGTCAACATGCTCTCTTAGAAGGTCTATCATCTTAGCTCATTGCTAGGTCTTTCTCGGAGAATTGTACAGGGACCAGATCTTCCATGGGCGATCCTCTTTCTGTGCCTTTGTCCCTGGGATCTAGGGAGGTGATCTGCATTGCTCGTTGTTGTCGTGCTCTTCCTTGAAGAGCTGTTGAGTAGCATTGTTCAGCTTCATGTTGGCCGCCCCTAGCTCTGCCGACCTCGTGCTCGGTCGGAAACTTCATGGTTAGGTGATAGATGGAGACTACAACTTGCGTGGCGTCCAGGGATGGTCTGCTCAAGATTGTATTGTACACCGAAGGGTAGTCCACCACGAGGAAGTCTACCATGGTGGTGACTTGGTTGGAGCCCTCTCTTATTGTGATTGGCAGCATGATGCTTCCTTATGAGGTCACACTCTCTCATGCAAAACCAAGCAAAGGGGTTCGTACGAGCCGTAATCTCGACCTCCATATCTCCATCTTGTCAACGACAACTACATACGGGATGCCTGCTTAGCTCCCTGTGTCGACCAACATTCAGTGTACTTTGTGGTTGGCCATAGTCATGATAACCACCAACGCATCGTCGTGGGGGTGCTGGATCCCCTTTACATCTTCCTCAGTGAAGGCAATTGTACATGATTCTATCTCGGGCTCCTTCTCAGGACAATTGGCGAGGTTCACTTGATGGATCTCGTCGGTAAGCTTTGCACTTCGAGCATGAGCTCGGTGTGCTTGGTTTGAATCTCCTCCACCGGCGGGTCTTTCAAAAATGGTACGGATTTCTCCTACTGGCTCGTTATCATTGTGCTTCTCTCACTGTTCTTGCCAAGGAGTTGGTCGGTCTTCCCTGCGCTTGGCGACGAACTCGCGTAGGTAGCCCCTCTAAATGAGGGACTTGATCTCCTCCTTGAGGTCGATCAAACGTGTTGTGGACGTGATCTTGATGAAAGTGACAATATTTTGACACGTCTCTTTTCTCTGGAGTGACCCTCATCTTGTTCAACCACCTGAGAATTCTCATCTCTGACCACAATGGGCACCCGATTGAGCGTGGTGTTTAGTGGAGTACCGGCGAAACCAGCTTTTTAGAACTCGAGGAGCCCGGGGAGCGCCACCCTAATCGTCATCTCTCTTTCTTTTGGGGTTGGCGCTGGCGCTGGGTCCCTTCTTAGCCTCGTTTCTCTTTTTATCTTTTGCCAGCTGCTCTCGCCCTTGGCGTCTTTGTGGGTGCCAAACATTTCCTCGACGTTCATATACTTTTAAGCTCGATTTATCAAGTCAACCAAGGTCTTTGGGGGGTTCTTGCCGAGCGATAAGAGGAACCTCCCTCGCTTCAGCTTGGCCATCATGGTCGTGAGTGCTACCTCGTTGGAGTAGTGCTCAACCTGGACGGCCTCAACATTGAACTGGATGATGTAATCCTTTAGCAACTCGTTGTCCTTTTGAGTTACTATAAGGTGTTTCGCTGGCTTGCGAATGTCTTTACCTCCGATAAATTGTGTGGCAAAGGCTTTGCTAAGCTGGGTGAAAGAGCTGACAGACTTTGGTTTCAGGTTCATGTACCACTTTCGTGTTGCCCCGATGAGTGTCAGGGAGAATGCGCTGCACATCACGGGTCTGGAAGCGCCATGGAGCTCCATCTATGCTCGGAAATACTCCAGGTGCTCGGCAGGGTCGCCCGAACCCGAATATGGTTGTATCTAGGGCATTCTTAATCTATGCAGTAGCTAAGCTTACATGATGTCATTGGTGAATGACGACTTGGTTTGCTCTAGGAGGGCGTCAACAGATATCGAGGCCTTTGCTCGATACGCTTGTTGGATATTATCGAGCTGGTCCTGGATCTCTTTGATGTTCGCCCCCCAGGGGACCTTGCTTTCGGCCATGGCTCCTAAGGCTCTCTTTCCTCGAGCCGGTCGCTTCTCGTTGAGGGTATGACGCAAGTTGGATTCGGCGAGCTTTGTAGTCACTCGTGTCTGGATTGGGGCGGCAGGCTTTCTCCAGCTCGTACTTGCTCCTGATGTTGCTCAAGGCAGGACTGCTCGGTCGCCGCCGCCTCCGCTGCTTCCTGTTGGTTAGCCGTAGATGCTCACTGCATTTCTAACAATCTCATGATACGATCCATGTTGTCAGCTAAGATTCCAACTTGGTTCTTTAGGGAACCAAATTGACCTCATCGATTCTGCGATTTTTGGACCATAACCTGCGTGGGCGGCTGGGACTGGGGAGGTGACCGCGAACCCTATTCCTCCCCGGATGGGGCTTTGGTGGAAGGACTCGGTTGCGGTTGGGGCCTTCCCTTTTTTCTTTGCCATTGGAGAGAGGGCTGAGAACAGTTGTAGCTACTCAAGATGGTGAGAACATGGCTTGTCATTGCCACAGATGGCACTAATCTGTTGTTGCCTGAATCTGGCCAACAGATGAGGTTGATGTTGAGCTGAGATGACTTATGGCCTTGTTATCGCCCTTTGATGGATCTGCAAAAACTAGAGGAAATATGAGCAAGGGGGGTGCCGGTGGCCGGCTGTGGACCCCCTAATGCCTAAATTAGGCTTGTAGAAGATGATCGCAATGAGGTAGATTAGGGCTTAGATGCGTCACCTCTTTTCTCTCCCTTGGTTTAGAGTATGTGATCGTATATATAGGGCATGTGAGAAGGTTCCAGACCTCTGAATCCTATTGTTCTACGCTAGAGGGTTCCTAATTTGGCGGGATTCTTATCCTAAATATATCGGAGTGATCTTCGGTCAAGTTCAGGTCAGATTCTTATCTCTTCCGGATTCGGGGTGAGATTCGCTCTAGATTTCTCGTACTGCCTCTTTGGCAGTGATCAATTTGGTCAACTCGAGATGCTAGGGAGCTCGGGGCTCAGGGCTCGAGTTCCTTCTCCACAGGTTCCTTACTCGTGTTGTAGATATTCCTAGCGGGGTGAGTCCTCTTCTACTGACCTCTGTCTTCTAACGACTCAGCCTGACAGCTCGTCTCTGAGCTGAAGGAACTGCTCGTCTCGTGTTGATGGCCCTTCTGCTTGAACCTTGGTCACCCCAGCTCGGATGTATATCACTTGTAGATAACTGTTACTCTTCCCTTATGAGGGACCAATTCAGTTTTCCCCACAACAGGGGTAATCCAAAAACTTCCTTGAACCACTGATCTTAACTGTCTCACTCATGGCATCAAATGGGTGGTTAGAATGGAAGACAATTGACAATCCAAATGCAGCGAACATTTGTGTTTTATGGCATGATTTGGGCCCTTTGAATTGAGGTACATGCATCCAATGGTTGTGTACACGTAGCATTACTCTGCTAGAGTATCAAAACTTGACCCTATTTAGAGTTGTTAGGGCTAGCAAAGGGCTGGGTCTGGGTTGGGTCGGGGTCAACCTGAGCCTGATCCAATTATAAATTGGGCCTAAAATATGGTTTGGGCCAGGCCCATTTAGTAACAAGGCCTTTGATTTCATTTCTAGGTTCAGGTCACTACTTATATGACAAGGAATTAGTATCCTTATGATAGGTCTGTTAACAGGTCGGGTTGGGGTAGGGGACTATAATACCTCTACCCAGGTTACTGGGTTTGGGACATGCCGGGTCCAAGTATCATTCATGAAATACCCATTGGATCTTTGGATCTAGGTTTCAAGTTAGGTTCAGGAGAACTAAGAGCATACATGGTCAGGCCCACCTGATGGATGGATTCAATTATACGCATATGCCACTTTGACACTTTCAAGGTGTGACAAATATATACTTATCATGCATGGCTAGAATAAACAATTCTAGAAAACCTCTTACATGTGTTTGGATTGGGAAACCTCAATTTGGGGCTGGAGCACCCATAGGAACCCGTTCACCTATCTATAACTTTAGCTAATAGGAAAGCTAAGACAGGTGGTGGCCACGATGCTGCCTGTTTTGTATACCTATGCCCCTATTTATACGAGTAAGGCTGTATAATAATACTACTAAAACTAACTTGATCTGACCCAATTTTAACCAGGTCCAAGTTGATGGGCCTGACCCAAACCCTACTAGACTCGATTTTTCAACCAGGTCCATAAATATGAGAATCGAATTCTTAACGGGTCTATTGAAATCAGGTCAGGTCCATCAGGTAGCATGGGTCCAGGCACCCATTAGTAGTCAGTTTAGTTCGGGCATAAATAGAAATTTTGCAAAACATAGGCCCTGGCTAGACCTATAGGCCTCCATTATGTGTTGGAGTCCAACCCATTTCAAGTCCTGACTTGAAAACCAATTTCCAATTGGGAAACATATCCTGCTTTGAACATCTCCGTAACAACTAGATAAGGGCGTGTTTGGTTTTCCAATTACAATGGTAATGTAAAGTAAATGAGTCATCATTATCATTTCTAGGTGTTCGTTTAAATAAGAATTACAGCTTGGAAATTGAAGGTCAAATACACTTTTAAAAGAAATAGTAAAGGAAATTGTAATAATTTCATTTTACATTATAAAACTATCATTTTTACAGTGATTTCTGGGTGAAACAAACAATGGTAGCAAACTCATCATTGCAGTCAAAGGTAGGTGATGTCACCACACATTTTGTAATCATGACCCATTTCCACCTATTTACCATTGTAATTGGAAAACCAAACACCCCCTTAACGTGGTAAAAATATCAATTCTGGATTGGAAATAGCATTTCCCACACACAGCTATCTTCAATCTCCAAATTTGTATGGACAGATCGAATATTTGGTACCAATTTCTTAAGAGCATTGGTGAGCATTTCTTTGCAGGTTGGTTTAGAAACAGATGAAGACCATTTGGAGTCTCCCAAAACCATACCCAACATTGCCAGCATCACGATCAAGGATGACGATTCGACTGGTCGGAGTTGTAATACAGTCAATAATTCTCTACAGGAGCATAATTCATCATATGATGCGACGTCCACTAAGTCGGGAACCGACAGTTCTTTGACCTTTAAGGTTATCCATATGCCACTTCCAAAATTCAAAGCAGGCGTGCCATTGCAACGAGGTCTTGGGGATTCAGTTCATGGTTCCATGCAAAAGAAGGATGCTACAGAAAAGCCCACCACACGTTCAAAGTTCCTTTTTGAGAAAGGGTTTAGCCAAATGGACTGGTTGAAGATCGCGCGGACACATCCTGACCTTGTAGGTACTGTTTTCACTTACACACCAGAAAGTGTTCAAGCATTGTTTGCTGCAAAATATGTTATGCAATCCAGTCATCAAATCAATGAGAATTCATGGCCTGAATAATTGGCATAGATGGTATAAACACACCACGCAAGAATATTCGAGCAGAGATGGGTAAACAACTTACTGAAATTGGAATCTTTGCACCAGTGACAGGTCACTAGTTACAAGTACTTGCAACAACATTTTTAAAGAACTGAGAAACTATCTCCAAGAACAACCCTTTTTATGGACCCTAAGGGGGCATTTGGATATTAAGTTACTTAAAATAAGCGACTTATGCCTCAAGTAGCTTATCTTAGTTTCTACTTATTAAGCAGATAAGTATATTTGGTAAACAACATACTTATCAACTTTTTCTCTCTTTCGTCTCCCTTGATTCGCTCTTCAACAACTTAAGTAGAAAAGCTAAAAAAAAAAGTTAGCTAAGTGATTAACTTTAAGTAAAAAAAGTTACTTATAACTAATCAAAAACCAAACTTATCTGAAATAAGTTACTTATCTACTGCTGTAAGTAGAAAAAGTAACTTATTTGGTGTATCCAAATGGGCCCTAAATTTAATGGACACATCCAAAATCCCCATGAACATCTAACTAGGATTTTCCAACTGTTAGACTGGATTTCAAATTAATATATTCTATCCAATGTAGGATACTCTATATCTACAAGGATTTGGTTTGCTAGAATACATACAGAGGGATACTTCAGGACTATAGCTGTTGGATCTGGGGTCACATTCGGTGATCCAAACCATTTACAAGATCGACCTCACCCTTGTTGGAGATCCCGGTAATGAGGCTCTTTTTGGAATACTTAAGCATTTAGATTATTTAACTTTTTTCTGTTGAATATGGACTTTCCTTCACCATTGCTCTGTGTTCCATTGATTTCAAAGTCTAGAATTTTCCAATCTTGAAGGTTTTTTAGGCAACCACCTTAATCATTGTATTTTGTCATATCAACAGTTTGTATCACTGAATATGATTCCAGATCCAATGGCTATAGTCCCAACAAATCCTACAGTGATATGTCAGGATGTATTATCGCAAACCTCTTGACCAAATTGTAGTGGCCCCAAAAATAGCATATGTAGGCAAGAAAGAAAAGACTAAAAAAAAAAAAAAAAAAAAGGTCTTGAGTATCATCCCCAGAATTCATCAAGGAATAAAAAATTCAATAACTATAATCTTCCAAAAATAGCAACTGTAATCCCTGAGATTCAACCCCCAAAACCAACAAACAGTTCAAAAATTCACCACATAGTGGGCTGTGTGTTTGCATAATTTGGTACATGAAAATAAAAAAGAAATGATAAATTTTTAGGATGTCATTGTTTCTTATTTTCTTTAAATTATGTTGTAATGAAAAATAACCATATGCATGATTGATGGGCCATTTAAACTCCTAGGCACATGAAGTGATATAGGACAGGTCATGTATGATTCAATGGAGTGCATGGATAGCAGGAGCCAGAAGAGTCTTGAGTGGGCAAAAAATGGCCTAAACACGCACTATAGCTAATGTTCCAAAAAAAAAAAACATGCAGTATTGCTTCTGAAGGCCATAGCTTTGCAACTTGTTATCTGTTTCGTGTACGTAATATGTCATCAGAAAGCTATCAACGAGCTCTACACCCCAACCAATCACACCCATGGTTCATTGGCACTGTAACAGTTTTGCAAAACCCAATTGTTTTAGGGGTCCAATTTTGGTTTACGAGCAAGTCAAAATTACTGTCTTTAGTAAGTTGCTTTTTGCTATTTTTGGGGTTTTAGGACTTCAGTTATAGTCTAAAGACTTTATTATAGTCATCTAAGAGATGTTTATGAGTTTTGGTAGAATTAGACGTCTTTTACTATTGTTTAAAATATTTTTTTATTATTTTGGGAAAGTTTACTAGTTTCAGTTTGATTGAGATTCTAGGGCGCTTGTATGAGGCCATCATTCACATTATAAACAAAACTTTTCTATTCAATACTGTCAATTTTATTTCTCATCTTAGAAAATTTTCTTCCTTGTGGATTCAAGATTCCCCATGGATTCGAGGTTTATCATAGAGGAAGAATACAGTGATTGAGTGTCTGATGTATTGTTTGCTTCAGGATTAAGGGGGCAGTCAAATGAACGGCTGATTTCTATGGACGAGGTTAAGCAACACAAAACCGATAGCCCTATTTGGACAGTTTTAAAAGGACGTGTATACAACATTTCACCCTACCTGAAGTTCCACCCTGGAGGTATGCATGTAAATTTTTTTATTTTTTTTCTGGGCTTGTTTGGATAGAGAGAATCCAAGATTTGGGCATTGGAAACCCATATAGAATCCTTGGGAAAGAAAAACTGCAGAATCCAATGGTAGTTCAATGTTGTTTTTCATGGAAATGTTAAAAGGTCAACTGTCGAGCGGCAAGAGCTCTCTCTCATAACTGTGAAAATCAACATTTAACATGTTTTTTTTTTATAGAAGCATTTGATATCCATGTTTTCTAGGAAACCCATGAAAATGGAAATTGATTTCTATGCCTACTTTTTTTACTCAAACAGGGGAAAGTAGATTTCCATGGAAATCGATTTCTTTTCCGAGGTTTTCCACCTACCCAACCAGTCTCTTATTTTAAATTATGACGTGGCAATCTTTGACTCAATGATGTTTGAGCGTGGCTCTAAATATTGTCAGATCGGTATCAGTGGGGAACAAAATGAGGCACCCGCCAACCAACACCGCTTACCCATCTGAGTCTCTCTAAGCAAATTCCATTCCAAAACCAGTATTTAAAACCATGGGCTGGAGTAGACACCTATTTTGATTGATATTCACAAGTTTCAACGAAATCTCTTCTCAGAATGCCCACAGCTGGTTTATTTACAGGACCTGAGATTCAAGCCCAAGCCTTTCTCGTAACAATCATTAATGGGCCTAGAATCTGGCCCTGGCCTAGCCTCTATAGATAATAAATGAATACATAAATAAAGTTGTCAGAAGCAGGTATGAGAATGCTGCTTGTTAATCAGGCCCTTTCCCACCCAAGCCCATCCATCGTCATCATCATAACCTTATCCCAACTAAGTGGGGTCGGTTACATGAATCCCTTTCCACAATTCCACTCTATCAAGGGCCATAACTTCAGTTAGACCACAGGTGGCCCGCTTTGATACCACCAGATAAGTTACTTTTTCTACTTCAGCAGTAGATAAGTGACTTATTTCAGATAAGTAAGTTTGGTTCATGATTAGCTATATGTAACTTTTTTCTTAAAAGTACTTAATCACTTCAGTTAATTTTTTTAGCTTTTCTACATTGCATAAGTTGCTGAAAGGAGGCATCAAAAGAGACGAAAGAGAGGAGAGGCTGATAAGTAGGTTGTTTGCCAAACATACATATCTTTTGATAAGTAGAAACTAAGACAAGCTACTTGTGGAATAAGTAGCTTATCTTAAGCAACTTAGGATCGTCTTTTCTTACTACCTTCACCCACATCCATTTGGGCCTTCCCCTTGCCCTTTTAGAGTCTTCAATGTACAAATTCCTTGTAACTGGCACAGTTCTTGGACTCTATTGCACATGACCAAACCATCCAAGTCTACTTTCCCTCATCTTATTCCCTCTTGATGCTACTCCTAAGTTTCTGCAAATGCATTCTTTTATAATTCTATCTTTTCTTGTCTTGCCACTCATCCATCTCGACATCCTCATTTCAGCTACACTCCTCTTATGAACATGTAATTACTTAACTGCCCGACATTCTTTCCCATAAAGCATGGATGGTCTTATAGCCATCCTCTAAAATTTCTCCTTCTCTTTTAGTGGTACATGGCGATCACATAAAACTCTAGAGGCACATCTCTGTTTCTTCTATACCCCTTGAATTCTATGGACAACATCCTTCTTAATCTCTCAACTCTCATGAATCATTGACCTAAGATATCGAAATCAGGCCTGAAAATGTTCCTGAAATCAAGCCTAAGCATGGCTTAAGGCAGGTTGGGATAGACCCAATGGGCCAGCACGTCTTATTTTCAGCCTACTCGACACTTAATACATGTGTTAATCCAGTCGTATTTGGCTATTTCTGTTCAATGTAATATTTTTTTTTAGCACCGCAAGCAACTCGCTGTAACTTTTCACATGTCATGACATTTTTATGATCCATTCTCTCGGCAGGGGTCGATATGTTAATGAAGGCAGCTGGAAAAGATTGCACCTCATTATTCAGTATCCTTCACTAAAATGTTATTCTCCGAAGGTCTTTTGGTGCCAGTTTATGGCTTTGAATCTCTTTCCGTCCATTTTTGTTTCTAATTTATTTTATTTTGTTTTATTATATCTTTTTGAAAGGAAAAAAAAAAGGTACCACTTTCTTTTTTCTCGTAGGGGTTATTTTCCTCCTTGGAAAGTAGTCTTGATGGAAATGGAATCCACTAGTAAGGGTCTATCTATACTCATGTTTGATTACCGGGCAACAGTCTCTTTCACAGTGTTTTTTTTTTTTTTTTTTGGGGGGGGGGGGGGGAAGGGGTTTATGATTCCTTAAAAAAAGAAAGGAAAAGAAAAAGAAGAAGAAGAAGAGAGAGCTGGGGAGTGACGTTATGAAGATTTGGTAACCCCTCAAACAGTCATATTTTTTAAATTCCTGATACCCACATCCAAGTTCCTAGTAACTCTTTCCCAGTGTCCGAACATAGTTTCTTAATTCCTGATAATAGCTTGGCCAGTACCCAAACGTGATAGATAGAATCTCTTTCACAGAAAATCTGTTTCACACTATCTTAAAGACTCATGGAATCATCAGCTACGATGCACAAGCTTCGTGTATGACATGCCAAAACGTCTCCACCATAGTCATGGCATGCATACACATTAGGATCATTGATTTGGTTGGCTATGATGTTGATGGGTGATAACTCACAATGAAAGGTGCTTGGACCATATCAACCATTAGATGAGTGGCCTGCAAATGTACAATCACAAAATCGAGTAAAAAAAGAAAATTGCAGCAGTCCACATTCAATTGGTGAAAACATATTTCAATTACCACAGTTTCCGGGCCACAGCCCATCCATTTTGAAGTCCACCAAACATAAGTTTGTTGCATCTACGAAGGGGATCGTAAATCCCACATCCTGACAACATTTCTCCTCACATTTAAATCTTCATTAGTCCAATGATCAGTATTGTTGTGGGGCCCTTAATCCTTCACTCTAGACAAGTACCATGCTTGGGTGAATGCTGAATTCTTGCTGGAGAAGTGCCTGGTTGGCACCTTAGACGACAACTGATGAAGGACAACCACAGATCACTGGCCGAGTTACTGGGCCCAGTCTTCTTTGCCGTGTAAATTATTACTTTTTGCTGCCTCCGAACCTTATATTATAATTCCATGTGTATCATAAGTGATTATACGTCCCCCAATTAATTAGTTTTTTGGGGGGGACTAACTGCCTACAGGCGGCCACGGCCATCATTCCACCAACATGCCATTTGTTAGGAAATCAGTACCATGAACGTGATGGACTCCACCATGAATATTGCCTTTGTTGAAAATCAGGCTAATCCGCTCACCAGGTGGGTTACACTTGTATGTTGAGTCAGGCCATCAGTTGTCCATTGATTCAGAATGCGTGGGCCACCTAATGAGTGGACCTGCCTGCCTTAGGATGTTAAGGAGATTATCCTTGTACCCGAAATGAAAAATAGGTGATCATATGAGTTGCGATATTATGTGTGCTGGGTCCAGCGGGGACAACCTCCGTGATCCCCACCACAGGAAGTTCCTGCGGTCAGAAGGTAAGTGGGGCCACTGTGATGTTTGTGAGAAATCCACCCCATCCATCTGTTTTACCAGCTCTCATGATAGGACGTAAAGCCTAAAAATGAGGCAGATCCAAAACTGAAGTGGGCTGCACGATTGGGGAGGGAAATGCCTACCATTGAAACCTTGCCGGGGCCCATCGTGATGTTTAATCCGTTCATAAGATCATTCCCACTTGGATGAGCTGAAAACACAAATATATTGTACCTTCCAAAAAATTTGTGGCCTTACCAATGTTTCAACGGTAATCATTGCCCATAAAAATAGGTTCACCACTGTACTCGTTGTATGTTGTGAACTAATTCCTTCGAGAAGTCACGTGGCATGAGACTCCAAATCCAAAATCTAATTGTTACTAAGCTAATCGGATTTAGATGAGGTTAAGACATTACCATCATTTACCTCCTCATATGATTGTATTGTGTTGTCCTCTTTTGAAGCATTCTTTAATTTTTATCCATTTTGAACCTTAGGGTTCTTGTAGTCCTTATTTATATGCCATGTTATCCCATAATTCCAATACTTAATATTTCATTTTCCTTTCAATTTGGATTGTGATTGAGAATTGTCATTCTCCTTTTCAATTTTTCTTCCCTCAACGACTAGCATATATAGAGGTACATCCATTACCGTTTTTCTTTCTCAACTGCTTTTCATAAAAGGGCTGAGATGACAGTCTCCATATCGATGGTATTCCTACCGTGGATCAATGTATCTACCAAATTCTCAAAAGATGGTGGAAGTGAATTCAAGAGAATCAAGACTTGATCTTCTTCTTTGATCTTAACCTCGCATTCGTCAGTTTATATAGCAACTCGCTGAAAGTGCTCATGTGTTCATTGATGTTAAACCCCTTTGTCATCTTAAGAGTATAGAATTGCTTATTAAGATACAGACGGCTACCCATGAATTTCTTCATATACAGAGTATTAAGTTTCATCAATACTCATGCGACGATCTTTTGATTCAGGACATTGTTCGCTAGGCACAATTGTATTAAGATTGTAGCCCCTTCTTCTAGTTCATCTTACTCTTCATCAGTCGTGAATGCATGACACTTTGCATTGCCAAGGAGAGTGTGTTGCAATTCTTGCTGAACTAGAATGCCTCTCATATTAAACTTATATAATTCAAAGTTATTTCTTCCAGTTGACTTCTCCGTTTCATACTTAATATTATATCTATTAGAAGACATGTTTTCAAATTTAAAAAATTCAAAACTCGAGTTAGTTATGATACCACTTGTTGGATGGACGCATGCAAGCAATCTCGAGTTAGAATCAAATAACAAGATATCAAATAAACCAAGCGTACAAAAAACATAAGGTTTTATATGGAAAAATCTTCGCGGGAAAAAACAATAGCACAAAGTGACAGTAAATCCACTATGATAATTAGTGTTATAAGATATTTAAGAGTTTACTGATCCGAGAATACACTCCAAATACCACAAAAGCCATAACTCTGAACTCTCTTTGCTCACCAAAAGTCATAAGCATGTTTTCTTTATCCTAATCCCCGATTACAAATCCTTAAAAAAGATTAAAAATGAATTAGGAAATAAAATCCGCAATTCTGCAAATCTGAGCAAGTTAGTTGATAGGAGCTTTGATCGTATCAAGTGCCATCGACGACCCATCAATGGAATTGAAGCCACCTTCGATCAAATCAATTGAACCCAAAAAATTATCCAACGAGCAAAGATGTTCGAATATCTCATTAGAGGATGTCCATATGTATGTTCCAAGTACCCATGATGGTCTACATATAATGGTTATGGCCCAACAAAGTGCTGAGATCCATGGACTATAATTTTTCCAAGTCAACAACCATCATGTACAATCTTGAGTTGCAAAGATTAATTGAGTAATCACTCATCAGCTCAATTCATACCTATACAAATTTAAGGCAGCACCCAACAGTCAGGCACATTGAATTGTCCACTAAGGACATGTGGCCATCATGATTAATGGCTGAGATCGACCCAGTTACATTCCCATTGACACAACTTCAACACTTTCTTGGAATCAGCCCTCTCACGAATTGTCACATGTGTGCAACATCCAAGCCACCCATTAGTGTGGATCGGCCTTATCTCAAAAATTAAACTGATCCGATCATCTTATTGCCACATGTATGTCCAATTTGAAAATTTTCCCATTGCCTACCATATATTTAATACAAGTGTAGATGTAAGTCTAGCCCATCTGATGACCAGACCAGTCTGAAATTTTTTGATCGGGCATCTGCACACTGGAACCTGACCACCAGGTCCGTCAATGGGCTGGGTTGCCCCATTGGCTTTCGGAGCTGGTCCACTTTAGGGGGGCTTGGGCTGGAATACCAGCCTAACTGATGGTCCTGGGCCAATAAATTAACCACGTTTAATTACTGGGCTAGTTTTTTTGCTTCATTAAGAAGCCGTCACCCCAGCCCCATTCAGGATTTCAATGCATTTTTGTTATATTATCTATACGATGGGGCACACTTTATGAATATACCAGATCTTGCATAAAAGTGAGTGGCCATGCTTGGGGTCAGACTATGCATAATCAAACACGGGCTAGGTTTAGACCTGGTTGTTTTGGCTGGTGAGGTTTTACTTTTGGGCTGGACTTGGATAGTCCTATATATACATAGCCCAGCCCTGGTCTGTTTGACCACGAGTGGTTTGTTCATCACACATGAACCATGCTGCCACATGTGAGAGATGATTTCCGAATTCCTCCTACCTAACATGATACGGATGTTTTGGTTTTAATTAGCAGAATTGGGAGCTGCTCCAACCAGCTCAAGCAAGATTTGCCTGATGATGAATTTTGAGGCTTTCAGTAATAAATTGGGCTGGATCTCAGTTAAGAGTGTCCCAAAAGGCCTAAAGGTAGAATGATTCGAAAGTATTCATCTGTTGGGCCATTATTATATTTATATAGGGTGGCTGGTGATCATACAATCGAACTGCCCCGACCATTGATCATTTTTCTTCAACGGTTAAAATTGCTCACTTGCTGTGAGCTTTTCACCGGCATCATCAAATGTACTAAATATTTAGCCCCATGTTCATTATTGTGGCTATATATATAAGTCATGAATAATCAAGATTCTCCTGCATACTGCAGTTATAGTGGGCCACCTCTCCATCATCTCCTTCCCTCCCTTTTACTTCTTGTGGACCTCTCTTTTTCCACATTCGAAATAATGAGAGCCCACAACATTGACAGCCATAAATAATCAATATTCTACATAAGCATAAGACATCATTGACACAATAATATTATTTAATGATGATTTAAGTGGACTGCCCATCATAATGGTCCATTTCTATTGGAGATTAACTGGTATATGGTAGAGCCATCTCTCCACCGTTCACTTGGGAGGATGGTGTATCAATGGGATCCGTCCATCTAGCCACTCCTACCGCTGATGGAAAATGGTTGAAAACTTAATAAGGATCAGATGACCCAACCCATCTGATTGGTGGCTCTCAAAGCAACGGCAGGAAAAGAAAATGGCCAACGGTCAGATATTCATCCAGGGAAATGGAAAGAAAAACCATGGATAAGATTGTCCGGTAGGAGTGAATTTTGAAACATAAGCCATCAATATGTTTGGGGCCTAGTAGATTGATGGATTCTATTGATACATCACCCTTCCATGTGTAAGGCCCTCATTCTATACACAGCTTAAGATAATCACAAGTCATAAGCACTGTTATAAAGTGCATTTTGTATCATTTGGTTAGTTTGAAAGTGGGCCCTACACCACAATAACAAAAGTAAAAGCGGACGGCACTAATTTAGAATGGAAAAGGATATGTCGTTACGTATGCGCATAAGATTATTATTATTATTGTATAGACGTTCAGTGCCATTTCCAGGAACCGAAACCGAAGCGCCCCACACATGTTAAAATGACACACGTGTGAAAGATCTGAACCGTTTATCGGGAGCGCCCAGGCTAAGTTGCTCCTGAAGCGTGAGTGTTGAATATGAAGCACTGGTCATCATTTCCTGAACATCGATTCCGTATATAGATGTGGCACCCTGATTTTCAGGCTAGGGAAAATTCTTCATAGGGCCCACCTGATGAACGGCACGGATCTTTTACTTTAGTGCCAAGTTAATACGTACAACGCGCTTGATGATGGGAGGGTGGAAGAAGCAATCCCTCTCAATATGGGGAAGGTGAGGGCCCCTGATGTACCGAAGATGTGAGACAACGCATTGTACGAGGCCCATCATACCTGCAGCACCCTTCTATGCATGTCCATTAACGGGGCCATTCCAATCAATGACCAGACAAAGGAATCCATTGGTTCCTTTTCTTTTGTGGGGCTTATCCCACACCATGACAAGTGCATGCACCATATCATACTAATAGATTTACGCATCTGTTCCATCTAAACCATCCAAACTGTGGACACCATCATTGAGATATCCTGGCCCAAAAATCACACTCAACATGATGATCTGAGCTAACTACTACATGGCCATCAAATGGACGCTTGAAAAGTTAAGTTATTTTTGGATACTCCCCCAGCTAACTGATTTTTTTCATGTACATGCAGGTGTACCTTTGGTGACATGAGTGTCCCTCGGGACCCCACACCATAACCACAGCACATGGAAATGGAATGGCAGTCGGTGGAGTCATGCCCCTCAGAAGCTAGGGATGGGTCCCTAAATCAAGAGATGAAGTAGAGAAAAGTATCCAGTATCTTCACTTGCTATAATTTGGATACTCTGCCAGAGTGTCATGGATGATACTCAGGTAGTTAGAAATTACAGAGAAATTGCATACCGTCCAAAAATATTGGTGCCGGTTTACGAATATCAAAAACTAAAAATTACTTTTGTTTGATGATTTGGCTATTAGATTCAAAGATATTTAGGGAACGGTTATAAATTTTCCAAAAATCTGATTTTTGGAATCTAACTAAGATACAGTTGATTCCACAATTAAGACGGTTTAATTTGAGTTAATTTATGTCACGTGTATTAATTTTAAGTTCCTGCGTATCAACCTTTATACGCAGCGGGAGTATCAAATACCTTCCCAAACATTTGAATGTATATTTTCCAAATCACTGCAGGTCCGAGTTTAGATGCATCGTATACTAAAAAATATATTATTATTTAATTATCTGACCATACGACTGGTGGATATCTATTGGACGGTTTTATGAATATCCAATGGTCATATCTTAATAAACAGGCGTCCAAAAATCGGAGGTTAGGATTGTTACGCCGATCTGATTTTGAGTGAATATATATTACATGGAACATATCTGAGTGCCTTGGTATCAAGTGTAGTACTCTGCAAGAGTATCAAATAACTTCACTCCCCTGGAATGAATAAATAAGTAGTTCAATGCGGCTCATTATTAGTTCCTATCTGGTATGAACGATCTTGTCCATCCATTTTCACATTCCACTTACTGGACAGTTTGGTTCATCTGGTCTGTATGGTTTCTTTCCAGGCAGCCTTTAAATAGTTGACTGGATCTAATGGGCGGTCTAGATAGGTCATGTGGATGGCAATGAGTCCAGATGCACGTATTTTCATGGTAAGGTTCCCGCTCATGTGGCCCGCTTTATCATTAATATAGTAATATGGATTGGTGTCTATTTTTTTCTCGTAGCAATCCCTATTGATAAATGGTCTGAATCTCACACGCGTGTGGCATTTTTGCATGTGCGGCAGAGCCACGAGCAGCTGATCTATAATTCAACTGCAGATGGCATGCACCTGGTTCATTTGGATTCAAACCGTCCATTTGTTCCACTCCATTTATCTTGATTGAATTATGAAAGGCGCTCCTGATTTGTCCTATTTCTAATTATAGATCTCGATGGATAAGAATCAAAAGCAATTCAAGATGAGACCTACCAAATTGATGACTGAGATTGATGATTGGACGTTTTTATTGACAAATGATTAGGATCATTCGATCGATATGATTTTTTTTTCTTTTTTTTTCTTATATTTTTCCAAGTTGGAATATCGAGGTTGGATAGAACAAATGTACAATGGAGGTCCACCACGTGTACTAATCCAGCTGGTGTATGGGATAGTTATCATGCAATGAGTTCACTGCAGAATTCATTAGGATGAAGCATCACTCTAATTGACTAGACCCCCTTCATGAAAATGGTGGTTAGTTTTCACCCATCCTCGTCACATGGCACTGACGTACAGTTATCTATATGGTCTCCTAATATGGATGACATTGTACATACCTATAATAACACAGCTCAATATTCAATCCTAACTTTCTATCATGCTCCAATATCCCAACTGAAATTGGGTTAGCAATTTGGACGGTTGGATTACCATTCAACTGTTCTATGATTCCTGTGGCGGGAATGTGCGTAGAAGGGACTTGTGGGGTTAAAAAAGAGAGTAAAAAGGCAGTTCGTCGCACTCAAGATCACGGTCGCGTGACATGGCCATCAACATCGAGAAGTGGTTGATGGTGTTTTATATATATATATATATATATATATATATATATATATATATATATATATATATATATATATTAAAAGGCAACTCGTTGAACACATGCCACTATGACACACAATATCAAAGCCACTATGGCCGACAAAATCAAGACCGCACTTAACACTTAAGATGAAAGAAAATGAATCTAAAATCCCTTCATATTTGGCATGCTAAAATGCAGGTCACACTAAGAGTTTAAGAGAAAATCTTCTGATATCCTGAGAGGGTGGGATGATACGTAGGGGCTTAGAAATTAAAAAGTTCCTTAAATGTAATTCAAAATAAACTTTCTAACTTATTTTCCATTTTAGACTTATCATGAATCAAAAGACTTACACTTATTTTTATTAGAAAAATATATTGGAACTCCTTTACAAATATGTTTCTCGGATCTAAAAGATAGCATTAACTATTTATCAATATAATGCTCGCATATATTAAAATTAATACTTTTAAAATTTGAAATTAAACAATGGTCAGAAAGTGCCTTTATGTCCCGCTCACTCATATGGCTCAAGCGTGCATGCCACATATGTGGACGGAAATCGATTTTGATGTTTTAGCCCACTCAATGAAGTACTTCTGATCAATTCAGAATATTTACATTCCTCTATGCCTTCATGACTATGAGTACCCCTTTTAAAACTTTAAAGACATGATCGAACTCGATGAATTTGCATCGAACTGCTTTGAGTGTTCCCAGAGATATTAGGTTCTTTCTTAAATCAGGAATGTGTCTCACTTCGGTCAAGATATGCTCCATGCCATTAAACATCTTGATGCACACTGATCTAACACCAATCACTTTACAGTCATTGTTGTTACCCATAAACACCTGGCCACCATCACAATCATTGTAATTAGTGAACTAACTCCAATGATGGGTCATGTGGTACAAAGCCCCCGTATCCAAAATCCATTCTCCGTCGAAGTACCAAGATTTTGATGCAGTCAACACATTACTACCATTTGTCTTCTCACTGGATTCTGCAGTGTTAGTCTCCCTAGAATAACTCTCTAAATTCTCTTTTCTCGACTTAGGATTATTATAATCATTCTTCATGTTTCCTGTCGTGCCACAATTTCAGCACTTCAACTTTCATTTTCTATTGCCCTTGGATTTGGACCTTAATTGCGAAATTCATTGTTTTGCTCAGAATTTCTTTCCCTCGTAATTAGTGCATCTGTAGAAGAACCCACGTTACTGTTTTTCTTTCTCATTATTTTCGACTGAAGAGTTGAGATAACATTATCAACACTAATAGTCATCCTACCAGTAGACAAAGAGTCCAGTAGACAAAGAGTCTTTAAACGACTCATAATGAGGAAGCACATAAAGTGAAATCAAGTAAAGTACAAGCAATCACACAAACAAACCTAAACAAGAACAATTCAATTTTTATGTGGAAAAATCCTTGCGAGAAAAAACTACAATACATAGCGATGAGTAATGCACTATAAAAGCAAAATTACAAAAGATAGATGATCTTACTGATTCAAACAAGCTTCAAATCTCCTTCAAACTCTAGTTATGCCCTTAAAACCTTAGGAACGTTTTAGAAAGCCATAATATGCTTTAATCCTTGCCATAATCCTGATTACACGCGTTTTAGAAAATCATATTATAACTGAAGATCCTTTAATGCCATTGAGTAGTTACTTCCAAAACTGTTCAACAATCAAATAGAATTTTTCCAGATTTTCTTGATGGGATCAAGCGGACTGTTGATAACATCGACATTTGGGCTCTTAGTTTAGAGTAAAAGTGGGTCTTGCAAGGTATGAGCTTGGATTGTGGACCTAAAATCAAGTTGAATTTAACTTGGATTCAACCCTAATTCCGATTACATTTAGCTCAGGTTTTGGCTTAGACTTAGGAGTTGGATCATGCTTAAGACTTGACTTAGTATTCGGCTTAATTTTGGAGCCTAGAATTAGGCTTAGTATGGGCTTTTAAGGGTTGACAGATGCTGGTTTTCGAAAGTTATCAATGGTTTGGATCTTACTGCAATTGATCATCCCATGCAGGGTGTGGTGTTTACACTTTCAAATGTGGGCCCAAATTAACTAATTGTGTTACTCACATTGCTTTCACATTCAACATGGCGACTTCAGTAAACAAACCAAATCTCCCTCGTTACACCTTGGATTTGAGTGATCTTAGGCTAATTGGAAAGGTAATTCGATAAGCTTTTCAATAATCTATAATTTGTCTTGTCAGAAACTGTTTAGTCTATCATCATCTGACTCAAAATGTAACTTGCGTAGTAGAAATTTGACTTCACTTCTCCATGACTTTGGAGTCAGATTATGATAGACAAAACAATTCTCAATTAAGGTGATTTAGAGCTTATTAGAAATCTTATCAAATTATCTTTCTAACAAGTCCATAAATCACTCAAATCTGAGGTGTAACAATGAAGAGATCGTCTGTTATCAAAGTTGTCTGATGCTGAAACACCGATCGTGAGTTATGCCATTAGGGGCTTTGAGCTCTCTTTTAAAGGTCAAATGATATCTGAATATATAAAATGATTCTGGTCCAATTTGAAAACTCATCGATTATCTTTCCAATGAATCTCATTGATTCGACCTATAACATGCTATGACCATTTTCGTGAGATCATGTGATGCTTGAAATAAAAGTGAATGTGAACAATTTATAAAGGTCATTATGAATTTTGGGCCCACTTTTGAAAGCTATTTAAATGAGGTTATTCTATTTTTATTTGAAAGTTTATTAAATTATTTTTCCGATGAGCTCAAGATTACCTCGATCCAACCTATGATGAAGGAGTTATAGTTGTTTTTTATAGGATTGTGTGATATTGGAAATGTGCACAAACATGGACGCCAATGTATATAGAAAGTGAATGTGATGGTGTATAAAAAGCTAATGCAAATGTATACCAAAAGCAAACACGACAGTGTACTAGAAGCAAATACGACAATTCATGTTTGCATTTTCAGTATCTCGCAATCTCATAAAAGCAGTCATGACTCCCTCGTTAAAGGTTGAATCATAGCAATCTTGGACTCATTAGAAAAATAATTTGACGAGCTTTCAAATGGGTCGACTAGAATCATCTCATTTGAACATCATTATTCTTTTCAAAGTAGAGGCAAAGTTTATGGTGGCATTTACAATTGTTCACATTAACTCTCATTTTCAGAATCATGTGATCCCACAAAAATGGTCATAACACTCTCGTTATACATCGGATCGAGGTGATCCTGAGATCATAAAAAAGATAATTCGACGAGCTTTTAAATGGGACTAAACTTATCTTATTTGGATAATATTTGATCTTTTAAAAGTGATCCCAAAGTTCTTTACTTTTAAAATTTTAGCCTTAAGTAGAATATTTTATAGAAAAATGAATCCTTAAAAAAAAAATTGAGTGTTTCCTATTTGTTGTCTTTGCTTTTATCCCTTTCTTAACAAAATACCAATCTAAACAAAATCTTATGAAGAAAGAAAAAGAATCCATTTTTTAAAGTAGAATTTGTATGAACTATTTTCTAAAGTTAAAGTTTTGAAAACGTGATATTTTGAGGCTTCTTCCATGGTAATCTTGAGTGTATTGAGAAGAAAAATCCTAAAAAATCAAGTCAACTGCATTGTCATAGTTGTCCAATTATCATGATTTTTGGCTTGTATCCTGTCTGCATGGTGGCTCAACGAATGGATGGTCCGGATCACCAAATAGTTTCCCGCACGTAATGTGCTATGAGGATAGAACTGCACATAACAGTGCAATGCAACAACTTGCATATTAGCATCCTCCTCTGAAAATTGAAGTCAAGTGGCATATATGGACAAGTACCATGAAATGGATTGCATAGGTGAGCATTCACTGTCCGTAATCATAATAAACATTTCCTTGGAGGAAATAGTTACACCGAGTGGGCTACCGGCCTACGTGGCAAGAATATCCAACGGCAAAACAGTCCTGTGCTCGGAGATTTCCATTCTCTATGTTGCAAGCTGGCATAAATCGACTTAAACAATACAAGACAACGTGCTTGGATTCGGTAGTGACCATCGTAGCTGGTAGGTGCTGGAAAAGCTCCATGGGCTTACCGTGATGTATATGTTTTATCCACACCATCTATCCATTTTCCTAATCATATTAGGCCGTGAAACAAAAAATAAGATAGATTGAAAACTCATGTGGACCACCAAACACGAAGCAACCAACTATTAAAAACTTCCTTTTGCCGCAAAAGTTTTGGCTTATGTTAATATTTATGTTTTCCTTTTAATCAGTAGGTTGGATGGAAATAAATATTATAGTCACTACAAGAAAAGGGGGCTTTAGCATCGGTTCAAAACTGTGGCTAAAAAGGTTAAAAACTGAGGCTAAAGCCTTTAGCCTCAGTTTTGCCTCAATTATCCAAATCGAGGTTGAAACCCCCGTGGCTAAAGGCTTTAGCCTCGGTTTTAGCAACCGAGGCTAAAATGACTTTTATAGCCTCAGTTCTTCAAGTGAGGCTAAAAGAACCTTTTTAGTTTCAGTTTTCTGAAAATGAGGCTAAATCAAAATTTTAGCCTCCGTTGATTCCAACTAAGACTAAATCCAAATTTTAGCCTTAGTTGCCTCCAACTGAAGCTAAATCCATTTTTAACCTCGATTCTCAACAACTGAGGCTAAAGCCTTTAACGACGGGAATTTCAGCCTTGGTTCTCAACAACTGAGGCTAAATCCAAGCCTCAGTTACAAATTGAGGCTAAAAATGTTTATTTTTTTAAATATTTATTTAAACTACTAATCCATTCATTTAATCCACTCATGAAACAATCAATCATGAAAGCCACATTACCCAAAAAAACAGTTAACAACAGTCTATTTAAAGTTTAACTCAATCAAACTGTTACACAACATTAGGTTCCACAAATATATAAAGTCATGGTTGCGCTCGTCATCACCGGTGCCGTCATGCTTGGCGGACCCTAAGATAACACTGCCCGTCCATCTTTTACTGCTTCCAGGCCAACGTTATCATTGCCTCTACCAGCATTCTCCATTCGAATTGTGCGTAGCAAGCTCTGCAACCTCAACAAGTAGCACTAGCCTGCTGGCTGTAAGACATGAAATGAAACTCTCAAACAAGAAAAGAAATGCAGATGGATGTGTGTATGGATGCATAGCAGGCCCTGCAACCTAGCCCATTCATTTGTCAAGGCCTGAGCAAGACAACAAATGATTGACCAACCACTTACCTACACTGAGAAACTGAAACGGATGCTTGCACTGAGGATAGGAAGGATTCTGATTATACGTGTCTCATATTAGGATGCAAGTCACACTACACAAAGTAGACAATGCAAACACAGCAACATGCTATTAGAAAAACTATACACAAAAACTTTAATTCGTGACTGAGTAAGCTGCATTAACTAAGATCATCAAAAGATACAATGGTCGCTCACCTGAAGCTTTGTTAATATGTGTGCAATTGTATTGTCTCTGGCTAAACCAATCAGGACTTGGCATGTTAGAGCGTGTAGGCAGTCGAGAGAAGCTGGAGGTGTAAATATCCTAGGATGGAGAAGATGCAAAAGAACCTTTATACCATTGTTGGCACGCACGGCATCCCTTGCTTGGCGATATCCTAGTTCTAGCTGTGCAACAAGGCAGGTACAACTTGCTCCAAGACTTAAAGATATCCTCCGATCTCCAACTACTACAGGAACAATAGTAGGCACAACAATCTGTGAACTATTGCAAGTGTCCTAAATAAACAAATCAACATCAAAACCACAAAACCATGGGATTTAAATGATTATGGAGGATCTTTTGTTCACTTAGTAAAATACCTTGAAAAGCATATACGGTGTTCCAGTTTCTATACTGTGATTTCAGAATTTCAAACCATAGGGTCGTGCCTAAACAACTTTTTTTGCCTTGCCCTGAGTCCAACAAATATAAAGACAATTTGTAACATTTTCATTGAATGAAAGTACCAAAAATTTCAAACTTCAAGCTCCAGTCAAGCGTACCTCTCTTTCATATCTAGTGGACGGTTCTTCAAATTCCTCACCCCAACAGCAGATAAACCTGGAGCCTCATTTGGGCAAAATAATGACCACTCACCATTACTGTTCACCCTTTTCATGAAAAGGTCAGGAACCCAAGCCAGGAACCCAAAGGGCATAAAATAGACCCCTAACTCTGTGTGTCACGCCCCGAACTCGGAGACCGGGCTCACAAAATTCCCGATCGCCGAATCCGGCACCGACAACCTCTATAGTACCCCATTCTCGGCTCCCGGCACCCATATACCAGGTTCCGATCCTGGGATGCTACAAGGAGAATTTTTGATAATCTATTTGATTCGTAATGAGCATAACCAAGCATAACCCACGAACAATAACCATAAGAACACCATCACAAAATCCACTATGAACAAAAACTTTGAATACAATGCGTAGAAAGAGAAATACAAGGTAGTGCAAATAACAAAAACTCCAAAAGCTCGGCGGCACGCTCCAACTGCGGCGGGACTACAATCGCGTCTGGCGTCACAGGCACTCCGCACGCATCAATCGTGCATAAGCTTATAGAAAGCTTAGAGGGCGGTGTAAGTGTGTGCGAACGTGCTCAGAATGCAATGCCGGAGTAATGCGAAATCATGCTGATGAGTACGAAATGCAACTAGCCGTACCAAGGCTATGCAGTACAAGATGTGAATGCTATCGGCCATACCAAGGCTATGCGATGCAATATGTAAGTCAAGCATGTCAATCCTCATCCAACTCTTCATGTCAATACAGTTCTCAGTATGGATAATTACCGGGGTTCAGTACACTCCAAATGACACTATCTCTCTCCAAGCAAAGACAAACCCAAGTGAGCGTAAGAAACCTCACTATTTTGGCCAATAGTGTCAATACCTATGCGGCATGTCGATAACGAACCCATTTCGAAATTTGAAGCTGGTCAAACTCACCAAGTAATGCCCCCCGCTCTCGGGCGAGTAAGGCCACCACTCCTTTCCAACCGACCACGACACAGTGGGAGACGCGGCCTCATGGTATTCGGCCCTCGTGCGCTCATATATCCACTCGGTCTCAACGTTGGAGTCATCTTCTGGTACCATCGGGTTCAGGGACTCTCACCCGGGGACATCTATGGCGCCCCAATTGCTTGGAACAAGATTTTCCAGATCAACCGGCCCAACCACGATATATCTGTGGAGGCTATGGCCCTAATGTCGCTAGGGCATATCTCAATCATACAGATGCAAATGCATGAACCACACTACCAATCATGCAACCATCCTGCGTGAAGCATGCGCTCATGTAGGGCAACACCGCCATCGTGGAGCCCAAAAATACCGCCCAGAAGGCATATGCTATAATCAGACACTCCTCATCTCAAGCATACATATGATGCGTATGATCATGAATCATGGGCCGTGCTAAACATGTTATAAAGCAATAAACTATCCTCTCAATGAAGATGGGCCTATATGGCCCACATGAAACAGATGCGGGCCTATCAGTGGCCTCAGGGAGAGTTATAATATGGACATCGAACCAACATTACTCGTACAATGTGGACGTCAAACCACCATTGTCCCTAAGGCTTAGCTCGCCTGAAATACCAATAAATAAATAAATCATGGTAGAGTCACACATGGCAATGTGCCTTAGGTACATCCCATGGGCCTCAAATATATCAAATGGGCCGTATCTCATGGGCCTTATATTCATCAAGTGGGACATCCCAATGAGCCTCACCAATGGGCCTTAGGTACATTGCAATGAGTCATCACCCATGGGCCTTAGAATGCATTAAAATGAGCCAAATCACGTAAGTTTTATGTGTATCAAATGGGCCTAATCACATAGGCCTTATACATATTAAAGTGGGCCTCAACAATGGGCCACAGTACATCAATTGGGCCTCAGAACGTGGGCCTATATATATCGAGGTAGGCCCGACAACGGGCCTAGAAACTCGTCAAGATGGCCTACCAACATGGGCCCATATATGCCAAGTGGGCCTCAATGATGGCCTCGAATATACATCAAGATGGGCTTGAACACACTAGCCTACATGCTTCCAAGTGGGCTTCAATAATGGGCCTATATACATGCTAAGATGGGCCAAACACTAGCCCATATATACTAAAGTGGGCCCCATGTGAGGCCCGCCATAATGTTTATTTCCCCATCCAATCTGTTGATAAGGTCACATGAACAAAGTCATAATATTTATTTTCCATTCAAACTTCGTAAGAACAAGTGGGCCAGGGCCCACTATAATATTTATTTTCCATCCAAACTGTTCGTATGGTCACGAGGGCCGGGGGGGGGGGGCACGGTAATGTTTATTTGTCAGAGAGGTCCACCGTGATATTTATTTGCCACCAACCTGTTGATGAGGGTCATGTGGGCCTGGGCCCACCATAAGGTGGTTCACAAATCCAACCCACTCAGTATGTGTGTCCCACCTAATCGACCGTTGCTCAGACCAAGTTTGGCGATTACGCATCCAAATTTTGGTGTAGGCCCCACCAAGTGATTTTATATGTTTAGGTACATCTTCACATGATTTTAGATGCTATGGCCCACCCGAGTTCAGATATACGGTTGATTTTGGAGTGGGTCCACCTCAGGGAGTGGCCCACACGATGAACGGCAGTGTGGATATCAAATATACATCATGGTGGGGTCCACAATGGTCGTGAGGCCCAACTGTCCGTCCGTCACAATGGCTCACAGAAGAAGACTTGATGTTTTGAAATTTTATTTTATTTTTGTTTTGGGGCCCAACGAGATGTGATTCACAATCCAGCCCACCCATTATGTGTGTCCCACTGTTCTACCCGTCCAGAACGAGTTTCACCTGCATCCAAACTTCAGGTGGGTCCCACCGAGTACTTTTATATGTCCTAGCGTGTCTTTACATGGTTTTAGAGGGTATGGCCTACCTGGTGATCGGATTATCTTCAAACTTCTACTAACGCCTAAAATTATCGAAGATCAAAATGGACGGTGTGGATCAAGATTATACATCAAGTTGGGGCCTGCGCATGAGCAGCTTACACTAAAAGTAACTTTAACTTTTTTTTTTTTTTTTTTGCATGTAAGCGTCCTTCACGTCCGGCCCGTAGAGACGCTGAGGATTGACGTATACACCACCTCATGGTGGGTCCCACATACACAGTACCACATGGTGGGTCCCACATGCACGTGGCCCACCATACACATATATATATTAATATATATTATAATAATATAATATAATATATTACTACATATATATAAATGAAGGGTGGGTTTCACCTGAAATGTGGTGGACCACACCGTCTGATGGATGAAGTGGATTTAACATACTTTGGTGGGGTCCACAACATTCAAGGGGAAAAGAAAGAAAGAGAGAGATAGAGAAAGAGACAAGAGAGAAAAGGCGGTGATGGTGGGGCCCCGCCACTATGGGCCCCACATGATACAATTCATACATCAAAAATGGGTCCCACCAACAAGTGGCCCTAAGAAAAGAAATTTAACGGTGGATCACCCACCTCTTGCACTCCTTCTTACTCTCCTAGCCTCCTATGCTCCTTAGCTTGTCTTTGACGGTAGATGATGGACTTTTGATGGTGGGGATGGTGGATCAACGGTTGAGATGGGAGATGAGGAGGTGGGCCACACTTAGAAGTTTTTGAGAAATTAGGTTGCTTAGAGGAGGTTGGACGTGTGAGAGAGAGGAAATGAGAGAATGAGAGAGAGGAAGAAATAAATTAAAGGAAGAAGGGATGGAGGGAGTGGTGTTGTAATTAATGATGTATGGTTGGGTTTGAAAATGTGAAAAAGGAGGAATGGTGAGGGGAGGGAGAGTTTGACTTGTGGGAAAAGGGAGAGAGGCCACTTGTACTTGTTGTTGGGTGAGGTGGCATGGAGGTAAGGTAGTGTACTTGACTTGATTGATGGGACATCTCGTAGAGATTCCCTCGAGATTCGCAACGTGCGGTGTTTCTTCGAACCGAACGCTGACTGGCATCTTTCCACCTAGGTATCGGTTCGGTGCGCGAGTCGCGGCGTTGGAACCGCGGCGACGGCGCGATCGCCAAGGTATGAGTTTCGGATCGAGCCGCCTTCGGTAGGCAGGACTCGGCTTAAGATCGCACGCAACGTCGGATATGAGTCGAGGATTGCCGGAATTCAACCGGAAGGATCGCGAAAACCGACGGAACAGTACGGTCTACGATACGGGTCTTACACTGTGTTCTTCCTGCAAGAATGCAGCAAAATAAACATTGATAAGGCAGCTCAGACCACCACAATAACCCTCCCAACAGTTAAAAAAAGAAAACTTCAAAAAACATTCATCAAAGCCTAGAGCAGCATATGTAAAAGCAGGACTATCCAATCTTGGCATCGCATTAGTTTATTAATTGCATCACTATAACTACTTTAATACGATGATCAATACTATCCAAACATTTTCCATGTAAATCAACGGTTAAAAATCATTGGTTAGTCACTTGGACGTGATCTTGTCGTTGTGGCCCATCCGAGACTTAGAATTTCATCATTTTTGGCAAAGTATATATTTTAATAGGCTCATTACAACTATTGTGTCAAAAATTTCATAAGTTCAGTAATTAGAGATATTAAAGTTGATTCAGTAATTAAATTCAAATCCCTACAAATATACTACCTATATCTACTTTGGATTAAAGTTGATTCTCAATATAGGATACCAAACATAACAAGATGATTTCAAATCGAGGGGGTTTCAAATCCACACTCCTAAACAGGCCCTCATATATTTGCATTTTTCTTGGGCTCACGTCCTCACATGAGCTTGCAAAGCAGATGAACAGGATAGATTTTTAACAAACATTATAGTGGGGCCCACCTACTTCCTGTAGGGTCGAAAGTAGTCATTGTGCATGGCGTATGATGACTTTGTGAAATAAGTACCATATGTTGCTTACCAAAATAATTGTATTGAATGGACATTGTACATCTACCATAATATCAGCTAAATAATGAGGCATTATCAACTTCCAATTGGACAACCTTAGAAAAGCCTCTCCTCATTTTTACTTCCTCTTTAGGGGTGGTTTGGCATTCAAATTAAAAGGGATTTTAAGGATATTCCAAACAGGACAATATTTGGATAGTGTTGATCATCGTATTAAAATGAGTGGTGTTTAAATGTACAGATTCACCTCTCTATATAACTATCCAATCCATGTGTTAGATTGGAAATGGGAGCATTTGAATTCGGAACTTGAACGTCTTCAAGGCAAACTGGCCGTTCGTCAGAGAGGAGAATATCTATGTTCTGGGTCACGAACTGATTCTTCTTTGTCTTCTGCTGCTGATCGGACAACATCTACTGGAGTTGCTGTCCTTGTTCCTCTATTTGCATCTGTAAGTTTCTTTGAATCTGACCCAAGAATGGAATGAGAGGAAACACATTAGAACCATGATTTGCTAACTAGGCGACTCGACCTAGGACCGATTGGGTCGACTTGGAATAGGTGAACTGAGCCAGAAGCAACTCCTGGTCAGCAAACTATGATTTGAAGATTCAAATGAATGAGGAAGTGTTAGAAAAATCAAGAAATGTTGTACCTCTAACTGCTCATGCAGATGCCTTTGGACGTCTAGTTGCATTCGCAGCGCTTCTGTGATCTGTATACCGCTGACGAATACAAGTTACAGAAATGATGGTGAGAATTTCTTTGCATTTTAAAGGCCAAACACAAGCAAAGAAAACGGGTGTCTTGCAAAAAAAATATCAAGCAATCAGTATAAAAAAACGTTACATTTTCAGGTCGAGCTGTGGTATGTCATTAACGGAACTTCTCCTCTCGAACTTCGCTATAAGAGAATGGAAAATACAAATAATTGTAACTATCCAAATTCTGTTTTGGAGACTTTTGGCCTCAGTTTCTCACCAACCGAGGCAAAAGGGCAGACTTTTAACCTCAGTTTCTCACCAACCGAGGCAAAAGGGCAGACTTTTAGCCTCAGTTGCTCACCGGCCGAGGGAAAAGGGCAAATATTTGGCCTCATTTGCTCACCAACCGAGGTAAAAGGGTAGACTTTTGGCCTCAGTTCTTAACAACCGAGGCAAAAGGGCAGACTTTTAGCCTCAGTTGCTCACCAACCGAGGCAAAAGGGCAGACTTTTGGCCTCAGTTGCTCACCAACCAAGGCAAAAGGGCAGACTTTTGGCTTCAGTTTTTCACCAACCGAGGCAATAGGGCAGAGTTTTGGCCTCAGTTTCTCATCAACCGAGGCAAAAAGTGAATTTTTAACATCACTTCATTTACAACTGAGGCTAAAAACCATATTTAGCCTCCTTTTTTTGAACCGAGGCTAAAGGCCTACTTTCTTATAGTGAGTGGTCTCCCAAGAAGTTTTTAATAGTTGAATTTAAATCACTACTTTTTTCCTGTGGTATTGTCCACCTGCAGCTTGGATCTGCCTCAACTTTTAGCTCGTGCCCTAAAATGAGCTAAAAAAATGATGTATGGAACGGATAAGACACATACATTACGGTGGAGCCCATATAGCTCAAAAGCACCGAAGTCAAAGGTGGAGGGGTACCGAGACCCAAGACGACATGTCATGTGTCATTACTGCATATTTCACATGCACTTTCATGCAATAAAAAAGAAAGAGAAAACTTGGGCGCTCTTGCGAGTGTAATTGACGCAGGGATGAACGTGATGACGATAACTACTCCGAATCCACAGAGCTTCTCTGGACTCTTTACAGAGACTTCTCAAATCCACAAGGAAAGAAAGCAGAAAATAGAAATAAATTCTAATAAATTTGAAATTGATTAATTCATTCCTAAAAACGAGTTCACAACCCTTTGAATAGGGGTACCAAGCAATGGAAAAGAAATCATAATCAAACTACAACTAAAACTCCTAGAATCCGTGACTTACTATAAATAGTAAACTTACTATTTATAGACAGCCGTGATGTCTACTAGTGCGCAAGGTTTTCGGCCAAAAATAGTAAGTGTCTACTAGTTCTCCTAATTATTCTAAGCTCTTTTCACGTTGGGCACAACTCCTAAAGCCCGACGAATGAAGAGTTATAATCAAACTAAAACTTACTATTTATAGTAAAAACAAAATTAAAATAGGGAAACGACCGTCGATCCAAGGGTATTTCACAATTCTGGGTTCTGCAACCCAGCATAGCAAGGTTGGTTGGCTAAAGTAGCTCGTTCTACCCCAAAATTATATATTTTACGCCCGATAACTCATTCTGGATTATAAGATACGCCCGATCTAAGGTCCGACGGTCCAGATCACTTCTATCGTCGACCGAGCCTTTTCTGGTCCATCTTGGCCATGAAACTATCCGTGACCCACTCTACATCAGTCCCCTCCACTTCAAAATAGCTCGTCCTCTAGTCCTCATCCTGCTCTGGTTCATGATACTCGGTCAGGTCCGCGACGTTGAAAGTCCGTGAGATCGCCATGTCATATGGAAGATCAACAATATAAGCGTTGTCATTGATCTTTCGAATGATTGGGATGAGTCCAATCTTCTTATTTTTCAACTTGTTGTACGTCCCGGTCGAAAATCTCTCTTTGCGCAGATGGACCATAATGCGGTCGCCCACCTCGAACACTTTTTATCGCCGGTGCTTGTCCGCTTGTTCCGTTTACTTCTCGTTTGAGGCATGTAGCTTGGTCTGCACTTTTGCATGAATGCTCATGATCTTGTCTGCCATATGTTCTGCTGCAATACTCATGCTTGGGTGCTTGGGCAGAGGGACTAAGTCAAGTATATGGCGAGGCACTCGTCCTTAGATAATCTAGAATGGTGATTTTCCTGTCGAGCGGTTCACCATGTTATTGAATGCAAACTCTGCTTGAGACAAGGTCAAATCCCACTATTTCAGTTTTTCTCCTGAAATACAGCGAAAGAGATTTCCCAACGTGCAATTCACAACTTCGGTCTGCTCATCAGTCTGTGAGTAGTAAGCACTGCTGAATTGAAGTCATGTATCGAATCAAGTTCACAAAGTCCACCAAAAGTGGCTAATGAACTTCGTGTCATGATCAGAAGTAATGGTTTTTGGGGACTCCGTGTAGTTGTACGACCTCCCTGAAGAATAGATTCACCACGTGTGTTACATCGAGGGTCTTCTTATATGGGATAATGAGTGTCATCTTAGAGAAATGATCTACCACCGTGAACATCGAATCTATGCCGCGTTGTGTTCGTGGGATACCAAGCACGAAGTCCATTGATAAATCCTCCCAAGAACCGTCAGGCACAGGTAACGGGGTGTAGAGGCTCGTATTCTGAGATTGCCCCTTGGAGGTCTGACAAATATGATAACATTGTAATGCTTTTCTCACATCACGTACTAATTGCGGCCAGTAATACCGTTCTTCTACAAGAGCTCGCGTCTTGTCTCGCCCAATGTGTCCACCGAAGCCACCTCCATGTAGCTCATGAATAATCTACTCCCTCAGAGAACTTTGGGGGATGCACAATCGATTCCTTTTGAAGAGAAAATCGTCATGTATATGAAGGTCACTGGGGTGACCTTCTTGACACTTCATTTAAGAATCTTTGAAGTTCTCATCCTCGGCATACAGCTCCTTAAGACAGTCAAAGCCGACCGCCTCGTTGCTCATCGTAATAAGTAGTGATGCACGACGGCTAAGTGCATCAGCCACCTTATTCTGCTGCCCTGACTTGTGCTTCAAAACGAACGTGAATTCCTATAAAAATGCAACCCATCTAGCATGCACACGATTCACGTTAGTTTGACTATTAATAAACTTTAATGCTAGATGGTCAGTGTACAGAACAAACTCTCTTTGAATCAGATAATGCCGCCAATGTCGCAGCGCCTGAACAACTGCATACAACTCAAGCTCATAAGCCGACCACTTCTTTTGGGCTTCGCTGAGCTTCTCGGTGTAGAAGGCTACCAGCCTGGCTTCTTATGATAATACTCCTCCAATTCTGACGTATGAAGCGTTACACTCAACCTCAAACAATTTTTTAAAATTAGGAAGCACCAAGATCGGTGTTGTAAACAAACGATGCTTGATCTCATGAAAGCTCTTCTCAGCTTTATCGGTCCACTGGAACAGTCCTTTTTCATGCAATCTGTTATAGGCACGATTATGGTACTAAAATCTTGCACAAATCGACGATAGAAAGTCGTCAACCCGTGAAAACTCCTCACCTTATAAATGTTTGTCGGGATTGGCCATTCCCTAATGGCTTACACCTTTTCATCGTCCACACGAATGCCTGTGGACATTACAACAAATCCTAGAAACAATAGGCTGTCAATTAAAAAACTACGCTTCTTCAAATTGAGGTACAACTTATTAATTTGTAGGACCTGTAGCACCTGCCTGAAATATTTCCTATGCTCCATCTCATCCTGGCCATATATTAATATGCCATCAAAATACCACAAATCGGCCAGTGAACGGTTTTAGAACTTGATTCATCAAACGTATAAAAGTACTTGGTGCATTTGATAGGCCGAAGGGCATGACCAACCACTCATACAACCCTTCTTTGGTCTTGAATGTCGTTTTTCACTCATCACCGAGTCGGATACGAATCTGATGGTACTCACTCCTTAGATCTAGTTTAGAGAATACTTTGGCCTCTTCTAGCATATCGAGCATGTCGTCTAACCGTGGTATTGGGAATCGATATTTAATAGTAATTTTGTTGATTGTCCGGCTATCGACACACATGCGCCAGCTTCCATCTTTTTTTTTGTGTTAATAATGCTGGTAGGGCACATGAGCTTATGCTCTCTCTCAAGAGACACTTACGGATCAATTCCTTCACTTGCCCCTGGAGTATCTCACACTCCTTCGAACTCATCCGATAATGAGGGCGGTTGGGCAGGCTAGCCCCAGGAACGAGGTCTATGTGATATTAGATGTCCCTCATGGGGGGCAATCCATCAGGTAAATCTTCAGGCCAGACTTCTTTGAATTCGTTTAATAACAGTCTTAAACTTGGAGGGATGTTTGAGGATTCCTCTTCCTCACCCTTCACCATTATGGCGTATACATCGCCGGTTTCTTTGGATTCCTCCATGAAATCTTGAATAGTTAAGAGGGAACTCCCCTCCACTTTAGAGGCTTCAGGGTGGTTCTTTAGTGTCATAAGGGCAATGATTATTTTTCGACTATCCTTGATGAATACGTAGACATTGTCTCGTCACCGATAGGTCACATCACGGTCCGACTGCAAGGGTCAACCGAGTAGCATATGGCAAGCTTCCATGTCGACCACGTCACAAAGTATCTGATCCTTATAATTTTTGCTAATTGAAAACAAGATAGTACATTGTTCAGTTACCTTGGTCTCGTTTACCTTTTTTATCCAGCCAATTGAGTACGAGGAAGGACGTTTCATCGTTGGTAGCTACAACTTGTCCACCATCACTCTTGAGACGATGTTCTCGCTACTACCACTGTCTATGATCACATCACAAATCTTTCTGTTGACAGTACACGTATGAAATATATTGTGTTGCCGTGGATGTAATTCCTTTCGTGGGGTATACAGTAATCGTCTCACAACTAGAAATTCGCCACGATCCTCGCCCGTCACTTCATCACCACCTGCTATTTCTTCAGTAGTTTGTTCATGTTCATCAAAGCCATGGTCTTCTTCTGCGGCCTCATATTTAGTGCCCCCTTCGTTTATAGTCAAGTGTGCTGCGGGACGTTGAGGACAAGTATTTAATAAGTAGTCTGGTTGGCCACAGCGGTAACAATTGTTTTACCTTAGCCAAGCATAAGGATTTGAAATCCTACTCGGGCCTGCTGTTGTGGGTGCTGCACGTTGAGGTCTGGATGAGTTGCTCCCCGTATCATGATTTGTGGCTGTAGGAGGTTGAGGACGTTCTCCACTAGATCTTTTCCTTGTGCCAGCACTGGATCTTATGTGGGACCCATCATGGGGGTCGAGTTGAAAGATAGGGACGAACAAGAACTCTTGCAAGTTATGTTTCTGCCCTACCCACCAATTGAACTGCTTCGCCCATAGTCCCGACTGGGTACATCTGAACTCGATCCTGAATTGTCGTTCGTAACCCACTTATAAATCGTGCCACCTTCTATGACTCAGATTCTGACAGATCGTTTCGTGTAGCCAACCGCTGGAATTCTTCAGTGTAATCTGTGACGGTTCGATTTCCTTGTCGACAATTTTAGTATTATTAGAATAATATCTGCTCATAATCACTAGGGAGAAATCATGATCGAAGAAGATGTCTCAGTCGTGGCCATGATGAGATGGGTGCCTTGTTCTGGCGGGCTCGTGAGAGTTGTAATTGTTCTCACCATGCAGAAGCACTAGATTTTAACTTAAATGTTACCAATTTTATCCTTTTATGATCTGACACGTCCATATAATCAAAATATTTCTCTACTTCAGCTAGTCAATCGAGGAAATCTTCTATATGTAATAAACCATTAAAACTAGGAAGTTCAACCTTACCTCGATAGTCTCTTTCAGCATGATCTATATGATCACCTCCATGGATTGGTCGTCGGGCAAAACCCTCATTAAGGTCCTCGTCGCTAGAACTTAAATCATCTAGTGTAGCCCTACAATTTGCCACTGGTAGTGCTCTACAAAAATCGGGGTTGTGTTGTACAGCAATCACGGGTGGTGGAGCAACCATAGGTGGTGGAGTACCATGTAGGGCTCGGGACGGAAGTAGCGCATCCGCAAGACGGTCGAGGGTTACCTGCAGCCCTTGTATGGTCAACTGACTCTCCCGATGAAAAGCTTTCATTCTTTCTGAAAGATAATGAATCCATGTATCACCATCCACAGGATTTTGATTCATACCTTCATTGTTTGCCTTGGCCCAAGGGGAATCCTCGCTTTGATACCAATTGACGTAGTAAATTCAAAATTGATTAATTCATTCCTAAAAATGAGTTCACAACCCTTTAAATAAGGGTACCAAAAAAGAAATCATAATCAAACTACAACTAAAACTCCTAGAATCCGCGACTTACTATAAATAGTAAACTTACTATTTATAGACAGCCGTGATGTCTACTAGTGCGCAAGGTTTTCGGCCAAAAATAGTAAGCGTCCTATTTGACTTCACCAAACCGTTCTTCTAATTATTCTAAGCTCTTTTCACGTTGGGCGCAACTCCTAAAGCCCGACGGATGAAGAGTTATAATCAAACTAAAACTTACTATTTATAGTAAAAACGAAATTAAAACAGGGAAACAACCGTCGATCCAGGGGTATTTCCCAATTCCGGGTTGTGCAACCTTGCGTAGCGGGGTTGGTTGGCTAAAGTAGCTCGTTCTACCCCAAAATTATATATTTTATGCCCGATAACTCATTCCGGATTGTGAGATACGCCCGATCTAAGGTCCGACGGTCCGGATCACTTCTGTCATCGACCGAGCCTTTTCTGGTCCATCTTGGCCATGAAACTATCCGCGACCCGCTCTACATCAGTAATGCTTCGCAGTTTACAAGAAAGCATCTATAAATAGTAGTAGGAGTATATATAAATCAAATCAAACCATCCAAAATGTGGGATCCACTTTATACGTATCAATTAGCCAAAAATTTAAAAAGTAAAACATTACTTAAGTAGCTAATCTTTTACCTCTAATTAGATTGAAGGAAGTCAATGGTCTGAATTCAACAGACAAATATATCCTAATCATAGGTTGGGATCATTCTCTCTTTATAATTTTAGGGTTTTGATCTATATATCTAAATTAAGAGGTCCGATGACTATTGTGACGGTTTTTTTTTAATTATAATTTTAGTGAGATGAATGGTAAGAGTTAGACTTTGAGTGCACGAAGATGAACCCTCGAACTCCACCAGAGTACGTAAAAGAATAGAGGGAAAAAAAAAAAAAAGGACAAAAACACGAAAGTATGGTACCCACAAAGACATGCCAAGGCAGATAAAAACCTATGAGCACTTGATCACGGACAGCCAACCCATTCCTCCTTTCCTCCTTTGATGTCTTACATGAATTTTTGTTTTCGAATAACTAGGCATTTTATCCATCCATTCTGATGATATTTTGACAGATTAACCACATGGTGTGGACCACTTATGGACGGCTGGAATGTCGGACAGAAGAAAGACAAAGCAGCAACCAAATGTAAAAAAAGAAACCAAAGCACGGTAAACCCTTGACCATATCCATCATGGCAGCTAAAAACGTCAGCGAGCTCGGCTACCTATGATTTTTAAAAGCAACTAATCACGTAACTTTCCTTGTTAATTTCATAGAAAATCCGTACCATGAAAATGGTAGTCCCCATCACAAAGATCATACATTTAAAAACCTGGCTGATCATCTCAGTATTTGGGCCACAATTATGTATTGAGTTCGACCATCAGGTGTCCATTAATTCCAATGGTGTGGTCCACCATGTGATCTTAGCAAACTCGTTTTTATTCCAGATGTTCTTCATGATGGATAATACCGTTTGCATGGTACGGATTTTCTACAAAAATCGGTTGTTGGTTGGAATGATTGGGACTGCATGACAAGCTATCATGCAAACAGCTGCAGGGGACCAGTTCTCTTTTGAAACCTTGGTATTCGCGTGGACGAGACTAACCTTTTGACCATCAAAAGGCTTTAAACACAATCAGTAGTCCCACTTATTTTGATGAGCCTTCCAATTGCAAAGCTATTCACATATGATATGAGTCATATTATATCATACAATTCTCGGACCGAAAGTTGGTAGTTGGACATGATCCCGTGATCTGAACCGTTGATTTCATGAGCATCCCTTCGACTAACCAACTATGTCAATTTCTCCATGATTAGACATATGTTAGGTTTAGAATATTTTGTCATTTTTCAGTTGAATTTTGGGGAAATTATTTGATACTCGGGTCTTTACTCATGCTTCATTGGTAGGCTCACAGGAGTTTCAATACCCTGTCATAGTACCATTGTGGTGTGAGTGTGTGGGGGTGGGAGTCCGTATGTTAAAAAAAATTATTTGATACTCAGGCTTCGTGTGATGCTTGATACACAGGCATTAAAAATTGCAAACGATGCATAGATTAATATAAATTAAACCAACTAAAATTTGAAACTTACTGTAGCTAACTAGCAGGCCCGAAATCAGATTGGTCGGACGATCCTAACCTCTGATTGGTGATGTACAATTGTTTGCTGAAATAGGACCATTGCATAGTTGTCATTTCAAAACGGTCACGTAATGTCCGCCAACTCCGTAATCAGATGATCAAATAAGCTTATTTTCTTAGTCACAAAGCATTTAAACCAGAGAGATTGCTACATACGCAATTTTGAAGTAGTTTTTGAGTGCCTGTGTATCGTCCATTGCACTCTGCCAGAGCATCAGAGCATCAAAAAAAATAAAAATAAAAATAAAAAAATCATCATTTATGGGACGTTTACTTGTTGGGCGAACGGCTAAAGGCACGGTGTTTTATTTTTTATTTTTTGTGGTGGAGGGGATCTTTGCTGCACGGTCCATCCACATGTGAGCCATCTTATCAGTGATTTGGATCATGGAACTATGGGCCCCACATGTACAAACTTCAGCGCGAGCGGCACTATACATACATACAACCCACTCATATTGTATAATTAATTCCTCATGGCATCCGCATCCACACATGCACATGTTTCAGACATGGCATGCTTGTGTGAGATTGGAGCTTTGAATCAGGTGGACCAAAAAAATAGGCTGTTTCACTCAGATGAGCCACAGGGTACAAAATGAATGGATAGCCGGATGTTATTGTAATCATCCATCTGCTTTGTACATTAATTGTGCCCACCAAAGTAATGAAACTGCCTAGTTGTTGAGGAAGATCTAATCAGTGTGGCCCACTAGTGTAATGAAACCGATTGATTGTTGAGGAAGAATATCTAATCAGTGTAATCCACCATAGTAATGAAATTGACTTATCATTGAGGAAAAAAATCTAATCAGTGTGGCCCACCTGATGGAAACCTCTGCGCTCTGGTGAAGCTTCCAAACTGGGCACGTTTGCTTGTCTGAATGGGCAAGCTTTACAAGCATGTGGGCTTATTAACTCTCCTGATCATGTGATGTAGTGGACCTAACTTCTTTGCGTGGGTGGCACATCCAGATTTTTGTAGTTTTTTAGATCTTGAAAATCTCAATCATTGGATGGTTAAAGATATGTGTGCACGAAATCTTTGGCATGGGATTCACATCAAAAGGATGTCTGCCCATCATCATATAAGAGTACCGGCCAACCCGTGCCAACATCCAAGCCCTCCATCATGTGAATGCAGAAACAGCTGATCGGCCAGAAAAATCAGGATCGGATAGGGCAACCACAAGTTGGGGCCTACATGATGGACGGCTCACACTTGGTACAGTTTGACTGGGCTACGTGGGACTCGCAAACCTCTTATATCATACCATATATACATGGTGCCAGCCAGATTGTTATTATTATTATTTTAATTTTAGAGTTTACAGTGTGCCGTGCATGATTTAAATGTCACTTTAGTAGTATTTACATCAGTCACGAGCAAGTTGTTGAGGCCATTGATCATGGTGTCCATGTTCTCTCTTGCCAAGACAATGCAAAAGAGGAGATGCCTGAAAAGGAATGTAAATGTAGTTATCTCCCTTTATGTAGCTTTGCTTTATCACATGTGTGTATGTGGAGTTGAGTCCACCGTCATCAGACATGTCTGTCCCCACCATGTCTCATGGATATGCCACCTTCTATGTATGTAAGGAATAAATTCAATTAGGAAGACTCTGGCCCTAGAGTGCCACTCACCCGGATAGGGAAAGTGACAGGACTCACTCAATATTACTCATTCTGAGTCGCTCTATTTCAGTTCCTAGTTGACACCGCATTTATGGAGGACTGCAAGCCCAGCTTGTCGGAACAGATTACATGTTTACGGTTTCGATAATAACACTGATTTTTATAAAATTTAAAAATTTTCAGTTGTTTGTGAGTTTTGGTTCTAAGCATGATTTAGTAACAAATTTTCATCCACATGCATACATATATGTCAACTATATGCCATATGAACTAAAAGTGATATGATACCATCCATCTTCAACTAACTCACATGTGCCAAAAGTGCTATTGGTGCATATTCAAGAAAATGACGTGCCACAGTTCATCTTCAAACAACCTTCATGTGCCCGCATATATTGACAATTACCTTACAAGTGCATGGATGAACACATGTTTAAATCTTTCTACTACATATAGGAGTCATATGTACTAAGTTTTATTCAACATAAGAAAATAATTTATAACACACTATTTGACAAGAATTTTGGTAATAATGAAAGATGGCCTTATGTCAACCCAAGTGGCACACTATTTAAAACGATGGTCTACCTCAAGTGCACTCTCTCAACACCTTTTGCAACATGTCGAAAGTTCTGGCATGTACACATAAAATATCCAAGCCATGTATCAGATTGGATTAATCTTGTAGGACCGTGACCCAGGATTGCATAGTGCAGGGAAGGATGTGATGAGATCAATCATTGTCTTCCTCCTCAGGGGAATAACTACTCCAAATCTACTGAGCTTCTCTGGACTCAGTCACAAAATTACCTCAATTTAACAAGAGAAAATAAGAAAATAAAAATAAATTCTACAAATTCAAAATATACTGATTCTTAATAATAATAAAGAGTTTATAATCCCTTAAATAGTTATATGAACTTTAAAAAGAAGTTTCATAATCAAAGCATTTATAGACGGTAATGATTCCTACCAGACATCATGGTTTTCAACCAAAACTAAAAAGTGTCCTAGTTGACTTAACTCTGATATTCTCCTAATTTTTCTAAGCACTTCACAATTCTTGAAACTGAAATGTTAAAGAATTATAATCAAGCTAAAACATACTATAAATACTAAAAATTGAAATAAAATATATTTTCAACTATAGATCTGATGGAATCTTGCAAATTTGGTGTTGGTAGTAGGGATGGTTGGTTAAAGTAGCTTATCCTACTTCAATAATCAGATATGGTACATTTTCATAGCTTGTTTTAAGGTTTTGACAATCTAGATAACTTTTATCTCTAATCCGACCTTTTTTGGTCCATCTTAGCCATGAAATAGTCCGCAACCTGCTCTACAACAACATAGCTTCTGAGTAACAGAAAATAAACTGTCCAAATCATGGGCACCAAATTTGAGTGGCTGTAATTCAAATCTTACATTGATTCAATATTCTAAATATTATAGAGTAGATGTTGTGTGCCTCCATGTCATCCTCAATACGTGGGACACAAGATTAGATCAAGACCGTCTATTTTGTACTTCCAATGGTATACAAGTGAACATTAAAAGACAACACCACCAACCGCTCCTATTAAGTGAGAAAAGTCCCATTTATTATATGATTAATTAGATAGCATAATTAAACAAAAAATTTGTTGTCGACAAATTCACAGGATGTACAGTTCAGATCATCATACACATACACCACGCGTGTGGTACACGATCTGGAGGCACGAAAATACGTACGGTGCCTACAGAGACCGGCAATCCGCTCTGTTGACGTACATAACAAAAGGTCCGAATTCAACAAACGAATGTCCATTAATAAAGCCTTTAAGATCATTTAATATCTCTGATCGTAGGGTGATGGCCGTATGGAGAGTGGGCCCTTTGGATTTAAGTCAATGATAGCCAAGCATCCAATTTTGGAGTGACTCAAGTCTCCACAATTACACTCTGACAGACAGAGTATCAAATACGTATATAATAAAAAGGCATTTATAAAACGCCTAAATGCCCCTAAGAATGATATCACGTGCTTTCATAGACAGCGAGATCACGTGATTACGCATGCACAACCAACAGAATAATCACATACGGTGGAACGTTTTGAGCTTATGTGTGGTCCAATGTGAGTTGTGTGTAGAATCCAAACCGTGAATCAGGCGAGTAGCATGATGTTTACTCTGCGTTTCTACAATTGGGCCAACCCAAAACTCAGGTGGGCCACATCAAAGGAAACCTTTTAAAATCAAACATAAAAGCTCCAAGTACATGCAGCATGGCCCATCATTATTATGTTATGACCTGAAGTTTTCGGATGTTCCTTTATCCTGGTATGGCACGTCTGATGAATGGATAAGATGAAATATACAAAGCACGTTGGGCTCCACACACACTCCCCGTCTCTGTTGTTACCTGTGGTGTGGCCCACCGGCGTTTTTGAATTAGTCTATTTTTGCGTTTCCTACGGATTAAAAAGCAAGTGGGTGCATCTGATGGACGGTTTAGATGGCACACAAACATTACGGTGGTTCCCATACGTTTTGAATACGTGGGAACTCACGTACATTGGGCAGTATGTAATCATCATCCATGGGAATGATCATATACGTCCGAAACGTATGGGAGCTGTGGGGTCCACCGTAATGCTTTGATTTGATTGGACTTGTTTGTACTGTATATGATTCTATTGTCCCTAAATGGTAGGGTGCGAGGCGTTGTACTGCAATTATGGTGGTGGGCCCTTCCTCGACTCTACACATGACAGGTTCCTTGAATCCAAGCTGTCATAATAGTGGGCCCGCTGTGCATGGACTGTAACCCAAAAGTTTCCATGGAATTATGATTCTAACTAGAAACCCTCTTAATCAGATTCTGGGGATTGATTGAGACCGTCTGATCTATCTGATCTTGGGGATGTGACAAATATACAGTAGAAACCGCAATTTGGATGGCTCAGATTTGGAGTAGTGCCATGTGTACGGTAAGAGAGTCTCGGTTGCACCGTAGCTGTGGAATAATGCCCTATGACCAGCACCCAATCATTCCCCTTCGAAGTGAAGGTCATGGCGGGCTAAGTGTATGAAAATCCTTCCATTCACCTGTTTGCATTTCAACTCGTTGGCAACTGAATCACCTATCTGGACCGTCCATTCGGTGCATTCTACTCTTCTTTGGAACTGTGCAGAAGATTACAGCAATTGGATGGTTTTTAGCACCGGTGACCAGATCTATCCTATAAAAGGATCTTGCCGATAGCTTTTACATGCGATTGACTGGATGGTTTGATGAATCCATCCATACGATTAATGGGTTTTAGATGGTTTTTAACTAGTTGGCGTCCCATCCCATTGTTCTCTGTATTGACTTCTGGATCAAGCTGATTTGTATATCTTCACTTGCATCTTGATCCTTCACAACTGATTAATGGGTTTGAAGGAAGATATACACACTGTGATATCCCCAAACACAAACCTATAGTTGGCATCCCATCCCATTGTTCATTGTAGTGTGGTTCATCTGTGTCACGTCCTGAAATTCGAGTACAGAGTATGCATCCTCATATCTGAGTTTCGGCTCATGATGCGTACATTGAGTATACTAATTTCATTCAATTATACAATTATTCATCTACCTATTAGTTTTACCGTAGATTTACATTCCATTCATACTCAACAACATCTCAAAAATAAGAAATGATCATTTATTCAAATAATTAATCATAAACATAACTAAGGACCTTCTCAATTGGAATTTTACGAAATGAAATAAACATGTCCAACAAGTTGAAAGAATTAATTTACAATCTAAGAAAAACAAATATAATTAAAGTAAAAATATCATGATTAGTCTAAGACAGCAACTTCTTCCTCTGTCAAATAGGGCCATGTGTTCTTTAAGTTATTTTCGGCTTGACCACATATTCATATTCTTGAGCCACCGGCTCACCCTCATTCACATCTGTACAATTTTTTCATCAATAAAAATGTAAGCTGGCCAGGCTTAGTGATATAATCCAGCATGGTTCATAATCATATCAATTAAAATAATATAAAAATATATGTATAATGATGTAAAATGAGGTATGAATGCATCAGATGGGGTAATTGTCCACCTGCTTGGGTTGGAGGTCGTCAACCTGCAACCACCCATTGGGTAGGCTTCCACCTTTCGGTAGGCTTGGGTATAGCCCGTATCTGGTAACGCTCTATCAAGATCGACATTTCTTCCAGGGAGGGCCCCTAGGATCGACCATGCATTATGCAATGCAATGAATGAGGGATGATATGTAAATGCATATTTTTCATATTTGACATAGTTGTCTCGATTAAAATATTCACATATAAATTTATCGTACAATTATCATATCAAAATATTCAAACCAGTAAATCAATCAAACAATCACAATGATTTATTTTAATTTTAATGAATTATGAGACAAGTTGGGTCACTCACCTGAGTCTGGTAGTGTAGAATCCACAAGGTAATTAGGTTGGTTTGAATTTAGAAATCCTATCAGTTATATCAACAACATTATTATTCATATATTTTTATTATATGGTGGGGCCCACCTCTGATTAACATCCTAGGTGGTCAGATCTAAAATAATCAAATAATTAAAATTTATATTATATTTTTTTTCCTTTTTAAGATTATAAAATTGAATGATAATTACTTGATCGAGGTGGTCCATCAGATGGTCAGATCATTCAGATTCTTGATGTCTTGTCATGTTTTACCTTTATGCATTTGAGGAGTGGTATGGATCTAACCACACATTCACAATGACCCATCTCGACTTTCTACATCAAGTGATAGTAACACTTGCGCAAAATATCTAAGTTTCCTTTATCAAACACTTTTAAGTCTAACTAATGTGGCTCATCTGATGGTTAGATTGATCTGAATATTAGGGCCCTTGTATATTTTGGCATTAGGGATCATACGATCCGTACTATTTTAGTACAATCAGATTCCATCCATTCAATATATTCATAAAATTTTACTAGCCAGATCTAAAATCATAAAAACATCGCTTTATTAAAAATAGACTCTTCACACTTATACGATGATGGTGTGGATGGATCATCCACACCATCCATTGTATAGATCAACAAGAAATTAACAACATAATAAAAAATTAAAAAGATCTAACGATTAGAACTTACTTGATCGAGACTTCTTAGAATTTTCTCTTCCTTTTACTTTAGGGCTTCCTATCTTTTTTTTTTTTTTTTTTTTTTTTTTTTTATAATGCAGAAACCTTCTGTATCCCTTTTTAAAGGAAATTCTCATAAGATAGGATGAGCACATCCTCCCTTATCCTAACTCTCAATTAAGAATGTTTTTACCAACTCAACTATTGACTTATTTTTACTTTTTATTTTAAAAATAATAATTTTAAATAACTATTTTAATTTTTTTAATGCATCAAAATTTAGGGTCGTTACAACCTGAGTCTTGGATCTAGTTGAGTTTTCTCCTTAGAGACTAAAATCGAGGAGCGCATATGATGAATGGGGTAGATTTTACATATACACCATGGTAGGACCCAAATAAAAGAGGCATTTAAGGGTGGGAAATTGAGAATCCAATGGAAAATAAAAAAACTTTGATATTATGTCAGAGTAAAACTTTGATACATAGGCACTTAAAAATTACTTTAAAATTGAATACATGGCGTACAAATAAGTCAAATTGAACTGTCCAAATCATAGACTCCAGTCTAGATGTATTATCAACCAAATTTTAGGGTTATTCGATCATTTGATTATTAGATTGGCATGCAATTATTCAATATTTAAAAATGAAAAATCTTTAAGGTCTTATTTCGATGAACAAGTTTTCCTTAAATAAGAGGTTAGGATTATTTAACCAATCCGATATTGGCCTGTGACTCAGAGAGAGTGGTTTCCACAATTTACTAGTCTCATTTTATTTGACGTATGCCATGTGTTCAACTTCTTAAGGCCTGCATATCAAGCATCATACCCTGCACGAGTATCCAGCCATCCATTAATATGCTTCTTTTCTTTTTTCACGTGAGTTATTTGATGATAACCTGGCAAAGTGCGATGGTTGAGGATACACAGGCAATTGCGTATTCCACACACGGTCAACTAGCATATATCAGCCAAAATTGAACGTCCAAATTGTGGGGCCCAATGTATGTAGGTCATCATCTCAAAATCAGGTTGGTCGGACAATCCTAACCTTTGATTTATGAACACTTTCTTGATGAATTTGGACAATTGGGTACTTTTCACCTTAACCGTCCAATCAAGGTCCACCAATCAGCTACTCACGTAGTCAAATAAATTAAAATTTTCTATTTATAACCCATCTAATTGGGGCTGACAATTTGGGTAGTACGACTTTTAGTTACCTTAGTGTCGCTTCTGCAATTTCAGTGCTCGAGTATCAACCATCATGCCATGCCAGAGTATTAAAGTTTTCTCTTCCAAATTTATTTATTTTTTTTTCAAGTAGTGGCTTCAGGCTTCGTTTTCTCTCTGTTCAAGAGCTTGTCTTTTATACGTTCTTGGTGCCAAAAAAAAATTCATAAGTGATTCCTTATACCATGTAATTAGAGCTCCTGAAACCACGTGAAAGATGAGGTCCGGAATCCTAGACAACACTTGATAACACGCAAGCTCATTGGGCCATCATTTTGTATTTGTAGCATCCATTCCGTCCATCAACTTCTATCTTTGATTTTAGGCACTAGTGTAAACAATCAGTTATATCCATAACTCAGGTAGGCCATGTAACAAATAGAAGAATAGGGTTCCAGCACCCATAGGTGGTGAAATCCCACTAAGGCGTGAGTGTGTGGTGGTGTGTGTGCGTATGTTAAAATAATAATAATAATAATAATAATAAAAAAAAAAAAAACATAGGAGAATAGGGATGGGATGCCAACCATTGGAGTGCGTGTGGGCCTACCCTGGTACGTATGTTTCATCAAACACGCTGACCAAGTGTACGTTGCACACGTGTGAAAGCCTCAGATAACTGACTATTCATCATGCTGGGCCCGCCATGAACATAGCCCACTCTTTGCTATCTTAGTTAGAGTGCAGGATGAATATGGACCAGTGGTCATGTTCTCTGCACGTTGCCCACCTGGTGGGAGGACCCACCTATTTTTTAACAAGGCCATGTTCGCAGTGGGCCTGTCTTAGTGAATGGACCTGATCTTGCACACGTGCGGTGGAAAATAGGATTTAGACAGCCACTTTTGTAAATGGCCATAGCACGGATCACATTGATTTTTATTTTTCTGTTGACTGTCCCTGCTTAATTCCGGGACTGCTTTTCTCGTGACGGAATTTGTAGCCTGAGCGGCTATTTGATACACTGCCAGAGTATATGTCAAAAAATAAACATTTATACTGTTTGTGTTTAGATTTGACTAATATATGTCAATCTTAGCCGTCCAAATCTTCGTACACATTAAAATGACTCAATAACCATAACTTTCTTCTGTATCAGAGACCAAATAAAAGAACTTAGACTGAAAATCTATTAACAGTTCATATACAAAAAGGTTAATTATTCAAAAATTTGAACATTCTGATCAATATATTTTGTATTGGATGAATAGCCTAAATTGTGTTACATGACTTGGACCGTTCAGATTGATTTGTTTGTTGACTATTTTTACAGTGTCTGTGTGTTTGCGGATTGAGGATGCCAATTCAATTCAATTCGTTTAATGCCCACACCTAAGGTACACCTAAGGTACGATAAGAGGAAGGAAAAGGGTAACACTGAACTTTTGCACTTAACAAGGAATGGAGAAAATTTTCCGTGTTTAGTGGTGTTTGTTAACGTGGAAGACTGAAAGCGTTAAGTGGTTTTTCACTGAATTCTTTCCATGATAGGAGTCTGGCTTAACGGTGAACGCGGAATGTGCTCTGTGATTTTTCATTAAACAACAATTTTTTACTTTCAAAAGTATCCCGTTTCAAGTTATTACGGAAATTTTTTTGTTTGCACAGTACAAAATTAACCTTTAACCTATGAAACTTCTTTATGCCCCACCATGATTTATGTGTTTGATCCACACCGTCCATCAACTTTTTCAAATAATTTAAGGTGTGATCCAATAAAAGAAGAAAGTTCAATGATTAATTTGACCATAAGGTAGGGATTGAACGTCCACCGTTAAAAACTTCTTGAGAGCTGGAGAAGTTTCAGATCAAGCTGATATTTGTGTTTTCACTTAATCCACGTCTACATGACCTAATGAATAGGTTAGATGGTAAAAAAACATCACAGTGGCCCATGTAACTTTGATCTTTTACATTTAATGCAACTGGTGCATTTTAATGCAACCAAGATTATTATTTAGTATGGTCCACTTGAGCGTTGGATATGCCTCATTTTCGTGTTCATGCCTTAAAATAATCTAAGAAAAGGGATTGATGGTTTGGATACGGTGGGCCCGCTACAGAACTGCCCGTTCGGAGCTAAGGACGGGCGGGGGTAGTACGCAATCCGCGTCCTCGTTAAACATGCCACCAAGACGGGAACGGATTGGCTGCTCCCACTGCCACCGAACAATGGCTGGTGGTAGGTGCTCTGTGGGCCCTACCATGATGTATGTGTTTCATCCATGCCATCCATCTATTTTTTTAGATCATTTCATGGTATGGGACAAAAACTTAGGTATATCAAAATCTCAATTGGGCCACATATAGGAAACAGTGTTGAATGAGCGTCGGTCATTAAAAACCTTTCGGGGGCTAAAAAAGTTTTGGATCAAGCTGATCTTTGTTTTTTCCCTTAATCTGGGCCTGTATGACCTAATAAAAAGATTGGACATCAAATAAACAGTACAATGGGCCTTAGGAGGATTTTAATGATGCATATCCAATCATTATTATTTTCCTATGGTGTGGTCCACCTAAGATATTTTTGGGGTAAAGCACTAGAATGATCTGTAAAAATGGATGAAACACATACATCATGGAGGGGCTAACAGATCACCAACCACGGTGGCCAGGAGAGTAGGTAATCCGTTTTCGTCCTGAATTGGACGCGAATCCCTGCGAAAGCCTTTCGTGGGAAGTTCCTGCACAAAGAACGCAGGTGGGGCCACTGTGATGTTTGTGAGAAATCCTCACAGTCCATCCGTTTTGTGAGTTCATTTTAGGATATGAGGCCAAAGATGAACAGTATCCAATGCTCAAGTGGGCCGAAAACGTGATAACTAAACGTCCACGGTTGAAATATTTGTGGGGCCACTGAAGTTTTGAATCATGCTAATATTTGTGTTTTTAGTTCATTCCAGCAGGAATGACGTTATGAACTGTATGATAGCATGTAAACAAAGCTGTCGAATCAGAGAGGTTTCAATGGTAGGAATTTCCCGTCATGACTAAATTGTTATATCCAAACCGTTCATCCACTTTGCGAGCTCGTCGTAAGGCTTGAGCCGAAAAATAAAATAGATCTAACGATAAACTGGACCACAATACAAAAAACAGTGGGGGATTGAACGTCTACCATTGAAACTCTCTTGGCGTCACAGAAGTTTCGGATCAATATGAATTTTATTTTATTTTTTCCCTCTTAATCTAGATATTTTTTTATCTTATGAATAGATTAGATGGAAAATAAATGTTATAGTGGGCCCTACAAATTTTTTAAAGGTGAAAATCATTATCCCACCGTTATTCTCTAGGCTCGTTGAGCTCTGAGTTGTACTAACGGTTTAAAGGAGATTAAAGTTGGTGGGGGAGAATCTGCATCCGGTGTAGCGCCACTTCACATTTATTTTTTCCAAAAAGTAAATAGGGGCAAATGTGTCAAATTAACATATTTCAGATATTTCATATGTTTGTTACCAAACAGATTATTTCAAATTTCATACTTAATTTTCATACTTCAACCATAATTACCAAACATGTTTTTTTTACTTCAGATTTTAGATTTAGGCTTCAGATATCAGATTCAGGCTTTAGACTTCAGTTTTAACAAATGGCTTTAGTATGAAAAAATTAGCACTGTACACGGGAAACGGATTGGCTACTCCCCCTGACATTGGCTCCGTGGCTGGTGGTCGGTGCTATGTGGGCCCCAACATGATGTATGTGTTTCATCCATTCCGTTCATCCATTTTTACCAATAACTTTATTATTTGATCCAAAAAATGAGAGAGATATAAATCTTAGGTGGACCACACCACATGAAAACAATAGTGATTGGATATCAACCATTAAAATCCTCCTAAGGCCCACTATACTGTTTATTTGACATCCAATCTATTGATTAGGTCATACAGGATTGGATGAAGAGAAAAAACAAAGATCAGATTGATCCAAAACTTTTATGGCCCCCAAAATATTTTTAATGGTCGACCCTCATTCAACACTGTTTAGTGTAATGTGGTCCACTTGAGATTTGGATATACCTCGTTTTTGGACTCATACTGTAAAATGATTTGTAAAAATAGATGGATGGCATGGATGAAACACATACATCATGGTGGGGCCCACATAACACCGACCACCAGCCATTGGCTGGTGTCAGGGGGAGTAGCCAATCTATTCCCGAGTCCGTACAATGCCCTTTGTTTTTCTCCCTTCGGCGGGAAACTTACTTGACCAAAGGCGATTTTTAAAGTATAGACCTTGGTTTTTTACGAAAAAATCCCTGCCTGTTAAGGTAAGTAGCTGGAAAAAGTAGGAATATTTTTGTCTTTCTAAATTTGTCGGTACGAATAGTAGTCTACTTTGGTAATTAAGATTTCTTTCCGTCTAGTGAAAAAATGTGGGTAATACATTGGGTATATATGACACAAAATCCCTTTTAGTATCAACCGATGGAGCACCTCCCTTTTTTTTTTACATGACTCAAACATAACCTATTAAACCAAAGTAAACCTCTGCTCACACGAATGAACCCATAAAAACGAAAATACTCCCACCTTTTCTAGTTGTTTTACCTTATAGACCAAGGGTATTTTTGTCAATAACCCTGTTTTCGGGCTTCAAAAAAGGCATAGTACGAAAGAGTCAATGGTGCTAATTTTTTCAAAAGAAAAAAAAAAAAAGCGAAACATTGGGTACTCCGGCAGAGTGTGATGGACGATACGCGATCACTTAGAAATGGCTTGAAATTGCATAAACTAGAATATAAGTATTATGGGTCCCAGTTTAGATGTAACATGAACCAAAAGATAAGCTTATTTGATCACGTCAGTGTAGGATTGATGGACATTTATTGAACAGTTACAGATAAAAATTATTCAATGCTCCTTTTTCAATAAACGAGTTTCTACGTATCACAGTTAGTATTATTCAGACAATCTGATTTTGAGATTCCACCTTTTAGTTGGTTTAAGTTGAGTTAATTTATGCTCTGCAATGCTGAGTGCCTGTGTATCAAAAGTCATAGGTATGATATTATCTAAATAAAAAATAAATTAATAATAATAAAGTATATGGCAAACTTAGTCCGTGTTTGTTAACAAACGGGGCCTTAGGCTGTGTTTGTTAACGCTGAATTCATGCACTTAACGCGGAATTGGAAAATTTTTCCGTGTTTAGTGATGTTTGTTAATGCATTGTTAACGTGGAAGACAAAAAGCACTAAGTGGTTTTTCACTGAATTCTTTCCATGATAGGATTCTGGCTTAATGGTGAACGCGGAATGCGCTCCGTGATTTTTCATTTAACAAAAATTTTTGCTTCCAAAAGTACTCCTTTTCAAGTTAATATACCACTTTTTTCCTGAATTTTTGCTGAGTGGGGTCCACTACAATGTATGTGATAAATCCATTTCGTCCATCCGTTTTGGGAGATCAATTTAGGACGTGAAATAGAAAATTAGGTGTATACAACACTCAAGTGGGCCACACGAGAGAACAGTGGGAATTCAGTAAGAACTGTTGAAGCATTCTTATGGCTATAAAAGTTTTGTATCAGGCTATATTTTTTGTGTTTTCCATTTATTCCATTTGGAATGACTTTATAAACGGTTTGGATAGCATATAAACATCAAGGTGGAGCCTAGGAAGGTTTCAACAGTAGGAATTTCTTTCCCAAAATATTCCTCTTGTGTGAACCACATGAGTTTTTTATCCATCTCATTTTCGGTATCATGAACTAAATTGATCTCTCAAAACGTATGGACGGAGTTGATTTATCACATACATTGCAGTGGACCCCACCCAACATCATTGCGCGAGAACTTCTTGCGAAAGTCTTCGCAGGAAATCCGCATCCTTCTGGCGGATTGGCTACTCCCCCTGCCACCAGCCAATGGTTGATGGTCGGTGCTCTGTGGGACCTACCATGATGTATGTGTTTCATCCATGCCATCCATATATTTTTTCAGATCATTTCATGGTATGGGACAAAAAATTAGATATATCAAAATCTCAAGTGGGCCACGTTACAGGAAACAATGTTGAATGAGCGTCGACCATTAAAAACCTTTTGGGGGCCATAAAAGTTTTGGATCAAGTTGATCTTTGTTTTTTCCCTTCATCTGGCCTGTATGGCCTAATAAAAAGATTAGATGTCAAATAAATAGTACCGTGAGCCTTAGGAGGATTTTAATGGTGCATATCCAATCATTATTGTTTTCCTATGGTGTGGTCCACCTGAGATTTATATTCCTTTAATTTTTGGGGTGAAGCACTAAAATGATCAGTAAAAATGGATGAAACACATACATCATTGAGGGCTAACAGAGTACCCACCATCAACGACTGGGCTAGTGGCTGGGGGAGTAGCCAATCCGTTTCCATATTATTGGACGTGGATTTCCTGCCAAAAGCCTTTCACAGGAAGTTTCTGCGCTGGGTACGAGGTTGGGCCACTGGGATGTTTGTGAGAAATCCTCACCGTTCATCCGTTTTGTGAGTTCATTTTAGGACATGAGGCCAAAGATGAATTGTATCCAAAGTGGGCCAAAAACATGATAATTAAACGTCCATAGTTGAAATATTCGTGGGGCCATTGTAGTTTTGAATAATGCTAATATTTGTGTTTTCAATTCATTCCAGTAGGAATGACGTTATGAACGGTATGGATGGCATGTAAACATTACTGTCGAATCGGGGAGGTTTCAATGGTAGAAATTTCTCTAAATACCTTTTCCTTTAGTACAACCACTTGAGTCTTAGATCCTTCTCAATTTTGGTCTAATCTCCTAAAATTAGCTCACAAAATGGATGGATGGAGTGGATTCTTGACAAACATTACAGTGGGTCCCACCTAAGTTCCCTGCGAAAGGCTTTAGCAGGAAATCTGCCTCCGCTCCTCTTCGCACAAAGTTCCTACGTTGGAAGCCTATATGGGGTCATCGAGCTCCAAGTTGTACGAACGGTTTTAAGGAGATCAAGCTTCTCATTCACTTCTCCATTGCATCATCAATTATTTTTTCAGCATCTCTATAAAAGATTATAAATATTTCTCTTCGACAGGTATTACAGTCTCTCTATCTTTGAAGATTGACTTGATTTTCTTGATTTTTTGTTTTTTCTATTTATTTTAATTAAGTAAATTTATTAAAATTACAAGTAAATTTATTAAAATTGCAAATAAATTTATTAAAAGATTTTTACCCAATTGTTCTTCTTTAAACAATTCTCAGTTTATACTAGACTATTGTAGCGATGGCTTCAAGGGATAGTGGCAGGGCAAGATGGAGTGATAGGGGCAAATGTAAAGCATTTCTAAACAGGAGATAGATAGGGGCAAATGTGTCAAATTGACATATTTCAGACATTTCAGATGTTTGTTAACAAACAGATTGTTTCAAATTCAGTACTTAATTTTCAAACTTCAGCCATAGTTACCAAACATGTTTTTTGACTTCAGATTTCAGATTCAAGCTTCAAATTTCAGATTCAAGCTTCAAATTTCAGATTCAAGCTTCAGCTTTCAGATTTAGGCTTTTGACTTCAGATTTAACAAATGGGGCCTTAGTCCCAGAAGGAACATGCCCTTGTTTTGCTCCGGGAAAAAATATATATTGAAAAAGAAATTCTAAAGTACAATTGGTTGCTGGACTAAAATTAGAAATTAATTAGCGTTAATAAGTATCGGGAGAGCAGAGCTGTTTGTCCTTTCTTTGCAAAAGGGGTACGGCTGGGGTGATCCTTAGGGTCTGTTTTGGAGCATGGATTTGGTCCCTAGATTTGAAATCCTCTATTGTGTTTGGCACCTAGATTGGGAATCAACTTTAATCCAAAAGTAGCTATGCGTGGTATGTTTACAAGGGTTTGAATTTAATTACTAAATCAACTTTAATATCTCTGATTAATGATCGTATGTACTGTTTGACACATTGGTTATAATAAGCCCACTAAAATATATGCTTTGCCAGAATAATTATGAAATTCCAAGTCTCGGATGGGCCACAAGCACAAGATCATGTTCGAGTGACTAAACAACAATTTTTAACTGTTGATTTACATAGATAATGTTTGGACGGTGCTGATCATCATATTAAAGTAATTATAGTGATGCACTTGATAATCTTATTATTTTGGGATATCATTAGTGGGCCATGTGCCCAATAGAATAATAGTCTGGTGACATGCATGTTGCACATGCAACTCTTGGAAGGATTTTAAATGTAATCTAAGCTCCACTGTGGATTTCAAACTCCTCGTTGAGGGATTTGAAACCCCCCATTACTTTATGCTGCCAAAAAACATCCTCAAATCCCTCCAAACCCATGGTGCCAAACGACCCCTTAGTGTTTACCTCAAAAACACTCCCCTGGTTAGGTGCATCACCCCTAGTTAGGCCTTGGCACCAATTATTGGTTTCATTTGTGACTTAGGTGAATCACATAATTGGAAACAGTGTACAGGCCAAATTCACCCTCAAAATTATTTTTTGTGTGTGGCCCACCTAAATTATAAATGTTCTCAAAATTTGAGATTTAGAATTACATTTTAGTGTGACTTTTAATGATTTGAAGTGGATTTCATATAATCATCATGTGGGTTGTGTAAAAAATATGGGCGGATGTCTCTCTCCCAATCATTCCCTTAGTGTGGGCCACCCGAATCTTAGGTAAGCTTGACCAGTCATATGAGATTACACACCTAATAGTCTAAATGTATCTCACAAATGCATTGCAAAGCCTCATAATAGGCCTGTCAAAAATGAAAAGCGTGTACACAAGTACTCTCTCTCTCTCTCTCTCTCTCTCTCTCTCTCTCTCTCTCTCTCTCTCTCATTTATGGGAAGTTGTCTACTCCAACGCATTTGGACCATAGGTTAAGGTCCAATCAACATATAACTTTTAACTTTTGATGTTTAAAGGACACCAAATTACTTAATAGATTGCCCCATCTTGAGAATCACCCTTTTAAAAATCTTAGCAACATTTACACACATTTTAGACCAAACTTATTTTCTTTGTTTAGTCCAAATGTTATTTTATATGGTGTGGCCCACTTATGTGCATATAGGACCAACCATTACATCAGAAGATTTTTGTTATGAGGCCAATTTGTGGGAAAGGATGAATGTCACATGCACATAATATTTTGGAAGTTATTATATGGGTAAATTATAGCCTGTGGTCCAACTGATTGAACTTAATAACTCCTCTCTAGGCTGACTTGCGATTGAGGTGGCCCACACTAAGGAAAATAATTGGGAAAAAGACATTCATCCTTGAAATGTATAGAGCCCATTATAATGATTAATGAAATCCACTCCAACCATAGATGTAAACATTAAAACTTAGTCCTGGGTCCCAATCTTCTTCAGGTATCTCCTTGATTCGTGTAGGCAACAACAAAGAAGTTTGGAGAGTGAGATTTGCCTTGTATGTTATTTCCAATTGCGTGGTCTAACTAAATAGCATTTAGGCAAAATTTTGAAGGCTTAGCATGGGGTGATACACTTGATGGTAAGGGTGGATTTCACTCAAATATCACGATGAAACAACTGCCAAATCACTCCCTTTTTTCCTAAGAGAAGTGAAAAGTCATCTCTCCATGCATTTATTAACATTAATTAATCCATAATTTCCATGCCAACTCGTTGGACCTTAGAGACTCTCTCATATATATATATATATATATATATATATATATATATATATATATATATATATATATATATATATATATTATAAACTCTTGTGAGTGCCGTTTGCGTTTACACTTAGTTGATCATGACCATATCAAACATTCCAGAAGACACCAGGCGCATGGTGTAGATGGACTTGAAATGAAAGAGTTAAAAGTGCATATATGTGTGAGTATTAAATGTTAAAGTTATGTCAAAAGTAACTCTATGTAAAGAAAGACTCTCATTAAAGCAAGTCTATCTATAAGCATTAAATATCAAAATCTTATTAGCAAATATATATAAAGTATTAAGTTCTAGTGATATCAAAAGCAACTTTCTTAGATGCCTCAAAGTCCAATAACAACGAATACTCTAGCTGTCACATGATCTGAATAGATGAGAGTTTCTCCTACGTGCTTGTGTGGATAATCAAGGAGATTTGTATAACCAATCATTCAAATCTTTTACAATGTCAAAGACCATGCAATGCTACTGCCTCTTATAAGCCTATATAAATAGCCTTCCATGAAAAGCTCAGGGACAGATTAACAAATAATAACACAATCAAACCTAATTCTACGTTGTCTCATCTATCCATCCACCGTGGGCATTTATCTTTTTTATTTTATTTTAGTTTAGTATCTCGTTATTGCTTATAGCATGATGCCCTAATTTTTAATCCTTAATTTATATATCTACCTTTCATCCACGGCATACAGTTGAATCGTAAGAAAGATCGTTTAGTTTTTTTATTTTTATTTTTAAGATGAACTTTTTTTTATTTTTCTATGTTAGGTTATTCTGATAGCCATCTAGTTGCAAAGTTTAGTATACACCAGAAGACAAATAGGTAGTCGAATCATCATCATCTTGCCATGTGCTTGGTATCTCACCATGAAGCTCCGTCTCGTCCGAGTGATGAACAAATTGTCGAAAATTCACTCTCCATCGATTGTCTTGCCATGAAGCCCTATTTTGTATTGAGCAATGAACAAATGACCATTCCACATATTACGACTGTCTTGCTATAAAGCTCGGTTTGTGATTGGATGACGAACGAATCGTCATCCTTCAAGTGAGTGTTAATACTCTAAACAATCATTAATAAAATATTTTTTTTATTTTCTTTTTCTATTATTTTATTGTTAAACTATGATCACAATCAGAAAAGTTTCTAATATAAGGTGTGTGTGTGTGTGTGTGTGTAATATATATATATATATATATATATATATATATATATATCATTCACAAAGACAGTAACCCTTCCTTTCTAAATCCCTTAAAATAAGTGACCGATCTCCACATCCAGATTTATTCAGTCCATCTTAACCCTTAGAGTCAAAAAGTGTTCAATTAAATTTGAGTTGAGTGTACCAGTGTCCTAGGACTAAACGCAGGCCTTTGTTAACGAGCATGGCCTCATGTATGATTGAACAAGGAACCGTTTGCAGCCATAAGTGCCTAACCTATGCACATGAATTCCTCGTGACTGCGATCAGATCAGAGCCGCTCATCATGCGGTTCTCACTGTGTAAATTCCATGGATTAAATATCAGACATATCTGATGGACGCGCTGACACCAGCCCCGGAGCTGGTGGTCGGTGCTCTGTGGGCCCCACCATGATGTACGTGTTTCATTCATTCCGTTTCCTCATTTTAGGGCTTGTGACATAAATCTCCAGTGGATCACACCACAGGAAAAAAAAATAGTGAGTGGATTTAAATCCTCCTAAGGCCCGATCTGTTTATTTGACATCCAATCCATTGATTAGGTTATAAAAACCCAGATGAAGGGATAAAACAAATATCAACTTGATCCAATACTTTTATGGCCCCCAAAAAGTTTTTAATGGTCGAAGTTCATTAAACACTGTTTCCTGTAATGTGGTCCACTTGAGACTGGGATATACCTCATTTTTGGTATCAATCCCTAAAATGATCTTTAAAAATGAATGAATGGAATGGATGAAACACATACATCATGGTGGGCCCACAGAGCACCGACCACCAGCTCCGGGGCTGGTGTCAGGGGGAGTAGCCAATCCGCGTCCATATCTGATAATAACGTAAGGGTGGCTAACAATGGAGTGTGTGTACTAACATGGGTGTGTACTAACAAGCTAACCCTTAAAAAAGAAAAAAGAAAAAAGAAAAGAAAAATATATCTGATAATAACGTGGGCCACAAGTACAGTGATTTGGACGTATGTTCAATATTTCTTTTGGATTCACACAGGCTGCGGATGCTGAACGGTGGAACGAGAGGCCCTAATATCACGTGTGCCTCGTTTACACGTGTGGCGACTACACTACAAACAGCACTCACGCGAGTAAAAACGAAAACATAAAAAAATAAAAATAAAAACAAAAACGAAAAGAAAAGAAGAAAAAAAGAAAAGAAAAAGAAAAAACAAAAAGAGGGGAGGATGTTGTGTTTCTACTGTCTACGAGGGTATTTGGCGGTGCCTTTTTTAAGCCTGTTTTGAGATTGAGCCAGGGCTCTCTGAAATTTCAGCATGGAAACAGTACTCTTTTATGCATCATCACATCTCTTGAAAGAAAGAGATGTTTTGAGGGCTGAAATCCCTGCATCTTGACCAATGGGAGTTGGGTTTTCGCCACGAGAAGTCTCTTTTGTATGGAAAGTAAGGTTTTGGGGGCTGATTTTTCACCAAACTCTCTCTCTCTCTCTCTCTCTCTCTCTACGTGGAAGCAGGTGAGTTGGGGATGTGGGTTTTATCCGAAAGCTCTGGTTTCTCTTAGGATTTTGGGGGTTTTTAAGTCCTGATTTTTTAGAAAAAAGAAGCGGGTTTCCACCAAATGCTCTATTTTTAGAGGAAAAGGGTGAATTTTTTTTTTTTTTTTTTGGTATCTAGCGAAGCCTCTGAATTTTCAGGGATAGCAAAGGGTATTTTGGGTATTGAAATTCCTGCCTTGTTCATCCAAGGCCTTTTTTTCCTCGAGAAAGAGAAGTGGGTTTTCACCTGATGACTCTATTCATTGCTGTTTTCTGAGCTTTGATTTTTCAGGGACAGAAAAGTTTCTTTTGGGTATTGAAATTCGTGCATTGTTCATCCAAGGCTGTTTTTCTTAGAAAAAGAGAAGTGGGTTTTCACTAGAATATGTGATTCTGTAATCTTCATTGCTTTGTTCTGAGCTTTGAGAGGTAAAATGGGTTTGTGGGAAGCTTTTGAAGAAGATCTTTCTCTGTAGAAGAAGAAGGAGAAGAAGTTTGATGGCGTTTATCTTCTGGTTTTCTATTTTTCTGGTGGCTTCCGCGGCTGCTCAGCACGACGATCAGGCAACCATGTCAGCTCTTCAGAAGGAGCTAGCAGTATCCCGATGGGACGCCAACAACTCCGACTACTGCTCATGGGATGGCGTCCGCTGCAATTCCAACCGTTCGATCGAAAGGCTTGAGCTCAGTCACCGTGAGCTCCGAGGTAATCTATCTATAATCTCCCAACTCAAAGCTCTCAAGTGGATAGACCTCTCTTACAATAACTTCCATGGAGAAATCCCTTCCACACTTGGCAATTTAACCGATCTCGAGTTCCTTGATTTGTCCGGAAACCAGTTCGGGAACTCGATCCCACCTCAGCTAGGTAACATCAAAAGCCTCCGGTCATTAAATCTCTCAAACAACGTGCTTTCTGGGAAGATACCTGACGAATTGCGGGGCTTGGAAAGTTTGCAAAATCTTCAGATATCCGGAAATCATTTGAACAGCTCCATCCCTTACTGGCTTGGCAATTTAACGAGCCTGAGAGTTTTCTCGGCTTATGAGAACAACTTAGATGGCCGGATTCCTGAAAACCTAGGCTCAGTTTCGGAACTCCGGGTTTTGAACCTCCACTCAAACCAGCTCGAAGGGCCGATACCCAAAAGCCTCTTTGCTTCCGGGAAACTGGAAGTTCTCGTTCTGACCCTGAACAAATTGAATGGGAGCCTTCCGGAATCGGTTGGCAAATGTAGAGGCCTTTCAAGTCTCCGGATCGGGAACAATAAGCTTGAAGGAAGCATCCCCGTAGCTATTGGCAATGTTAGTAGCCTCACATACTTCGAAGCAGATAAGAACCTCCTTTCTGGTGAGATCGTGGCAGAGTTTTCTCAGTGCTCTAATCTCACACTTTTGAATTTGGCCTCAAATGGGTTTACAGGGACGGTCCCACCGGAGCTCGGGGAGCTTGTGAACCTTCAGGAGTTGATTGTTTCGGACAATAGTCTTTTCGGAGATATCCCGAAATCTCTCTTCAGGTGCAAGAACCTGAGCAAGCTTGATCTGAGTAGTAATAGATTCAATGGCAGCATACCCGAAGGCCTTTGCAACATGTCAAGATTGCAGTTTCTGCTCTTGGATCAGAACTCTTTGAGAGGTGAGATTCCTCATGAGATCGGGAATTGTATGAGATTGCTCGAATTGCAAATGGGCAGTAACTACCTGACTGGTTTTATCCCTCCTGAGATTGGCCATATCAAGAACTTGCAGATAGCTTTGAATCTGAGCTTCAATCACCTTTATGGCCCATTGCCCCATGAGTTGGGGAAGCTTGACAAACTTGTCTCGTTGGATGTCTCTAACAATCGGCTCTCGGGAAGCATTCCTTCGGAACTTCGGGGTATGATGAGCTTGATCGATGTCAATTTTTCAAATAATCTGTTCACAGGACAGGTGCCTGTCTTTGGACCATTCCAGAAGAACCCGAGTTCGAGCTTTTCAAGTAATAAGGGGCTCTGTGGAGCACCATTGAGCTCCTGTGGAACCCCTTTTGGTTCTGGACATGGGGCCGACCACCACAAGGTCTCGTACAAGATTATATTGGCGGTTATTGGTTCTGGTTTGACGGTCTTCATTACGGTAACGGCTATCGTTCTGCTGTTTATGATGAGGGAGAGGCAAGAAATGGCTGCCAAGGCCGCTGCAGTTGCTGTGGATGAAGCGGTGTCTCCCCCGTCAATAATTGCAAGCAACGTCTTTGTTGAGAATTTGAAACAAGCCATCGATTTCGACAGCGCCGTCAAAGCAACTCTGAAGGATTCAAATAAGCTCAGCAGCGGGACTTTCAGCACTGTTTACAAGGCAGTTATGCCATCCGGATTGATCCTGTCTGTGAAGAGGCTGAAATCCATGGACAGAACAGTGAGTCATCAGCAAAACAAGATGATTAGGGAACTCGAACGGCTGGGGAAGCTCTGCCATGATAATCTGATGAGACCCATTGGCTTCGTCATCTATGAAGATGTCGCCCTCTTGCTGCACCAGTACTTGCCGAACGGGACACTAGCTCAGCTACTCCATGATGGAAATCAATCTGAGTTCGAACCAGATTGGCCAAGACGGCTTTCCATTGCGATCGGAGTGGCAGAAGGGCTGACCTTCCTTCATCATGTCACAATTATCCATCTCGATATTTCTTCAATCAACATTTTTTTGGATGCCAATTTCAACCCTTTGATTGGAGAGATTGAGATATCAAAGCTCTTGGATCCATCTAAAGGCACCGCAAGCATCAGCGCAGTCGCAGGCTCTTTTGGGTATATTCCCCCAGGTACTCCTAATTTCATATCGCTTGTCTAGAATTTCATAATTCTCTGATTAGTCACACTCAGCGAATATAGAGCTCCACATGCCTGCCTGGGTTATGTTTGGGACATCTTAGCTGTTCACCTGCAGGGCCCACTATGAAGATGATCTATCCAAAAGAGCAGGCTGGTCTGCTCATCTGGCAGGCTATGCTTGTAATTTGAATGTCGCCCCTTGGCAATCTTTTCTAAACCATCCATTGTTTTTTTTTTTATATAAAAAAAATCATCTATGGCCACCAACTTTCTGAGCCTGATTTTGGGGCCTTGCCATCCACATGACTGATGCTCTAGGAGTAGACGTGCATGTGGACTAACTGTAGCATCACTAACACAGTATGGTCCATGAGTTTGATCACCTTCGTCTCTCTCACTTCTATCAGAATACGCTTACACAATGCAAGTGACTGCACCGGGAAATGTTTATAGCTATGGAGTTGTGTTGCTTGAGATCCTCACAACCCGACTGCCAGTCGATGAAGCCTTTGGTGAAGGTGTTGATCTGGTGAAATGGGTTCACAGCGCATCGGCTAGGGGAGAGACCCCTGAGCAGATACTGGACGCGAAGCTTAGCACTGTCTCATTCGCTTGGAGGAAACAGATGCTGGCGGTACTCAAGGTCGCCTTGCTATGCACCGACACCACACCAGCGAAAAGGCCTAAAATGAAGAAGGTGGTCGAAATGCTCCTAGAAGTGAAGGACGATGCTCCCTAATCCGTTTAATGAGCTGTCTGCCAATTCCGAGTCTGCTGGTCAAGAGTCTGGTAGTTGTGAAGTTCTGATTCTGTTTAGATATGAAAGTCCTAGAGAAAAATGATGGGTGGGATCGATTAATACATCAGCTCGACGGCTTGTATTTATTCATGGTTTTTGGAGAGGCATCGGTCATCATCTGTTATTTCAGTTGATTTTGGGAATTGGTTGGCGGGTTGAGCTGCAACATCAAATAAGGCAGGCGTTTTCGTGGGGCCCTCGAATAAGGCCGGCATTTTCTGGTTTTTGTGGGACATTAGGCCTTTAATCATATCTGATTAGAGTTGCTAATCTGTCTGAGATTCTGAAGAACGATGTGCAATATAGCATAGAATTCGGAGGATGTGTCTTATGAGGATTGCAAGAAGCAGACACCCACTCACCACCGTCTAGTGAGTTTCAGTGGAATGTTGATGTCATATTTATAATCTATGTTTTCAGAATATCTATCCATTCCATCATCTTTAATGTATTGGATTTTTCTTGTATTCTGCTGGTAAAAAGGCTAGCTAGAGCCCCGTTTGGATGCATGATCGTCGATGTTCAGTTTAATGAGGAGGAAGTGGCTGTAAATTGCAGTTGCCTTCCAACTTGTAAAGGAGCTGCAATTTGGAACACACACTTCAATGCTGGTGACAGAGAAGATTTAGTTATTTTGAGACCGTTTGCACCTTTCCTCTTTATCAGACTAACAACTGCAATTCCATTCGTTACCGCATCCAAATGCACACTGAGATAAATGGCAAAATACATATTAATGAAATTTCATGACCTTTGGTGCAACCAAATGCACGTTTCCTCTTTATTAGACTAACAATCACAGTTCCATTCTATACTGCATCCAAATGCACACTGAGATAAATGGCAAAATGCATATTCATCCTTGCATTTTCATTTCTGTTATGAGTCTTTCGTGTTCAGAAAAATCATCATATGCATTTAAGATGTCTAAGTGATGACATTTTGTTGCAATGGCTAGACATGACAGGAGAACCTGCAGAATGATGGATTTCTTCATTTAGGTTATTTCTCCGACTTACTTTGCTTTGATCATACCAATGGCAAATACTCATGTAAAATGCAAATGAGACCACCTCTAGAGAAAACCCATCTTGCTTTTCAATGTATTAGGGGGCGTTTGGATGACCTAGTGAATTGAATTGTAGATGTTAGTCTAATAATGTGGAAATACAACCTATTTCTTTTTCTTCCCTTTTCTGAGCGGCAATGGGCAAATTCCAAATTCCTTCCTCATCATTCATATTGAGGGTCTGGATCCCAATGCCAGGACATAACTTCGAAGTAGGACGTGAAATGAACCCAACGGCAATTTGAGGCTGGCTTCCTCACAAGAACCAGGAAAGCTGGCTACACGGGGAGAGGAGAAACAGTGCTGGGCTACAGATGCAGAGGGAGCGTACAAATTTAAAATAACAGAGATTGTCTAAGGCGAATAAAATCTAAATAATTACTTGCTAAGCATGTAGAAGCATCCAAATTATCTAAATACCCCTTTTCTTCATGTTCAAATTCCCTTGCAATGTCCTTTTAAAACCCATTCATAACTCCTTGAAGATTGATGGTGTGGTAAGTTAGTGTCAATAGTTTGCTGACCAGGACTCAGTACTCTGTCGGTTGGGGTAAAAATATATGATTTTTTGTTATTTTTAATTATAAAATAAATTAATAAATTACGAAAAATATACTAAATGTACAAAAATATATTTTGGGTAGACACCCATCCATGAGTGGCATATGTGATAGCATGTTTGATTGATGGAGAACATCAGTACAGTGTTCCTATAAATTGACAATGATAAATAATATTCTAGCAGATGCCTGAACCCAACCTAGCCACCCATTTTTGGCAAGATTTAAGTTCTTTACGTGGTGCCCTTTCATGCATGATGTATGACAAAAAAGCGCTTGAAACCTGAATAGGCCTCACACACTTAAATTTTTAGGCCTAGTTTTCCAGCCCAAGCTCAGCCATTGACCAACCCCAAAAGCCCAATCAGCCCTGTTGACAGCACTAGCCACATGAAGCTGGTGGCTGTTTCAACACAGTTAGGGGTGCCAATTGGCCCGCATAGCCCAGTCCTTGGGGCCAGGCCCTGAGGTTTAAATCCTGGAACAACTGAATAATTAGATTGGATGGATTGAGGACACTTGTCAATGATTGTCATTCACCGTACATTTGAACTCATTTCACCTGAGTCATATTTCGGCAATCCTGTGTTTACACAATCCAAGCCGTTTATGTGATGTGACTCAATTGTAGATGAAGAATACCCAAAATAATTTTTTAATAATTGAAATATTTCAAGCCACTGATTATCCAAAATATTTTTCTTTATGAGTGTGGCACCGTAGTAGCATGAGCGACATGGATGGATTAAAAGTGACTAGGGCTTCCCATACTATTATTGCCTTTAAAAGCCATCACATCATTGTCCACATGTTCCTGGGAGCAAGCTGAACCGATTTATCAAATGAGGCTGTGATTGATTCCATTTTCAAGGATGTGTAAATCCAGATTTATTGCCATAAATTCTTAATTATGAATAATCTACTAGCAAAAAAAATCTTTTCCCTTTTACTCATTTATCTTTCCCAATTACATTGCAAATCCCTGTAAACAGAGAGTAAATGGAATCAATCACAGCCGCAGGCTGAGTGGAGATACCTCGTTTCAACACTTGAGGTCTTGGTATCGATCCCTAGCGGGGGTGGCTGACATGGAGTGTGTGTACTGACATGGGTGTTTACTAAGAAGCTGATGTAGAGCGGGTCGCGGACAATTACATGGCAAAGATGGATCAGAAAAGGCCCGGTCGGCGAAAGAAGTGATCTGGACCATCAGACCTTAAATCAGGCGTATCTCACAATCCGGGGTGAGTTAGCCGACGAAAAATATATGATTTTGGGGTAGAACGAGCTACTTTAGCCAACCAACCCAGCTACGCCGGGTTGCGACGCTCGGAATTGCGAGAAACCCCTGATTTGATGGTCGTTTCCCTGTTTCAATTTCGTTTTTACTATAAATAGTAAGTTTTAGTTTGTTTATAACTCTTCATCCGTCGGGCTTTAGGAGTTGCGTCCAACGTGAAAAGAGCTTAGAATAATTAGGGGAACGGTTTGGTGAAGCCAAATAGGACACTTACTATTTTTGGCCGAAAACCTTGCGCACTAGTAGACATCACGACCGTCTATAAATAGTAAGTTTACTATTTATAGTAAGGCGAATTCTAGGAGTCCTAGTTGTAGTTTGATTCTGATTTCTTTCCCATTGCTTAGTACCCTTATTTAAAGGGTTGTGAACTCGTTTTTATGGATTCATTAATCTATTTCGAATTTATTTAGAATTTATTTCTATTTCCTGCTCTCTTTTCTCGTGGATTCGAGAAAGCCTCTGTGAGGAGTCCAGAGAAGTTCCGTGGATTCGGAATAATTATCCTCTTGAGGAAGACGGTGCTCGACCTCACGTCCTCCCCTGCGTCAGTTTGGTATCAAAGCGAGGTTTCTCCTCGGGTCGATGGCTTCTAACGACGGGTTGGGCAACAATCCCATAGGCGGTGCTCCAGGAAATTTTCCTTTAACGGCGGAAGCTTTCCAAGCAGCGCAGCAAGAGAATCGGCAAGCCATGCAAGGCTGTGCAGGCTTCCATGGACCGCATAGCGAATCTCTTAGCGAGAGACCCTAGGGCAACTCCGTGTTCCTGGTGGTAATCCTCCACCGCCAATTCTTGAGACTAAATGTCGGCACGATCGCAGGATAGTACCGGCGGTGCATCCAAGGGTCATGCACGAGGACGGGGCTCCAGTGAGGAGGAGATCGACGACATAATTTTTCAACACCCCGGACATGGCGCCGATCGAGTAGATCGAACGGATCGAGAATTTAAGATGCGGGTTGATATTCCTAGCCTTCAATGGCCAACTACACATTGAGGATTTTCTCGATTGGCTTTACGAAGTTGAGCGATTTTTCGACTATATGGACATCCCGAAGCAAAGAAGGTCAAGCTTGTGGCCTACAAGTGAAAGGAGGAGGAGCTTCGGCTTGGTGGGAACAAGCTCTGCAACTCGCGCGAACCGGGCGCAGACGAAAGCACCAATCCGCACTGGCGGCGGATGAAGCGGCTACTACGTGCCCGATTTCCTCCCTAGCGATTACGATCGGGTATTATTCCAAAGAATACCAAAATTGCAGACGGGGTAGTCGGTCGGTGAGAGAATATGCGAGAAGAATTTTCTGCTTTGGCGGCGCGTAACGATTTAGTCGAGGCGGAATCGCAAAGAAGTCGCCCGATTCAATGGTGGGTTGCGTATGGCTATCCGGGATCGGGTCCGGATGCGGTCCGTTTGGACGATGAATGATGCGATCAAGTTGGCTACTCGGGCGAAAGCGCAGCAGGAACGTCTAACACACGGACCTATCTCTGCTTGAGGATCCCTGTGGCGAGGTCCACCCGGGGAACCGCACGGCCCAAGGGAAAGGAGCCGTAGGAGCTCGTACTCAACCTCCTACGCCGAGAACCGAGATCGGACTAGACCTCGAAGGGGCATATCGACTGCTCCGCCGGTCCACAGTAGAATCCCGAATCCTATGCTCGGCCAAGGCCGGAGCAACCGCTATCGTTGTGGCCAACCGGCCACCTATCAAATGCTTGTCCCCCGGCGAAAAGTAGCAAACCTCGCCATCAATGATGGTGGTGCTGATAACGCTTATGAAGATCCAGATATTGAAGAACAGGAGCATACCATCGAGGATGAGACAGATGATTCGGGTTGGGTTCAACAAGATCATGGCGAGTCGCTCATCGTGAGGCGACTATTATATGCGCCAAGAAAAGAAGTGCATCCACAACGGCATAACATCTTCCGCACTAGATGTACGGTGAATCGAAAGGTTTGTGACGTGATCATTGACAGTGGGAGCAGCGAGAATATCGTATCCAAGATCATGGTGGAAAAATTGCAATTGAAAACAGAGCGTCATCCCTCTCCATATACAATCGGTTGGATCAAGAAGGTCAGCGAGACAAAGGTAACTGAACGGTGCACCATATCTTTTCAATTGGCAAACATTATAAGGATGAAGTAGTATGCGATGTGGTTGACATGGAAGCATGTCACATACTACTCGGTCGACCCTGGCAATCTGACCGTGACGCCACTCATAAAGGGCGAGATAACATATATATCTTCGTCAAGGACGGTAGGAAGACCATATTGGCCCCTATGGATCAGAAGAACCACCTAAAACTTCTAAAGTGGAGGGTCGTTTTCTCTTAACCATTCGGGACTTCGTGGAAGAATCCAAAGAAACAGGACAGACTTATGCATTAATTGTAAAAGGGGAAGAACTCGAGCCTACCATCATCCCTGACAGACTAAGGCCCTTGTTACATGAATTTCAAGAAATCTGGCCTGAGGACCTTCCCGATGGGTTGCCCCCTATGCGAGATATCCAACACCATATTGACCTTGTCCCTGGGTCCAGTTTACCTAATCGTCCTCATTATCGAATGAGCCCGAATGAGTGCGAGATTCTGCAGGGACAAGTGGAGGAACTGATCCGTAAGGGTCTTATTCGAGAAAGCATGAGCCCATGTGCTGTACCAGCTCTGCTAACTCCAAAGAAAGATGGCAGTTGGCGCATGTGTGTCGACAGCCGGGCCATCAACAAGATCACCATAAAATACAGGTTTCCTATACCACGGTTGGATGATATGTTGGATATGCTAGAGGGCGCAAAATTATTCTCTAAATTGGACTTAAGGAGCGGCTACCATCAGATTCGAATACGGCCAGGTGATGAGTGGAAAACAGCCTTCAAGACCAAGGAAGGATTACGAATGGATGGTCATGCCTTTCGGTCTTTCTAATGCGCCTAGCACATTCATGAGGTTGATGAACCAAGTTCTGAAACCTTTCATTGGGCGGTTCGTTGTGGTTTATTTTGATGATATTTTGATATACAGTCAAGACGAAACCACCCATATGGAGCATCTCAAGAAGGTCCTTCAAGTGCTCACTGAAAATAAAGTGTACCTCAATTTAAAAAGTGTAGCTTCATGGTGATAGCCTATTGTTTCGGGTTTTGTGGTTACATCCACGGGCATTCGAGTGGATGAGGAAAAGGTGAAGACAATCGAGAATGGCCGGTTCTAAAAATATTCACGAAGTGCGAAGTTTCCATGGACTAGCGACATTCTATCGTCGGTTCGTGAAAAATTTCGGTAGCATTGTGTCTAGATACAGATTGCATGAAGAAAGGCGGTTTCGGTGGGTGACGAAGCCGACAAGAGCTTTGGTGAAATCAAGCGCAGATTATCCACGACCCGGTTCTTGTACTCCCAACTTCGACAAAGCTGTTTGAAGTCGAATGTGATGCCTCATATGTCGGGATTGGGGAGTTTTATCTCAAGAAGGTAGGCCGGTTGCCTTCTGATGAAAAACTTAGTGATGCACGCAAGAAGTGGTCTACATATGAGATCGAGTTGATGCTGCGGTGGTCCGTGCACTTGCGACACCGGCGACATTATTTGATTCAAAGAGAATTCATACTTTACACGGACCATCAAGCCCTCAAGTTTATTAATAGTCAAGCTAACATTAACCGTGTGCATCTTAGATGGATCTCATTTTTGCGAGGAATTCACATTCGTGCTAAAGCATAAGTCGGGCAACAGAACAAAGTAGCCGATGGCGAGTCGCCGTGCGACTTTGTTAGTCACTATGAGCAATGAAGTTGTCGGGTTCGATCGCCTCAAAGACATATATGCGACGACGATGACTTCAAGGACGCATGGGTTAGATGTCGGGAAGGTCACCCCGGTGACTTACATATACAAGACGGGTTCCTTTTAAGGGAAATCGACTATGTATCCCAAAGAGTTCGCTAAGGAACGAGATAATTCAAGAGCTACATGGAGGTGGCCTCGGTGGACACCTTGGGCGAGACAAGACGCGAGCTCTTGTGGAAAAGCGGTATTGCGGCCGCAATTGGTACGTGATGTGGGAAAGGCGGTCCAACGTTGTTATATTTGTCGGACTTCCAAGGACAATCTCATAATACGGGCCTCTACACCCGTTACCGGTGCTGCACGGCCCTTGGGAGGATTTATCTATGGACTTTGTGCTTGGTCTCCCACGAACACAACGCGGCATGGATTCGGTGTTCGTGGTAGTAGATCGTTTTCCAAGATGGCGCACTTTATTCCATGCAAGAAAACTCTCGATGCAACACACGTGGCGAATTTATTCTTCGAGAGAAATTGTGCGGCTACACGGGGTTCCCAAGACTATTACTTCCGACCGTGACACGAAGTTCATAAGCCACTTTTGGCGGACTTTGTGGACTCGATTCGATACACGCCTTCGATTCAGCGCGCGTACCACCCTGACCGACGGTCAAGCGAGGTTGTGAATCGCACATTGGGAAACCTCCTTCGATGTATTTCGGGAGAAAAACCGAAGCGGTGGGATTTGGCCTTGTCTCAGCGGAGTTTGCATTCAACAACATGGTGAACCGTTCGACGGGAAAATCTCCGTTCGGGTTATCTACGGACGAGTACCTCGCCATACACTAGACTTGGTCCCTCTGCCCAAGCTCCCGGGCATGAGCATTGCTGTGCCAGAACATATGGCGAGACAAAATCATGGGCATTCATGCGGAGGTACTGAGAACAAGCTACATGCCTCGAGCGAAAAGTACAAGGAGCAAGCGGACAAGCATCGGCGACAAAAAGTGTTCGAGGTGGGCGACCAAGTAATGGTCCATCTGCGCAAAGAAAGATTTCCGATAGGAACGTACAACAAGCTGAAGAATAAAAAGATTGGACCGGTACCAATCATCCGAAAGATCAATGACAACGCTTATGTTGTTGATCTTCCAGATGATATGGCGATCTCACAAACTTTCAATGTCGCGGACCTGACTGAGTATCATGAGCCAGTGCATAATGATAACTCGAGGACGAGTTCTTTTGAAGTGGAGGAGACTGATGTAGAGCGGGTCGCGGACAATTACATGGCAAAGATGGATCAGAAAAGGCCCGGTCGGCGAAAGAAGTGATCTGGACCATCAGACCTTAAATCAGGCGTATCTCACAATCCGGGGTGAGTTAGCCGACGAAAAATATATGATTTTGGGGTAGAACGAGCTACTTTAGCCAACCAACCCAGCTACGCCGGGTTGCGACGCTCGGAATTGCGAGAAACCCCTGATTTGATGGTCGTTTCCCTGTTTCAATTTCGTTTTTACTATAAATAGTAAGTTTTAGTTTGTTTATAACTCTTCATCCGTCGGGCTTTAGGAGTTGCGTCCAACGTGAAAAGAGCTTAGAATAATTAGGGGAACGGTTTGGTGAAGCCAAATAGGACACTTACTATTTTTGGCCGAAAACCTTGCGCACTAGTAGACATCACGACCAGTCTACATAAATAGTAAGTTTACTATTTATAGTAAGTCGCATAATTCTAGGAGTCCTAGTTGTAGTTTGATTCGATTTCTTTCCCATTGCTTAGTACCCTTATTTAAAGGGTTGTGAACTCGTTTTTATGGATTCATTAATCTATTTCGAATTTATTTAGAATTTATTTCTATTTCTGCTCTCTTTTCTCGTGGATTCGAGAAAGCCTGCGTGAGGAGTCCAGAGAAGTTCCGTGGATTTGAATAATTATCCTCTTGAGGAAGACGGTGCTCGACCTCACGTCCTCCCCTGCGTCAGTTTGGTATCAAAGCGAGGTTTCTCCTCGGGTCGATGGCTTCTAACGACGGGTTGGGCAACAATCCCATAGGCGGTGCTCGGGAAATTTTCCTTTAACGGCGGAAGCTTTCCAAGCAGCGCAGCAAGAGAATCGGCAAGCCATGCAAGGGCTGCAGGCTTCCATGGACCGCATAGCGAATCTCTTGGCAGAGACCCTAGGGCAACTCCGTGTTCCTGGTGGTAATCCTCCACCGCCAATTCTTTGAGACTCGTAATCGGCCTGATCGCGAGGATAGTACCGGCGGTGCATCCAAGGGTCATGCCCGAGGACGGGGCTCCAGTGAGGAGGAGATCGACGACATAATTTTTCAACACCCCAGACATGGCGCCGATCGAGTAGATCGAACGGATCGAGAATTTAAGATGCGGGTTGATATTCCTAGCTTCAATGGCCAACTACACATTGAGGATTTTCTCGATTGGCTTTCTGAAGTTGAGCGATTTTTCGACTATATGGACATCCACAAGCAAAGAAGGTCAAGCTTGTGGCCTGGTGAAAGGAGGAGCTTCGGCTTGGTGGGAACAGCCGCTGACTCGCGCGAACCAGGCGGACGAAAGCACCGATCCGCACTGGCGGCGGATGAAGCGGCTCTACGTGCCGATTCCTCCCTAGCGATTACGATCGGGTATTATTCCAAGCAATACCAAAATTGCGAGACGGGGTAGTCGGTCGGTGAGAGAATATGCAGAAGAATTTTCACTGCCGCGGGCGGCGCGTAACGATTTAGTCGGGCCGAATCGCAAAGAAGTCGCCGATTCAATGGTGGGTTGCGTATGGCTATCCGGGATCGGGTCCGGATGCGGTCCGTTTGGACGATGAATGATGCGATCAAGTTGGCTACTCGGGTAAGCGCGGCAGAACGTCTAACACACGGACCTATCTACTGAGGATCCTGTGGCGGTCCACCCCGAGAGGCGCACGGCCCGAGGAAAGGAGCCGTAGGAGCTCGTACTCAACCTCCTACGCCGAGAACCGAGATCGGACTAGACCTCAAAGGGGCATATCGACCGCCGCTTTGGTCCAGTAGAATCCCGAATCCCTATGCTCGCCAAGGCCCGAGCAATCCGCTATCGTTGTGGCCAACCTAGGGCCACCTATCAAATGCTTGTCCCCAGTGAAAAGTAGCAAACCTCGCCATCAATGATGGTGGTGCTTGATAACGCTTATGAAGATCCGGATATTGAAGAACAGGAGCATACCATCGAGGATGAGACAGATGATTCAAGTTGGGTTCAACAAGATCATGGCGAGTCGCTCATCGTGAGGCGACTATTATATGCGCCAAGAAAAGAAGTGCATCCACAACGGCATAACATCTTCCGCACTAGATGTACGGTGAATCGAAAGGTTTGTGACGTGATCATTGTGATGGGAGCGGCGAGAATATCGTATCCAAGATCATGGTGGAAAAATTGCAATTGAAAACAGAGCGTCATCCCTCTCCATATACAATCGGTTGGATCAAGAAGGTCGGCGAGACAAAGGTAAGCGAACGGTGCACCATATCTTTTCAATTGGCAAACATTATAAGGATGAAGTAGTATGCGATGTGGTTGACATGGAAGCATGTCACATACTACTCGGTCGACCACTGGCAATCGACCGTGACGCCACTCATAAAGGCGAGATAACATATATATCTTCGTCAAGGACGGTAGGAAGACCATATTGGCCCCTATGGATCGAGAAGAACCACCTAAAACTTCTAAAGTGGAGGGTCGTTTTCTCTTAACCATTCGGGACTTCGTGGAAGAATCAAAGAAAAGAGACAGACTTATGCATTAATTGTAAAAGGGGAAGAACTCGAGCCTACCATCATCACGATAGACTAAGGCCCTTGTTACATGAATTTCAAGAAATCGGCACGAGGACCTTCCAGATGGGTTGCCCCCCCATGCGAGATATCCAACACCATATTGACCTTGTCCCTGGGTCCGGTTTACCTAATCGTCCTCATTATCGAATGAGCCGAATGAGTGCGAGATTCTCTAGGGACAAGTGGAGGAAGCGATCCGTAAGGGTCTTATTCGAGAAAGCATGAGCCCATGTCTTTGTACCGGCTCTGCTAACTCCAAAGAAAGATGGCGGTTGGCGCATGTGTGTCGACAGTAGGGCCATCAACAAGATCACCATAAAATACGGGTTTCTATACCACGGTTGGATGATATGTTGGATATGCTAGAGGGCGCAAAATTATTCTCTAAATTGGACTTAAGGAGCGGCTACCATCGGATTCGAATACGGCCGGGTGATGAGTGGAAAAAACGACCTTCAAGACCAAGGAAGGATTGTACGAATGGATGGTCATGCCTTTCGGTCTTTCTAATGCGCCTAGCACATTCATGAGGTTGATGAACCAAGTTCGAAACCTTTCATTGGCGGTTCGTTGTGGTTTATTTTGATGATATTTTGATATACGATCAAGACGAAACCACCCATATGGAGCATCTCAAGAAGGTCCTTCAAGTGCTCACTTGAAAATAAAGCGTACCTCAATTTAAAAAGTGTAGCTTCATGGTGATAGCCTATTGTTTCGGGTTTTGTGGTTACATCCACGGGCATTCGAGTGGATGAGGAAAAGGTGAAGACAATCGGAGAGAATGGCGGTTCTAAAAATATTCACGAAGTGCGAAGTTTCCATGGACTAGCGACATTCTATCGTCGGTTCGTGAAAAATTTCAAGTAGCATTGTGTCATAGATAACATTGCATGAAGAAAGGCGGTTTCGGTGGGTGACGAAGCCGACAAGAGCTTTGGTGAAATCAAGCGCAGATTATCCACGACCCCGGTTCTTGTACTCCCAACTTCGACAAGCTGTTTGAAGTCGAATGTGATGCCTCATATGTCGGGATTGGGGAGTTTTATCTCAAGAAGGTAGGTCGGTTGCCTTCTACAGTGAAAAACTTAGTGATGCACGCAAGAAGTGGTCTACATATGAGATCGAGTTGTACGCGGTGGTCCAGGCACTGCGACACTGGCGACATTATTTGATTCAAAGAGAATTCATACTTTACACGGACCATCAAGCCCTCAAGTTTATTAATAGTCAAGCTAACATTAACCGTGTGCATGCTAGATGGATCTCATTTTTGCAGGAATTCACATTCGTGCTAAAGCATAAGTCGAACAGCAACAGAACAAAGTAGCCGATGCGTTGAGTCGCCGTGCTTGACTTTGTTAGTCACTATGAGCAATGAAGTTGTCGGGTTCGATCGCCTCAAAGACATATATCTTGACGACGATGACTTGAGGACGCATGGGTTAGATGTCGGGAAGGTCACCCGGTGACTTACATATACAAGACGGGTTCCTTTTAAGGAAATCGACTATGTATCCCAAAGAGTTCGCTAAGGAACGAGATAATTCAAGAGCTACATGGAGGTGGCCTCAGTGGACACCTTGGGCGAGACAAGACGCGAGCTCTTGTGGAAGAGCGGTATTACTGGCCGCAATTGGTACGTGATGTGGGAAAGGCAGTCCAACGCTGTTATATTTGTCAGACTTCCAAGGGACAATCTCATAATACGGGCCTCTACACCCCGTTACCAGTGCCTGACGGCCCTTGGGAGGATTTATCTATGGACTTTGTGCTTGGTCTCCCACGAACACAACGCGGCATGGATTCGGTGTTCGTGGTAGTAGATCGTTTTTCCAAGATGGCGCACTTTATTCCATGCGAAAACTCTCGATGCAACACACGTGGCGAATTTATTCTTCAGAGAAATTGTGCGGCTACACGGGGTTCCCAAGACTATTACTTCCGACCGTGACACGAAGTTCATAAGCCACTTTTGGCGGACTTTGTGGACTCGATTCGATACACGCCTTCAGTTCAGCAGCGCGTACCACCTGAGTGACGGTCAAACTGAGGTTGTGAATCGCACATTGGGAAACCTCCTTCGATGTATTTCGGGAGAAAAACCAGAAGCGGTGGGATTTGGCCTTGTCTCAAGCGGAGTTTGCATTCAACAACATGGTGAACCGTTCGACGGAAAATCTCCGTTCCGGGTTATCTACGGACGAGTACCTCGCCATACACTAGACTTGGTCCTCCGCCCAAGCTCCCGGGCATGAGCATTGCGGCGAGAACATATGGCGAGACAAAATCATGGGCATTCATGCGGAGGTACTGAGAACAAGCTACATGCCTCGAACGAAAAGTACAAGGAGCAAGCGGACAAGCATCGGCGACAAAAAGTGTTCGAGGTGGGCGACAAGTAATGGTCCATCTGCGCAAAGAAAGATTTCCGGCCGGAACGTACAACAAGTGAAGAATAAAAAGATTGGACCGGTACCAATCATCCAGAAAGATCAATGACAACGCTTATGTTGTTGATCTTCCGGATGATATGGCGATCTCACAAACTTTCAATGTCGCGGACTGGTGAGTATCATGAGCCGGTGCATAATGATAACTCGAGGACGAGTTCTTTTGAAGTGGAGGAGACGATGTAGAGCGGGTCGCGGACAATTACATGGCAAAGATGGATCGAGAAAAGGCCGGTCGGCGAAAGAAGTGATCTGGACCATCGGACCTTAAATCGGGCGTATCTCACAATCCGGGGTGAGTTAGCGACGAAAAATATATGATTTTGGGGTAGAACGAGCTACTTTAGCCAACCAACCCGGCTACGCCGGGTTTGACGCTCAGGAATTGCGAGAAACCCCTGATTTGATGGTCGTTTCCCTGTTTCAATTTCGTTTTTACTATAAATAGTAAGTTTTAGTTTGTTTATAACTCTTCATCCGTCGGGCTTTAGGAGTTGCGTCCAACGTGAAAAGAGCTTAGAATAATTAGGGGAACGGTTTGGTGAAGCCAAATAGGACACTTACTATTTTTGGCCGAAAACCTTGCGCACTAGTAGACATCACGGACCGTCTATAAATAGTAAGTTTACTATTTATAGTAAGTCGTAATTCTAGGAGTCCTAGTTGTAGTTTGATTCGATTTCTTTCCCATTGCTTAGTACCCTTATTTAAAGGGTTGTGAACTCGTTTTTATGGATTCATTAATCTATTTCGAATTTATTTAGAATTTATTTCTATTTCTGCTCTCTTTTCTCGTGGATTCGAGAAAGCCTGTGTGAGGAGTCCAGAGAAGTTCCGTGGATTCGGAATAATTATCCTCTTGAGGAAGACGGTGCTCGACCTCACGTCCTCCCCTGCGTCGGTTTGGTATCAAAGCGAGGTTTCTCCTCGGGTCGATGGCTAACCCTAACGACGGGTTGGGCAACAATCCCATGGCGGTGCTCGGGAAATTTTCCTTTAACGGCGGAAGCTTTCCAAGCGCGAAGAAGAGAATCGGCAAGCCATGCAAGGGTGCCGAGGCTTCCATGGACCGCATAGCGAATCTCTTAGCGAGACCCTAGGGCAACTCCGTGTTCTGGTGGTAATCCTCCACCGCCAATTCTTGAGACTCGTGTCGGCGATCGCGAGGATAGTACCGGCGGTGCATCCAAGGGTCATGCACGAGGACGGGGCTCCGTGAGGAGGAGATCGACGACATAATTTTCAACACCCCGGACATGGCGCCGTCGAGTAGATCGAACGGATCGAGAATTTAAGATGCGGGTTGATATTCCTAGCTTGATGGCCAACTACACATTGAGGATTTTCTCGATTGGCTTTACGAAGTTGAGCGATTTTTCGACTATATGGACATCCCGAAGCAAAGAAGGTCAAGCTTGTGGCCTCTGGTGAAAGGAGGAGCTTCGGCTTGGTGGGAACAATCGCTGACTCGCGCGAACCAGGTGACGAAAGCACCAATCCGCACCTGGCGGCGGATGGGCGGACTACTACGTGCCCGATTCCTCCCTAGCGATTACGATCGGGTATTATTCCAAAGCAATACCAAAATTGCGAGACGGGGTAGTCGGTCGGTGAGAGAATATGCGAGAAGAATTTTACTGCTTTGGCGGCGCGTAACGATTTAGTCGAGACTGAATCGCGGCCAAGTCGCCCGATTCAATGGTGGGTTGCGTATGGCTATCCAGGATCGGGTCCAGATGCAGTCCGTTTGGACGATGAATGATGCGATCAAGTTGGCTACTCGGGCAGAAGCGCAACTTGAACGTCCTAACACACGGACCTATCCTGCTGCAAGGATCCCGTGGCAGGTCCACCCCGGGGAACTGCACAGCCCAAGGGAAAGGAGCCCGTAGGAGCTCGTACTCAACCTCCTACGCCTGAGAACCGAGATCAGACTAGACCTCAAAGGGGCATATCGACTGCTGCTGGTCCTAGTAGAATCCCGAATCCCTATGCTCGGCCAAGGCCCGACAACTGCTATCGTTGTGGCCAACCGGGCCACCTATCAAATGCTTGTCCCCCGAAAAGTAGCAAACCTCGCCATCAATGATGGTGGTGCGATAACGCTTATGAAGATCCGGATATTGAAGAACAGAGCATACCATCGAGGATGAGACAGATGATTCGGGTTGGGTTCAACAAGATCATGGCGAGTCGCTCATCGTGAGGCGACTATTATATGCGCCAAGAAAAGAAGTGCATCCACAACGGCATAACATCTTCCGCACTAGATGTACGGTGAATCGAAAGGTTTGTGACGTGATCATTGACAGTGGGAGCAGCGAGAATATCGTATCCAAGATCATGGTGGAAAAATTGCAATTGAAAACAGAGCGTCATCCCTCTCCATATACAATCGGTTGGATCAAGAAGGTCAGCGAGACAAAGGTAACTGAACGGTGCACCATATCTTTTTCAATTGGCAAACATTATAAGGATGAAGTAGTATGCGATGTGGTTGACATGGAAGCATGTCACATACTACTCGGTCGACCCTGGCAATCTGACCGTGACGCCACTCATAAAGGGCGAGATAACATATATATCTTCGTCGGACGGCGAGGAAGACCATATTGGCCCCTATGGATCCAGAAGAACCACCTAAAACTTCTAAAGTGGAGGGTCGTTTTCTCTTAACCATTCGGGACTTCGTGGAAGAATCCAAAGAAACAGGACAGACTTATGCATTAATTGTAAAAGGGGAAGAACTCGAGCCTACCATCATCCCTGATAGACTAAGGCCCTTGTTACATGAATTTCAAGAAATCTGGCCTGAGGACCTTCCCGATGGGTTGCCCCTATGCGAGATATCCAACACCATATTGACCTTGTCCCTGGGTCCAGTTTACCTAATCGTCCTCATTATCGAATGAGCCCGAATGAGTGCGAGATTCTGCAGGGACAAGTGGAGGAACTGATCCGTAAGGGTCTTATTCGAGAAAGCATGAGCCCATGTGCTGTACCAGCTCTGCTAACTCCAAAGAAAGATGGCAGTTGGCGCATGTGTGTCAACAGTCGGGCCATCAACAAGATCACCATAAAATACAGGTTTCCTATACCACGGTTGGATGATATGTTGGATATGCTAGAGGGCGCAAAATTATTCTCTAAATTGGACTTAAGGAGCGGCTACCATCAGATTCGAATACGGCCAGGTGATGAGTGGAAAACAGCCTTCAAGACCAAGGAAGGATTGTACGAATGGATGGTCATGCCTTTCGGTCTTTCTAATGCGCCTAGCACATTCATGAGGTTGATGAACCAAGTTCTGAAACCTTTCATTGGGCGGTTCGTTGTGGTTTATTTTGATGATATTTTGATATACGGATCAAGACGAAACCACCCATATGGAGCATCTCAAGAAGGTCCTTCAAGTGCTCACCTTGAAAATAAAGCTGTACCTCAATTTAAAAAGTGTAGCTTCATGGTGATAGCCTATTGTTTCGGGTTTTGTGGTTACATCCACGGGCATTCGAGTGGATGAGGAAAAGGTGAAGACAATCAGAGAATGGCCGGTTCCTAAAAATATTCACGAAGTGCGAAGTTTCCATGGACTAGCGACATTCTATCGTCGGTTCGTGAAAAATTTCAGTAGCATTGTGTCACCGATAACAGATTGCATGAAGAAAGGGCAGTTTCAGTGGACTGACGAAGCCGACAAGAGCTTTGGTGAAATCAAGCGCAGATTATCCACGACCCCGGTTCTTGTACTCCCCAACTTCGACAAACTGTTTGAAGTCGAATGTGATGCCTCATATGTCGGGATTGGGGGAGTTTTATCTCAAGAAGGTAGGCCGGTTGCCTTCTACAGTGAAAAACTTAGTGATGCACGCAAGAAGTGGTCTACATATGAGATCGAGTTGTACGCGGTGGTCCAGGCACTGCGACACTGGCGACATTATTTGATTCAAAGAGAATTCATACTTTACACGGACCATCAAGCCCTCAAGTTTATTAATAGTCAAGCTAACATTAACCGTGTGCATGCTAGATGGATCTCATTTTGCAGAATTCACATTCGTGCTAAAGCATAAGTCGTGGAACAGAACAAAGTAGCCGATGCTGCCGAGTCGCCGTGCGACTTTGTTAGTCACTATGAGCAATGAAGTTGTCGGGTTCGATCGCCTCAAAGACATATATCTTGACGACGATGACTTCAAGGACGCATGGGTTAGATGTCGGGAAGGTCACCCCGGTGACTTACATATACAAGACGGGTTCCTTTTAAGGAAATCGACTATGTATCCCAAAGAGTTCGCTAAGGGAACGAGATAATTCAAGAGCTACATGGAGGTGGCCTCGGTGGACACCTTGGGCGAGACAAGACGCGAGCTCTTGTGGAAGAGCGGACATGCGGCCGCGGTGGTACGTGATGTGGGAAAGGCAGTCCAACGCTGTTATATTTGTCGGACTTCCAAGGGACAATCTCATAATACGGGCCTCTACACCGTTACCGGTGCTCGACGGCCCTTGGGAGGATTTATCTATGGACTTTGTGCTTGGTCTCCCACGAACACAACGCGGCATGGATTCGGTGTTCGTGGTAGTAGATCGTTTTTCCAAGATGGCGCACTTTATTCCATGCAAGAAAACTCTCGATGCAACACACGTGGCGAATTTATTCTTCGAGAGAAATTGTGCGGCTACACGGGGTTCCCAAGACTATTACTTCCGACCGTGACACGAAGTTCATAAGCCACTTTTGGCGGACTTTGTGGACTCGATTCGATACACGCCTTCGGTTCGGCGTACCACCACCTGGTGACCGACGGTCAACCGAGGTTGTGAATCGCACATTGGGAAACCTCCTTCGATGTATTTCGGGAGAAAAAACCGAAGCGGTGGGATTTGGCCTTGTCTCAAGCGGAGTTTGCATTCAACAACATGGTGAACCGTTCGACAGAAAATCTCCGTTCCGGGTTATCTACGGACGAGTACCTCGCCATACACTAGACTTGGTCCCTCCGCCCAAGCTCCCAGGCATGAGCATTGCAATGAGAACATATGGCAGACAAAATCATGGGCATTCATGCGGAGGTACAGAACAAGCTACATGCCTCGAACGAAAAGTACAAGGAGCAAGCGGACAAGCATCGGCGACAAAAAGTGTTCGAGGTGGGCGACCAAGTAATGGTCCATCTGCGCAAAGAAAGATTTCCGACCGGAACGTACAACAAGCTGAAGAATAAAAAGATTGGACCGGTACCAATCATCCGAAAGATCAATGACAACGCTTATGTTGTTGATCTTCCAGATGATATGGCGATCTCACAAACTTTCAATGTCGCGGACCTGACTGAGTATCATGAGCCAGTGCATAATGATAACTCGAGGACGAGTTCTTTTGAAGTGGAGGAGACTGATGTAGAGCGGGTCGCGGACAATTACATGGCAAAGATGGATCAGAAAAGGCCCGGTCGGCGAAAGAAGTGATCTGGACCATCAGACCTTAAATCAGGCGTATCTCACAATCCGGGTTGAGTTAGTGACGAAAAATATATGATTTTGGGGTAGAACGAGCTACTTTAGCCAACCAACCCAGCTACGCCGGGTTGCGACGCTTCGGAATTGCGAGAAACCCTGATTTGATGGTCGTTTCCCTGTTTCAATTTCGTTTTACTATAAATAGTAAGTTTTAGTTTGTTTATAACTCTTCATCCGTCGGGCTTTAGGAGTTGCGTCCAACGTGAAAAGAGCTTAGAATAATTAGGGAACGGTTTGGTGAAGCCAAATAGGACACTTACTATTTTTGGCCGAAAACCTTGCGCACTAGTAGACATCACGGACCGTCTATAAATAGTAAGTTTACTATTTATAGTAAGTCGTAATTCTAGGAGTCCTAGTTGTAGTTTGATTGATTTCTTTCCCATTGCTTAGTACCCTTATTTAAAGGGTTGTGAACTCGTTTTTATGGATTCATTAATCTATTTCGAATTTATTTAGAATTTATTTCTATTTCCTGCTCTCTTTTCTCGTGGATTCGAGAAAGCCTCTGTGAGGAGTCCAGAGAAGTTCCGTGGATTCGGAATAATTATCCTCTTGAGGAAGACGGTGCTCGACCTCACGTCCTCCCCTGCGTCAGTTTGGTATCAAAGCGAGGTTTCTCCTCGGGTCGATGGCTTCTAACGACGGGTTGGGCAACAATCCCATAGGCGGTGCTCCAGGAAATTTTCCTTTAACGGCGGAAGCTTTCCAAGCAGCGCAGCAAGAGAATCGGCAAGCCATGCAAGGGCTGCAGGCTTCCATGGACCGCATAGCGAATCTCTTGGCAGAAACCCTAGGGCAACTCCGTGTTCCTGGTGGTAATCCTCCACCGCCAATTGCTGAGACTCGTAATCGGCCTGATCGCAGGATAGTACCGGCAGTGCATCCAAGGGTCATGCCTGAGGACGGGGGCTCCAGTGAGGAGGAGATCGACGACATAATTTTTCAACACCCCAGACATGGCGCCGATCGAGTAGATCGAACGGATCGAGAATTTAAGATGCGGGTTGATATTCCTAGCTTCAATGGCCAACTACACATTGAGGATTTTCTCGATTGGCTTTCTGAAGTTGAGCGATTTTTCGACTATATGGACATCCCTGAAGCAAAGAAGGTCAAGCTTGTGGCCTACAAGCTGAAAGGAGGAGCTTCAGCTTGGTGGGAACAACTGCAACTCGCGCGAACCAGGCAGACGAAAGCACCAATCCGCACCTGGCAGCGGATGAAGCAGCTACTACGTGCCCGATTCCTCCCTAGCGATTACGATCAGGTATTATTCCAGCAATACCAAAATTGCAGACAGGGTAGTCGGTCGGTGAGAGAATATGCAGAAGAATTTTACCGCCTGGCGGCGCGTAACGATTTAGTCGAGACTGAATCGCAAGAAGTCGCCCGATTCAATGGTGGGTTGCGTATGGCTATCCAGGATCGGGTCCAGATGCAGTCCGTTTGGACGATGAATGATGCGATCAAGTTGGCTACTCGGGCAGAAGCGCAACTTGAACGTCCTAACACACGGACCTATCCTACTGCAAGGATCCCTGTGGCAGGTCCACCCCAGGCCGCACAGCCCAAGGGAAAGGAGCCCGTAGGAGCTCGTACTCAACCTCCTACGCCGAGAACCGAGATCGGACTAGACCTCAAAGGGGCATATCGACCGCCGCCTTGGTCCTAGTAGAATCCCGAATCCCTATGCTCGGCCAAGGCCGACAAGCGCTATCGTTGTGGCCAACAAGGGCCACCTATCAAATGCTTGTCCCCGGCGAAAAGTAGCAAACCTCGCCATCAATGATGGTAGTGCTGATAACGCTTATGAAGATCCAGATATTGAAGAACAGGAGCATACCACCGAGGACGAGACAGATGATTTAGGTTGGATTTAGCAAGATCACGGCAAGTTGCTCATCGTGAGGCGACTATTATATGCGCCAAGAAAAGAAGTGCATCCACAGCGGCATAACATCTTCCGCACTAGGTGTACGGTGAATCGAAAGGTTTGTGACGTGATCATTGACAGTGGGAGCAGCGAGAATATCGTATCCAAGATCATGGTGGAAAAATTGCAATTGAAAACAGAGCGTCATCCCTCTCCATATACAATCGGTTGGATCAAGAAGGTCAGCGAGACAAAGGTAACTGAACGGTGCACCATATCTTTTTCAATTGGCAAACATTATAAGGATGAAGTAGTATGCGATGTGGTTGACATGGAAGCATGTCACATACTACTCGGTCGACCCTGGCAATCTGACCGTGACGCCACTCATAAAGGGCGAGATAACATATATATCTTCGTCAAGGACGGCCGGAAGACCATATTGGCCCCTATGGATCCAGAAGAACCACCTGAAACTTCTAAAGTGGAGGGTCGTTTTCTCTTAACCATTCGGGACTTCGTGGAAGAATCCAAAGAAACAGGACAGACTTATGCATTAATTGTAAAAGGGGAAGAACTCGAGCCTACCATCATCCCTGATAGACTAAGGCCCTTGTTACATGAATTTCAAGAAATCTGGCCTGAGGACCTTCCCGATGGGTTGCCCCCTATGCGAGATATCCAACACCATATTGACCTTGTCCCTGGGTCCAGTTTACCTAATCGTCCTCATTATCGAATGAGCCCGAATGAGTGCGAGATTCTCGCAGGACAAGTGGAGGAACTGATCCGTAAGGGTCTTATTCGAGAAAGCATGAGCCCATGTCTTTGTACCCTCTCTGCTAACTCCAAAGAAAGATGGCGGTTGGCGCATGTGTGTCGACAAGGGCCATCAACAAGATCACCATAAAATACGGGTTTCCTATACCACGGTTGGATGATATGTTGGATATGCTTTAGAGGGCGCAAAATTATTCTCTAAATTGGACTTAAGGAGCGGCTACCATCGATTCGAATACGGCCGGGTGATGAGTGGAAAATGACCTTCAAGACCAAGGAAGGATTGTACGAATGGATGGTCATGCCTTTCGGTCTTTCTAATGCGCCTAGCACATTCATGAGGTTGATGAACCAAGTTCTCGAAACCTTTCATTGGGCGGTTCGTTGTGGTTTATTTTGATGATATTTTGATATACGTCAAGACGAAACCACCCATATGGAGCATCTCAAGAAGGTCCTTCAAGTGCTCATTGAAAATAAAAGCGTACCTCAATTTAAAAAGTGTAGCTTCATGGTGATAGCCTATTGTTTCGGGTTTTGTGGTTACATCCACGGGCATTCGAGTGGATGAGGAAAAGGTGAAGACAATCGAGAATGGCTTGGTTCTAAAAATATTCACGAAGTGCGAAGTTTCCATGGACTAGCGACATTCTATCGTCGGTTCGTGAAAAATTTCGGTAGCATTGTGTCACCGATAACAGATTGCATGAAGAAAGGGCGTTTCATGGACCGAGCGAAGCCGACAAGAGCTTTGGTGAAATCAAGCGCAGATTATCCACGACTCCCAGGTTCTTGTACTCCCAACTTCGACAAACCTGTTTGAAGTCGAATGTGATGCCTCATATGTCGGGATTGGGGAGTTTTATCTCAAGAAGGTAGGCCGGTTGCCTTCTACAAAGTGAAAAACTTAGTGATGCACGCAAGAAGTGGTCTACATATGAGATCGAGTTGTCTGTGAGTGGTCCAGTGCTGCGACACCGGCGACATTATTTGATTCAAAGAGAATTCATACTTTACACGGACCATCAAGCCCTCAAGTTTATTAATAGTCAAGCTAACATTAACCGTGTGCATGCTTAGATGGATCTCATTTTTGCAGAATTCACATTCGTGCTAAAGCATAAGTCGACGGCAACAGAACAAAGTAGCCGATGCGTTGAGTCGCCGTGCGTGCATGACTTTGTTAGTCACTATGAGCAATGAAGTTGTCGGGTTCGATCGCCTCAAAGACATATATCGACGACGATGACTTCAAGGACGCATGGGTTAGATGTCGGAAGGTCACCCGGTGACTTACATATACAAGACGGGTTCCTTTTTAAGGGAAATCGACTATGTATCCCAAAGAGTTCGCTAAGGGAACAGATAATTCAAGAGCTACATGGAGGTGGCCTCAGTGGACACCTTGGGCGAGACAAGACGCGAGCTCTTGTGGAAGAGCGGTACTGGCCGCAATTGGTACGTGATGTGGGAAAGGCAGTCCAACGCTGTTATATTTGTCAGACTTCCAAGGGACAATCTCATAATACGGGCCTCTACACCCCGTTACCAGTGCCTGACGGCCCTTGGGAGGATTTATCTATGGACTTTGTGCTTGGTCTCCCACGAACACAACGCGGCATGGATTCGGTGTTCGTGGTAGTAGATCGTTTTTCCAAGATGGCGCACTTTATTCCATGCAAGAAAACTCTCGATGCAACACACGTGGCGAATTTATTCTTCAGAGAAATTGTGCGGCACACGGGGTTCCCAAGACTATTACTTCCGACCGTGACACGAAGTTCATAAGCCACTTTTGGCGGACTTTGTGGACTCGATTCGATACACGCCTTCAGATTCAAAGGCCAGCATACCACCCCTGGACCGACGGTCACAAACTGAGGTTGTGAATCGCACATTGGGAAACCTCCTTCGATGTATTTCAGGAGAAAAACCGAAGCAGTGGGATTTGGCCTTGTCTCAAGCGGAGTTTGCATTCAACAACATGGTGAACCGTTCGACAGGAAAATCTCCGTTCCAGGTTATCTACGGACGAGTACCTCGCCATACACTAGACTTGGTCCCTCGCCCAAGCTCCCAGGCATGAGCATTGCGGCCAGAACATATGGCAGACAAAATCATGGGCATTCATGCGGAGGTACAGAACAAGCTACATGCCTCGAACGAAAAGTACAAGGAGCAAGCGGACAAGCATCGGCGACAAAAAGTGTTCGAGGTGGGCGACCAAGTAATGGTCCATCTGCGCAAAGAAAGATTTCCGACCGGAACGTACAACAAGCTGAAGAATAAAAAGATTGGACCGGTACCAATCATCCGAAAGATCAATGACAACGCTTATGTTGTTGATCTTCCAGATGATATGGCGATCTCACGAACTTTCAATGTCGCGGACCTGACTGAGTATCATGAGCCAGTGCATAATGATAACTCGAGGACGAGTTCTTTTGAAGTGGAGGAGACTGATGTAGAGCGGGTCGCGGACAATTACATGGCAAAGATGGATCAGAAAAGGCCCGGTCGGCGAAAGAAGTGATCTGGACCATCAGACCTTAAATCAGGCGTATCTCACAATCCGGGATGAGTTAGCCGACGAAAAATATATGATTTTGGGGTAGAACGAGCTACTTTAGTTAACCAACCCGCCTACTGGCCGGGTTGCGACGCTTCGGAATTGCGAGAAACCCTGATTTGATGGTCGTTTCTGTTTCAATTTCGTTTTTACTATAAATAGTAAGTTTTAGTTTGTTTATAACTCTTCATCCGTCGGGCTTTAGGAGTTGCGTCCAACGTGAAAAGAGCTTAGAATAATTAGGGAACGGTTTGGTGAAGCCAAATAGGACACTTACTATTTTGGCCGAAAACCTTAAGCACTAGTAGACATCACGACCGCCTATAAATAGTAAGTTTACTATTTATAGTAAGTCGCGAATTCTAGGAGTCCTAGTTGTAGTTTGATTCTGATTTCTTTCCCATTGCTTAGTACCCTTATTTAAAGGGTTGTGAACTCGTTTTTATGGATTCATTAATCTATTTCGAATTTATTTAGAATTTATTTCTATTTCCTGCTCTCTTTTCTCGTGGATTCGAGAAAGCCTCTGTGAGGAGTCCAGAGAAGTTCCGTGGATTCGGAATAATTATCCTCTTGAGGAAGACGGTGCTCGACCTCACGTCCTCCCCTGCGTCAGAAGCTAACCCCAATAAGAAAAAAAGGCAAAAAAAAAGAAAAGAAAGAAAAGAAAGAGTAAATGCAATTCTGATACGAGATCCTCCACCTATTATAGTGCTAAACATTGTGGGGCCCATTGGGATGCATAAGCGTTTAATCCCCAATGTTTCCAGTGGTGTGGTCCACTTGAGCTTCGGAACTGCCTCAATTTTGGGCTCACCCCTTAAAATGATATGAAAAAAGGATGGACGGTGCTGGTATAATGCATACATCATGGTGAGGCCCACAGAGATTTGCCACGTTCACACGGTGGTACCGACATCAGTGCCGTCAGTTGTGTTGTACACTCAGCAACCCGATTCCGGACCACACGAAACTCGCGTCCCAAACAAACGGCGGGATTTCCGCACCTGCGTCCAAGCACGCGTGGGTAAACTCCCTTGCAATCTCTATCTTCAAAGTTGGAACCATTGAAAAAGGGCAGCTATGTAACTACTCCAAGTGCAAGGGCTGTTTTTGTTATCCGTCCGCTGACACACAAGGAAAAACAAAAAAAAAAGTCCACATTTGGAAGGCTACAATCACAGCCGCCCGATCTATCCCAACCCCGTCTCATCCCTCCACTTTTAATACCGCCCAATTCAAAATTCAAAAGGCTCAACCATTGACAGATCTCTCTTCTCTCAGACACAATCATCTGTGTCCTCTCTCTCTCTCTCTCTCCCCATGGCCACTGCAGAGAAGAAGCTCCCCTTACAGTCCAGCACTGCTTTCAACTCTGCGGTGGGTTCCACTCCCAACGATCCCCTTGGCCCCACCACCAAAAAAACGATCGAGGAGACGTACCAGAAGAAGACCCAACTCGAGCACATCCTCCTCCGCCCCGACACCTACATCGGCTCTGTGGAAAAGCACACCCAAACCCTTTGGGTGAACGATGACAGTGAGATGGTCTACCGCTCCGTCACCTACGTCCCCGGCCTCTACAAGATCTTCGACGAGATCCTCGTCAACGCCGCCGACAACAAGCAGCGGGACCCGTCCATGGACTCCGTCAAGGTCGACATCGATGTCGAGCAGAACTGCATCAGCATCTACAACAACGGCGATGGGGTTCCTGTCGAGATCCACCAGGAGGAAGGCATGTACGTGCCCGAGATGATTTTCGGCCACCTGCTCACAAGCAGCAATTACGACGATACTATGAAGAAGACAACAAGTGGGAGGAACGGATATGGGGCCAAGCTGACGAATATATTCTCGACTGAGTTCATCATTCAGACCGCTGATGGAAAGAGACAGAAGAAGTATAAGCAGGTATTTCGAGATCTTCCAGTTCTTTTCCTTGCCATTTCTTTGCAATTTTGGGTTGTTTCATTGTTGAGGTTCTGTCGGTTTTTTTTTTTTTTTTTTTTCTAGTTTTTGTTTTGCACTAATATGCTTCTTGGGTCGATCTGATCTTTCTCACTCTGTTCTTGATTTTCTTTTGACCGTTGCTCATGTTCTTTTGATCTCATAATATGTTGTGTTTCAGATGGGGTTTGTTGTAAAATCTTATTCACGATTAAGTTTTGTGGCACATTTGGATCTCACACAATCCTGAGAAAGGGATGTTTCGCACTATTTTATTTTTCAACATAAGAGAAAAAGGGCAAATTGCCACACTGAACTATGGGCGGATCATTATTTGGGAATGCAGCTGTTTGGCCTGGGGTTTCAGTTCACCTATTTTGGTTCTTGGGTTCTCTAAGGGGTCGTTTGGATGCCTGTAAATGGTTTAAGTAGTAAATGATTAACAGGTATAAACCATTTACTGTCTATCCTGTTTGGCTGTAAGCTGTAAATGATTTACAGGTAAATGATTGTCTGTGTTTGGATAGCCTGAAAATTGTTTAAATCCTGTAAATGGAGATCCAATCTTTGAAAATATGGCCATTAGGCTGTAAATGAAGAGCCTGTAAGTGAAATCCCACCTTTTTGCCTATGCCCATTTGATTTTCCAATTACAACAGCAAGGGCCTGTTTGGATGCCTGTAAGTTCTTTTAAGTTGTAAGTGACTTACCTGTAAGTCACTTACAGGTGAAAGTTACTTACAGGTAACCTGTTTTGTAAATCACTTACAGGTAAGTTAGTTTTTCTGTTTGGATAACCTGTAAGTTACTTACAAGTAGAAAGCTGTATATTCATATCGAGCAGAGCTTAGATTGGGGAATTGTTCTAAAATGTTATAATCATATATATAAAAAACATGAGATCAAATATGTTATTTTGTTAAGCCTATCAAGATGAATATTTGAGATTATTAAGCTAAACCAATCATCAAGTGGGCTATAAAAGTGGGCCCACGAATTCAAAATATCTATAATATGGAGTAATAACTCAATTTAAGCATTGAGAATAAACTTAAAAACATTAATAGAAAATCTAATAATTAAATTACTTGCATTCCAACTGTGCAATCTGATGTAATTTCCAAGGGCCAGCGTATCATCAATCCCACTCTATCATCAAAGTTTTTCTCATTCTCTAACGAGGAGTTTGATGCTCAGGATCTAAGAGATTCACCAACACTGATGTAGATCGTTAAATTACTTGCATTCCAACTGTGCAATCTAAGAGATTCACCAACACTGCGAGTACATCACAGGATCACCAACCACAGGCCACAGTGAGACCAACTAGATAAATGATCTACAGGATCACCAACCACAGGCCACAGTCCCTGACGGTTTCATGGGATGCTGCATCACATGGTCCGTTTGGATTAGAGGCCCACGACACGTGTGAAAAAATGCGCACGTGCGCAGGTGCATGTAAGTGACTGTTTAGATGCCAGCGTGCTTTATAGAGCAACGTCAAACTACTCCCATTTTCAAAGGAGAAAAAAAGGGTAGATGAAACCCTACTGTTTTAGGAGGAGAAGAGACGGAAGGCGGTAACTGCAGCGAGAGATTGCAGAGACGGAGAGAGATTTGGAGGGTTGGTGTGTTTCTCCCTCTTTCCCTCTTTTTAAAAATCTGACCGTTGAGCCTGTAAGTCACTTAGAGGGAAGTGACTTCCCACCCCCATCCCCCTGCAGTTTTTTGGTAGATTTGCCTGTAAGTGACTTACAGGTTGTAAGTTACTTACAGGTGATTTTTCTCCCCCAAACACCACTTGTAAGTGACTTCCCTGTAAGTCACTTCCCACTTACCCAACTTACAGGCATCCAAGCCGGGTGGATTGGAAGGGATTGAATGGTACTAGGGTGGATGGCATGGATTTCTAGGTAATGATGGTGTTGTCAGTGGATTGTCTTGAGATCCATGGGATTGCTATATCCCTGGATTGCAATATCCAGTCTGTTTGGTACGCCTGGCCAATCCCGGGATTAAACCTTCCCATCCCTTCCAATCCCTCGAACCAAACATGTCCCAGGCAAATTTGAACGGATTAGGGTGGATTGGATGGGATTTAAAGGTAATGATGGTGTTGTCAGCAGATTGTCTTAAGATCCATGGGATTGGGATCAGATCACCGACTCTGTTTGGCGCGCCCGGCCAATCCCGGAATTTAACTTCCAATCCCTTCCAATACCATCCAACCCCTTCCAATCTGACCGGCCAAACGGGCCCTAAATGGTTGTAAATGAGTCATGATTATTTACTCTTGTAATTGTATGGTCACATCACTTACATTTGACTGTAATGATGATTTTGCTACATTGTTTGTTTCACCCAGAAATCACTGTAAAATGGTGGTTTTATAATGTGAAAATGTAATGATTACATTTTACTTTACCTCCTTCACAAGTATAAATGATTCTCGATTTACGAGCAATAATTCATATTTAAACAAACACTCAGAAATGATAATGATGGTTCATTTACTTTGCATTTCATAGGAAATTGGAAAATCAAACAGGAGATGGGGGTAAATGCTGTAAATTATTTACAGCATGTAAATGATTTACAGGCAAAAGTGGTCATCCAAACACGAGTACACATGATTTCCCTGTAAATTGTTTACAGCTAGCCCCATTTACAGGCATCCAAATGACCCCTAAACTTCTCTTTTGATGTTGAATACTGAGAATAGAATGTCAGATGCATATCTATTCATTAGCTTCCAAACGATCAATCAGCCATTTACTTTATGGGCTTTTTGTTATTTTGTTTCTCTTTGCTGGTTTTCACAAATTGCATCTGGTTTCTGATTTCTCCTTTTATGAAGGTGTTCAAAAACAACATGGGGAGTAAATCGGAACCATCCATTACCAAGTGCAAGGAAAGTGAAAACTGGACCAAGGTTACGTTTAAGCCGGACCTGGTTAAATTCAACATGACCCATCTGGAAGATGATGTGGTCGCAATCATGAAGAAGCGAGTGGTCGACTTGGCAGGATGCCTTGGTAAGACGGTCAAGGTCGAGCTAAATGGTCAGCGGGTGCCTTTAAAATCGTTCCTTGATTATACCAATCTCTACCTGAAATCTGCTGCCAAGACAAGGGAGGAGGACTCCATTCCAAGGTCTGTCCATCTCCCAAAAATTTCAAATCTGACCATGGGTTTATTTTAAAATTTCTTAATTCAGGAGCTGATTTCTTGTCTGCTTGACCCGTTTAATCAGGATTACGGAGAAAGTCAATGACAGATGGGAAATTTGTGTCAGCCCAAGTGATGGGCACTTTCAACAGGTAGTTTCATGAACTTCTTTGGTTTCCCACTTTGTATTCAATTGATTATGTAAGGGCTTGTCTGGATACTGGATTGAACTGCAATTCAATCCATTGCAAATGGCTAATGCATGGATGACACCATTTTAAGGCATAATGACAACCCCTCATAGTTGCGGTTATGTGTGTTGTAAGTTGGAGCGATATCAATTGCAATTTAGGGGCCAGCCACACTCTCCAATTTAGTGATTTATTCATTGTTGAATTGAATTGATTGTCACGTTTCTGGATTTAATCAAACATCTAAACAAAGCTTAAATGGATTTCATTGAAACTCATCACTTCTGAGGGTGGTTTATCAGGTTAGTTTTGTGAATGGAATTGCCACCATCAAGGGTGGGACGCACGTTGACTACGTAACAAACCAGATTGCAAACCATTTGGTGAGCATAGTAAACAAGAAAAACAAGAACGCCAACCTGAAGCCTCATACTGTAAGGAACCATTTGTGGGTCTTTGTCAACGCCCTCATTGACAACCCTGCATTCGATTCCCAGACCAAAGAGACCTTGACGACTCGTCAAGGCAGTTTTGGATCGAAATGCGAGCTTTCACAGGAATTCCTGAAAAAAGGTCAGTCACACTTAACATCCTCTTTTAGCTTTCCACCTTTTGTGAAAGAAATAACTATGAATATGACATCTTTTTAAATCTTGCAATCAGTGGCTAAGTCTGGAGTGGTGGAAAGCCTTCTCTCATGGGCAGATTTTAAGCAGAGCAAAGATTTGAAGAAGACTGACGGAACCAAGACAGGGAGGATTAAGGATATTAAAAAACTCAATGATGCTAATGAAGCTGGGACGAGGAATGCTGAAAAATGTACCTTGATTTTGACAGAAGGAGATTCAGCTAAGGCTCTTGCTGAAGTATTCTATAGCTTTGTTTGGATGCTCAATAAAATTAAATTGTTATAAATTCAATGGAGTGAAAATGACCAAAGTACTGCCTGCATTCATAATGAGGAACTAGCCCCCAAATTGAATTTACAATCATTTCAGGTTCAAACTTGAAATTCAAGGAGTTGCAATTTGAGGTTTGGTCTCCACTATGGATAGAAGGGTGTCGTTCCTACTTGGTCATTTCTTCCATAATGAATTTTCAGTTCAATTGAGTACCCAAATGCACATATAATTATTATCTCTCTCTCTCTCTCTCTCTCTCTCTCTCTATATATATATATATATATATATATATATATATATATATATATATACAGTTTTACAGTTAGATGTCTTCTGATCTTCTGCCTAACATATAGGTTGCAGGGATATCTGTTGTAGGCAGCAACCACTACGGTGTGTTCCCATTGAGAGGGAAATTGCTTAATGTGAGAGAAGCCAGCCACAAGCAAATGATGGAAAATGTTGAAATTCAGCACATCAAGAAAATTCTTGGGTTGCAGCAGGGCAAAGTGTATGACAGTGTCAAGACTCTGAGATATGGCCATCTTATGATAATGACTGATCAGGTTGAGTTTTGAAAGATCATTTCTGTATTCTTCATTGAATGTAACAATTTTTACCTTGGATTGCCGTGTTTATGTGACATTTATTCGCATGGATGTCAAAGTTCTCTTTGTTCACTAATGCAGGATCATGATGGCTCCCACATCAAGGGACTACTTATAAATTTCTTCCATTCGTTTTGGCCTTCACTGCTCAAAATTCCTTCATTTTTGGTGGAGTTTATTACACCTATTGTGAAGGTTGGTTTCAATTGATTAGCTAATCTTGATGTAGTGTCAAATCGCATTTGGTGGGGAACGAGGAAAATTGAACCACACTAAGGGCCTATTTGGATTGGTGTAAAATGGGATTCAACATATGAAAGAAAACTGATTTCCTCTAATGTGACGGTTCCCATCGTTTGTGAAAGCTAAGAGGGTGAGGAAATTGGTTTTCATTTCCTCAGATTTCCTCGGAAAAGTGTCATTTCCTTTTCCTCTCTAAAACCTAAGAAATGGAGGTTTCCACCCTTTTTGAGAGACAACTCCCACTTTTTTACCATTGAACACCCCACAATTCCATTGAAATCATGTATGCTAAAACAAATAGGTTTTCCAAATATTCTTTTCCACAAATTTCCTTCTCCAAAATTTTCCTTAGATGTGACATTTTCCTTTCATCTACTTTTAGGCTTCCACCAATGCAAAGTGGGCTTCCATTTTACCAATTTAAAACTCCCACATCAAAAATGAGATTTCCAAAGTGAAATAAGATATCAAAGAAGAATGGGAAATAGGTGGCTCATATTGTTGCATGTGGTCACAGTGTTATGCACTCATACCCATTTGGTTATTGTTGTGTAGGCAACTAACCAAAAAACTAAAAAAGTCTTGTCCTTCTACACCATGCCGGAGTTTGAATCTTGGAAGGAAAGCTTGGGAGAAAATGCCAAAGCTTGGATGACTACTATAAGGTTTTTTAGTACAATACTTCCAAAGCTCAATGGTTCTCCTATTTATCTTCCATTTTCATGAAGAGATTCTTCTTCGCATAATGCTTATCGCCAATCTTCCCACAGGGTTTGGGTACAAGTACATCAGAGGAAGGAAAGGAGTATTTTAGAGAGATTCAAAAACACAAGAAAGAGTTTGTATGGGTGGATGAACAGGATGGAGAGGCGATTGAACTGGCATTTAGCAGGAAGAAGATTGAACAAGGGAAGAATTGGCTACGACAACTTGAGGTAAATAATGACAGCAATAACAATAGTATTACAGTATTACTAGTAGTAGTTGCAGCTTAGTTTCACAATCCTTCTAACCACATGCTTCTCCAGCTTTGAATCGCACATGGACGACTCACGCTTCATAGCTGCATACGCCTTCTAACAGATAGAACAAAATGCTTCCTTGCTCCTGCACCCGAAATCTTACCACTTTGCTTCACATTTTCTACAACTATAATTAAGTAGTACGAACAACAACAAAAACAATATAGTAATGGTAAGAGGTTTGCTAATTCCACACGTGTATGGGAGCTGTTCGCATCCACTCAACCTTATGGAAAGCTCAGCTCTCACACACGTGTTTCATATTTGCAGCTGTGCCTGCCTGTGGATTTGTACGGCTCCACACATGTGGAATTAGCAAATCTCGTAATAGTAAAAAATTTTGCAAACCTCCTAACAGTAATTATCTATGGTTTTTTTTTTTAAAAAAAAAAAAAAAAAATCCGTCTTTTTGGTGTTTGGCTATTGTGTAAGATATTTTCAATTTATTCTTTTTTCTTTGCAGCCAGGGACTCACCTTGATCAGAAGGAAGAGCTTATCAAATATAGAGATTTTGTCAACAAGGAGCTTTTATTGTTCTCTATGGCGGATTTGCAACGATTGATCCCATCCATGGTCGACGGCCTGAAACCAGGCCAAAGGAAGATCCTTTTCAGCTCTTTCAAGAAGAATTTTGTAAAAGAAGCGAAGGTTTGTTAGATGCCTACTAGAGGGAGTAGGATTTCCTGTCCTACTCTCCCCCCATTTGCTGATGTGATGTGTTTGCAAGATCCAGGACATTCATCATGCGACCTACACTGCTGCGCCGTGCCCAAATAAAATTCAGGATTGTATACCAAAGAAAATGGACATTGACATGAGGTGACCAGTGGTCCATGCTTGACATGCATGTGCGGTTGTCGCATTTTCCAGACTAGATCTTGCATGCATGGCCTATGTAGATGTTGGTTTCGAAGAATTCAAGAAATTGCATTGGACATTTATAGAGAAAATAACTTTTATCTTGTTCTATGCAGGTTGCTCAGTTCTCTGGTTATGTATCGGAGCAGTCAGCTTACCATCACGGTGAGCAGAGTCTTGCTGGTACCATAATCGGAATGGCACAGGACTATGTTGGTAGCAACAACATAAACCTTTTGCAACCACTTGGCCAGTTCGGCACCCTGCACCAGGTGTGATAAGAAGCACAACTGCTGTACATTTCAGTCATATAGCTTCTACAGCAGCAGTAAAGTTCTGCATCTCGTTTCACTTCTCAATGTTTCTTTCAGGGAGGCAAAGATCATGCAAGTGCCAGATACGTTTACACTTGCCTATTGCCACTGGCGCGGTACTTGTTCCCGAAGAACGACGATGTTCTTCTAGACTATCTGAACGGAGATGGTCAATCTATTGAACCCAGTTCGTAAAAAGCTTTCTAATCGATGTGGTAGATTTTTTGTACATATTAGAAAGTCAAAGTCACTGAAAATTATTGTTTTCTGCAATTCAGGTATATGCCTATCCTACCCATGGTTCTGGTGAATGGAAGCGAAGGGATTGGAACTGGTTGGAGCTCTTACGTTCCGAATTATAACCTGTGAGAGGTTATTGAAAATGTAAGGCGCTCGATGAACGGCGAGCAAATGCAGCCCATGGATCCGTGGTACAAAGGTTTCAAGGTGGGCACACTTCCTTACTCTTGACATACATCTTCAGTGGTTGAATTAAAAAAAAAAACGAAAAAAGAAAAAAGAAAAAGAAAAAGAAAGAAAAGAAAAGAAAAGAAATTGCCACTTTCTGATAATCTAGAGATGATCTGAAATGGATCAGGGGCTAATCGAGAAATCAACAACAATAAAGGAAGGTGGTTTCAGCTACACTGTCAGTGGGATCATAGAGGAAGTTGATGAGACAACATTGAGGATCACGGAGCTTCCGATCCGTAGATGGACAGAGGATTACAAGGAATTCCTGGAATCCATGATGATTGGGACTGAAAAAATTAAGGATCCTTTCATCAAGGTAACTTCTTAATACTTGGTTTTCTTAGACACGTCTTTCGACATTTTACATGAGCCTACATTTCTAAATCTAGCACGTCAGGCATATTATATCCTAGCCGCAGGTCTGGTAATATGATCTGGTTGATCATTTCTCAAGTCCAACCAGCTTTGAAATTATGAATTAATTAATGTTAATTAATATTTGTAGATGAGAGTTACTCCACGTCACTTTGGACAAGGGGAGTGGCTCAAGTGGTCCCCACTGTGATGTTAATGTGAAATCTTCCCTGTGCGTCACCCCATTTTAGGTCCAGGGCCCAAAAATCAGCCTCTTAAATGATTTAGGTGGACCACACAATTGGAAACAGTACAGGGCAACTGTTTTCCAGTGTGTGGCCCACTTGAGTCACGGATGGGTCTGAAGTTTGGGAATGCGCATCTAATGATTGGAGTGGATTTTATATGATCATCATAGTGGGCCTCGTAAAAATCAAGGGTGGACGTCCCTCTCCCAACTGTTTCCCTTGGTGTGGCCCACCTAAATAAAATATCAGCCCTTTTTTTTTTCCGCCCTGCTCAACTGGTCCTAACAAGGGATTACAAATATAATGGTCAGAGTAGATCTCATATACACATTGCCATAGGCCGTGACAAATCAAGAGTGGGTGTCCGCACTTGTTCTAAAAAAACAGTGCTATATTCCCAAAAGCAGTGTTATGTACACTCGTTGAACCACAAGCTAATGTTTATCCATACGATAACTTCCAAAGTATCAAATGAATTTGAAATAAAAAAAAGGTTGGCCCTACGCAAGGATTTGCTTGCAATGGTTAGTCCTATCTACACATCAAGTTGGCTACTGTATTAAAAAAACATTTAGGCATTGCTAAGTAGTGACACATAAGTGTGGTTTACTCAATGACTACCTGTTGTGGAGTTTTCTAAAAGGCTATTCTCAATGGGTTCAACCAATTAGACAGGTGGAATTTTCTATACATATGAAATATTAGAAGTTATCTGCTGGTTGGACCTAAACCTATAGTCCAGCCAGTTGGCCTTGAGACCTTCTCATTGAAAAGAAAAAGAATTTTTTGGGCAGCTAGCCTTTGATTTTTTATGGGGCCACCGTGATGTGTATGTGAGATCCACTCTAACCATTAAATGTGTAATCCTATCTTAGGTCCATAAAGAAAAGAATCATGTTGAAATGTGATTTAGGTGGCCACGCTAAGGGAAATAGTTGGGAGAGATGTTCACCATTGATTTTTATAGGGCTTTCTATGATTATTATATGTAATCCACTGCACTCATTAGATGTCAAACTAGAACTTAAGCATAGGGCCCAAAAAGCAGGTCCATGCGTGATTCAGTAAAGCCATACCAAAGGAAAAAGTTTGGATAGCGAACTTAGCTCTGTACACTTTTCAATCGTGTGGTCCACCTAAATGATGGCTAGGCTGACTTCTGGGCCCTGGGCCAAACACGAGGTGGCACACTGATAGTTGGGGTGGACTTCAACTAGAAACCACGGTGGGGCCCACATGAGTCACCCCTTTCCAAAGTGAGATAAAACAACTCGTTGGCGGTATATTTATTTAACAGTAATTAATTCCTAATTTTTAAGGCGGTTGATCTTGAGAGTTTCTCTTTCCACACATTCGTTGAGAGAAGCTCTCAAGTCCAACTAGTAGGACTATAAATTACAGTCCACCCAACAAATAATTTCCAACGTGTTATGTGTGTGCAAAATCCAATCCGTCTAATAGGTTGTTCCCATCATGAGAATCATCTTTAGCAAAAATCAGTCACATCCACTTTTCAAATGGACCACATTGTAAATTTCTATTTATTGATGGCTAGAAATTGTTTCCCATGTTGTGGTCCACCCAATGAGCAGATGGGGCTGATTTTTGAACTAGGTGATCCTCATTGTTGGGCCAACCTATTCAAGGGGTTGGATGTCACATGCTCTTAATTGGTTGGAAGTTATCAGATGGGTGGACTATAACTTGTGGTCCAATGGTTGGACTTGAGTGCTACTGACGCACATACATAGATTAAGAAACCTCCAGCAGTTATCCATTCAACGTACGAGTGTGGTCTGACCGATGATCTCACCAAATGCTTGGTCTATGTTGTTCCCACAAATGCTTGCAGATGTGGCCACATGTAGAGGTGAATGGTGGGGTTACCAAAATTCTAGTTATGGATATGATAAAAGAAGTCTTCCCAAAATGCAGGACTTCAGACAGCACAGTGGAGTTACAATGGTTCATTTTGAGGTTATCCTATCCAAAGAAAATATGATGATTGCAAAGGAAGAAGGGCTGTTGAAAAAATTTAAGCTGATGACCACAATCAGCACTAGTAACATGCACCTGTTTGACGCGAGGGGGATGATCAAGAAATATGACACCCCAGAACAAAGTAAGTCTCCTACTCTTTCTGCATGCCAAACACCAATCTTGTGCAACTAATGGCGCTACTCACCACACCTACTCTCTTTGCAGTTCTTGAGGAATTCTTCCATTTAAGAATCGAATTTTATGTGAAAAGGAAGGTGGGTTTAAGGATTTTTTCTTTTCTTTTCTTTTTTTACTTTCAGTTGAATGGCAAGATGCACTGCACATGATTGTGATTGATTTCTGTAATTATTTCATGCAGAAAGTAATGTTGGATGCTCTTGAATTACACCTCTCAATGTTGGATAACAAAGTCAGATTCATCCTTGCTGTGGTAAATGGAGAGATTGTTGTGAACAACAGGAAGAGAGAGGATTTGTTGCTCGAGCTGCGACAAAAAGGTTTCACGCTGTCATTTCCAAGCAAAACTAAAGGCTCTGATGTTGCAGCTACTGGGGAGGACTCACCGACGGAGACGGAAGAGATTGGGGAGGACTTGGAGGTTGTCAGAGGAGGAGTTAGAGCGGCAGATTATGTGTATCTTCTGTCTATGCCAATTGGATCCTTGACAATGGAGAAGGTTCAGGAGCTGTTGGCTGAGAAGAAAAGGCAAGAGAACACAGTCGAGGAATTGAGAAAGGAGACACCGAAGTCTTTGTGGATGAAAGATCTCGATGATTTTTTGAAGGCACTTGATGTATGTATTAAAAGATCCTCGATTTCTGAGCATGAATATACACTTCTCCTCTTCATATTTTGATACAGTTTTTTCTTGTCTTGCTTTCTGTCAATGCAGGAACAAGATAGGGAGGATGCGAAGACAGAGGAGGTCGTAGCAGGGGCCCATGCGACTAAGGCTTCTAGACAAGTAGGAAAGAACACAAGAAAGTATAACACCAAGAAGGCTAACGCAGAGCCCATTGCCGAGTCTGCTGCATCAGTTGGTGCTGTAACGGACATGGGTAGGCTACTAATACTGCTATACTCTTTTAAGGTGTGTTTGCTGGAAATGTCATGAAAATTTGCACCAAATTAGACTGATTAATCATGAACTTTCATGATCCTTGGTGCAAGAAAACGCATCCTAAATCTTCTTAAGTTGAGGATTTATTACACCAAGAAAGTATAACACCAAAAAGGCCAATGCAGTCTATCACTGAATCTGCTGCATCAGTTGGTGCTGAAATAGACATGGGTAGGCTTACTAATACTGTTGTTTATACCTTTTTGGTGTGATTGGTTGCACTAAATTTCAGGAAATATCATGAAATTGCATCAAGTTAGACTGATTAAGCATGAAATTGACATTTGGTGCAACCAAATGCACCCTTAAATCTTCTTACGAGTTGAAGTTTCACAGCGTCTGCATTTGGATGTACAGTGTTCAGATGCAACAAGTGGGTTGATTCAAACTACTAATCTGATGGGCCCCACCATTGACAGGAATGCCCCAAAAAGTATCCTAACCATTCATTGATCAATGGCCATACAACAAATGGAAGACTTGGAATTACATAATCAATTGTGTCAAAAGGGTCGTCAGAATATCAGATCATTGGATTAGATCTTACAATCTAGAATGCATCTCAGTTTTCATAGCTATAGGCATTTTTATTTTTATAAGTTACCTTGGTGTACGTTTTGCTGCAGGAGATCTTCAAGATGCGGTGAAACCGAAAGGGAGAAGATCACACCCCGAGAAAGTACCAGTCACAAAGGTGTGATGACCTAAATACCCCAATCCATCATTTCCAGCATCTCTCTTTTGCAGTAGGAGATTAATCCTGTCTTGGTTTGGTTCTTTCAACGGCAAAAGCCAGTCGTAATTGAGAGTGATGAAGACGATGAAGAGCTACTCGAGTTGAAAGAACGACTGGCTAAGTACAAAATTGATTCTCCCACTGATCAAACAGGTTAACTACAGTTCCATCCATCAGATTCCTTTTGGGCAGTCGCCACTTGTACGAGCTGTGTGCTGTCCATTGGGTGGGGCCTGCCGTTTTTATGGCCATGGTTTGATAAATGGCTGGCACCCAATGAACAGGCCAATCTTTACAGCAGGTTTCCTTATTAGGCAATCCTTGCTTCCTCTTTTATGCAGCAATGGAAACTGAGGTAGTATCTGAAGAAACAAAGAGGAAAGAGCCTAGCAAAAGAGGCGCTGTGAAAAAGCCTCCACCAATCTTAACGGAGATTTCAGATGATGACACCGAAAACAAGTCCATGCCAACCATACTAGAAGGGAAGAAGACTCAAGAAAATGGTGACAACGATGATGATGTGGATTTTGAGCCAGAAGTTCCCGTAGCTGCCCCAAAAGGAGAAAAGGGGCGAGGAAGGAAATCCGCAAATGGAAATACTAAAACCGCAGCAACATTGAGAAAGAGAGGCCCAGCTGCACAGAACAAGCTGGTTTTGGGCCAGAAACTGATAACAGAAGTGCTGAAACCAGTAGGAGATAAGGTGGCGAGTTCACCTCAGAAGAAGGTAAGGAAGATAAGAGCCTCGCCATGCAACAAGAAGAGTGGTTCTGTACTGGGCCGAATCAACAATAACAAGAAAGTTGCGGAAAGTTCTCCTGAATTGGGCTACTCTTCCCCTTCATGTGCCAGTCTTGAAGAGGGAAGCGACGTCCTTGTTCGGCGGGCCAGACCACAGAGGGTGAATCAGGGGCCTGCAAATTATGTGTTGAGTGATTCTGAGAGTGCAGAGGCTGATGCCGCCACTGATTCTGATTTCGACGGGGATGAAGATTCTGAGTAGTCAGCGAATTGTTTGAATGGATGAAATTCAAATCCAACGGCTTCTTGGAATCTAACTGGAACTAATGTGGGAGGAACTTGTTGTGTGCCCTCGACCGTTAGCTTTGTCACAGAAATTTAAAATTGATGCGCCACTGAAACGTGTGCTCCGGTGTATGATGTTGATTAGTGCTGGTGTGCATTCACTTGGACGCTTGGAATCATCCAATGGGTGCAATTTATGCAAGGTGGCCCATCAATGGTTTCTCCCTGCGGGGACCTGTAATATCAATCATTGTGTCATTTCCCAAGAATCTCACATCATCATGGGTGATCCCATCCATCGATTCTTGTCCTCAGCTAAATGTTGACCGTTGCTATATTTCTTTTCTTGACTTTCTATTCACAGGGCCCACCAATCGAAGGGATAACATGAAAAATTCCACGGTAGGGACCACGACAACGTTAAGGACAACCGAGCAATTGGCGTAAATTTTCAGTGATCTTGCTGATCGCTCCACCCTGGATAGACCATGGTTGGTAGATCTTCCGCATGAGGTGGAGCTATAAGTATCGGAATCTGGTGGACCCATCTCAACGGTGCACCGGGCGGGTGATATGCGTATTAGACAATCCAATCCATTCATCCGATCAACGACGGTGGAATGAAAACAGTTAACGGTGAAATATGCAGTGGTTTGAAGTGCAGAAAAAAAAAAAGTAGGATTGTTGAAACGTGTATCCTGGGAGATTGCCCCCGTGGATCCCATCAGAAAAAGAATCTATATCCCACCTGTTCGAACTCACGGCTGGATCCACATTTTTGGATTGTGGGTCCCCTAAATCGATGGCACCTATCTCTTCCATGTCCTACCATCTGTGCAGCAATGACACTCACGCTTCTTCCCATGTTCATCATCATAGGAACATTTGTTCGGCCGGTGGCAGGTGAGATGACAGTCTGGGAGACGTCTCTCTCGTATTTCCTTCTCACTCTTAATTCATCTTATAGGTAGGCATGTCTTTATGTGAAATTTCTTGTGAAATTTCTAATAAGAGTGGTAGTAGGAGAGATGTAAGCTTTATATTTTTGTTTCTCTAACAATGTATGTAGCAAATTCTGATAATCACAAATCTGGTTAGTCATATGTTATCATTTGTCATTTCATAGTAAAGAAAGCTTGTGATAGCATGTTTTTTAAATCATACATAAAGAACATACCTATTTTCTAATGTAATCTTAATGTCCTTAGTAAATTCATAAGAAATATAAATATCGCATAATTCCTTGGACAAAGTATTAATAATATAATGTTTATAGTTTTGATATTTCTAAATTAATTTTTGTTGGTCCATGGAGACGAATCATGTCAGTATGAGAGCCCTTCATGCCAATAGGTGGGGCTTTCAAAAGGAAAAGCAGGATGGAGACGCCACTACCGGAAAAGCTTGACGGGGCCAACCGAGTTATGGATCAGGGTGTTATTTGGTTTTATCCTTACCTCCTTACCTAATGAACGGGCTGGATGACATATAATCACCATAGAGTGCACATAGAAGATTTCAATGGTGGGCGTCTCTCTGTATCCCACTGATCCCTATCATGTGGTCCAGTTGAATTTTTGATCGGCATAGTTTGGTCCGTAACACCCTCATATGAGCTGAGTGCATATGATGGACGAAGTGGATGTCACACACATAACGGTGGGCCTTACAGAGCCTTTTGTTTCGCAGGCTCCGTCAGCTGTGGAGATGTGGTTGGAGGTGCAGAAAGTTGGCCTATGTGGACGACGAATTTGGACCGTAAACAGTTTCTGTTTAACTGTCACTGATTAGGCCCAAAATGTTAGGGATGGCCTATGCTGCTGGTTTAGTTAAGTTTTCTCAAACGCGCATTCCGGGCATCCATCGTTACTTTAATTTCCTAACGAACCAACCGAACACCTTGTCGCCGAAAGCGGATTGCCTGCGCCCCCGACATGCCCAAGCTCTGTAGGTCCACCGTTATGTATATGCTTTATCCCCACCGTCCATTCATTTTGCCAGCAGATCCAAGGCTCAAGTGTACCAGACCACATAAGACAATGGGTATTGAACGCCCACCGTTGGAAGCTTCTTGGTGGGCAGCGTGATTTTTTATTTGCCAGTAAACGGAAGCGTATTGGCACACACCACCGACTAAGCTGGTGTGTTGATGTCACCAAGTTCTGTGGGTACCATCGCAAGGTATGGGTTATATCCAAACCGTCCATCCATCTGACAAACTCGGTTTAACGCTTTAGCTGAAAATAAGACAGATCCAAAGATTAAGTGAACCACACTGCAAAAAGAAGTGAGGGATTGAAAGTCTATCATTGAAATCTTTTTGGGGTTACAAAAGTTTTGGATCAGTATGGTATTTGTTTTTCCTCTTCATCCAGGTCTGTGTGACCTTATGAATAGGTTGAATGGAAAATAATTTTTAAGGTGGGCCCTACAAATATTTTAACGGTTAGAATCATTGTCCCACTTTGGATATTATTCATTATTGGGCTCATGCATTAAAATAATCTTGATAAATAGATAACTATATGGATACGATAAAAATATCATTGTGGGGCCATGTAACTTTAATCTTCTCTGAACCGTACAACTTGGAGCACAGCAGGAGTGTCTGAGATCGTCTTCACACGACACGTACTTACCCCAGTCCGGTCAGTGGTGCGTGGTACATAAGCCAATCGGCTTCGCAAATAAAACATAATGGTTGGTATCATTGTCTCACTACTTTCTATTTTCTGTGGTGCAGCTCACTTGAGCTTTGAATTTGCCTTATTTCTTGGGATATGTCTTGAAATGATCTTTGAGAATCGAGGGATAGTGTGGTTATAACACGTGTATCAATGAGGGGCTATATAACTTGGTGAGGTTGACACACCATCGAGGGCACACCACACAATTGATAGATTGCAAACTCTCCATATATTCCATTGAAAATGTCTAATATAAATATATGTGCACTAGCCTATAATCGTTAGTGTAGTACGACATAGTACAATGCAGTATAGTGACTATTCATGGTATGTACAATTAGCAAGATTTCCAAAATCCTAACCAACATTCATTGTGATCGTGGATGTGCCATTACGCTCCCTCAAGCTGACCGAGTGGGAACAAATGGTGAGCTTGGTAAGAAAAAGATGAAAGCGACCGGAGGATAGTCTCTTGGTGAATAGGTCTGTTGGGTTATTGACGGTGGAGACATAACGAACCCGAAGAAGATTCCGCAAGACTTTCTATCGAACGAAATGATAGCCGACCTCAATGTGTTTTGTGCGAGCATGAAAGACCGGGTTGGCTGCGAGAGAAAGTGCACCAAGGTTGTTACGGTACAGAATTGGAGAAGTCACAAAAAAAACATGTATGTCCAGAAGAATTGATTGGACTCATAGGATTTCTGCAGTTGTGTGAGCAAGGGCTTTATACTCTGCCTCCGTAGAGGAGCGTATAACGGTAGGTTGTTTTTTTGCGAACCAGGAAATAACATTAGGACCCAGAAATAGATAATACCCTGTCATAGAGCAGCGGTCGTTGGGATTTCCTGCCCAGTCAGCATCATAGTAGGCATGGAAGCTAATTTGGGAGGAGGCCCGAGTGAATGTAAGGCCATGATGAAGAGTGCCTTTCAAATATTTTAGGATCCTTTTGACGGCCATCCAGTGAGCAGTGGTGAGAGAATGCATAAATTGGGCTATCGGATTAACAGAGAAAGCAATATCTGGGCGAGTCATGGAGAGATATTGCAGGCTACCAACAATACTCCGAAATTTTGTTTCGTCTGGTAAAGGTTCACCCTCATGTCTGGAGGGTTTGGAACCAGTGGCAATGGGTGTTTTCACTGGTTTTGCTTCATGCATGTTAGAGCGAACGAGTAGGTCGGTGATGTACTTAGTTTGATGTAGAGTTATGGAATTTTGTGAGTGAGATACTTGAATACCCAAGAAGTAAGACAAGGGTCTGAGATCCCTCATAATGAAATGAGTGCTCATTTGGGAGATAAGACTGGAGATGTCCTTGGGGCAGTTCCCTGTAATAATCATGTCATCAACGTAAATGAGCACTAAAGTAATGAAACCATTCCTCTTGCGGATAAATAAAGAGGTGTTCGCGGACGAGGACACAAAGTGAGTGTCTGTCAAATTTTGCGTCAGGCGATGAAACCAGGCCCGTGGCACTTGTTTGAGTCCATAGAGGGCTTTATGTAAACGGCAAACGTAGTGAGGATATTGAGGATCCATAAAGCCGGGAGACTGAGTCATGTAAACCTCCTCCTGCAGGTGCCCATGTAGAAACGCATTTTGGACATCGAGTTGCTAGATGTGCCATTGGAATTGAATTGCCAATGAGAGAACAAGACGAATGGTAGTTGGTTTGACCACTGGGTTGAAAGTGTCTGTGTAGTCAATTCTAGGTTGCTGATGATAGCCTTTTGCGACGAGGCGTGCTTTATAACGCTCGATAGAACCGTCAGATTTTTGCTTGATTTTGTACACCCAACGACACCCAACAATGTTTTGTCCAGTTATTGGGGGAACCAAGGACCAAGTTCCAGTTTGTATGAGGGCATAAATCTCTCTACCCATTGCATTGCGCCATTTTGCTACCTTTGAAGCATGAGGATGAAGGTTCGGTGGGGAGAGTGGTAGTAATGAGGGCATATTTGGGGTTGGGTTTGTGGGTGCCGGCTTTGAGACGAGTAACCATGGGATGAGACATATGAGATGATGGTGTTGGCAGTAAGGTGGGTGGGGGGGTAGATGCATGTGTAGGCGTATGTAAGGTAATGATGGAGGAGATGGTGCTAATGGAGAAAGAACCACCAGATTTGGTGGTGGTGGTTGCAGGATGTAAGAATTACATGGAAAAAGGGATTCATCAAAGACAACATGCCTTGAAATACAAGTGTGACTAGTGGGGACATGAAGGCATTTATACCATTTGTGTTGCTGACTATAACCAATGAAGACGCATTTGGGATGTGCGAAATTTCAATTTGTGTTTATTGTATGGTCGTAAGTAAGGGTAGCAGGTACAGCCAAAAGTACGAAGGATGGTGCAGTCAGGCTTCTGATGAAAGAGCTTTTGCCACAGAGAGATGTGATTAAGGACACTCAAGGAAAAACGATTAATTAGAAACACAGTTGTTTGAAATGCCTCATCCCAAAAGGTATGTGGTAGATGAGCATGAGCAAGCAGAGAAAGACCCATTTCAACAATGTATTGGTGCTTACGCTCAACTACCCCATTTTGTTTGGGGGTTTGAGGACACATCAACCTATGAGAAATGTCACGTAGAGATAGCAAGGTCTTAAATTGAGAACTTGTAAATTCACCCCCGCCGTCGATCTGAATGACTTTAATCTTAGTATTGAGACGATTTTCAACATGCCCTTTGAAATGAAGAAAGGAATCAAATACTTGAGATTTAAGATGTAGGAGGAAAAATCAGCAGAATTTACTGTAATCATCAACAATAGAGAGATGGTATCGAAATCCATTATTAGAGACAATCGGGGATGGTCCCCGAACATCACAGTGTAAGAGTTCTAAAGGAAAAGATGAAATAGAAGGGCAGACGTGAACTCTTTCCAAGTTGGCACGAGTGGCAGACCGAATTGTGCTGAGAGGAGCCTTTGAAGGGAAGGGCTTTGACAGAGAGGAGATGTTGCAACGTATGTTTGGCGGGATGACCCAAGCGAGCATGCCATTATGTAGGAGAGATACGTTCACCAACAAATGCTTGAAGAGACAAGACGAGAGAGGGACTCCGATTTATTGGGATGGTTTATAGACCATTTTTACTCCGGCCTTGAAATAAGATATTCCCCGTGCGCATGTCCTTGACATAAAAGAAATCAAGATGAAATTCAAAAAAACAATTGTGATTAGTGCTAAACTGATGGATAAAGAGAAGATTTTTTGAAATTTCAGGGACATGAAGAACATTGCATAGAGGAAAGGTGTTAGTAAGGGTAGAAAGAAGGGAAGAACCTTGATATGAGATGGGGAGGGCAACACCATTACCGACGGCAACACGATTAAGGCCAGTGTAGTGAGATTGGAGAGATAGGTTGGAGAGATCATGGGTGAGATGTTGGTTTGCACCAGTATCCGGGTACCATACATCATCAGTTGGGGGCAGAAATAGAAGCATGAAGGGCATTGCGAGAGCAAGGAGGGTCCCTTCCTTGGTAGGCATGATTCATACAATGATAACAGTCCAAAGCAGTATGACCAACTCTAGTGCAAATCTAGCACGTCGGACGACCGTTGGCGGACAAGGGGTGGAAGTGTCCTCGACGAGGACTGCCTTGGGCATGGCGTCCTCTCCCACGAAAGAGTCCTCGGGAAAATGTTCCTCTGCCAAAGGAAAAGCCGCGTGGAGGCTGATTGTTGGTACGGGTAGCGACGAAGGTTGTGGGTGTGTCAGTGTTGGAGGTTGATAAGCGAAGCTCCTCTGTGATAAGAGCGTCATAAAGCTCCATCATGATGATGGGGGGTTTCTGATGCGAGACAGAAGTAACAAATGACTCATACTCAGGGCCAAGGCATTCTATAATGTAGGTGATGAGTTCAAAATTGTCGACTGGTTTACCTATTGCCGCAAGTTTGTCTGCAGTTGTCTTGAATTTCTGCAGATATTCGATGGTGGGAGTAGAGCCCTTTTTTGTCATTTGCAGTTGCCGACGAAAGCGCATGACTTGAGCATGAGACTGTGATAAGAAAAGTTGTTCGAGCGCGGTCCAGACTGTCTGAGAGGAAGATAAATCGACAACTTGAGCTAGGATGCCTTCCGTTAATGTAGCATTGATCCAACTGCGTAGTATTTGATCTTGCTTGAACCAAGTAATATAATCTGCATTGAGTACTTTGCTAGAGGTAGAATCATCCTTGGAATAGAGGATATACTCAGGAGGACATAGATCTGAACCATCAACAAGGCCGAATAGATCGTTACTTTTAAGAATATGAAAAAATTGAGATTTTCAGAGGAGGTAATTGTCAGAATCCAATTTGATGCTCACTAACTGAGCAATATTTGGGAAGGTATACGAAACAACCATGGAGAAGGAATGAGGACAATGAGTAACGTCAATACGGAGAGTTAGTGCGCACGGTGGTTGTTGAGATAGAAGGAGAATCCTCTTGGCGCGACCGGGATTTGAGAAGAATCAAGGTGGACAACGCCGATCGATTCGTGCGGATACGCTAGACACGTTTCCAAGAGAGAGAGAGAGAGAGAGAGAGAGAATATGATCTTTGGGCAAAGAAAGGGTATCGAATCCTAATCCCAGGATTAGGAAAGGGAGTCGTATCCCTCTATGGCTTTGATACCATGATAGATGGCAAACTCCCCATATTTATTCCATTGAAAATGTTAGTATAAATACATGTGCACTAGCTTATAATCGATAGTGTAGTACAACGTAGTACAACATAGTACAATTACTATCTATGGAATGTACAATCAACAAGATTTCGAAAATCCTAACCAACATCCATCGTGACCGTGGATGCGCTATTAGCAATCAACGCATGCTTACAATAGAGACCAGATACTCTGGCAGAGTGTGATGGATTATACTCGGGCACTTCCAAAAAATTACTAACTTCACTACCATCTATTCCTTGAACTGTTCAAATTATGTGTTCCAGTTTAAATGTAGCATGAATAAAAAAGATTGTCTGACTACCTGACTATAGCATCGGACGACATTTATTGAACGGTTAAAAATGAAATATATCTAGTGGTCCTGTTTCAACAAACAAGTGTCTACGAATCAGAGGTAGAGATTGTTCGACACATCTTATTTGATGTCCGCAACTTAGAAACAATGGTTCCCACGACTTCGTCGATTAAAATCTCAGTGCCTGCGTATCAACCGTCATACCCTGCCAGAGTGTCAAATAAAACCCCCCTTCCCAACCCCAGAACCAAATCTCCTTGCTACGAGCTTAAGCCCCTCTGCGGCGGGTCGGTGAGAGCGAAGAAAAACGCAGCCCAAATCCTAGAAATTCTTCGCTTCGTCGGTAATTCTCTCTCCCCTAGATTTCCAATCAAATGATTCTGCAATTTCTAATTTATATTGTTTTTTGGATCGTATTTCTCAATTCTACGTTAATTCGATATCGATTCTAGGTCGATTCGATCTCTGAAGGTGGGTTTGATCGGGTAACTGATTAGATCTTGATTTCACCACATCTGAATCTGCAGTTTTCATCCCTCCATCTTCTATACATTAGATCGATTTCTTCTTTAAGAGCCTTGCAATTTCATTATCATTTTCATACAAGAAATTAGGTATTTGAAGGACTCTTTTCTTTTTATCTTTTGAGATATGAAGACTACCCGCCTTTTCATTATGTGTTTCTCTGATGTAGTCTCTCTCTGTTATTGTATTTATTTTTATTTTTATTTTTTTGTGTTTGAGATCTGTAGCATTATTCGGCATGGGTAGGTGAGTTTTTTGGAAATATTTTTAGTGTGTGTTTGGGTATAATACCAGTCGAATTGCGATATATATTGCAATAAAGTGTAAATGACCAATTTGGAACTGCCTTTTGTGGCATTAATGGGAAGGGTCTGCAGTCCAGATTGCAATTGTGCTTCTTTCAAGTTGGACTTGAGAGGGATGTAATGTCTCTGGCTAAATAGTGCAGCTGGTCATGATGCCGGTGCAGCAGGTTATGGACTTGCAGTTACCAAGAGCCATATCCAAAAAGCCTCTTAAACAAGAATTTTTTTTTTTAAAAAAAATTTTTTATAGATAGAAGTTGTGATTGTGAAGTTGGTTTCCTCACCTTTTTATGTTGTTGTCATATTTTTGGGGCATGAGTCACCAATTGGAACTGGCTCAGGCTGATACTATGTTTCACTTGACCGTTGTTGCAAAGTTCATATTAACAATTTGGATTTATTTTTTTTTCCTGAAAGGTGACGATCTTTTTTCAAAGGCCCCAAGGGCAAAAAGCTCTACAAAAACAAAACAAAGCAAAGAATAACCCCAAAAATCAACAAGCCCCTCCATTACAAGATATTTTACCCTCTTAAAAAATCCAAAGGGGATCCTCTCCAGTTCCAAAAACACTGGTTGTTCCTCTCTCCTCAAAGGACCCAAAGGCCGGCCAACAAGGCACACCACCTCACTGTTCCTTTCTTCCCGGACCCGTCTCCGTGCCATGCAAAGAAGAAGCCTTTAATGGTCCCTGGCATCACCAAAGACACTTTAAATGTGTTGAAGAAACCTTCCCACATGGATTTAATGAAGGGGGCAACGAATAAATAGATGGTTAACTGATTCGGTGTCATGTATGCACATAATGCCTAATATTGGCCAATCTATTCCGAAGGTTATCATGATAATTTCAGATATTGCTTCTATACAGTCCAGCATGCGAACATTTCAGTTTTTCGCTTGCAACTTGGTGTTTGGATGGCGGATTCAGGTGATATATAGCTTGTTGGAAAGGGAGGCCGATGGGCTAACTAATGGTTATGGTTTGAGGGGAAAATTCCTAGGGGTTATGGAGATTTGGGTCAACAACTTAGGTCAAATTCTGGTTCTGCAACTGTCAATCGATCCTGCATGCTGTCCTGTATTTCGATCATAACATTGCACTTGCGAATTGGATTGAGCTGAACTTTGGCCCATTGGAAAGGTAATTGATGGGCTCCAAGGTGGACCTATAGATCACAAGTTTTGGACATTGAGAATCGAAGAAATTAAGGCTCAAAGCTGGCCCTTAATTTGTCCTCGGACATTGAAAACTTTTCCAACATCCACAACTACTTTTCTTGTTTCCTTCCTGTCATGGGGAAATATTTTTTCCGTGTCCTGTGGATTTAATAAAAAAGTTTGTGGGGCCCAACCTTGGGTTAGGCTGGGTCCCACATCTATTGATTTTCAGGCTAGTTAGCCTGAGCACTCTGTTGAGTGGGGTGTCTACTGTCTATAGATCTTCAATTTCGTTAGGTGCAGCTACTATTCTTTTGGATTCACATTTCATTAAGGGTGACTGCATGCCCAGTTATGAGTGGTTTTTTAGCAGTTAATTTATAAACATGATCACCAGTTAAGAGTATGTGCCCCCCCCCCCCCCCCCCGACATCCCAACTAATACTGGCTGTCCACACCATCTAATCAAGTTAAATTAAGCTAGCTCTTGATTTCAATATTTTCACAAAGATAGGTCCAATTAGGAAAAACCCTCATCCAATGTTGTCAAACCGCATATGCGGTTCTGTGCAATCGGATATGCTTGTGCGCATATGCGATCGCACAATCACATATGCGGTCACATAATTTTTTATTTTTTTAAAAACAAAAAAATTAGGAGAAAAATTGAAAAAAAAAATGTAGAAAAATATAAGAACTTAGGAGAAGCTTCCCACTAATATAGTAATTTTACATATATAAAGTTAGTTTGTGACTTGTTAGAAAAATGAATGAAGTACATCAAATTCAACATTCAACAATATAGTTAAGTAACAAAACAATCAATAAGCTATTTATTGTACAAATACAATTTTGAAGTTACATCTTAATGTTTATTATTTATACATTATAACACTAACACTACTTACAAGTTAGAATTTACAACTTAGTTACACTAACACTAAGTTACATTCAACAATATACTTACACAACTTATAGTTACAAAGTTACACTACTTAGGAAAGTTTGATTTTTTGCAAAAATAAAAAATAAACAAACAAAATAATTTAACAACAGTTGGCAGATATGCGATCGCATATCCTTGCACATTTGGCATATGCGATGATGGCATATGTGATATGCATATGGGAATTCGCATATGTGAATATGTGGTCGCATTTAACAACGTTGCCCGATCGTATATGCGAATATGTGGTCGCATTTAACAACATTGCCCTCATCTTAAGTTCAACCTTCCACTGAAAAACCCATTAAAACCCTCGAAAAAAAAAAAAAAATCACAAAAGCATTGAGGGGTGAGGCACTCAGCCTTACCCAAGCTTGGGCCCCACCCCCTTCATTTTTTACAGCATATGCATGTGGAAGTCTAATTTCTGCGCCTTGCATTTTCTGGTTTTTGGTGGTTCAGACCCGTAGATATCCAAAATTTCCCTAGGTGCAGTACTCTTTTTCAGAATTCCAGTGTTTTAAACCTTTTCAGCTCATTAAACCATCCTAGGTGGCAATTTCATCACTAATCGTGCCACGTGTCCCCTCTCTTAGAAATACTCCTTTAGATCACCCAATTTACTAAAAACCCAACCCAAAGCGAATAAATATAGATTCCCTCAAAGGAAAGGGTCTTTGGCCCTTGTTCCGTCCTCTCTTTCACCCACTTCTACTTTGATAAACCATTCACCTCCTTGGAGAAATCCCTGCAATACAAAGCAATGTGTTTTGTATCCGTTGCAATACAACCGTAAAGGCCGATACGTATAGGTAACAGCCGTGACCGTGTAACAATATGGGGGTGAAATGAGGCAGTTGGTTTTTTGGGACCATATTGGCCGTTATGGGGCATGACGACCATTACCCCCGTAAAGGTCGAAAAACGATTATATATATATTTTAATTTTTCCTCAAATTTTCAATTTTCTCATTCTAAAAACTTTTCTAGATTATTTTACGGCAGATTTCTACCACACTTAGTATAGTTTTTGGGATCAAAACCATAGATTGAAGCGATTTGGGTGAATAGAAGCTCCGAGGGCCATTTTTTTTCAAAAAACTGGTATTTATGCTTTGTTTTTTTTCCCGATTTTTAGTTCTAATGCTTGATTGTAATGTGTAAATATTAGAGACACAATCATGTTTATAAATTCACCAGACAACTAGATACAACACTCTTACCAAAGAGTGGATCGTTACACTATCATAAACATATTTTTTTAAAAACAAATATGTATTTGGAATATTTACATTATTTTGGATTTTCTAAAGATTTTGTCAGAATTTTTGGAGCTTTTATTTATCAACCGTTACGGGTGTTAACCATTACGGCCACCGTTATCGTTATGGAATACCTTGATACAAAGAGAAAACCAGAGGAGAAAAGTTATAAAGGAGAACCGTACAAGGGTTTAAGAACTCTTGAACGAGATCAAACAAGGAGATCCCCTTTGCACTTGTGGGTGAGCAACGACCCCGGTAACTGTTGTTAGGTGAGAATTCTTTTCATCTTTCTTCAAATCTCTTGCTTGTAAGGTGGTACCCCAACGAGTCAAGACCCTTTGGTCAAACCTAGTGAGAACAGCATCGAAGACGAGTTTTCGGCACTTAACATGTTGTATTTAGTACTTCTATTTGCACTTTTTATTTCATTTTATTCTTCATATATCTAAAATTCTATTTTAAGAACTTATTCATAAAGAAGGGAAATAAAGAAAAGAGAGAAAAAAAAAACTCTATTCTAGGAACTTCATCCCCTAGTAGTAGAGCATGTGTGCAAACACGTGTGAAGATGGATGTGTTGATTTGGAGTTCGGCCATGTGGTATGTGTGAGATTTGTGGGCATGCTAGAACTAATTCGTGGTCCAATTAAAACCGAACGCCACTTATCCCTGGTGTTGCGATAGAGCGGTGCATGATCGAATGGTCGAGAGACCAATTGTCTATTCTACCAACTGTCAAGTGTCCTAATCAGGCGATTTGCGGAGGTCGAGACTTTTCCTCCAATGAGTTCTTTTTGCCTTGGAAACCAAGGACTTTCGAAGGTGCAACAATTGTTTAGTCAAACGAAAATCGAGGATGGAGGTGGAAAAGTGAAACGTACTACTAAGACGGGATCACTGATCTGGCTGAGAGCAACGGGGTGCTTAATCGAGCAGGGTGCTGATGACTAAGGAATGGGCAATGTTGAGGTTACAAACTACTATCGACTTAGTGTATGAGCGTAGGTGAATGATTCCTAAGACTACGATCTTCCTTCAGATTAAGTATGCCGGCGCAGATGGAAGGGAATTAGAGCTACTGGTTATGACTAAGTTGGTCCGGCGTAGAGCAGGGACGGATTGAGCTACTCGTAGAAACTCAGGGTTCTCCGCTGATGAGCTGTGGAGATGATAAGTGTCCCGAGGGACTGGATAAGTAGTGTTACGTTGGATTGATTTATTGTTGATATGTTGTTGAGTTTTGGATTGATTCGGGGATCATCTGCTTCGTACTCTCCTTTGCTATTTATAGACTCTCTGATGATGTCATGAGAATAACCATTACTTATGTGGCGACATCGCATATTGCCAACTGTAAAGTGATGGTTGCCTTTACCCAATCATGTCTTGCCTTTCAAATGCGTCCTTATTATGATAATAGGCTATCGAACGTGCCTCGATGCTGACATAACTCTAACTGTTAGTTGTCCTTATCTAGAGATTACCTAAGCGCCACGACTTCTCAAAATTTTGCTCATTAATGAGCTATTCTCTGTATATTTGGTGCACGTCACGAAGATACCGTGCTTGCCATGTGGTTGCCTCTATGCCATTGTTGCCATATCTTGTCCAAATAGGATGCCCCACACTTTCCTTCTCTATCACTAAGACCCTTGCCCCTAATTTTTGGGAATCATGACCATTCATTGGAATTTTATATAATTATAAAATTTTAAAATTTAAAATTTAAAAAAAAAAAACGTAAAAACTTAAATCCTTATATTTAGGGGAGCCTGATTCCGTTTCTCTATGGTGTTATGTGAATTGTAATTGTAAGATTCAGATCATATTGTAAGGGTGTATGATTTAAATTGTACACCCAAATCGTAGTTGGATCTGAATTCTACAATTCGAGTCATAAATCGTATGACTCGATTACGTGCATAATTCATTGGAAAAAATTGGTGAAAAAATGATTTTTTAATTGTTCTTTTCCTTTTCTATTACCCTTCTGATTTTAAAAGTCTTGTAAGACCCACCCACATTAAAAGAAGCCCCTTTTTGTTTCTTTTAAGAGGAGTCTTTTGGCTTAAAAACCTAGAGGAAAGAATTCAACAATCTTTTTCATCAGTCAACAAAATCGAACTTCATTTTCACTAGAGATTCTACATTAGAATTGATACAAAATACATCAAATACACTTTTAAATTCTTTTCTCTTTCCTTTGTTCCCTTTTTAGGGTAATTAAATTATTTTCTCTCTCTTGCATTCAACATTTCCAAGAATGCAGACAATTTATTAGCACGGATGGTTCATCCGCATATATAAAAGTGGGTCAAATGTTGATGGAGAGGACAGAAATTATTTTGGTTATCATGTGCAGCATACTGCGTAGATGTTATGCTTGCGGACATTGGTAAATCATTAATTCATGCAGAGATCGTGGAAAAGGCAATGGGTATAACTGTGTGCAGCTACAAGCATTGTTGGGTTGTGAATTTGATGTGAAAGCATACAAGAGGCGAGTGGACTAGATTGGTTGTGACATTATTCGCTACAAGTTATTTAATACTAAAGAGCATACATGAGCACAGTCTTGGTCAACCTAACTCCAAATTTTCAATATTATGAGAACTTCCATTTGGATTTGGAAATAAAAACAGGCTTATATGATTGTATTGAAAGAATGATTTTAGATTCAAGGTAGAGAGTCATTATCAATGAGCAAATGGACAAGTTTAAAAGGGCTTTTGGCTTATTTGGAAGAGGAACCACAAAAGTTAACAAGAACAACAAAGCAATCCTGTAACTTGTGAAACATTTTGCTTGTTAATTGTTAGTTGACTTTGACTAGTGAAATGTCTATTTTGATTTTCAAGTTATTTAGTTCACAAGTTCTTTATGTTATATGATATAGGTTTATGGTGAGAGAGTTATGACGATGAGAGAAGAATTGCAAAAGTGAATCATTTGTACTTCGAGTCTAACATATAGTGTTACTAGTGAGCACAACTAGAGCACCTTTGAGCGAGTGAAAAATTATTGAACTTATCTCATGAATGTCATTGTTAATTGTTTATATACTTAATTAATAATTATTTTTTTAAAGGAAACGATATTTTATCAAGAGGCGCTGATATGGTGAAACAAGCTACAAACCAAGTGAAAGGGAAAAAATTGAACCCTTAAAGGGATTTAATGCACGAGGCTCATTCCGTTACATACAGCTTGACCCTACTGAAAACCTCCATCGCCGATCTGCCAGTATTATGAAAGCATTTTCCATTCATTTCCCCCCAAATTGCCCGAAGGGAAGCTAGCAAGAACATTTTCCAAATAATTCTTTCTTCCCAAGCCCAACACTATGCCAAGCCAATTGACCTCAGCATCACCTACAACGTGTTGAACATCCTGAAAAGTTTGACTCACACCTCTCAAGCGAATGGAAAATGCATAAAATGATGATCAACTAATTCGGCATCCCCCATGCACATCATGCAAATGCTGGGGATCACCATTAACCTTTTTAGAGGTTGTCAATAGTTTTTTTTTAAAAAAAACTCATTCTTCCTCAATGTTTCCTTTCTTTTTTTGTTCGATTTGATTGATTCTAAAAAAATAGGTTCAATTTAATTGATTCGAGAAACGGTATGATTCCTGAGTGGAAATAGAATGCATTGCCTATATATTTTATTTTTGCAGCCACCATCAACTTTTGTATGGGTCTGTTTGGTTAACCATGCATGTAAGCTTTATTCAGGTATGGGATCTCTTAGCTTTCACTAACGCTTACTCTGGCTATGGGACCCGATGTTCTTGATCCTTCATGATCAATTTAGCAAAAGTAATCTTACTGTTGCATGAAAGCATTAAACATATTAACCAAAGTACAGCAGTATTCTGACTGCAGTGGCCTTGTGCCGTAGTATGTGGTCGAGTCAGAGTAGGACTTCCAGCAACTCCAATTCAGTACTAGCATTGCCTGTTATTATAATGGTTTGATGATTAGAGAAAGCCAGTAGGAAAGTCTCATCAATTTTATTTGTCAAAACAAGTGTCTTCTATGTTTTGGAAACAGCAGTGATCACTCCATTCTTTTCTGAAAATGAACTCATGCAGTGACAAAAAATGCTATTGTATTTTGACATTCAATTTGGTGTGGGATCACATTTTCATCATGATGCAATCAAGCAGTTGTTTTCTATTGGTGAATGCCATTGGTTTTAGGGAGCTGATCGTGTAGCTTTCTTAAGGTGCCTGAAATATATGTTGTTGGATCAGTAGCCCTTGATTTTCATGGAAAGGCAATATCATCAAACTATTTAGGTAACTAATCGAAATTCAATCCTCTGAATGACTGCTTTTGTATGGCTGAATTAAACTGAATTGTACTAACCCAATTTGATACTGTAGAAAATGACCAGAGAGGAGAGTGCGCCATTTTAGTTCATGAGCATGAGCAAACATTGATTGCAATTCCATGAGTTTCAAGATAACACCTTCAATTTGTGGTTTAGACTCCAATAATATGTGGATTTTGTGGCTAGGCCTGCTTTACATGGAATCAAATTATTGCAATGAATCCAATTGAAGCATTCAAGTACAGCCTACAAAAGAATAGTATTTTTAATTTGTTTAGTTTGGGCAGTGGTTTCTAATTGGCGCACTTGGAACACCATGTCGGCCAAGGCCATCATCGGAGCAGTGTTGGCATCCACTGCAATTGCATTTTCTCTGGACGCCTTGATCGCCGACAAAAAGATATTTGGAGGTGAGTTGTTGTAAATCTGCTTGAAATCACATTGCTGATTGACTTTAAGCTTTTGCGGCCTTCTCACATTTGTGTTAACTGAAACACCAGGTACAACTCCAAAAACTGTGTCTGACAAGGGATGGTGGGAAGAAACTGACAAGAAGTTTCAGGCATGGCCTCGCACAGCAGGACCTCCTGTTGTGATGAACCCTATCAGCCGCCAGAATTTCATTGTCAAGTCCCGTGAAGAATCTTGAAGGTCTCCCATTGTTAGCGCATGCTTGGGATTTTATGGCCTTGCTTTGCTTTTAGTTTTGAAAGTTGCCTGATTGATACTTTTTCAAGTACCTCATGTTCTGCTGGAAGGAACTTTCTTCAATTGAGATCATATAGGAGGGGGGGTGGAAATACTCTGCTGTGAACAGTAAATAGGAATTGGCAGCTGTTCGTCAAACTTGTTGTGATCTGAATAATTTGTTGGCTTTTAAAAAAAAGTTTCTTCCCTTCACTTTTCTTCCAACGACTTGTATATCCCATGGCTTCATAAGGCGTTGTTTGGATGTATCCCAAGCCACCATTGAAATGGTTAATGCATTTTCAAGTCGACATTGCATTGCATATTCGTCTGGCTGGCCCATTACTCCATACAGGTAGGGGTTGGGTCGCCCTTCAGCAATTCTTGACTATTTATCCGGTAGGTATCATGGTGGATGGGCAGTGGAGTGAAATACTCTCGTGAACCATCCACCAGCCATAGGCGGATGACTGGATGGTTGGGACCCTCCAATGAGGGTGTTCCAGCACCACATTCACATGAAGAATCTGTAAGGGATTTTCTCACCTGCTATCTGTCTTGAACTTAAAATGAGGCGTTTCAATCATTCTGATGGTATTGTTGACGAAAACTACCCTCGAAATTACTCAATCACACGAGAGCCACATTACTGGCAGGTCACATGGCTACAAAATCACATTAGAAACTAGAAGGATAGCCCCAGCTGCTCAATCCTGGATCTTGAAATAACACGGATTCTCTGAGCCAGTCTTCCAAATCAAAACTTCTCTGAGCTGGTACGTGTTCTCTGAACCAATACTATGAGAATGGGATGCATGGATTCCCCACCCTTTTCTGAAACAATAGGGACCATTCACTCCCCTGTTCTCTGAACCAATATGAGAATGGGATGCATGGATTTCCACCCTTTCCCAAAATCTTTAAGTGGCCATTCACTCGTGGACTCTCTACGTCAGATGATCCTCAAGTCTGTAGCAGTGATTTGATGACTTTTGAGCTGCGTCATCTCTGGATGGATACGCGGTGGACCCAAAACTAGCAGTGACAGAATCTTGATGGCCCAATTAGTTGTTTCGCATGTTGAACATGGATTGCTGTTCATGTCCGCTGATTTTCAGCAAATACCACATTTGAAGCCAATTCATGAATGGTTACCATGGCCTGATTCACCAAACTTTTAGGCCGTGGACCATCCCATTTAAGCAGCTCTAGAAACCCACTGTAACGGTGATTCAAATGTAGCCTTCTCCATAAGAGATCAAGATACGCTTATGCCTCTACACATGCAATTTACAACTTTCCACTGCCAAAATATCAAGTCCTTTTAAAAATGAATGGGAAGCTTTTGGAAAATATAACCATATCAATCATTCGAACTCTTCTTTTTTCTCTACATATTGATCACAGAAAACACTTCCATGGTCATCACAGGAAGAGTTGTACCAATCATGATCTAAATATAGAAACAAAACAAACAAAAAAGGGTAGAAATCTCTCAGTCAAAACAAACCGACCCACTCAAAATCATCCATTCCTCGTCCACTTATCAAACCCCAACTTCCAAACGCATGCAAAATATTGTTTATTCTTAGAGAAGCATCGTATACGGCCCACCATATGCAAACTTCACATACAGCTATTCTGCTAATAGAGTATAAATGGGAATGTTCCTAGCCACCATATGCAAACTTCATATCCAGGCCGCTGTTCTCTTCCTCTCTCCGTATTTCTCCCTTTTATCACTTGTTTTAATTTCAGGGATGAGTATTCCTCCCTTTTATCACTTGGGATGAGATGCATTAGCGTAGTAGCTCATGAGGATGGGAAAAATAAAAATAAAAATAAAAAAATCTGGGTGCTCCAGTGTACTCAAGATTTTCTGACTACATGGTCACAAGTATCAAAATGATAGACGTGAGATTGATGATCCACCTAGCGAGTGGCTTGCTTGATTTTTAGATTGGCATCACAAGAGTGGGTTCCACTATGAACAGACAAGTGCCGTGTTTTGGGCGCATGCAATATGCTCCCTTAAATCTAATAGAGCACAGACAATGTGCTCTATTAATCTAACTCACGCACACACTAAAAAAGTTAGCATCTTCCATAGAAGTTTTGCCAACATCTGATCATCAGTCACCTTAATGACTGGGGGGCACCAGACTTGGATCTGGTGCAGAATATCTGTAATGTGCACCCACATGCCAAAGTGTCATCTGCAAGGTAACAGAATCATGCATAAGGTGGCCCTACCATGAAAGATCATCTAGTTTAAGAACAAGAGAATATACTCATCAGGTGGGCCTGACCCTTATATCTTATCATCAGTTCTGTTGATTGCAACAGAGGATTGCCTGATGAGCAGAACAGCATAGTTTTCACACCAGGTGAGGCCTTCCTTTTGCATGGTTCAGACATACACATCACAGATTGGCAGGAAGATTAGGCTGTTCCATAATCATTTCTCGACACAAAAAAATGGCTGAATTTTTTACTTCATCTCGACCCAAAATGGCATATAGGATGTTAACGTGCTGTAGCCTATTGTCATGGCGAAAGTCATACATGAAAGGGACTAGTGAAAAATAATGTCTACATGAGAAGATAACTCCAAACAGCCAAAAAGCAGAGAATTAAAAAGTATAGTAGAATATGGATGAAGACAAGCAAGAGGATTCCAGCTGAGTACGAACGCGTGCATTTGAAGATCTCCAGGGGATCGAAAACAAAGAAACCATGAACCGACAACTGATGGAGTTCGCCATTTCTTTTCTTTTTTATATTGTTAAAAAAGAGAAAAAGCATGAAGGTATGTATTTTTAGGCCAGAGTGACGTCCAACTGACAGAAATTAGTGTGAATGTGTCAGAGCCATAACAGTTTAAGCATCCAGATGAACCCAGCACAGGACAGCATCTGCAGTATAGTATGCAAAAGGACATGGTCAGTCACCGGATCAGGTCAGGTGGCGTGACAAGGCAAGTCAATGAAACTTTTTTGAATGATGATGACAACGATGATGATAGGAGAGTTGTACATCCTCCAGTTCCTGGTAGGATCCATTGGATCAACAACCGGTAGGACCTTCCAATTTAGGATCATTTTTATTATGCCACATCCATGTCGGGGCCTCTTATAGAAAAAGCATTTCCTAAATTTTTCTGTTGTAAAAGCTGGAACTCAGGAAACATGATAAGTCTTGCATGTGGTTTCTCCGACAGAATCACCCAGCAAAATGACCAGGTTAAGTTTTGAGTAAGAGGAATCCTGCATTGACCATCCAGGTCTGTGAACTATGTTTTTTTGCATCAAACTCAAAGGTCGATTAAACAGAATTGCTACTTTTTATCTCCTGCAACAACTTATGCATTTCAGCTAAGGCCCAAAATCTAATGTACTAAATCCCTCAACAGAATCCTATGGTAGTTTAATAGTGGCCCACATGACGATAACAGAAGCTGTCCCTTGCAGAGAAGGTGTTCTGAGGTTCTCCATGCAATTTGGGATCCTTTATCTTCAGCAACATGTTTGCATCCTTCCTCTATTTCCTATCAATCAAATCTTCATTACTGATAATTTTAAAAATGGCCCACAATGCCTCCAATAGCTTCCTTTTTCTAAAGATTTTTTTTTTTTCTATTTTAAAGAAAGCACTTGCTCACTCCCTTGGGCAATCACACAACCTCAAGCTGTGAAAGTTAATAGTAAGGCAGTAATAGACTCCAAGGTTTTGCCAGTATCCAAACCCAATGGTGGGAAACAGTTGGATGGATTGAATCAAATTAGTTTTCCAAGGTTAGGCTGTTATGACCAAACCTAAATTTGCTCTACTGCAGAAAGAAGTCTCAGACTCTTCAAGTGTCTAAGACACGCATGCAAGCTGATAGTTCACTAATATAAAAGAGGCATTGATGTTCATATGACACTGAAATTCACCCTCAATCCTGATAAGATAAACCTTTTTCTTTTTAAATGATTGCACAATAAGATGCCAAGGACAAATGTTCTTTGTATCTTTCTGGCAAAAGGATGACAGGATATACTTCCATAAAACAATTTTACCTGGTTCATATTACAAAAACAGCAAACTACAAAAACGAACCTACTTAAAGTGCAGAAATTTCGAGTCAGAAATTTCTCAATTTATTAGCCTCATGGGAATTTTAAGCAATGTCTCCCTCTCTGGAAATGAGAGGGATAGGCACATGTAGAGTCTACAAGGAGAAGGGACATTTTCAGTGAGCTATTTGGTCTGTCAACATTGTGAAAAACCCCTTCAATTTTTTATTATTATTATTTATTTATTTTCTTCATTGGGCAAGCAGCCAAAAAGAAAAGCAAACAGAAACAAAAACAACACAAAAAAAAGGAAAAGAACTCGAAACAAGACCCAAAGACTGTACAGGACTAGCAACTGGACATCCCCAGCTGCGACAGGAACCAACACCCAACATTTGAAAGCCCAATCCCTAACAAAACCTGCTGCCCTGTCAGCAACTCTCCTTCCCGATTTGTTAGAGTTACAAAAACAGCGATTATTGCGCTCCAACCAGATGGCCAAAAACGAAGCCAAAAGCGCCAGTTTCCACTTCTTTCTGCCTAACCTTCCTCCGTGATCATAGTGCCAGGATAGAAACAGATCAAGGACCAAGGCGGGCATCACCCAGGAAACTGATGCCGCACTCCAGATGCCTGACCAGACCACTTGGGAGAACAAACGATGGAGAGATGATTCACACTCTTTTCTAGTGAGGAAGAGAGGACATCCATTGGGGATAATGAAGGATCTTTTTCGCAGGTTATCGATTGTCAAATTTCTGTTTCTTCAAGCTAGCCAGACAAATGCAGCGACCTTTGGGGGGGGGGGGGCTATGTAGAACCAAGCTAGCCGGACAAACGCAGCGACCTTTGGGGGTGCTCCATAGAACCAAGCTAGCCGGACAAACACAGCGACCTTTGGCGGGTCTCCGTAGAACCAGAGGAAAGAAGTATGGCAAGGACTCAAATCGACTGGCTCTCGAGATAACTTGGAGTATAGCGAATGGACTGAAAATTCCCCTTTCTTGGAATAGCTCCACTTCAAAGAGTCAGGCACTCCCACCATGTTCATTGCTCTGTAAGAGGGATAGCAATGGTAATAAATCTAGCAGCTCATGATCATACAAATCCCATCTACAGGAGGGAAGCTAGACCCCCCGTACTCATCATGGGAGAAGGAACGGTGATGCAGGACAACTAACCACTTGCTCTAAAAGCTCAAACTGATTGAGCATGGCGAATCAATCCCTTTATCTCATAGCTCAGGCCCCACATCCCAAGGGTTAGAACCTCAGCCAAACCCCCCTCGTGGGGCCCACCACACACGAGCCACCCGCCTCACACGGGCCACCCACCCCGAGTGTGCCCCTGCATCCCACGGGCCACCCCACTCGAGCCCGGTGTGAAAATACTCATGCATTAAAAGGAGTTCTTAGGGGGGGAGGGATCGCACCAAGGGTCATCTCATAAGCGAATTCTACTTCCCTCCCCTAGGACGAACTTGAATCTTTCAAAGACCTTGGGGGCCAAATTAGCTATGGACCTCCAAAGAAAGGAGGCCTTGTAAAGCAATGATTCTTCTTCTTCTTCTTTTTAAACAATGATGAAATTTCATTCGAAAAGGCCGAGGCCAAAAATTACAAATATACAGAAATATACAGCTACACCATAAGATTCATCCCTTAAAAACGAAGAAAGAAAACCAAAACTACACTTCTGCCCACTTCTTCACATTTTGAATGGCCAATCTAAAGATTCGCACTGCTCTTCACATTTTGTTTTTGAAGCATCGCTCATTTCTTTCCCACCATAAAGCCCAAAGAATTGCAAACAAGCCTAATCTCCACACCCTTTTCCCCAACTCCCCACCATGCCAGGCAATGACGAATTCCTCTACTGTGTTCGGGAAAACCCATAGAACCCCAAAGAACTAAAGAAAAAGATCCCAAACCTCCCTAGCAAATGCACATTCTTTGGCCCACTGCCCAATGGAATCAGTACCCTATTTAACAGCAACAACCCTTCTCTAAAGGGCTGAATCCTCAATTCCAAATCTCTAGGTCCTCTTACCCAACAAGGCTAGATTGACCTTAGACAAACTTCTTATACTAGCACCTCCCTCATTAAAAGGTCTACAAACCTCACTCCCCCTGGGGTGAGAAAAGGACAAATGCAGTTCATAATATCTGCCCAAATTGGGGTGAGAAAAGGACAAATGCATAAATAGATTATCTACAGTCTCCTTATCTTGCATGCATATACTACAAATATTTGGTAAGATCATAGCCCTCTTCCACAGATTGTCAATGGTGAGTACTCTCTTTCTACCAACAAACCACCCGAAGGCTGCCACCTTGGGAGGGACATTATAGTACCAAACAAATTGTGTACATCCCGCCTCTCTTTGTGGAGCTTTAACACAGACGAGGGAGTAAAAAGATTTTATTGAGAAACTGCCCGATTATCAACTTTCCAAACCAACTTATCCGAGTCAGGCAAGATAGGAACAAATAGATTAATGCGCTCGAGAAGGGCCACAAAATCATCAACTTCCTCACCACGAAGGAAACACCTATAAGGAGGCTCTCAAACCACCGCTCCTCCAATGCGAGAATAACAATTCGCCACCAAAATAAAGGGGTCCGAGGCTATGCAAAAGATGGAAAGATATTCATCTTTCAGTAAAGAGGAGTTTACCCACACATCTTCCCTCCATCTGGTTTTTTCGTCGTTTCCCAAAGAGAATCCCACCCCTGCCGAGAACGCCTCTTTCACGAAGGAAATTCCTTTCCACACGGTTGATGCTCGATACAACGACGACCCCCCCACCCAAAAAAATAATAATAATAATAATAATTTTTAAAAAAAAATGCAGAGCCATATTTTTCTTTCCAAAGAGCCCCCTCTTCCTCACCAATTCTCCAAATCAATTTCCCGAGCAAAGCAATATTCATGAGTTGAGATCTTTTATCCTTGCCCCAACCTCCTCATACGTTTTGCAAACCTAATCCCACGAAAGTAGATGAAACTTCTTTTTTTCACTTCAGCCCCTTGGCACAAGAAATCGCGCCTAAGCTTTTCAAGTCTTGAAGGAACGTGCGGCGGACATTTGAAAAGCGACATAAAGTAAAGAGGGAGATTGGATAAGGCTCCTTTAATTAGGGTAATATGCCTGCCAAGCGAGAGGTACCAAGTGTTCCACCTTGCAAGCTTTCGCTCCAATCTTTTCACCACCTTATCCCAAAGGTATAATGCCAGTTTGCCCACGCAAAGAGGTAGGCCGAGAAAAGATGCCAAAGGGCCCCCAGCTGCACATCCAAAGATATCGGCCAACCGCTCAACTTCTTCCATCTCCTTTCGTAGACCATACATCTTACTCTTTGATAGATTGACTCTAAAGCCCAATACAACTTTAAAACATTTGACAATAGTTTTTAAAATTTCCACCATGATGGGAGAAGCTTCGCAAAATAGGAGGTGTCATCCACAAATTCCAAATGAGACATGGGGTAATGCATACATTCCACCTTGAAGCCACTAATGAGACCTTCCACTTGATCCTTGTGTAGCATACACCCAAGTGCCTTGGCCACCAAAAGGAAGAGGAAAGGGGATAGAGGACGAAGACCCCTGGAGCTTTTGAAGAAACCCTTCAGAGATCCATTGATAAGAATCGAGAAATGAGCCAGCCCTACACATTCCCTAATCCATCTCCTCCGCTTCAGCCCACATCCCAGGCCATCATGTAATGAAGAAAATTCCAATCAACGTGGTCGTAGGCTTCCACTATGTCTAGTTTACAGACTACACCTTTCTCTCCTCCTCTATGCTTAGAATCTAAGCATTCGTGAGCTATCAATGCACGATCCAGAATCTACCAAATGACACTTCCAATAATCTTCCTCAAGCGAGTCGCCAGGAACTTCGCAAAGATTTTATAAGGCCCACTTATAAGACTTATCGGCTGAAAATCTTTTAAAGAATTCGCCTCCGAAAGACTTAGGAATCAAAACTATGAAGGACACACCAAGGTCCGACGATAATCTACCTCTGTAAAAATTCCGACATGAAGCTCGTGATGTCCCTTATGACCACCTCCCAGAAAATCTGAAAGAATGCTATTGGGAAGCCATCCAGACCCAAGGCTTTACCATTGTCCAACGAATCAACAATGGCTTTCACTTCCTCCTCTGAAAAGGGAATCTTGAGAGAGATCGCTTCAACCTCTGAGAAACACTTAAAGGGGAGATTGTCCAATGTTGGTCTTCCCCAGTTCTCTCCTGATAACAGTTTTTCATAGAACCGCGGAATTTAAACCAAAAGTTGCTCCTTGCCTTCAAAACAAGTGCCATCCACTATGATACTACTGATTTTATTAGTCCTCGAATAGGTGTTGGCCACGCTATGAAAGTACCTCGTGTTTTTATCACCATCCTTTAGCCAATTGCTTCTTGAACGTTGTCTCAGCTTGATTTCCTCCTCTTTGATTCTTCCATCATAATCCTGAGTTAACTTAATCTACAAGGCTAATTCGTCAAAAGAAAGCATTCTCCTCCATTTTCATGTCCAAGGCCTGAAGGGAATGAAGGATTTCCGTGGTTTCTGCATCTCTTTTGCCTAATTCTTCTTTCTTCCATGTTCTGATTTTTTTCCTTCAATAATTTCAGCTTACGGGGGATATCTTGAAACTTGTGAAGCCATCCACAACAAATGACGCCCACCAATCTTTGATCTTTAGCGAAAAACCTTCAACCTCCAATAGGAAATCAGGGTATTCGCATGGTTGGCTTTCCTCAGTAAAATCCTCACGGTTGATCTGTTACAGTGTAAGGGGCCGATGCCCCCCAATAGGTGTGTCATGTGCTGTAACAATGAAGAATCCACAAACCATCTCCTTATTGCCCCACTGTAGGTAGATTTGGACTACGATGCTTATTAGATATGCTATGAGCCGAGTATTCCACAGGTTTGTCTCCCAGCTGTTCAAAATCTCTTCTACGAAGGCTTAGGGTTCGGCAAGGAGATGGCTTTGGCATGGCTCTTTTTATGTAGTTATCTGTTCACACCCCAAGTATACGGTTGTGATGTAGTAATAATCTCGGTAAGACCAAGGTCGAATCCACAGGGACTGAATCTTGTACGTAATTTGAAAGTAACCTGAACTAGAACTAGGCGAAGATGAAATCTAAATCAGAGGCTTTTAAGAGAGTAATGGTGAAATATTAAACTAAAACTTAGAAAATTCAAAGGTGAAAAACTAGGGTGCCAAGGATCCACTTGTAGAGATCAGGGAGATCTTATGCTTGATTCAAGAACTCAACTGGACTTAGAGTCCCATCTTCATCCAGTTGGAAGATATAATCATGAAAATTAAATCTGAACTTCCTTTAATCTAGTTTTCAAGAGATAAGAAGAATGTAAATTAAAAAAGATTCCATCACAAGACCATGCCCATGAAACAAAGTAAACAACAGAATTAAGTCAATCCACAACCAATCTGAGAGATATATGAATGTTAGGAAGGATTCCATCATCCAACCATGTCCAAGGGGCAATGGTGAACAACAGGGCTTCCTATCTTCACGATCATAACAATGAAAAGGAAATACTCAAAGCCATCGCAGATCTATTGTAATTTAAGTCACAATACACTATTAAAAACTAAAGGCATTCCTTATAATCAAACTAGGATCAAAATTACTTCAAGAATCAGAATTAAATCAAAAGTCATAAAGGAAAGTCTCCCGTCTCACTACAAGTTTCACCTCTTAGCCCTAGCTAAAAGGTTTAGCATGACATGATCAAGCAAAAATCTCTAGACAAAGTCATAGGAAAAGAAAGAAAATAAATAAATAAGAATTAAGAAGAAGAAAAACTCCGGCCACTTCTCTCTCGTTCTCTCTTTCTTCACATGTGCTAGGATCCCTCCACGTTCTCTCTCTTTTTCTTTTTATAAGAGACATAGGTCGGTCACACGTCTTTGGAAACTGTCTGTGAAAGCTCTTTACACAGCCTTCTCGTGCAACGCAAAACACTCCTGGATCTTCTTGCGCACGTGAACCAGCTTGTGCTCGACTCATGTTTTGTGTGAACAGCCGACCCATTCGACCATCTGGCTTCTTGAGTACGATCGGATTCCACCTGGGCTCCATCTGGACGGCTCAGATCATAGATCCGACCCGATTGTGTACGTACGATGGCCCACAGCGGCCGGACTTCTCGGACGATCGCAAACCAAGGCTTGCGTTATCCTTTACGCTATGAAGCTTGGTGGGCCCATGATCGGTGTCTTCGTGGAAATCCACTCGTCCATTAGTTTTCCCTCGAAAAACCATTCGGGAAGGGACGGTTTTGGATTGGTTCTGGTGTGGCCTACAAAATCTTTTACTCCGTCGTCCGTCCTACGTTTGAATGGCTGAAATCAGATCCTCGCTGCTTCTTGGAAATTTTCCACCTAGGTCTTGGTCAGTGCGCCTGTAGGATTCTAATGGACGGTCCGGATCGGACCGTTGAATTGTGATGGTGGCCCACAAGAAAGGGCCGCAAGTCCCTGTTCTTGTGTTCGCAGCCGATTTGAAATCGGGCAGAAAAATTGCGGTCAAACGCAATTTGACTTCTTTTATTGGCTCGGTGCATTGCGAGTGCACAGCCGATGTGCCCTCCCACTCGCGCAAAGTAGGTCCCACCTTGATGCGTGTAAGAAATCTTATCCGTCTATCCATTTTGCCACCTCGTTTAAGGGGTTGAGACTAAGATTGAAGCATATCCAGATATCAGGTGGGCCCCAGATTGACGATTTGTGCGCTGATCTGTCCGTTGGGCCATTTCCACAAAGATTCAATGGCTAATTTTCGACGTGTACGGTTAATTTAGGGTCCTCAGGCCAGATATAAAGTTTCGAGCCAAACAGATGGTGGGAACCCTGTGATCTTGCATTTTGGATGACTTTCAGGCCCGTTTAAACCCAATCAAGTGATTTTCTCAGATCTCTGGCGTGTACATTCTTCGATCTCAGTTCCCTGGATCCGTCCCTTGCCTTGGTGATTTCTGAGTGTTAAATCCATGCTTTTAGTACCCTTTTTCAATCCAGGCTCCTAAATTCACCTTGCAACACAAACACGATTAAAATAGGCCGTTAAACAATATCATGTTCATAAATTCAGGTAATAACTGGGGTCTAATATGCAATATTTGACCCTCTCACCTTGCAACACAAACACGATTAAAATAGGCCGTTAAACAATATCATGTTCATAAATTCAGGTAATAACTGGGGTCTAATATGCAATATTTGACCCTCTCACCTTGCAACACAAACACGATTAAAATAGGCCGTTAAACAATATCATGTTCATAAATTCAGGTAATAACTGGGGTCTAATATGCAATATTTGACCCTCAACATTATCTGGTGTGTCTGGGTGGAGAGAAACAAGAGAATATTTGACATAATACCAACTCCTTGGTAATTTTGAGTAGGATCAATGGGGGATGCTTCTGAACTGGGCTAGACTGATTGTAAATTTAGAGGGGTATCAAGGGACATGATTCTTCATAACTGGGAGGAAATCCTAGTGTCTTATTGAAGAAGCTTGTCCTGTGCGTGGTCATGGCTCGGTCTATCGCTGAAGCAATCTAGAATCCCCCCTTTGGCTTTCTAATTGAATTGACACTCCCCGTCAATGTTTATTCTTGCAGCCAAGTCATTTGTAATGGATGTAGTAGTCTTCCTTGTATTTTTATCTTTCTATTTTGAATGAAATCTTTATTACCCATCAAAAATATAAGTGAAAATTTTGTTTGGTGGTGTTATGGTGTCAAATGTTCAATAACTACTTTATTTTAAACTATAAAAGAAATAGTGCAGAAATTCATAGCTAACCCCAAGTAATCTGCTAAAAAAAAAATTGGTAGCATGATATAAAATTATGAAGTGATCAAAGAACTACAGATTCCAGAAAGAGTATGTTGCACTTCTAGAAATTCCTCCAACTTAAGTGAAAATGAGGTTGGGAATGATTGAATTACCAAATCATACCTGACTGCCCATTGAGAAGGAGAACAACTCATGCTAGCATCGGGAATCTGATCTGGAGCCTGGTAAGCATTGCAGCCATGAAAATAGGGAACTTCTGCAACTCATCTTTTCCTTTTCTTTCCCCCCTCTTTTTGATAGTTTTCAAATTTTCCTTCTCACCCTCCAAATGTTCAAGGATGAATTTGAAGCACACACATCGAGGAATCCAACTAACATGTTCATGTTCATCATTATGATGACCATGACGCAATAAATGCTCCCCATCAAGATAAGGGGACACAATAAATGCTCCCCATCAAGATAAGGGGTCTTCTTGCTCAAAGGAGTTCAAATGGTGACTGAGAAGTCTAGCGGGGATACCATCAAGAGACCAGCTCTCGCTTCTTTCTACTCCAAAATCTTTCGGCAAGTACAGAAATGTCCCCTCATATCCATAGAAACCAGCAGTGAATTTCCAGTCTTCCAAATATCCACCTCAGTCAACATCCACATACAATTTCAAGTCGGCTACACTTGGAATCAGGCATATAAGACGGCCCACCTTGGCAACAGGTGTGGCATCCAAATCTTCCATTATGTGGGTGTGCCCAAGCAGATGGCCTGGCCCAACTCATTAGGTGTGCCACAATGTTAGACAATGGTGAAGAGACTAGAAAAACAGGGCCAATAATTTTCCAGCCATCTATTGTTTCATGAACTGTTCCACACTTGATGAACAGGAGGAATTTTTAGGGTAAAGGGCATCTACAGTGGGACCCACCTGACATCTGGACTGGATCTTGCAGTACCCTGATAGGACATGGTGGTATGTAGATGGGCTGCATCATACATTCACGTGGGCTTGGTAAAACCAGCAATAGTACAACTGTTGGCAGGAGTAGCGAGCAAGGAATGGGTCTCCCAGATCTGCCTTCCATTGCTGATCAATGCCATTGTCTCGGTGGATCTGTTGTTTTTTCCTTTCTGAACAAGGGTCCTTGTCAACAAGGGGACCCACAATTTTGGGAATAAGCCCAATCCTAATTATGACTGGCCCTATGCCACCTCCACATTGGATTTGTTTTGTTAAAGCCAACTTCCCTCCACTTAAGCACAATTGATTATCCATTTACAATTTTTCCCAGAACTTCTAAAGTCAAGTGGAAAAAAATGTCTCCAGCAACGCAAATCTGACATGGAAGGCAACGGACCCACCAAAATCAAGAGTAGGCTTAAACCCGAATTTTGCAGGATCCCCTACCCAAACAGACACTAAATTTTCATTATTCATAAAAATTGTGCAAAATTACCCTCCCTTTTCTACTTTCAGAATAGAATATGATACAGGGATAGACAGAGCAACGCAACAAATCCTAACACCTGATTTGAGGTTTTAGGTTAGAAGCCACATCAAACTTGGAACTCTAGGTTTAGTCAGACTCACACCAGCATAGCAGGAACCCCACACTCCATAATAATCCTTTTAATGGATACCTCAAACTAATCCAATCAAAGAAACTATTTCATTCACTGCTTGCTATTCATAAAATAGCCTCTACACATATAGAACTTTCCTAAAGTAAAAGAAACCCTGATATAATCCTAACCATTCATCGATTCTAATCCAAAACCCTGATATAATCCTAACCGTTCATCGATTCTAATCCAAAACCCTGATATAATCCTAACCATTCATCAATTCTAATCCAAAACCCTGATATAATCCTAACCGTTCATCAATTCTAATCCAAAACCCTGATATAATCCTAACCATTCATCAACTCTAATCCAAACCATCTTTATAAATAAATTATTAAATCCCAACTAATTAGGGTTAGCTACACTTGTCCCATTCTGCTGTTAGACTTGACCATATCTTCAATTAAATCATAGGTCATCAAACGCTCTCTTAGTACCTCCCCTCACGTCCTTTCAGGACTTCCCTTTTCCCTTCCAGAGCCTTCAAAAATGAACCAACCCACACTTAACCTGCGCAATACTTGGATTTAACAAAATTTTAATAATGAATAAAATAACCTACATCCTGTCATGACCACACAACCCTTCAGTAAATTGACCATAATTCATGTTAAATTTGCTTGATAAAGGTAACTCAGACTTCAAGCTGGGTGGAAAAAATTGGAGATGTGCCTCTGGACTTTTATGTGATCATTGTGTACACTGAAAGGGAAATTTTATAGGATATTTGTAAGATCAGCCATACTTTATGAGACAAAATGTTGACAGTTAAGGAAAAACATGTTCGTAGGATGACTGTCGCTGAGATGAGGATGTTAAGATGGATGAGCGGCAAGATGAGGAAGAATAGAATTAGAAATGAATGCATTCAAGGGAACTTAGGAGTAGCACCAAATGGTAATAAGAGGAGAGCAAGTAAACTTAGATGGTTTGGTCATGTGCAGGGGAGACCAAGAACCGCACTGATTAGGAGTGAATTGGTACAAGTTGAAGTCTCTAAAAGGGCAAAGGGAAGGCACAAAAGGATGTGGATAGAGGTAGTAAGAAAAAACTTGATTGCCTATGGTCCTTGACAAAGTGGAATAGCAGAACAAGACCCCAATTAATTGTGGATTAGGCTTCGATGATGGTCATGATGATAAAGGTAACTTAATGGACTATCTAATAGAGCTCATACATTGTTTAACAGCCAAGATGTGACCAACAAAATAAGTGACAAAAATACCCGAAGGAAACTTGCCAAACAAGTCAATGACTCACACTAATAATTAATTAAATATAAAGTTACTAAAAAAGGAAGCTTATAAGTAAAATTCAATTTGCAGATGATACACTTATCTTTTGTGATTCGGCTAAGTCCAACGTGAAAAATCTGCATAAAATTATACATTGTTTTGAGGTTGTCTCGGATCTTAAGGTCAATCTCCCAAAGAGCGAGATCTTGGGGGTCCACTTGGAGGTGCGGGAAGTCAAAGAGTTGGCGGAAATCTTTGGTTGTCGAGTTGGCTCTTTCCCGTCTACTTACTTGGGACTCTCTCTTTGGATTGCGATTCGATGATTGAACGGATGGAGAGGAAGTTGTCACCTTGAAAATCCAGATTTCTCTCCCTCAGTGGTAGAATTACGCTAATCAAATCTGCCCTTTCGAACCTCCCCATGTATGTCATCATTCTGCTGCCCTAAGTCGGTTCTTCTCATAATCAACAAGTTGCAAGGGACTTTCTTTGGCGATGTGGGGACCTTAATGGAAAATCCCACCTACTGAACTGGAAGGAGGTCTGCATGCCTTTCAAGGAGAGAGGGATGGGAAGTACGAGGCTTGACGACAATAACCCTACCTTGTTGGGAAAATAGGTGTAGAGATTTAGGGAATCTTTGCTTTATAGAGCTTCCTCTTGTTGGAAATCGATCACTTCTATGGTGAGAAAAGTCTTCTAGGAAGTTCATGATGGGGACATCATGCGCACATGCACACGCAAACTCCCCTACGCACGTACGTACACAGAAGGAGGATCCCATCATCGATCTGGCTCGATGACGACGTCCAGGGAGGGCCTCCTAGCTAGAAGACGAAGTTTTGATTCAAAAGAATGGGCCCGTTAGTCAAGAAAAGCCCATCATGGGATCTCATGATCGTAGCCCACGAGTCAGATTGATTTCATATTTTAGGTTTTGCTTATTAATGTTATTTAAAACATCATGGACGCTTTAGATTTCTTTTATTAGTTTTTATTTTGGTTTACTTCATCGCCAGGTAATAGGTTGCGCACATGGCGCGAGTTTTGGGGTATAGGGTTTTCTTATAAATAGGCACCCCTTGTAACTTTTTTCATGGATTGAAGATTAATAAAAATTCTGCGTTTTCCTACTCTCTGAGTTGTGAAGCCTAATTGGGTGCGCAACCCTCCCTTCGCCGAAGGGTTAACTACCGTGGCGCAAAGTTACATATATCCCGATTCGCCCCTATCCATCGCTAACTCTACTACCCATCTTCTACCATCCCTTCTTCTCATCTCACCCCATCATCTACACTTCGAATCAATCATTTATTGCAGCAATTCTCCTCCCCACAACAGAATTTCAGAATCTGGCCCTATAGGAGGGCTGAAACTTCGGCGGAGCACCACGCACAAACCGTACATCGGATCGAGCTAAGATTTGGCAGTTTTGGAGTCCATCCCTATCCGACCAGGGCCAAGGTGGCATTTTTCTGAATAGGGGGCCCCACACACGTGCGGCCGAGATCACACACATGTGCGTCTGGGCCATTGTTGTTGTCCACGCGTGCGGTATTTCTCTGGTTCATATCTCTCCTCTCTTTCACTCCGCTTTCACCCAAAATCCCTAAACCTAACCCTAAATTACTCAAATCTTCAATTTTATGCCCCTTTTCTTACCCTAGGGTTCCTTGATTTGAAATTGGTGAATCCCTTAGATTAGGGACTGATTACTACGCATGTATAGACGATTATTTCGTATCTTTGAGTATCGTTTGGTTCATAATTTTTATTGATCCAGCCCTATCATGTGTAGGCCTGGACCTGCATAGATTCCCCTTAATTGAATGTTTGGACTTACATGTGGGATATGGAATTTGTGTAATTGTTTCTGAACTAACGTGATCTTAAGCCTAAAATCTCGCACATCATATCTAAATTTCATGTCCTGAATCAAATTTAGTATCAGAGCCTAGGGTTCTTGTAGGGGAATTCACCACATATTTAGGGTTTACTTTGTTCGAGTCCTTCATGCATCCAGTCCATTATATATAGCTGCTAGAAAACCGTAGTCCCTGATATATATAGCTAAATTTTTGTAATGGTGTGTAGTCTCCTTCATATAGAGTCTTGTAGGGTCATTAAGTTTTTAGACGCATATAGTTGTTATAGAAAGTCCTTAAGTTGAGTTATCTAGTGTATGCCCACACGTACGGGTCATGGTTTTGGCTTGCACCCTACACTAAACATGGAGCAACTGCTAGAGTCATTGAACAAGTTGTCCCAGCAGATCGAGTATTTGGGTAAGTGCTACAAACAATATATAGACTAACGCTTTGATCAATTTGATGCGCGCATTACCCAACTAAAGGCCTCCGCCGGGACAAATCCCAGCATTGGGGTAGATGTCCAATCTCAGGCAGGTGGCCAGAAGGATAGACCAATGAATGGAGGTGGCCAAAAAATCAGTCATGGGCATGCACCTGTGCACCCACCCCAAGAGGGGCATCAAGACCACTATTTTGAGTGGCACAACACGTACGGCCTTGTAGCTAGAGAGAGTGCCCCAGAGGCTAGTATAGAGTTACCCACTGAGACCATTCCGGTAGTAGATGAGTTTCGTGATGTCTTTCCTGATGATCTACTAGATGAATCTCCCCCTAGGAGGGATATAGAGCACACCAGAACATGGGACGCTGTAATACCTACAGCCGAGTTTGCGTTTAATAGTTTTGTCGATAGGTCCACAAGTCTCAGTCCTTATGAAGTCGTTACTGGTTATAAACATGAGAAACCTATTGATCTTGTCACTATATCACTGTCCCATAGGCCGTCAGAGTCTGCAGAGTCTTTTGTGCATCACATTCATTCATGGCATCAAGAAATCGGGCAGAAGATCACTACTAGTAATGAACATTACAAATTTTCTGCTCAAGGAATTCAATGTAAGGGACTCTGTGATGGTCCACATCAGGCCCGAGCGGTATCCTCCGGATGTCGTTCGTAAGTTACACGCACGTAGCGCTAGACCCGTCAAAATTATAAAAAGAAACGGTCTCAATGCGTATGTGGCAAATCTTCCACCCTCCATGGAAATTAGTTCCACATTCAATGTGGAGGATCTAGTTGCATTTCAAGGGGCCATTGATGCATTGTCCAGCCTTTTGCCTAACCATCCTGATTCACCAAACCTTTCCCTTGATCCATGGCCCTCCCGACCCATTTTCCCAGCCTCTACCTCCCATACATATCCATCCCGACCCATCTTCCCAGCTACTACGTCCCATACCTACCCCTTCCGACCCATTTTTCCAACCTCTACCTCCCATACCTATCCGTCCCGACCTATTTTTCCAGCCTCTACCTCCCACACCTACCTGTCCTGACTCATCTTCCCAGCTACTACGTCCCATACCTACCCTTCCCGACCCATTTTCTCAGTCTCTACCTCACATACCTACCCTTCCCACACCTAGAGAGGAAATAGAGGATATTCTGAACTATCAGATAATATCCACGTCGGACGACGGGTTTCAGAAGTACCTGATTAAATGGAAATCATGCCCAGCTTCAGACAGCACGTGACTCACTAAGAAAGAGCTTCAGGAACTTAATCCTGACATCCTGTATCGGTTCAGGAGTTTTATTTCGCCAGTGGCGAAATCTTCGCAGCCAGGGAGAATTGATGGGGACATCATGTGCACACGCGCACGCACACCACCCCCTACACACGTACATACGTAGAAGGAGGATCTCATCATCGATCTGGCTCAATGACGACGTCCAGGGAGGGCCTCCTATTTAGAAGGCGAAGTTTTGATTCAAAAGCGTGGGCCCGTTAGTCAAGAAAAGCCCATTATGGGATCTCATGATCGTGGCCCACGAGTCAGATTGATTTTATATTTTAGATTTTACTTATTAATGTTATTTAGAACATCATGAACGCTTTAGATTTCTTTGATTAGTTTTTATTTTGGTTTACTTCATTGCCGAGTAATAGGTTGCGCACATGGCGCGAGTTTTGGAATATAAAGTTTTCTTATAAATAGACACCCCTTGTAACTTTTTTCATGGATTGAATATTAATAAAAATTCTGTGTTTTCCTACTCTCTGAGTTGTGAAGCCTAATTGGGTGCAAAGCCCTCACTTCATCGACGGGTTAACTACCGTGGCGCGAAGCCACATCTATCTCGATTCGCCCCCATCCATTGCTAACTCTACTACCCATCTTCTACCATCCCTTCTTCTCATCTCATCCCATCATCTACACTTCAAATCAATCATCTATTGCAGCAATTCTCCTCCCCACAACAGAATTTCAGAATGCCCTACAGAGGGTGAAACTTTCATGAGGAGCACCACGCACAAACCGTACATCGGATCGAGCTGAGATTTGGGAGTTTTGGAGTTCATCCCTGGCCAACCAGGGCAAAGGTGGCATTTTTCTGAATAATGGGCCCCACACACGTGTGGCCGAGATCACACGCATGTGCGTCTAGACCATTGTTGTTGTCCACGCGTGCGGTACTTCTCTGGTTCATATCTCTCCTCTCTTTCACTCCGCTTTCACCCAAAATCCCTAAACCTAACCCTAAATTACTCAAATCTCCAATTTTATGCCCATTTTCTTATCCTAGGGTTCCTTGATTAGAAATTGGTGAATCCCTTGGATTAGGGACTGATTACTACGCATGTGTAGATGATTATTTCTTATCTTTGAGTATCGTTTGGTTCATAATTTTTATTGATCCAGCCCTATCATGTGTAGGCCTGGACCCGCATAGATTCCCCTTAATTGAATGTTTGGACTTACATGTGGGATATGGAATTTGTGTAATTGTTTCTGAACTAACGTGATCTTAAGCCTGAAATCTCACACATCATATCTAAATTTCATGTCCTGCATCAGTTCAGTTCTCGATTGGTAATGGAGAAAGGGTCCGGTTCTAGGAAGTTACCTGGCTTGGGGACTCCTCTCTTCGTTCTGCTTTTCCTTGGTTAGTGTTGTGTTCGATTCAAAACATCTTGATCGCCAGATCTGGCCAGAAATTCCAACTCCTTTTGATATTATTTGGTCTTTCCCAGATTTAGCAGGACGGCTCCTCAAGGCCTGGCATGGTGCTAGATTAGGCAAACAGAGGACCGTATTATGGAAAATGTCCCTCCCGGCTGTCTGGTGGTCCGTGTGGGAAGAAAGGAACGGGAGGTGCTTCAGCGGTGTCTCCAACTCGGCGGAGTCCATAGCTCATAGAGTGAAGCAGTTAATGGTCGAGTGGGCTTCTAATGTAGAACAACTAAAGGGCTGTAATCTGCACTTTTTAGGAGTGTAGTTGGTTCGCTACCTCAGCAGCTCGGCTCTCTGTGTGTAGTTTTTTTTTGGATTTTAATAAAGTATTTGTCGTCTTTCAAAAAAAAAAAAAACATCTTGGTCGCCAGCTGTTGCTCAGCCCAGGGCAATGGTGGTGTGTGGATTCCCCTTTTTATCATATCCTTTCGGATGCTTAAGTCGGTGAGTTGGATAGTCTTCTTGGCTGCCTGGAAGGTTTCTGTCCTAATCCAGCCGGAAAGTATGATCTGATCTGGAGAAGAGATAAGTCAGGAGGATTTTCTGTTCGATCCTTCCTTGAAGTGATCTCCACTTCTACGTTTGATGTTGAGTGCCTTCATACAGGTTTCCTCTCGGTATGCGGCCTGCAAAAGGTTGTTGCATTTGCATGGCTTGTTGGCAGGAAATGCTTGCCTCCTCTGCTTGAAAAATGAGGAATCAGTGAATCGTATCTTCATCCATTGCCCTTTTGCGAAGGGAGTTTGGGATGGCATTCTTCCTGCCTTTAGTATCCTGTGGGTAACTCCTAAAATGCCTAATTCTTTGGGAGAGCTCTTTCTTTTATGACATCAAGGGGGCCCTAGTTCTAAAGATGGGATAAAATGGAGGTTGGTGCCGCTTGCTATTTTGTGGTCTATTAGGTTGCAAAGGAATAGCAGATGCTTAAAAAACTGTAATGAGCCCTTGGATAGCATTATTAGAAAAGTTTTCCTTCTGATCGGGGAATGGGCCTCCTGATTTCTGGGTATTGGGTGGCTGCGGCCTTTGTATTTTGTGTTTTCTTTTTGTTTCTTGTTGTCATTTTTGCCTCTTGGCTTTTTTAATAAAGTATCAATTCTCCAAAAAAGAAAAAAAGAAAAAAGAAGAAGACTAAAACTAAAACAAGGACTCAAAGACAACCTTGTAAACTTCTGGACACATGATTTGATTGTACCACTCATGGGGTCCACTAACTGATAGGAGTGCCATGTGCAGTCACAGATCTATCAGACTATCATGGCCCACAAAACTTCCGAAAAGATTGTTGAACCAGATCACTGATCAATCAGACCATGAGGCATAATTATATGATTGGACAGATTGTGGGATTTTACTAGTGTGCTTTGGGGGGATCCACACTTGGGCTGCATCACTATAGTGCAAATTTGTATAATGCAATTATCAAAAGTATAATTCAATTATCAGAAGTAGAAAAGAGTGTATCCATCAACAAGGTGGGTGGTGTACTACCAAAAGTATAAAAATGGTCATCCATCAAACAAGGGAGTGGCTCCCTTCTAATTGCATTATATATGTCAAGTTTTCAGGTTCATTGTGCTTGGACACAAACAAACAGCTACAACATCAATGCTATATGGCTACAAGGATGGGAAGGAAATGAGCGAAGCAAATTGACACTGCATCTATCAAAATGTCTGTCAAGTTCATGCTCGTTGGAGCTGTCCAGCAATGTGAGCATTATACGTGTCAAGCCTTCAGGGCGTGTATTCTATCATGCTTGGAAGCAAAGAGGCAGATACAACATCAAATACTCTATACCTACAAGGATGAGTTTTCAAGGTTTGCTACAGCACTGACCGAGCCGTGTGTGAAGCATATTGAAGATGCACCTGTGAAATTGTCTATTATGTCCGTGCTCCACTTCTCATTGGACAGCACATGCTCTAGACATCAGCTGCCTGCGAATTCCCCTTTGTCAGTAATGCGCAATAGTTATACTAAGAGCAACATGGGGCATGACTGTTGGTACGGCTGTTAATGGGTTCGGCCAACCTAAGGAACTGGCATACCTAATCCGATTATCCAGGTCTGGACCCACATTTTAGACCTGTGAGGTCGGATCCAGGTCTAGGTCCTAGGATCCAAATGCTAACTGGGTTGGATTTAGGTCAACTTTGATCTAACATGATCCAACAAGTTCATAGCTATAGTGCATCAACAAGTTTAGCTGACCTTATTACTTGCAGACCTGATCTGAGTCAGATCTACATCTGGAGCCAGATTTGAGGTCTGATGGGTCAGATCCAAATCCAGGACTTGAGTCAGATTTGAGGTCTAATGGTCAGACCCAAATCCAAGTCTTGAATTTCAATTAACAGTCAGATCAGATATGAATCAACCCTCACCAGAACCAACCATTTATAGCCCTCCATGTTGGCAACCGAATGTTGTTGGGTCAGTGGGTAGCATGTTATTTTGCGTAACCAAATACTCAAGCATGACTGTACACGCATATGAGTTTTGTGCTTAGCAGTTTGCCTGGCAACTGCCCTCCATACCCACTTTGCTTGCTCATTCTTTGGGGCATGCCTGTGATAGTTGGGCTAGGGATCAATACTGGGTGGGACTGTTGACATGTGAGTGATGTCAAGCCTCTCTGACATGGCTGGTTCCCAGAGCTCAGGTAAAAGAAGGTTGATGTCTGATAGGCAGTCGATTGAACAAGTTTAGTTAATCTACCATTCAGATTGAGAAAGGTTTTTTTTTTAATTATTATTATTGTGTCAAGTTTTCATAACACAAATTTCATGTGCACAAAGTATATTATAAAATGTATATTACCGTTTGGTCGCATGCATGTGTACATCCAAACATTAGAATGTAGATTAGTGTGCATTCTTACACATTAGCATATAAATTACATGTAAATTTAATGTATTCAGATTAATATATGCAGTAAATTCTGGCCCATGTTTATATTAGTTGTATTACATATTTATGCTTCTTCTCTTTTTTTTTGAAGGATACATATTTATGCTTTTCATAATAGAGACCCAAAAAATGTGTGCAATTTTCCATGAGTGTGCAGACTTTGTGCATTTGAATGAAGCAGAAAGCCCAGTGAAATTGAGCCTATGTTTGTCCACCATTAAGATTGAGGCATCATCCTCACAAACCTGAAATAAGAGCATCCATCATCTTTATGAACATGGATAGGACATGATATATCCACTTTTAGTTGGGCTAGGGATCCATACTAGGTGGGACTCTTGACATGTGAGTGATGTCAAACCTCTGACATGGCTGGTTCCCAAAAGCTCAGGAAAAAGAATGTTGACGTCTGATAGGCAGTCGATTGAACAAGTTTTGTTAATCTACCATTCAAATTGAGAAAGTCTAATATTATTATCATGATGATGATGACAATGATGATGTCAAGTTTTCATAACACAAAATGCATGTGCATAAAGTATATTTTAACTGTCACATGCATGTGTACATCAAAATATTAGAATGTAGATTAGTGTTCATTCATACACATCAGCATATAAATTACATGTAAATTTAATGTATTCAGGTTAACATTGCAGTAAATTTTGGCAGATGTTTATATTAGTTGCACTACATGTGTGTTTTTCATAACAGATACCCCAAAAATGTGTGCAATGTTCCATGAATGTGCAAACTTTGTGCATTTGAATGAAGCAGAAAGCCCAGTGAAATTGAAACTATGTTTGTCCACCATTAAGATTCAGGCATCATCCTCAAAAACCTGAAATAAGAGCATCCATCATTTTTATGAACATGGATATGACATGATATATCCACTTTTACCATATCAAGCATACAGGTAATAGTAAAATACGTAGGGCTAGCAATGGTTTGGGTAAACCCATGGGCAATCCAACCTGCTTAAAGAACTGGGTTCAGGCCAAAAAATATAGCCCAACTTAAGTAAAGGATTGGTCGTGGATTGGATGGCCTGACCAATCCCACCAACATATCCCATGCAGATTTAAATAAATAGCCTAAAATACATGCTTGCTTCACTGGCAAAGGGGTATCTTCAATCTTTACATTCAAAGGATCTGAGATTTGAGCCTTGCCTTTTTTACTTACAAACATGTGTGGTCCAACCAGGCTTGGCCCTAGTAAATCTTCTTTGTATTCGGCTTGGGTTGAATTCTGGGCCCATTTAATAAACACATTGGACTGACCCTGACACTAACCCAAAATCAACAGCCAACCAATTGACACACCCAAATAGTAATGTAACTACAATATGACCAAATGATCCATATGGTTGTAGGGCTTTTCTAGCATATTCTACCAAGGTCATCCGGGCCTTGTATTATTGCTTCCACTTCTCATTTGAATCTTTTGTTATATGATTAATTTCCAAATCAATAACCTCACATGCACAAGCTTCCGCTAGTAATAAGACTCACAGGGACTTGGGGTAATCATCATTAAGAGAAGTAAACATTGTTGCTAGAGGGACATGGCTAATGTCCTATGCAACTTTCCCATTGATGCAAGTATTATCTCTAACTTCAGAACTTCGATGACATCACCAACAGACTAACCAAAAACTTTTCAAGGTGGACATTCTCAGCTTTCAGGAGAGAGAGAGAGAGAGAGAGAGAGAGAGAGAGAGAGAGAGAGATTATGAAGACATCATTCATGGAAGCACCTTTACGGTCCAATGAGCAAATTCCCATACCTTAGCACATGGAGATGGTGGACCCCAGACAACAAGAAAACTCTAGAATGAGTGGTTCAAATTTGAAAGAGAAGACAAATAGGTGATACTGCACCCACGATCTCTTTTTTATAGCATTCCAAGGGATGCATAATTCTCTAACCAACCCAGAACATCCACTAGAGATCCAGTATTCTCATCTTTAAGATTGCTTGAAAAAGAAAAAATATTCTATCCTAGAACCCCCCACAAACAACAACAACAACACACACGCACACACTCTCAGTAGCAATCCTCAATGACTAACCAACCACATGACAGTACCCTATAGTGACCAGGAAACAATGGCAAAAACAGTTGACTTGGCAAAGAGTAATCACAATCACAACGGAAATAAGAAAATATCATCAATCATGGAAAAGATGTAAGATTAAACCTAAAGCTTTAAATTCTCAAGTGCGGTGGTTGATGGTAATAGGCTAGATGACAAGTCTAAAGTTTGTGGCGCAGTAATAAATTTTTACTCAAATCTTCTCTCTAAAGAAGATTGGAAAAGCCCAAGGCTTGATAACTTACACTTTAATCGGATGTGGATGGTCTCCCAATTGCTTTCTTTCAGAAACTTTGGGTGTTGGTGAAAAATGAAATGGTGGGCTTATCAACAAATGTTTCCATTGTGGCAAAATTGTGCCTAAGTTAGGTGCGACGTTCATTACACATATTCTTTTTTTTTTTTAAGGAATGTTTGAAGGATTTTAGGCCATTAAGTTTTTTGGGAGGCCCTCATAAAATCTTAGCAAAAATTTCGGTTTCCAAGCTTCGTAAAGTATTGGCAAGGGAGATCTCAACAAGCCAAGGAGCATTTGTAGCAGGTAGGCAGATTATAGATAGTGCTTTGATTGCGCATGAATGTATTAACGTTCGCTACAGGGAGGGAGCAAAGTAGTAGTTTGCAAGCTTGACATAGAGAAGCCATATGCTTATATGGATTAAGATTTTCTAGATTACATGCTAGGTCATTTAGGTAGTGGGCAAAAATGGAGAACTTGAGCAAGGTATACCGTAATGGTAATGGTGGCCGTAACGGTCACCACTGTTACCTTTAACAACACGGGCCTTTTTTAATTGAAAAAAAAAAAAATTCAAAAAACCTGCATCAACCCCGTAATAGTCCATTACGGGGCCATTACGGCCTTTACGGGAGGCATAACGGGCCATTATGGGGGCTGTAACGGCCTTTACGAGTCCTTTTTTTTTTTTGTAACGGCCGTTACAGCCCTTACGACCACATAACGTGTAACGGTTGACACCGTTACCTTTACGTAACAGCCTTTATAGCCCCGTAACGACCTTTATGACACAATGAATTTGAGTGCAAATGTGTTTGAAATCAAGTAAGTTCTCGGTTTTGGTAAATGGATCTCCAAAAGGTTATTTTTTCAAGCTCCAGAGGCCTGCGTCATACCTGTTCATTGTGGTAGCTGAGGCTCTAAGCAATATGCTAGATAGAAGTGTGGAAGTGGCTCTTTTTTACAGTTTTAGGGTGGATAAGTCAACCTTTCAAGTATCCCATCTTCAATACGCAGACGATACCATTGCCTTTTGAGAGGCGGATGAGAGAACAGTGGACTAGTTTAAGGAAGATCATAGTATGCTATGAGGCGGTAGTGAGTTTGAAGGTAAATAAACAAGAGTGAGCTTTTAGGTGTTGGACTTTCAAAGGAAGAAATTATCAATCTCAATGAATTAAAGAAACTGCCCAGCAACAGCTGGAAACAGCAAAGAATACAAAAGAAAACAAAAACAGGATCAAAAGTCAGTCCTGAGAAGGAAAGGACTTGACACCATTAACCCCCCTTGACCATTCCAAAACGTTGCCTTTCGGTTATAGGTAAAGAAGTGATTTGTGCTCCCCCATGTCATAGGAATTTGTCAGACATTGATGCGGAGGACTTGATTAATCTCTTCATGCTATCACGTTAAGTAAATATGTCGCCGAGCACTAGGGATGAGATGGTGTGAATTAAAGGAAAATCTAGGAGTTTGTTAGTGAAGACATGGTATAAGGCTCTAAGTAGGTCTTCCAAGGGTAGCCAATGCAAACCCACATGATGAGGACATCGTGCACACGCACGGCCGCACACCACCACCCCTACGCACGTATGTACGCAGAAGGAGGATCCCATCATCGATCTGGCTCGATGACGACGTCCAGGGAGGGCCTCCTAGTTAGAAGACAAGTTTTGGTTCAGAAAAGTGGGCCCGATAGTCAAGAAAAGCCCATCATGGGATCTCATGATCGTGGCCCACTTGTCAGATTGATTTCATTTTTTTAGGTTTTGCTTATTGTTATTATTTAGAACATTGTGAACGCTTTAGATTTCTGTGTTTGGTTTTTATTTTAGTTTACTTATCGCCAAGTAATAGGTGTCGCACATAGTGCGAGTTTTTGGGTATAGGGCTCTCCCTATAAATAGGCACCCTTGTAGTTCTTTTGATTCATTGAAGTTTAATAAAAATTCATGCTTTAGTTTTTCGCTCTCTTCGTGAGTTGTGGAAGAACTCAAAAGTGGGTGCGAAGCCCTCCCTTTTCGAAGGGCTAACTACCGTGGTGCGAAGCCACATCGACCTCGATTCATCCCCATCCCCTATCATCTTTTTTTTCATCTCCTCCCCCATCTATACTTCGAATTCGTCCTTCTGTTGTATTAGAGTTCTTCATTACAGCAGGTTTCAGATTTCACCGTAGGGCGAGTTGAAACTGATTGGGAGCGCCCCAAGCCCGCTATCCATATGCAGGATCGTCTTTTGGTTCGAGTTTTTATCCTCTTTTATCCTCTCATAGCCTTTTTTCATGAAACCTAGCCCTAGAAGTGCGTTTTCCCTAACTTATATGCCCCTTTTCTTTCCCTAAGGTTCCTTGATTTCAAAGCTGGTGAATCCCTTGGATTAGGGGTGATTACTATGTATGTGTGAAGGATTATTTCTTATCTTTGAGTATCGTTTGCTTCATAGTTTTTATTGAATCATGTGTGGCTGGACCGCATAAATTCCCTTTAATTGAACGTTTGGATTTTCATGTGGAATGTGGAATTTATGTAATTGTTTCGAATGGTATGATCTAAGCCGAAATCTTGCATATCATATTTACATTTCATGTCCTGCATCAAATTTGGTATCGAGCCTAGGGTTCTTATAGGGAATTCACCACATATTTAGGGTTTAGTTTATTTGAGTCTGTCATGCATTGATCCATCATATATAGCTGAATTTTAGTAGCGGTGTGTTATCGCCTTCATATAGAGTCTCATAGGGTCATTTAGTTTTTTTTTAGATGCATATAGTTGTCATAGCAGGGTCCTTAGGTTGAGTTAGCTTGTGTATGCCCACACGAACGGTCGCGGTTTTGGTTTGCACCCTACTCTAAACATGGAGCAACTACAAAAATCAATGGCCAAGTTAACCCAGAGTTTGAGTCTATGTCTAAGCGCTTGGAACAACGCATGGATCAACGCCTTAACCAATTTGATGATCGCGTTACTCAAATAGAGGCCTCCCTCAGGGCAAACCCCACCATTGGGGAAGATGCCCATTCTCAAGCAGGTGGTCAGGAGATTAGACAAAGGAATGGAGGCGGCCAAGGAGTTGGTCATGGGCGCGCACCTGTGCACCCGCCCCGTGAGGGATATCATGACCAATATGACCCAGATGCGCAACTCCTCAAGGGAGTTAGAGTAGATGCCCCTACTTTTGATGGCCACTTAGACCCTAAAGCTTTTTTAGATTGGTTGGCGGATATGGACCACTATTTTGAGTGGTATGATATGTCGGATGCTCGACGAGTCCGATTCGCCAAGATGAAGCTTGTGGGTCAAGTAAAGAGGTTTTAGGTTGACGGTTGAGCGAAAGAAAGAAAGAGCGAGGAACTCTCAATAGTCCATTGGGGCGAAATGAAAGAAACACTTAAAGAGAAGTACCTCCTTTTTCTTATTGCACTGCGGTTGATTGAGGAATGGCAATCTCTTGACAGGGTTCCATGACATGTCTTGACTATATTGAGAAATTGAAGAGTACTTGACCGTTGTGAGGTTGATGAGGACCCCTGTACTCACCCTTGCTCGTTTTAAAACGGGCCTCGTCCCGACATTAGGAGAGAATTGCTCGCCAAAGACATAGACACTATCGAACAGTTGTACCAAGTAGTGTTAGATGTTGAGCAATACCTTAAAGCATCCGTGGGAAGGCGGTTTAACTTCGCGAATCCGGGATTAAAGCCAACCCCTCGGGGCTAGACCTAACACGGATTCCAAAATAAACCTTCCCTAATGTTCGGCCTTGCACTAAGGATGATAAGGGTAAAGAGATTGTCGGGTCTAATTCACGTGGAAGTGGGGCCACTAAGTGTTTTAGGTGTCAGGGGTTTGGTCATTTTGCTCACCAGTGCGGCACCAGAGAGGGCACCAAAGTACTCCTTATTGATAGGCAAGTAGAAGTAGTAGTACCCCCAGAGAGTGATAGTGAGGAGGAGGAATATGAGCCAGTCGGAACCCCTAGTGATGAGGAAGAGGGAGCACAAGAGTCCGTGACCCTCGCAATTGTGCGTTGCACCCTGGCTCAAGCCAAGAACACTGATGACTGGCGCCGCAACACGATCTTCTACACTTATGCGAAATGTGGGGAAAAGAACTGTAAGATGATCGTGGATAGTGGTAGTTGTGCCAACGTGGCATCGACTAGCACTGTGAGTCGTTTGGGCTTGAAGCTGGAAGCCCATCCTCAGCCCTATAGAGTCTCCTGGGTTGATGAGACATCCATTCCGGTCTCGACTTGGTCTTGTCCCTATTCAGTTCGGATCTTATAAGGACACAATTTGGTGTGATGTTGTTCCTATGGATGTAGGCCATATCATTCTGGTTTGAGGGCAAGTTTGTGGGATCCTTAGGGCCGAAAAGTTGTACGCCAACCTAAAGAAGTGCGCATTCTTGTCTAGTAGTGTGATTTTCTTAGGTTTTATTGTGTCAGCTGAGGGCGTATCGGCGGATCCCGAGAACGTCAAGGCCATCGTTAATTGGCCTAAACCCCGCAATATTCATGAGGTGCGCAGCTTTCATGGCTTAGCCACTTTTTATAGGTGATTCATTCGAGGCTTCAGTTCCATTGTGGCTCCCATCACGGACTGCATAAAAAATGGAGAGTTTCAATGGACAAAGGCCGCCTCGAAGGCCTTCAAGGAGATAAAGGTCAAGATGACCGAAGCTCCGTCACGCGACTTCAGATTTTTCAAAAGCCTTTGAAGTCGCATGTGACGCAGAGTCGGCATAGGAGGAGTACTTAGCTAGGAAGGGCACTGTCGCCTTTTTTAGTGAGAAACTGAACGAGGCGAAGCAGAGATACTCCACATATGACAAGGAATTCTATGCGGTAGTGCAATCACTGCGCCATTGGCGACATTACCTATTACCGCAAGAATTCGTCTTATTCTTAGATCACGAGGCCTTAAAATACTTGAACTCTCAGAAGAAATTAAGCCCCAGGCACGCCAAGTGGGTTCAATTCCTTCAAGAGTACACTTTTGTGCTTAAGCACAAGGCCGGTGTAGAGAATAAGCCTGTTGACGCGTTGAGTCGTCGAGTCGTATTACTCAACTCCATGAGCGTTGAAGTTACGGGCCTTGAGCGCATCAAAGAAGAGTATTTTGAGTGTCCAAATTTTGGGGTTGTGTATACGTCTTTATTAGAGAGTCCGTCAGGAGCTAACAGTGAGTATTTGATTCTGGACGGATATTTATTTAGAAGTGACCGCTTGTGCATACCACGCACCTCCCTTCGCGATTTTCTTGTCTGGGAGTTACATTCAGGGGGGGTCGCGAGTCATTTCGGTCGTGACAAGACCATTGCCCTAGTGGAGGATAGATTTCATTGGCCAAGCCTCAAGCGGGATGTGGCCAAAATTATAGGGCAATGTCGTACTTGTCAACCGGCAAAGGAGAGGAAACAGAATACGAGGATTATATACACCTTTGCCGGTCCCCTTCATCCCGGGGACATCAGTATGGACTTCGTGCTTGGACTTCCCAAGACCATTCGAAAGCATGACTCCATATTTGTTGTCGTGGACCGTTTCTCCAAAATGGCCCACTTCGTTCCTTGTTCTAAGACCTCGACGCCTCTCATGTTGCCAAGCTTGTTCTTTAGTGAGGTTGTCAAACTGCATGGGTTACCAAAAACCATGTAGTGTCGGCCGTGACGTAAGATTCATGAGTTACTTTTGGAAGACACTATGGCACATGATGAATACTAGGCTCCAATTTTTCTTACGCCTACCACCCTCGGGACCGATGGCAGGACCGAGGTGGTTAATAAGCCTAGGAGTTTACTTCGATGTTTAGTAGGGGAGCATACCGGGACGTGGGACGCCGTACTACCCATAAGAGTTTGCAAAGTCAATAGGTTGAGTCTAAGTCCTTTTGAAGTCGTTCGACGATTACAAGCCTAGGAAGCCTATTGATCTTATTCCCATGTCATTATCCCATAGGCCATCGAGTCTGCAGAGTCTTTTGCATATCACATACATTCATTGCATCAAGAAATCGGCGAAAGATCACTACTAGTAATGAGCAATACAAATTTCTGCACCAACATGAGACGTTTCAAAGAGTTCAATATTGGGGACTCGTGATGGTCACGCATCGGCCGAGCGGTACCCTCAGGGCCGTTAAAGTAAGTTACACGCGCGTGGCCTGGACCCTTCAAAATTATAAAGTGAAACGGTCTCAATGCGTATGAGGTAGATCTTCCACCCTCCATGGGAATTAGTTTCACATTCAATGTGGAGGATCTAGTTGCTTTTCATGGACCCACGATACTTTGTCCGGCCCTTCGCCCACGTCCTGATTCTCCAGACTTAACCTTTGATCCATGGCCTCTTCCCGACCTTTCATCCCAGCCTCTACCTCCCATACCTAGCCTTCACACCCCAAGAGAGGAAATAGAGGATATCCTGGACCATGAGATAACTTCTACGTCGGATGGCGGGTTTCAGAAGTACCTTGTTAAATGGAAGTCACGTCCGACCAGACAAGACATGGCTCACCGAGGCGGAACTCAGCGACTTGATCCACGACATCTGAAAGCGGTTCAGAGTTTTATTTCGCCAAGTGAAATCTTCGCAGCCGAGGAGAGTTGATGAGGACATCGTGCACACGCACGGCCGCACACCACCACCCCTACGCACGTATGTACGCAGAAGGAGGATCCCATCATCGATCTAGCTCGATGACGACGTCCAGGGAGGGCCTCCTAGCTAGAAGACAAGTTTTGGTTCAGAAAAGTGGGCCCAATAGTCAAGAAAAGCCCATCATGGGATCTCATGATCGTGGCCCACTCGTCGGATTGAGTTCATTTTTTAGGTTTTGCTTATTGTTATTATTTAGAACATTGTGAACGCTTTAGATTTCTGTGTTTGGTTTTTATTTTAGTTTACTTCATCGCATGAGTAATAATGCATGGTGCGAAGTTTTTTTTTGAGTATAGGGCTCTCCTATAAATAGGCACCCTTGTAGTTCTTTTGATTCATTGAAGTTTAATAAAAATTCGCTTTAGTTTCTCGCTCTCTTCGTGAGTTGTGCAAGAACTCAAAAGTGGGTGCGAAGCCCTCCCTTTTCGAAGGGCCGACACGTGGTGCGAAGCCACATCGACCCAGATTCATCCCCATCCCCCATCATCTTTTTTTCTTCCCCCACCATCCATACTTCAATTAGTCCTTCATGTTGCATTGGAGTTCTTCATTTGAAGGTTTCAGTTGACCAGTGGCGAAGTTAAAACTTCGACGGGCCCCAAGCCCGCTATCCATACGCGGGATCGTCTTTAGTTCAAGTTTTTATCCTCTTTTATCCTCTCATAGCCTTTTTTTTCATGAAACCTAGCCCTAGATTACGTTTTCCTAACTTATATACCCTTTTCTTTCCTAAGGTTCCTTGATTTGAAAGTGGTGAATCCCTTGGATTAGGGACTGATTACTATGTATGTGTGAAGGATTATTTCTTATCTTTGAGTATCGTTTGCTTCATAGTTTTTATTGATCCAGCCCTATCATGTGTAGGCCTGGACCCGCATAAATTCCCCTTTAATTGAACGTTTGGATTTTCATGTGGGATGTGGAATTTGTGTAATTGTTTTTGAATGGTATGATCTAAGCCTGAAATCTTGCATATCATATTTACATTTCATGTCCTGCATCACCACAGCTCCGGTTTGGTGCTACGGTGTTCCTCCCAAGTTTGCAGCATTGGCTTGGCTTGTGGAAAGAATCTTTTTCCATTGCCCCTTTGCAATAGGTATTTAGAATAGTTCTTTGCATTTTGGGGTGGCACGGGTATCACCGAGCTCAATTGAGTGTTTTCTTTTTGCATGGCATAGAGGTGGCGTGGGTAAGGTCAGCAAGGCATTCTGCAGAATAGCATTGGTGGCTGGATTGTGGTTTATGTGGGGGGGAAAGAAAGAGTCGCTGCTTTAGGAATCGGAGTGGGCAATTTCCGGACGAGTTCAATAGGGCAAAATCAAATGTAATGGAATGGGCAATAGCTTCAAATGTATTAGTTGAGAGTTTTTGGTATCCTCTTTCGTGGTCTGTTCTGTAATTTTCTGTTCTGTAATTTTTTTAAGGCCTTGACCTTGTTCTGGATAAAAGTGTTGCCTTCCCAAAAAAATAAAAACAACAACAACTAAAGCTTTAAGATGTTTACTGCATCACAAGTCATAACCAGTAACAGTAAGACAGGAATGCCGATCAAATGTGATAATGAGAATGGGGACAACAATAACATAAGCTTTGAGACAGGAAGAGAACACAAAAGAAATGTCTCAGCATAGATGCAAAACTATCGAATCGCAAACTGGCCAGCTCAAATAGGATCATAAAGAAAGCTACCATTTTCCTTTTTCTTTCTTTTTGTTTTGGAAGGTAAAGCTAGCATTTTCTCTCAAATGCAAACTCCCAAATCTGTTGCTTAAAGAACATATTCATCGTCATCGTCGTCATCATCACCATCATCTAAGCCTCATCCCAACTAATTGGGGTCGGCTACATGAATCCTTTTCTGCCACTCCACTCTATCAAGGGCCATAACTTCAGTTAGACCATAGGTCATCAAGTCTCATACACAGACTCTCGCACCTGTTGCTTAAAGAACATATTATACCTGCAAATCACTGATAGCGAGTGATATGGAATTCATTAGTAATCACTATGAAGCACATCTTGGTAAATAGTACCTACCAAACCAATAAATGTCAGTAACTAAGAAAAAGGAGAGACAGGATGAGGAACACCTATCTCCAAATCTCCAAAACAAGACGCTACTCTCAGCTGCATAGACAGTGTAAGGTTGAACAGTTCTGTCTTATGCTTTCACCAGACTTGATTCAGAGGACCACAATCACACAAGTTTATCAAGAATACATTGACACTTTATTAAAGAAGAACGAAGATTAAAGGGTTTCTAAAAGGAAACATAAAATTCCATTGGAAGCAAAGACTATCAAATCTTGAAAGCACCAGTAGAAAGTGACAAACTAAGATGAATTGTAAGCTCAATGAAAGGAGAAGTGAAAAAAAAACTTTAAAAAAATGGAACAATCATCAAAAGTAAAAATGGCATCACAAGGACATTAAAAATCTTTTTACATGCAGAAGGCACATGAAGCACTTATCCATGATGGAATTTATGCACCTATAATTCATTTCTCTTTCAATTTTCCATAAGAGGAACTAATTGTAGCACAAGAGATGGAGTATTCTCTGTACAAGACTCCAGTTAGCCAGACAAAAAAGGAACAACAGAAGGGGGAAAAAGATAAAAAGGCTAGTCTAGTGAGCAAGTTGTACACTGTATACCCTAAACTGCAGGGAAGAGGATGAAACAAGTGAAAAACTAAAATCTACAATCTCCATATGAAGTTCCAACATAAGAGGCTTCTCAATAATAGTATAGTTACCTGAGACTGATGTCAGGTCCTTGACACCCCATGACAATCCAACAGCCATATCACATACTGAGGTTACGTTTTGTGGCTTCCATTTTCAATAAAAGATCCTTAATATCTCCTTCCATTCTCATCTTCATATTGAAGTATTCACAGTGTGCTCTTTCTAGGACCTGAAGCTCTTCAAGCTTTTGTCTGCGTCTTTCCTCAGCCTCAGATAAACGTAACTTTGTGATTCGACTGGCATACTCCTCCTCAATCTTTTTGTTCTTGGCAATTGCAATACGTTTCAGGGCTTCAGCTTCTCTTCTTGCATCATCAGCACGTGTTTGGAACATGTTAGCCTCCGCCTGTTTAATCCTCACAATGCTCTCCAGCTCATCTAGAACAGGCTTCTTATCGACATTCAATTGAGACTCTAGGACCGAGGTTTGTCTGCCCACCCGATCCCAATCCATGCTTGGAAGAACACAGTTTGCATTTTCGACGTGAGGAGCTTTCTCTGTGGAAACGGATCTCAGCCACATGGCTTCTTGACTTGGACCAACCATCCCATTACTTCCTTCTCTTGGGTTCTTTTGTGAAAGTTCCTTCACCAAAGCAGGAGTAGTGCTCAACTTGGAATCACTTTCTGAAATTGGAAAAAAAAAAAAAAAAAATTACGGAAATGGTTACGCTCAAGAGCTGGATAGCACAAAATGATGAAATCAAAAAACAATATGCATATATAAAATTAACACGGTAACATCATTTGGGATTTAGACAATCACTAGCAATTTTAATCTCATGAATGGAGTAGGGTCTCAAATGTCAATTTCCCACCACAATACATCTCGTCTCACTACCATCGATCTGACCTTTCTCCCTCTTTCAACTACTTGATTGCCTTGAACCTTCTTGCATGAGAATCTAACGAGAACTAATGTTAGATAAGTAAATTTTCCAATCAACAGTTGCGCGCTCAACTGCTGCCACAGATTTATATAATAAAAATTAAAAATTTTAAAAAAATTTAAAAAAAAAAAAAAAAAAAAAACCACAGTGGTGATGGAAGTTCAATAAAAACAGGTCTGAATCAAAATAGGAATAAGATTGTGCTAATGCCCACCATTCATCAACTCCAGAGTCAAAACATGCCAATAAAAATGGACACCACACAATTCTTCTTGGACATACAAAGGTAGATTTTAGAAGATAAGAAAACTATTTTGTATCTTTCCCAACACGAGATCATTTTGCTATAGTTAAACAAAATAGGATATGGAGAGATGTTTCCCCCAAAGCATACAATGCAAATGGATGATGACATGTTTTGCACCTTGTCTAGAATTCGTCAAATATTTCAGATATATATATATGTGTGTGTGTGTGTGTGTGTGTGTGTCAAACTAAGCACGCAAAAACATCATCAACATATCCACCAAGTATTAAACTGTGCCTAGTATTATCAAGTAGACTGCAACAAAGCCATGAAGTTATTTGTGGGGAAAAGTTAAAGAGTATTTACCGGTCAAGAATTGCATGATCAATTTATAGACCTCAGAGAGATTGGACTTATTTTCCAGCATCCCCAGCAAACGAGCAGCCACATCATGCAGCCGTTTTCCCCTCCCATCATCACTAGAACAAAAGATCCTCCTCACATATTCAAGTTCCTTGGACAGATTTTCAGCCTTCCAATCTTTTGCGCAAGTTTTGAACACTTCCTTCACAAATCCAAACATCTCAGATGGTTGACCACATGCAACACAATGAAACTGAATCTCAGTTGTCCCTTGGACCCCAGAGACGCTCCGCCCATTTCTGATATGCAAATCCCTCAAAGCACAGTCAGTATGGCACCAATGAAGACAGTCATCACAGCCAACCCAGCTACAGGTATTAGATGCCATGTCAAACTTCGAGCAGATCATACACATACACACACTGCAGAAGCCATTCTTCTGTGCACAAACTTTGCAATCACATTCATCCACAGGCAAGCTACTCCGACATGCAAGATTTCTGCACTTCATGTTCAAAAAAATCTCAACTAAATCAGAAGATGGAACATTATTGGCCGACCGAAGGAAATCCAGAAGGCCAGTTTTAAGTGCCACCAAGATCTCCAACTGAGCACGATGGCAAGTTTTCAGTGTCTCCAATGTAAAATCAGACCTTCTTTGAAGTGCTTCCTGCAATGCACGTAGTTGTCCCTGCTTATCTTCATTCCCTATCATCTCACAAACACTTTCCTTTAGATATGCTATGGACTGTTCCGCCATTTCTTGGATTCTCCTAGCCATTATTTGTATGGGTTCTGAAACTATTTTGGCAATGTTCATCTCAGAAACACTAATGCCACTTAAAACCAGCTGCTCCAACTCCCTCTGGCCAGGCCTAAATATTCCGCCACCATTCCTCTCTCTCATTACCTGCTTCTTATCCATATTATGATCTGGCCTAGTTTCACGCGAACCAACACTGTGGGAGGGGGACCTGACTTCGTCATGCCTCAGCTGTCCTGAAAACTGTCTCGAAAGACTTAACTGCCGGTCCAAGCCATTGGGCATTCCTGTACTCCCTTCCGACACTTTAAGCAAGCCTTGTCCCTGCACTGCTTGACGATTTACAGTGCCTTGTGATGCATGTGATGGATGCGGAGTCCCATTTCCATTCTGTAGCATTCTTTGATACAATGGAACTTCCTTGCGTTTTGGCTCATTTGAGGACTGTCCTTGGCAAGACCCTTGGGGAATTTGATCGACACCTTGAAATATAGGATGACTGCCAACTGAATGTTCATAGTTTTCAAAAGAATTCTGCGTGAGAGAGCAGCTCGGGTTGTGGACAAATGGATGAGAACCCGAAAAGGAGATGGATGCAGTAAATCCATCCAAGCTTGTACGCAGCGTGGTTGGCAAAGAGTGGACGCTCCTCCCTCGTCTTGGAGAATTAGGGGCCTGGCCGAGGGAACTGGGGGCTTGCTTTGGATCATGTGAAGCAAGAGACAAAGAAACATTTGGCAAGCCAAGTGCAAGCTCAAGCGGCTCCATTTTTAACTTCTCAGCCTTAAACTCATCAACACCTGACTGGTTTGTCTTCTCCGGTCTCGTAACATCTGAATGAAAGAATAACTCAAAGCCCCTGCTGCTTGGTCCTTCCATAGCATCATCTCTGCCAGTCAGCAAATCCCTATCCATCCATCCACCATTTTCAGTGGAATTTCCTTCATTAGAGGGTGAAACAGCTAGACTTTTACCTTTATTCTTTGCATTTCCATTCAAGTTATCTGCTACAAACCTCAGAGTTACATCAGGCACATTGTCCTCTTCATCAGCTTTATTTGAATTTAGCAAATCAACGTCCTCTGCTTCAGTCTCAAGGTCAATACCCTTTTCTTCTTTCTGCTCCTCCAAAGGTGAAGGCTTCCTTTCATTCTCAATACCCTTTTGTTCTTTCACTTCGTCCTCCAGAGGATGGAACTTCTCAATACTTGTTTCGTCATTCAATTCCTCTTTTCCTCTGGCTTGGAACTCGGGGTCTGGAGAAGGCAAATGCTTGCGTTCTTCTTCCTCAACATTCTCTTCCTTCTCTCCACCCATATTAGCTTTAACCTCTTCTTCACTCCCACAAAGTTCGCTCACAGCATTGTCCTGACAATCTGACCCCTTATCAGTTTTCTCAACCATATCCCTCACGATCTCTAACGCATCACCTTCCTGCTTTCCATTGCAAACGCTCATGTCATCAATTTGCAACTTCTCTTCACAAGACGACATAGCTTCCCTTGTAGTATCTGTTTCCAGGCCGTTCAGACTTTTGGGGGGCTCAACCACCATGAGTGGTTCCACTTCTGGTTCTGGCTCTGGTTCTGGTTTGGAAATGGGGTCAGGATCTGGTTTGGAAATGGGATCAGGATCTGGTTCTAGCTCCCCTTCTTCCATTTCACTGCTGTTGCCACTGTCCCTGTGCGCTTCCTCCGTCTTCTTCAATTCAATGCTCTTTGACTGCTCCCCACCGGAGTCCTTTGACCATGTCGGCGACTTCCCAAGGTCTCTCGATCCCGACGAAGACCTCACACTCCCTCGATCCTCGGACCCGACTCGGCTCCCTCTCCCCAAATCAACCCGGTCCTCATCTGCATCTTTCCCGTTCGTGATTGATCGCCTCCATGCCGAAACACTCTCCTCTCGCCGCGGCCGATCCCTATCCGATCGGAACCCCTTTGGGAACTCTCTTCTGGGTGGCGCCGGAAAGCTCTCAGACCGGTGTATCCTGTCACCGTTGTAGATGCTTCGAGGAGAAGAGATCGGGGCTGCCCGATCAGAACAGTCCCGGTACCGATCGAATCCCTTCCTCCGATCAAAACCGTCAGAATCATGCTCGAATCGCTTACGAGGAGGCCGCAGAAGCTCACGATCATCGTCAAGAGACCGGTCGTTCGAAGATGACGATCCTTTCCTTCCGTTTTCAGCCTTAGGATAGAATCGACGATGAGACAACAAACGGTCAGGATCTTGATCCCTCCGCCCCCATTCCTTATACAAGGCTTTATCACTAATGCCGTTGTCGATATCTTCACCGTACGATCTCGGCCGCTTCATTGCAGTCGCTGTCGATGATAGAATTACAGGAGAGGAAAAACAATCAAAGTAATCTGAACTTCAAAAACCCTAGTTTTCTCAAAACCTAAGAGAGAGAGGTACCTGCTTTTGCATGGACTGATATCGGCCGGATACGGCTGGAAAAGGTCGCCGGAGAAGAGGACTCCGGTAGGGTTTTCTGTATGTGGGAGAGAGAGTTGGGAGTTTCATCCGTGTAATTGAGAAGGAGGAAAAATCCAAACCGGAGTTTATCTATGGCCGAGACCGAAAAGGTATATATATCCAGTCAACGCAGTTAATACAAGGATGACGTTCTATTATGCGCCGGCATGTTGGTACGGGAGCGGATTAGCTGTTACCAAGGTACAGCTTAGTGGGTGTTACCCTTACCTTGTGGGGCCTACCTTGATGTATTTTATTTATATCCATACTGTCCAGATGTTTTAATATCGTTTCAGGATTCTAACCCAAACCTTTAGAAGATCCAAATCTCAGGTGGAACATACCACTAAAAACAGTGATAAATATCCATTAAAAGCTTTTAGTGGGTCATATAGGTTTTAGATCAAGGTGATTTTGTCTTTTACCTTCATCCAGATATTCTTGAAATTATCAACAGATTGGATTACAAATAAAAATTTCTAAAACCTTAATATAGGCTCTTTGGAATTTTCAATGGTGAGACACTCAATCTCTACTGTTTCCTGTGGTGTGGTCCGCCTGAGATTTATATCTATGTAATTATAGCGATATAAAACTTAAATGGTCTGTAGAAACGTATGGACGGAATGGATATACGATAAATCATCAAGGTTGCCCCACAGTAGGGGTAACACCTAATCCACTCCGGTTAGTACGCCGACCCGTTCGTTTATTCACTCATCCCTTTGATTTCTGACATTTATAAATACCACCCTGCTTTCGAGTGACTCGGACACGGAAGTAACCCTGTGTTCGGTGGTGCTCTGTTCCTACTATGATATATTTGTTTCAGTCCACTACGTCCGTCCATTTTACCACTTCATTCAAGGAATGACCCATACATGAGGCATATATAGATTTCCATGGATAACCGTGCTGTTTAGCTGTGCAGATGCGTTGAATTCTGATCACTTTTTTCGGGCGAGGAGCTGAAGCAGAGCTGTATCGGTGTCAATCCAACCTAGAGAGTACAGATTCTTTTGGACGCAGTTCAGGTTTTTGTCGGTTCGAATCATTCCAAATGAAGGTGATTATTAGTTCCACCGAAGGTGCGGTCAGTCCAATCGATGGACCTAAACTTTGGTACATGTTTTTGTGAAAATTGGGTTATACAGGTCATGATTCGATTAAAGCTTGGGATTTCAGGTGTTTTATCTGGTGGGGTAAGCATTTTGCAGGTTAAAGGGGGTTTTTCAATCCTTGTAGGAGCATGGGAATGAATTTTCTAAAGGGGCTAGAGTTTTTTTAAGGTGAGCATTGCAATGGGAGATTGAGTTGTTTAAATTAGAAAAGGCGAGTGGCCTAACTCTAAGGTTTTTATTATAACGGAGATTTATGTCGCTTTGGTTGTGGTTTTTCCTACAAGGGTCTTGTTCGTATAATGAGAGGAGATGCCCGAATAAAGGCCTTTTATAATATCAAAAGTGGTGCAATTATCCCTAATAGCCAGAATTTTGGTGTACTAACTTTAGGAGAGTGTTTCTAACTATTTTAGCCCACGGGAGGGTGCACGGGTCAATCCATGGTATAGGATAGTTTTCTTAAGTGGTGATCTACGTAAAACTTTGATTGCCCCCCCAAATCGAATATATCGATCAATGGTTATAATCAAAAGTCAATTCAACGGTTTCCGATCATCGATAGAGATTGCAACTATATGTGTGTGTGTAAGATATTAACTTATATTAGCGTCATTCATTTGGTCACTATCTAACGATCCGAAAGCTATAACTTTGAAAAAGAATGAACGAGGACAGTTAACTTAAGTCCCTAACAATTTCTAAGGACATTTGCACATCTCGTGCGTTGGCCTTGTAAGTCCAACTTGAGCAATTCAAGACGCAATCTTGACTCAATGTCCTATAATAGATATTAAGTCCAACTAAGACGGACGTCTTCCTATAATTTCGAGTTTAGTGGCCCATTAACAAGCGGCCTATAGCTAGTTTGGCCAATCATGACATTTTCAAAATGAATTGGGTCAAGAGATTTCTTGTGCCGGGCAACTAGGGTCTGGATTAGCTAATTTTACAATGTAGCTCTTTTGGAATTAGCGAAAATGATTATTCAACTCTAATCATCATCATCAATAACCTTAATTCAATTATACTAGAAACTACCTGAATTAGTAAAATATACTTTTAAAAAAAATCTAATTTAATCATATAAGATTATTTTAGCATAATTATAAGCAATTTCTAAGAAGATACTGAATACAAAAACTCTAAGATGAAAAAGATACGTTTGGTCCATCGACAACGTGCAGTTGCGGAAATGTTCAGTTTCGATAAGTATATTGCTTGTAATTTTTTATACTTTTATTATTAAATTATTTTTATAATATTTATAGTAATTCATCGTCAACTCTACTTTAGTCCTACCAAATTTCATTTCATTTCAAGTTCTTTTTTTAAAAATTCTTAAATTTTTAGAAGTACCAGTTATCTGAAACTAATTATTTTTTATACAATTTTCCAAACATCTTAAATCAACTTTATTTTAGTATTTAAAAATTTTATTAAATTAGACACATTAAGCTTCAATCTGACTTTTGAATCACCTTAATCAGACTTGTATAAAAAAATATATGAATTTTTTAAGTTGACACACTAAAATTGTCCATTATTGAACATTGTTGTCCAGTGCTGAACAGAGAGTGGCGGTGGCATCGTGGATGAAATGGTGGCACCGTCGAGTATTGTTTGGATTTTGACGATGGCACCGTGGAATGCATGGTAGTAATGTTGGAGTTTGTCCAAAAACTCTATATTTTACGGCGGCACTGTGGAATGTCGTCCACTCTTTATAAAACTCGAACTTCCACTTAGTTGGCCAGTTTTGGTGGACCCAAAATCATTGTCACACCCCAAACTCAGAAAATGGGCTCACAAAATTTTCGATCGTCGAATCTGGTGCCGACAGCCTCCGTAGTACTCCATTCTCGGATCCCAGCACCCATACGCTAAATTCCGATCCTGGGATCCTACAAGGAGGATTTTCAGTATGATTTTTTTTTTTGTAATGGAGCATAACCACAAGTTTACTCAAATCACAAAGGCAACATCAACATCATCACATATCCACTAATATAATCATTTAAATACAATGTTGAAAGGGAGATACATATATCGAAAATAAAAGCTCCAGAAGTCCGTTGCATGCTCCAAGCTCAACACTGCTGCAACCTAACGCCACCTGCACGCATCTATCGTGTATAAGCTTATAGAAAGCTTAGAGGGTGGTGTAAGTGTGTGCACAAGATAAGTGTTAAGTATACAATGCAATGCTATAATCATACAATGTCGGAAATATTGACAAGATCATAGATCATACGATAACAGAGTAAGCAAAAATATTGACAGGTCCATGAGTCATACAATATCAAAGTACACAATACAAATCAGCTATACAAATGAGTCATAGAGAGCCAAATATCAGATGCCGAGGATATAATGCAATACGTAAATCCTGCTAAGTCTGTCTTGGCCATATAAGTATAGAAAACATAACAACCCAAAATGTCATATGCCTGCGGATGCAATATGCGATGCGAATGAAATGACCAAGCAGAAGTGTGAGGTCGGGATGATAGTACGTAGTATCGCATGCTACAGGGTCTATCACAAGGGACTTCTATCCAAACCAGTCTCATACCTAAATTTAAATAGTCAGACTCAATGTGGTAAACTCCTTATCTCAGGTTAGTCGTGCACCCAACCGAAATCCTAGCCATGCGAAGTACACGTAACAAATAGTTGCGCACCACCAGCCCGAGTGGATAGTGAATGAATGAATGAATCAGTATGCAATTCCTGCTCAATAAGTCCACATATCAGTACGATTCCTCTCTGGGATCAGTCTAGTACATTCTACATGCAAATCACCGCCCACTGACGCACGACTATGCAAGTGGAAGAGACATCACTATCTGCCTGACCAGTAGTCAGCCAATACCTACCCGGCACGTCGATAACGGACCCATTTACGAGTTGGTCAAACTCAGCCTAGTTATGCCCCTACCCTCGAGCGGGTAAGGCCACACCCCCTCCCAATCGATCACGACACAGTGGGAGACGTGGCCTCCTGGTATTCGACACTCTGGCGCTCATGTATCCACTCGGTCTCGACGTTAGGGCGTCCTCTGGTACCAAAAGGGTTTAGAAATTTTCACCCAAGGCTATCTATGGCAGTCTGATGCTAGAACAAATTTCCAGTGTCCCATCTGACCATCCACGATATGCCTGTGGAGGCTACGACCCTGATGTTGCTAGGGCACAGTGCAAGATACATGAGTCATACAATCCAGTCATGCATCAATCATGCGCATACCGTGCGCTCATGTGAGATAACATCCGCCTATCAAGGAGTCTTATAACAATCTGCCCAATGACATATACAATAGTCAACCACATCTCATAACAAACATGCAGATGATGCGTATGGGCATGTATCATGATGTTATGCAGTCACATACTCATAATCGGTATCAATAACTGGCATTGACAATCGACCTCGATAATGTAGACATTTAACCAACATTGCCCACATGGCATGGCCCTCATAGAGCCTAACATACAGTGGACTCATAGCCCCACACAAGGGCCAAATATACAACACCATGGGCCTCACTCAAGAACTTAATACACATCACGACGGGCTTTTCACATGGGCCTAACATACATTACAATGGGCTCCATCGCCTGGCCCTTAATGCATCTGTAGACACCCCACCCAGGCTAACCTCTCAAGAAGGCTAAGAACCATGGTCACACCTTGAATCAAACCCAAATCCCACCTTAAACCTAATCCTCACTCAAGAACCTTAAAAAACCTCCAGACAAAGACCCGAAACCTTGATCAGGATTCACCAGCGCATGACCCCACATGTGCATTATACCTTGACCGAACCTCTTTACCCAAGCCGAAACTCATCCGTCTGAACCAGAAGGCCCCAAAAGGAAGTCATCGTGCGAACCCGCACGTTAGGCAAAGCCCGCACGCACAAAATCGGCTCAAACGGACACCGGGCGGTAGTCTGACTACCGCCAGTGGCACTCCGAGTACCTCCACATGAGGCCCACGTGTGGACAGCTGTCCCAACGTTCAAAAGTCAACTTTCCTTTGAATTTACCCCTCCAAATCTCACTATTTACTGTTTTACCAGCCCCTTTAGCCAATGAGAGCACGCCACGTGGCGCCTCTCTCCTCTCCACCAATCACCATGTGCCACATCAGCATTTACCCCCCTTTTATCCTCTATTTACCAAAAAACTATTGAAAAGGGCTATAAATAGCCCTCTCCCCTTTCATTTTCAAGGGCACCAAGGATAAGCCACCAAGGGAGGGAGAGAGTGAGAGAGAGAGAGGGAGGAAGAGAGTGAGGATGAGGAGGTGCTCCCAATCCTTAAAGTCCAGATTTTTCAGCCATCTTCTTAGCCCACTCCTTGCCTTCCTAGCCATCTTAACCCCCCTCAACCTAGGCTAGTTGATCATGGTTCAACACACATCCTAGCCTATTCAAGAATCAAGCCAAAGATCCATTTACATACAAGCATTCATCATGGCATCTACTCCCTTCTCAACCCCCCTGCTTCTCTAGATCTCAGTGGCGTATGTGACAATCGTACATCGGATCCTGTCACATCAGAAATTCTTAGTGATCTAGTCCACTTTTCTTATCTCTTTGCATAAGCATCATCACATCCACCCTCTAGACACATTGTCGGACGTATGCTCTGTGGCTTGCCGAAATCTCGGATCTTACTATATCAGAAATCCACATGTGACTAGTCCCATCATGACTACAACATCATCATCATCCCTTGAGATTATTTTACCACACTAAGTAGAGACCGTACATTTGTACGGGCAGAGAGGGTGCCTAACACCTTCCTCTTTGTAGCGAGGTCCCTTTAATCTCGGATCGCGAGACCAGAGTCAATCTAAGGTCGGAGAGTCTTCGGATCTCTCCAACCTTACATTCGTGATTCACCACCGCTGGGCTCGAGATTATTCGGCTAGTGGCGACTCCAACATTCACAAATCAGCTTAATCATCCCCACTACTTAAACCATAATATTTACAAATCAGCGTGGACGCCGATTTTCAGTGTCTATAGCATCACAATGGGCCTCATCACATAGGCCTCATATACATCACATTGGGTCTTAAACACGAGCTGAATACATATCACAATGGGCCTCAAATATGGGCCACATATACATCACATTAGGCCTCGACAATTGGCCTCGATATTTGGCCTCGACAATCAGAATCGGCAATCGGTCACGATAATCGGCCTCGATCTCTAATCGACAATCGGCCACGACAATCGGGATCAATCGATAATCGGCCTCGATCAATAATCGGCCTAACTAAAGGCCTAAGGGAAGGTCACATGAGGACTTTCAACCATTATTGCTTATCAATGTGGACATTCAACTAACATTTCTCCCAAGGAGTGGCCAACATAGGGCCGAACATACAGTGGGCCCGCGGCCTCATACAAGGGTTTAATATATATCACAATGGGCCGAATAAACGGGCTTAATATACATCACCATGGGCCACGACCCATGGTCCTCAAATACATCATAATGGGCTATGACCCATGGGCCTCAATATACATCAAGTGGATTGCATTAATGAGTCTCATATACATCAAATGGGCCACGTACCTGGGCCTCAAATACATCAAGTGAGCCACACATCATGGGCCTAAAACATATCACAACGGGCCTTGCCCTTAGGCCACGAATACATCACAATGGGCCTCTGACACGGGCCTAATATACATCACGAGGGGCCACATCCTATGGGCCTTAAATATATCACAATATGCCATGTTCCATGGGCCTCGAATACATCATAATGGGCCGCACCACCTGGGCCTCGAATGTGTCACAATGGGTCATAACCCATGGGCCTCAAATACAAAACAGGTGGGCTCCATCACATGGGCCTTAGATATATCACATGGGCCTCATCAAATGGGCTGCAAATAGATCTCATTGAGCCTCATTCAAGGGCCATAAATACATCACATTGGTCTGATTTATGGGCCTGAAATACTACACAATGGGCCTTATACAACAGGTGGGCCTCATATATATTAAGTGGGCCAAATGGGACAGTCCATGGTTTAGCAAAACAGATGGACAGCGTGGTTGAAACATATTCATCATGGTGTACCCCACATGCCGATAGGTGGCGTGGTGAATTCATACTTCACGGTGGGTTCCCACACCACCCTGGACAGATGGACGGCTGGAGAACCACATACATTCAACTGGGGTCCACGTCCTCAAGCGGAAGGACGGTTGGATATAACAATACATCATGGTGGCCTTATGCCACTCGTCCAGATGGACGGGCGAATATAGATCATGTACATCAAGGTGGGTCTCACCTGCCATGGACGGAGCGGATATACAACACATCATCAAGGTGGGTCCCATCCACACATGTCCCACAGATCCCCACATGTCCAGCAAGGATAAGATACACATATCATGGTGGGCCACTCCACTGTCCAAGTACGGACGGTGTGGATTAAAAATACTTACATCAGGGTGGTTACTCAAAGCTCCTGCCCGTCCCAGCTAGGTGAATGTACAGAGTGGATAATTTCATACATCAAGGTGGGTCCCACATGGGGCCCACCAGCTATAATATTTAATTAATATATATATATATATATATTGTATGTAATATATAATATTAGATATAGTCCAGTGTCCAGATGGAATGTCTGGACGGTAAGACACATTACAAGGGGCCCACCGTCCAGAGATCTGGACGGTGTGGATGACATAGACATCACTGTGGGTCCACGTGGTGTGGATAAATAAATCAAGGTGGACCCCACCTCATCTAAAAAAATGGACGAATGGTCAGGATGAAATACAGACCTCATGATGATGCCCATAGAACTGTTGAGTACAACAGCTATATTGCTAGTGTAAGGTACACTAGCCATTCGTTTCCACAGAGATGGATCCCATGTGGGGCCCACCATAACGTTATTTTCCACCCAACCTGACCATAATGTCTCGTAATGAGAGGAAAAACAAATTTCATAAAGATCGAAAACTTCTATGGCCTAAAAAAAAAGGTTTCAATGGTGGACGTTCAATCTCCACTGTTTTTTGCAATGGTCCACTTGATAAACAACGTGGATATAGAATAAATACATCAATGGTGGGTCCCACCATCCAACCATCTGGACGGTGTGGATAAGACCCAAACATCACAGTGGCCCTCATAGTAAGTACGTTTGTATGTTAAGCATGTCTTCTCATGATTTAAGATGGTGTGGGCCACCTTAGTGCCGTGAACAACTGATTTTTGGGAGGGGGCCCACTAACCTAAAGGGCCATCAAAGCACGGCGTGGATGTTCAACACACATCATGGTGGGGCCTGTAGTGGGGCCCATGACCTTGGCCTCTCTCACCCGTCACGCAACAGGACGTTGCTGCGGCGTCAGCTACTTATTTTTTTTTTTATCGTTCTTCCGGAGTTTTTCCTGAGTGGGGCCCGCATCGTGAGGATCCACCTCGCCCAATGGCTCCTATGGCTCAAGACAAGCCAAACAAGCCCAATATTCGATATATTTTAAGGTACAGAAACATTAGAGTGCATTTTAACGGTAGAAAATACTATTTTCTGTGCTATGGCCCGCCAAAAAGTCAAATTGGCTTCATTTTTCGGCTCAACGCCTAAAATGATCTGAGGAATGGATGAACGGCTTGGATTAAATACATACATCAAGGTGGGGCCTGTATGAGTGGCCCACCTAAAAACCTTAAACCATATATATATATATATATATATATATATATATATTTATTTATTTATTTATACACCTACTATCTGTTCACACATCCAGCGTTCAGGGACATTGGACGGTGTGAGTATGATTCATCCAAGTGAGTCCCATATGGACGTGGCTCACCTGATTTGTATCAATCTGATATTTGTGTTTTCCCATCATCTAAAGGGTAGGGCCCACATGGTTTGGACAGCCGTGTGGTCCACTTGATGGACGGTTTGGACACCACATACACTCATCATGTGGGCCAAAAAATAAATAAAGGAAGTAGAGAGAGAGAGAGACACGTGATGATGGAGGGACGCCGATACTATGGGCCATCCTTTGCATGATTCACAACATACATCAAGTGGGTCCCATTTTGTATGGGCCCACCGATCAAAATCAATGGTGGAGATCCCTTCTCCACTGAAATGGAAGGTCTAGATGACCCTATCCATGGAAAGAAAATAAACATCATGACAGGGCCCATGGAGAATGGCTCCATCATGGAATGATCATGAGCATTAAGGGGAGCCATCGTCTACATCTAGGGTCCAAAGTGAGATCCATATCATCAATCGGTAGGCCTCACTTGCCCCATTATTAAAACATGAAAACTAGCCTATAAAAGTACCCACCGTTCGATCTTCTTGGTCTGATGGAATGCCAATCTCCTTGTGCCTCACTTTAATGGAAGATAATGAGAGATGAAGGGCTAGGATGAAGAATTTGGGGTGGGAAGTGGGCCACACTCATCTCACTTTCTTTATTAAAAAACTATGGACGTCCACCACTTCTCTTACTTGGAAAATGTGTTGAGAAAGAGAGAGAGAATGGGTGGTTGTAAGAGAGGTGATGAATGTGAGTGATGGATGTAAGGTGATAATTGTACTTGACATGTATGGGTGTGTAAGAGAGAGAATGAGAAAGAGTTGACTTTGGGGTTGCGCTTGTACTTGACATGAGGTGATTGATTGATTGATTGAGTGATTGATTGATGAGACATGTTGTAGAGATTCTCTTGGGATTGCAAACGCATGGTGTTTCTTCGAAATAAACGCGGGCCCACATCTCCTGCCCAGGGTATCAGATCGGTACGTAAGACGCGGCGACGGTGCGGTCGCAATAGTACAAGTCTCGAATTAAATTGACTCAGATCTACAGGATATGACTTAGGACAACGCGCAAACGTCGATAACAGATTACGGGTCGCCGGAATTCGATCAGGAGGACCGCAGAGGCCTACGGAATGGTACGGCTAGTATACGGGTCTTACAATCACTCCTTTTGATCCCAAACATGTGCGAATATACACACAAACATGCACTCAAATTAAGAAATCAAAGGTAATACCCAAGGTCATCTAATTCTCAAGTTAGCAAAAATTAGGGGTGTTACAATGTGTATATATTGAATAAGTCGTTGTATGGGCTGAAGCAGTATCTGAGGCAGTGGTACAAGCAATTCGATTCCAACATGGTGAAGATTGGTTATATCAAATGTGAGTACAATTTCTGCGTGTATTACAGGGTACTTAAGGACGGGTCTTACATTCAATGGGTGTTATATGTAAATGGCATGTTGATTGCTACGAAAAACAAGAAGGAGATTGTCACGCCCCAAACTCGAAAAATGAGCTCACAAAATTTTTGATCGCCGAATCCGGCACCGACAGCCTCCGTAGTACCCCATTCTCGACTTCCGGCACCCATATACCAGATTTCGATCCTGGGATCTTATAAGGAGGATTTTCGGTATGATTTTTTTTTTTGTAATAGAGCATAACCACAAGCATAACCAAGTCACAAAAATGACATCACCACATATCCACTATATCAAAAACTCTAAATACAATGCGGAAAGGGAAAATACAAGGTGATCAAAAGGCTCCAGAATAATCTGATGCGCCTCAGCACTGCTGCGAACTAACGTCACCTGCATGCGACGGTCGTGCATAAGCTTACAAAAGCTTAGAGGGTGGTGTAAGTGTGTGCGCAAGGCGAGTACCAAGTATATAATATCAGAGTAATGCGAAAATATGCAGGTAAGTCTATGAATACTATCAGCCGTACCAAGGCTATGTAATACAAGGCATGAATGCTATCGGCCATACCAAGGTCATGCGATGCGTGGCTTATGTAGCCAAATGTCATATGTGAAATGCAAAGCAAGTATGCCAGTCCTCATCAAGTACACGTATCAGTACAGTTTCCTCTGGATATCACCGAGGTCTAATACACTTCACACTAACTGTAGTCTCTCTAGCTGCACAGCCCAGTAAGTGGAATAGATCACACTATTCACCTGACCAGTAGTCTGCTAATACCTACTCGGCTCGTCGATAGCGGACTCATTTACAAGCTGGTCAAACTTAGCCTAGCTTACAACCCCTTCACTCGGGTGGATAAGGCCACACCCCCTTCCAAACGACCATGACACAGTAGGAGACACAGCCTACTGGTATTCGGCACTCCTGTGCTCGTGTATCCACTCGGTCTAGATGTTGGAGCATCTCCTGGTACCAAAAAGGTTTTGGGACTTCCACCCAAGGACATCCTAAGTGCCCACAGTGCTAGAACCAATAGTTTTAGTATCGAATACGGCCACCCATGATGTGCCTGTGGAGGCCACGACCCTGATGTCGCTAGGGCGTACAATGGTCATGTCACACATATGCGAGATGCATGAGTCATACTATCCAGTCATAAAGTAATCCTGCGCGTACCATGCGCTCATGTGGGTAACTCCTATCAGTGAGTTCCATAAATTATCTGCTCAATGGCATATGCTATGATCAGTCACTCCTCATATCAAGCATACATATGATGCGAATGAGTATGAATCATAAAATTATACTAAGCATGTTATATGGTGATGAACCATCCTCACAACGATGATGAGCCTAGACGGTCTATACACAACAAGTATGGGCCCATCAATGGGCCCTAAAGAGAGTTAAAATGCGGACATTTAACTAACATTGTACTTATAATGTGGGCGTCAAACCATCATTGCTCCCAAGGCATAGTCCACCATAAACATTATTACATAAATCATGGTGGAATCACACATTGCAATGGACCTTGTGTACATCTCATTGGGCCTCATATATATCAAGGTGGGCCTCAATGGACGGGCCACAAATACATTAAGATGGGCCTCAATAATAGGCCTCATATATATCAAGGTGGGCCTCAATGGACGGGCTACAAATACATCAAGATGGGCCTCAATAATGGGCCTCGTATATATCAAGGTGGGCCTCAATGGACGAGCCACAAATACATCAAGATGGGCCTCGTATATATCAAGGTAGGCCTCAATGGATGAGCCACAAATACATCAAGATGGGCCTCAATAATTCCCAATAAAAATGAGTCATATTGAAGGATCATTTGAACCATACCCCAAGTAACAGTGGAGATAATAATTTTCACTATTTAGACAATTCACAGGGGCCCACCATAAGGTTTATTTTCCACCCAATCTAATCATAAGGTCTTAAAGACCAGGATTAAGAGGGAAAATGAATATCATATTGGTCCAAACCTTGTAGCCCAAGGGTTTTAATGGTGGACGTTCAAACCCATTGTCTCTACAGTGTGGTCCACGTAATCCTAGGCAGGACGCATCACGATGTGGCCTGCCGTGATGTATTTGAGATCGAACCATTTCATAAGTTAACATAGAGATAGATGAAGTGAAAACAAAAATATAAGCTTAATTGGAAACTACCTTGGCCCTTAGAAGTTTGAACGGTGGACATCACTGTCCACTATTTAAATGGTGGGGCCCACTTGAACTTTAGATCTGACTCATTCTTTGCCTCATACCATGAAATGATATCTCAAAATGGTTGGGCAGCATGGATACAACGCAATGCATCATGGTGGGCCCCATCGTCTAAACAGTGGACGGTGTGGATAAAACACATATATCATTGAGTGGGTCCCTCCGTCCAGTGGTGTGAACGGTGTGGATAAAACACATACACTATGGTGGGGCCAGCGCTGGGACCCACGGTCCCTGCCCCTGAAGCACCCAGCAACAGGATGCTGCTGCGCGTCCCCTAAACGTTGGCAGCAGCAGCCCCTGCTGCATGTATTTTATTTTATATATTTTATTTTTGATTTTTTTAGGTTTCTCCTAGGTGGGGCCCGCATCAGTAAAATCCACCCCACCCTTAAGATTCTACGGCTCGAGACAAACCAAATGAGCCCAATATTCGATATGCTTTAGTGTACAGAAACATCAGAGTAGATTTTAACGGTAAAAACCACTGTTTTCTATGCTATGGCCCGCTAGATAATCGGATTGGCTTCATTTTTCGGTTCAACGTCTAAAATGATCTGGGGAATGGGATGGACAGCGTGGATCATACCCATGCATCAAGGTGGGGCCTGCATGAGCGACCCACCTAAAAACTTTAAAGCAAGCTTATATATATTTTTGTTGTGAGTACATCTCACTATCTGTTCACACTCCACTAAGCGACATCTACCGTCAAGGGACGCTGGACGGACAGTGTGAATATATGTACCATCAAGGTGGGTCCCACATGGACGTGGCCCCGCTTGATTGGATCAATCTGATATTTGTGTCTTCCCATCATCATTAAGGTAGGGCCCACGTGGCTTAGACGGTGTAGATTCTACACGTCCATCAAGTGGGTCCCATGAAGTTGGACGACTTGGATAAAATGCATACATCATGGGCCATCAACAAAGGAAAGAGAGAGAGAGAGACAGAGAGAGAGAGAAAGAGAGAGATCTAGTGATGGAGGGGCCCCGACACTATGGGCCCTCCCTTCCGTACATCACAATATACATCAAGTGGGTCCTATTACATGTGGACCCACTAATTCAAAATCAATGATGGAAGGTCTAGATGACCTTATTTATGTAAGAAAAATAAACATCATGATGAGGTTCATAGAGAATGACCCCATCATGGAATGATCATGAGAATCAAGGTGGACTATTGGCCACATTTAGGGTACAATGTGAGATCTATACCATCAATCGGTAGGCCTAACTTGGTCCATCATCAAAAAATGAAATCTAGGCCTATAAAAACACCCACCATTCGATCTTCTTGGTACGATGGAATGCCAATCTTCTTGTGTCTCACTTTGATGGAAGATGATAAGAAATGAAAGGCTAGGATAATGGATCTTGAGATAGGAAGTGGGTCACACAACATACTTTTCTCTCTTAAATTTGCTTGGATGTCCACCACTTTTTTTTGCTTGGAATTTGTGTAAGAAAGAGAGAGAGAGAGAGAGAGAGAGAGTGAGAGAGAAAGGGTGGTTGAGGTGATGGGTGTGAGTGATGGATGTGAGTGATAGGTGTACTTGACTTGAGAGTTGACTTAGGGTGGTTGCTTGACTTGGGGAGAAAGAAAGCATGAGTTGTGTACTTTAATTGATTGATTGATTGATGGGATAGGTTGTAGAGATTCTCTTGGGTTAGCAAATGTGCAGCGTTTCTTCGAAATAAACATGGGCCCACATCTCCCGGCCAGGGTATCGAATCGGTGTACAAGATAGGACATTGGAACCGCGGCGACGGTGCGGCCGCAATAGTACAAGTCTCAAATTAAGCCGACTCAAATCTACCGACACAACTTAGGGTCGCGTGCAAATGTCGATTATAGGTCGCAGGTTGCCGGAATTCGTCGGGAAGGATCGCAGAAGTCGATGGAACAGTACGGACTAGGATACGGGCCTTACAGAGATACTCTTACTTAAGTATCTGTTAAGTAAGAAGTTTGATATGAAGGATTTGAGCATTGTGAAAAAGATTGAATGTATGGAGATTCATAAAGATAGAGAGTCTGAGAAGTTGTGGTTGTCTCAAAGGGGATATGTGTAGAAGGTGTCAAAGAGGTTCCACATAGAATGTGTTAAGCCTATCAGTATACCTCTAGCAAGTCACTTTAAGTTTGTTAGCTAAGTCATGTCCAAGCATAAAAGAGGAGATTTTAGATATGTCATGATAAGGTGTCGATTTTAATACGAGTGTGAAGTGGAGAGAAAATCTGATGTTAAGGCATGGATTTCATATCCAAAGGTCGGATGGACTCCAGAAAATGAATAGTAAAGATTTTACACGCACGGGATTTGAGGAAACAATCAAAGGGGCCGAAAAGGGTCAGAATGCAAGATCACATGAGCCATCCGATCAACTCGAAACTTCATATATGTGTGAGCTAAATGACGTTTTAAATTTCATCCATGTGGATCTCATGGTCCAACAAATCACATTCATTTCAATTTGGGGCCCACATATGAACAATCTAAGCGGTTGAAATTATATGAAGAAAAATTCAAATTAATAAATGGACCCCATAGCGAGGAGCGCGTGCATAAGATAACATAAATCAATAAATATAAAGCGAACTCATCTTCAAGTACGCCAAAAGCGTTAACGCTGCCGTACCGTGTTCGTGGTCGTGGACCCCACCTATTGTCCAAATGGACAATCCAAATGTCGCCTTCCGAGGATTAAATCACCCTCACCAGGTGGCATAAAATGGGAATAAAGATTATATCAGATCCAGTAATCGTATAAACATAATGGAATGGAACGGGACGAGAAAGATCACGTGGTCGCATCGAATCCACCTCGTTAAGGTTTTACTAGATTTTTCATCAATCATGAACGGGGTAGATTTTCAAAAACATTGCGAAGTGGGACCCACCATCACGTGGGAATGCAGTAGCTAACTTTTCCGGAATTTAGTGGGTTTATATTAGTTCTAAGTCACATGTCCATCGAGAGGGCTATGAGAACTACAAAACCATTCGAGAACTCCCATGTACACACGTGCGAGATAAACGATCTTTTCGAGATTTCTTCGTGGGCCGCAAATACCCAATGAAATTCGTCCCGACCTAATGGACGGGGTGATTTTCGAAAACACCTCTGTGGGGCCACCGATCAACTCCAAAAAATTGCACTTCGAGTTCGTCTCACGACTGATGCACATGGAATTCCAACACAAGCGACTCCAACAGCCTATTAAAAGGAAATTTCGTGGGGAAGGGACTAGATCAACATTGGAGATCCACAGGGGAGAGAAGAAAGAGAAGGAGAAAGAGAAGTCGGTTTGGAATTTTAATTTATGAATTTTATTTAAATTTATTTTTTTTTATATGGATTTTATGGGTATACTAATGTGGTGAATGAAGTCCCTAATTTGATTAACTCTTGTATAGGTTGATTAAGTTTGAATTTAATTAATTTGTTTCTTTCATGGGCTTTATGGGTTATATTTCTCCATCTATCAACTTGACTAAAGTATATATCGTTGTATGGATGCTTATTACAGTGCTTGGGTCGATCAAGAAACATGTTCCTATAGAGGAAGGAACAGGGTGCTTTAATGAATTTTACATACCATGTGCCCACCAAGGACATGGGATGTATTGTTCATGGCATTGCTTAAAGGAATTAGGCATCTGTATGCTCCTTGATTTCACATTGTGCTTTCTCTATTTAAGTGGTATCAATCAAGGTCAAGGTGAATCAACAGATAAAACAAGGGTTAGGATAATTAAAGGTGGACTCGAAAGTCCTAAGTCGATTGAATTCCAAATATTTTTTTCGAATTGTGCTTGATCATACCATTATTTGTTGGATTAGTTAAGGAGTCTCGATTTAAATTGTGACGATCAGTCCTCGTGGGATTCGACCTCGATCTTACCGAGTTATTACTACATCACAACCCTATACTTGGGGAGTGAACATTAGCTAAGTCATGTCCAAGCATAAAAGAGGAGATTTTAGACATGTCATGGGTGTCGTATACGAGTGTAGTGGAGAGTCTCATGTATGAGATAGTTTGTACAAGGTCGGATGTCTTACGGGTAATGTAACGCCCTAAACATCGGCACTCGAATACAGAGACCCCGGTCCCGAGTTCCGAGTGTGAGCCAAATGAAAATGCATGTGTGGCCTCATTCAAATTCACATTCATTTCACATATGAACAATCAAAGTAGCGCAATTCAAATTAATGAATCCAAAGCGAGGTAGAGATAACATAAATCAATAAATATAAAGCTAACAGTTTAAGTACAGTTAAAAAGTGGTGTCCACCCAAATGTGGATTATACAAGCCACAATATACATACCTAAAATGATTAAAGTGTAAAGTTTTCAGTTTTCGCTCAATCCTCCAAAACATAATGGTGGTGGCACAAGCCGATCAAAGCTTACTCGTTTAAGGTTTTACTAGTACATGCATCAATAATATTACTTGGTTGGTGTTTTAAAACACCGTCCCAGGTGGGAATGAGTAGCTAACTCAGTGATTATATTAGTTCTAAGTCACACATGTTATCGACTCAATCAGTACAGTTAATGATAAACATGAAATCAACCATTTCCAAAATAATCTTGTTAAATGCACGAATGAGATTATGGAATGATGCATGTGCCTTACAATCCAACACTCCCTCACAAGCAACTCCAACGCCTATTTTGTAAATGCCAATACTCCCTCAACACGCATCCACAACGCCCAAGTCGCAATATTTTGTCAATGCAATGTGGTGAATGAGTATGTTAGCCGAGTAGTTATTAAGTTCCATTCATCCAACATATTGGCAAAGTTAGGAAACTGACGTTATATCACAAGTCCTTATCTGGATCATGTGTCTCGTTGCAGCATGTAGCGACTCCTCACTAGTGTTCCTTGATCCAAATTTAAGTATCACCCATTTATCTCACAAATCAACGATTTCAAAGGTACGGCATGATACCTAAATGTATAAAGATAAACTCGGTATAAGTCATTATTCAAATATCGAGTATGATCACTCAGTTATGAGGTGCGGGCTTATCACATAAACTAAAATTACCATAAAAGAAAAGGGTTCGTCACCCAATTTCATTCACGTACGAGTCATTCAAATAATACTCTGGCATGGAATCATTGAGCAGGTAATTTGACGGGAGTTGTTCAAATAATGATCTATCACCTTCATTAGTGCTCACTGGTTACTACGGGGAGGCTTGTCACCCGAGCATAGGCTGACAACTAGGACACGGTGTCCCATATACCACCATGCCCGGCTCATGAATTTTAGTGGGATTATATCGCACTAACGGTTATGAATGGACACATCCATTGGGAATGGGGTATCCAAGATTCTATTTGGTCGTGTCACACATTTTGAACATACATGATCAATTGGCTAGTGGACTAATTCGATTGACATGAGAAAACTGTGAATAAGCATCCGTGTAATCCAAATAATATCAATATGTTTAACCTGGGTCGATCGAACAAGCTCAGGGTAGCCACCTTAACTAAGTACACTCTTTTAGTTCGGACGATTATCCAACTGGCCTAACATTGTTGAAATCCTAAGTATCGCTATAGACTAAACACTACATCACACAATTATAACATAGGTTATACTACACAACCACTTAGACATTTCATCAAACATATAAGCATCCATAGGGTACTATCACTAAGACATTAAATCAAACATGTGACCATGCATAAAGTAATACAATCACTTAAGCATTAAATCAATCACATAGTATTGACAAAGCAATACATTCCACCATTCAGGCATTTCATCAAACATGTGAAAGACCAAATAAATATATTATAACAAAATCAAAATGATATATTAGACATACCAAATTTATTACAAAAACTAATCATTAGAATCAAGGGTCGATAAAAGTAGAGATAATTAACACTTATTGTGACAATCATCTCGACTTGCGGCTCTCATAGGGTTAGAGTGTTAAGGAAATATCATTGAAAGACCTAAATAAGCATACAAACTTGTGAGATTATGGACAACCACTTATTAAAGCTCTAAATTATAAGTGGGATTCAACACTTATATCTAATCATTGCGGGGAAAGCTCCGACGATGACTCTTATTATGGCGTGGCGGCTAGAGAGGAGATGAGAGGGTCGATGTACACCAACACTCACACCCCAAGCTCTCTCTCTCTCTCTCTCTCTATCCTCCTTTCTCCTCTTTCTCTTCACTCTTTCTCCATTCTTCTCTTGTTGAAATTCGTATGGGAGGTGGGGGTGCCCAAACAAGGCCCTTATATAGTGCCAGAAGTGGTGCAAATGGCCCCGATGACCCTTTATTCATTATATTAACCATTGAAGGGATTGTTTCCCACTAATGGGACCCACTGGGAGGTATAAGGGTCAATCTAAGCCATGGGATAAGTGTCTTAATAAGCGATATATATTTGGGCACAAGCGTCTGATGATCGGACTTATTGATTAACCGAGAAGGCCCTAACTTAAATCGACGATCACCGATGATCAAACGGGGTCATGACTATACAGATATGTGTGGAAAAATATCTTTAGTTGGCATCCCAACTTTGTTCATGAATTGACGGTCCGAAAATTATAACTTTGTGAAAGAACAAGTGGATTTATTACACTTAAGTTTTAGATTTTCATACAAGGTATTCACACAAATTAAGCATTCGCCTCGGGAGTCCAAGTTAAATGATTCAAGATGCAATCTTGGCTTGATGTCCCGCGATGGACGTCAAGCCCACTAATATGAACATATTTCTACAGCATCAGGTTTAGTGGCCCACTAATGAGTGGTCTAGATCTTGTTTAAATAATCAGGGCATTTTTAGAATGAATTGGGCATCGAGATTTCTTGTGCGCAATGATTAGGGTTTAGATTAGGTAAGTTCATAACGTGGCTTATTCGTAATTAGCGAAAATGATGATTTGATCATAATCACTCTAAACCATTGATTCTTAAGCTAAAAGGATAACAGGGTCAGTTTAGTTTATCAATTAGGATTCGACCCTTACTTGTCTCGACTTTTGGTAGGTATTTATTTATATGCGGTTGTCTTGATTAGTCGGTGATAGGTCAGCTAGATTTGGGCTATATGTGAATAAATCATGAGGCTAAGCCCGATGTTTTAGTAATCGGACGAATTCGTTAGCTTCATATGGTTCATTAATCAGATTTGTGCTGTTCTTTACTAGTACTACCCACATATAAGCTCACCGCGAGCGTCAATGGTCAGTAATTGATAATGTAGGCTAGTTATATCAAAAATTTTTAAGGATTTTTTGAAAATTCAACACTTTACAATATGTGTAACAAATTTGAACCTTACCCTGCACTACTTCCCATATATACAATGCTCGCAAAAATCTACTTTTAAGTTGGACTACAGCATATTTGCAAGGAATGAATGGCTTTTCTCTGTTGTTTGGATGTCTTCAATCTAAGCAGACACTCGGAGTTTGATCGATCGAATAAGTTGCTCAATTGATCGAGTGAACCCCGAATTAGATAGATTGGTCTTTGGACACTTTTGGATAGATTGATCAGGGCTACGAGTATTTGATTATGACACTTACTCTCACGTTCCATCAATTATGAGAAATAAGTTACACTAAATGGCAAAGAAGTGTACCTTTGTATGATATGGTGATGTTATAAAGGGATATGACTGTGTGACTGACTCACATGGAAAATTATGATGAATCATGATGTCAGGTTTGATGATGATTCCTTGTTCTGCAATGATGAATATAAGGAATGGTGAAATTGGTGGCAATTGACGATTAGGGATGGAGCTTGGAGCTACGAGTAATGATGATTCTATGGTTGAGATTGCTGTTTAGATGTCTTCAATCTGTATAGAAACATGGGAGTTTAATCGATTAAACAACTACTCAATCGATCGAGTGAACCTCGAATTAGGCAGATTGATCTTTGGACAGTTTGGACAAGTTCGGTCGATCGACCTTGAAGGTTCGAGCGATTAAGAAATTTTTTTAAAATAAAATAAAATCATGTTAACTCTTGAGCTTAATCGATTGATCGAACATAGTTGGCTTGATTATGTTGCTCGATTGATGTCGATTAATTGATTCTTAGATTGATGGTGCACACAGTTTTATGTAATTGTACAATTTATTTCCTATATATATATATATATATATATATATATAGAGAGAGAGAGAGAGAGAGAGAATTAGGATAGAAAATAAGATGGCTAAATTGATTATAGGGTTTAGAAGGGAGAAAATAAGGGTTTTTGTTTTTTTAAGTGATTACATCTTTTGTACTTTCATTTTCGTAGTGAATTTGTTTGTGGCTTTGTCATGTTGTTTTTGTTTTTTTTTTTTTGCATGGATTTTTCACGTAAAATCATGTGTTTTTGTACATACGTTATTTGTACTTGTTTCTTATTGTGTGTAGACCTGGGCATAATGGACCTGATCCAGTGGATCCGACCCAATCCTACCCGATCCGACCCGATTCGAACAGAACTGATGGCCTGGATCGGGCAGGTTTGAGTAGGATTAGGTAGATCCGACCGTTAATCAAATTGGGTTCGGGTCAAGAGCAAATCCGACCGGACCGATCCGAAATCCGATCCGTTTGGAACCGATCTGATCAGATTCGAATAGAACTGAATGTATTTTTGCTGAAATTGAATGTTTTGATTATCCAATTCATGTAGACAGTTAAAATCCGATCATAGGAGAAATCCCAACTTCTTTTGGTGAGTTACCTATTCTAACATACATTGATCTCTCTGATAATAATCTCACTAGCGAAATCCCACCTGGGCTTCAGAACTTAAAGCTTGCCCTATTCAATGTTTCCTTCAACCAGCTCTCCAGTAGAGTTCCATCTTCTTTAATCTCTATTCTATGGTCTTCCAGCTTCGTTTCTCCAAGGAAATCCTGATCTCTGTGAACCTGGATTACCCAATTCATGCGCAAATGATAAGCAAAAAGACGGTCGTCACGGCCAACTACACTCATATGTTTGCTGATTTCGATTGCTTTTGCGGCTGGGATCATGGTCGTTGGTGCCGGATTCTTTGTGATGTATCAGTCTTCTTAGCGAAAGTTTCATTTGAGCCATTGTGTAACACCCCAAACTTTTCGATGCTCGGCCATCGAAAGTCCTCGAGAGTTACCGTAAGATTCAATGTGACATATACATGTGTACGATACCAATCCAACTATTCTAGCCTTACATCCTTTCCCTGACACTAACTTAACCATTGGGGATAATCTTCATTCATAAATCAAGCCATCTGACCGTTGAATTTCAGGACAAGCCCGCCCATCACGTGATTTGACACAAGTACTTTCCCTTAGATGACGTGATGAATAACTCCCTATCCATAATAATTTAAATATACGTTCTTTTGTAAGAACTGCTTAGAAACGTGTTTATAACCATGTGGAGCCATTAGATTTCCCAAAACTCATATATCGGCAGTAATTACGAAATTGCCACTAACCTAGCCCCTTGAACACTAGATCACATGGTTCCCACGGTCCGTTTCATGCAAAATTTTATATCATGCCTAATTATCACAAATTAACCATACACATTGAATTTCAACCCTTAAATCATAGTAAACTACCTACTTGACCTCTACATCCATTCGTACACTTATCAGATCAAGATTCTGATCTATTCATCTTGTTTATCACCTATGAATATGCTAAACCCATCATCAGAATTACGATCTGAGAAACCTACACATGTGAATAAGACACTCTAATCTGACGATACACATGCTTTACCCCTAATCCTCTAGAAACTCGCTTTACGTCTATTCATTTATGAAACTGACCGTATATACACCTACATACATAGTAAGAGTGCTAGTCATTAGGTTCTCTTATTTTTAGCTAGTCATTTGACCCTCTGTCATATTTGGATCCACCAAATGGGCCATAAGAACATCACGATAAACCGATCATCATGAAGATCTTAGGTTGTAGGTTTAAACCACCCAGTAACTTATCAATCAGAAGTGTACAAATTTTATTTTGAATTACGAATTGTGTTAGCTATTAAAAGAGCATCTTGGTCATCCTTAATGGATCAGGGCCCAAATTTAACCTGTTGAGAGGGTGTGAAAAATAATGATCACCTGTCAAATTTCACCTCGTTTGGATGATAAAGTTGGGAGTTACGGACGACAGAAGTTTAGATAAAATAAAAGGTAAATTTGTAAATAAGATATATTATTTGCATGACACTATGCGGAAGAGAATTTCAATTGAGTTTTTAACGGTGAATGTTCTCGAGTACTCGATTAGAGTCTGTGACCCACCTGATTTACGGAATTATTTCATTTTCAACCTCGTGTCCTAAAATGGCGTAGTGAACCAGACAGACGGAGTGGATCCCTAAAAGAAACATTCATGTGGCCCCACCTAATCCCACAGCCAATCACATGACTTTGTTGCACTGGTTCAGGGACGTTTAACCATTAGGAAGCATCCACTTATCACATGCTTGTGGCACACCAAAGACTTGGACTTACTCCATATTTTGGCCCAAGGCCTAGCATGGCCCTACAAAACTATATATTGAACAAAGTGGATTTCACTAAGTACCACTGTGGACCCCACTTTCACCATGAGTGTGCACCAGTGTGCGTGTACCTGTGACACACTGAGCCGGTCAACATTGCAGACCGGGCGCTGACTCGAGAAAAGGGAGGAATTTCTCTCCTTTCCTTCATTTTCTCCCGCCTGCTCGTGTTTTAAACGGAGATCGTCCGTTTGTCTAGATCGGGGCCCACCCTCTTTAACTGTATGGGAGATCCAATCTGTACTTCTGATAGAGCACCTGAAACCTACCGAAACCAGATGAAAAACTCACTTGCCAGACCTCGTACGCTCGCACGATCTCTACCATAAAACAAGCTGCGTGCGGTGGATTTTCCGTAAATACAAATCCGTTGCGGTGAGAGTTGGCAATCCGCGTGGATTTTTCCTCCTCTCTCTATCCTAGCCGTCCATTTAGAGCAATCTCAGCTCTCCAAACAACCCTCGGTTTAGGGTTTTCGCTACCAATGATAATGTAGAAAGAAGCCTTTTCCATTCGTGCACTATCACGATCCTAGCCACACATCCACTGCTAAAAATTCCTCCAAATCAATCTGAGCCATCCATTCAGAGGCTTTTATCCAAAGGAAAGCCCTAGTTTCTAGGGAGAAACCACAGCCGCAATAGTTTCTCCCATTTTTTAAAAAATGGAGTCGTTTTCTTCCAAGCTCTTCTACCACCAAACCCATTGGGAAATCTTCTTTTGAACTTCAAAATCTTCCTTGTACAAGCTCCCTCACATCCATCCAAGCTGCCTAATGTCTTCGTTTTGAAGAAATACTTCTTAAATGGAGATCCGCCATTACCAGCCCTCTTCTTCTCCATCGAGAAACATCAAACGCCTGATCGAGTTAGCTCACCAGCCTTAGGCAGATGTGGGATTTGAGAGGGAGAAAAATAGGAGAAGGAGAGAGTGCAAGAGAGAATGAAAAAGAGAAGAAGAAGACAATGAAGGAGGACTTGTCCAACACCATTTTGCTACGGGTTCCATTACCGAGTCAGCACCATGCGATTCAGTTGGGCTTGAGCTCGTTCAAAGGCTGGTCTGAGTCTCAGCGACACTTAGAGACCTCTGGATCCTTAAAGCTGAGAAGAAGAAGAAAGGAAAGGAAAGGAAGAAGATCAGTGTGTGAGAGGAGAGATGTCAGGCGAGTCAGTGACTCGCTGGCTCGAGTCAATCCAGTCGAGCCATGGTGAATACAGGCTGAGTCGGGACTCAACTGGGGCATTCAGAGAGTGAAGAAGAGGGAAATAGATGAAAGAAGGAGAAAGAAGGAGAAGAGAGGAAAGAGAGGAGTGCTGCTGCCGAGTCAGGGCGGGTCTTACTGAGTCCAGAAAAACTTGCTGGATGGGCATTTTGAAAGAGAAGAAATAGAAAAATAGAGGAGGAAGAAGAAGAAGAAGATCGTGGTTTTCTTTAGTTCTTACCGAGTTGACTCGGTGAGTTTTCATTAGATCGATTGGATCTTTATAAAGCTAGTTATTGTTTATTCCAGTCCAACATTTAGCCTATGCCTTTGATCTCTCTCCATGATGGAATCATTTGGTAATTGAATTGAAACATCAAGTATGTTAATATATTTGAGTTAGCTTAGTTAAGTTAGGTGAGAATACTTAGTTTCATTACGCAAATTCTAAGTTCAGTTGGTTATTCCTTAAATTCACAAAGTGTGAAATCTAAATCTCCTTGGTGCATATCTGTAGGTATGAAGTGGATTAAAAATCAACTTAGGTTGAAGGTTAAAAGATGGATGTTTAAATCTAAACCATAAATGGTGTGTATGGAACATGGATCTAACCTGTTCAAGTTGAATTCATGCACTGGAGCATTCATGTTGCGATCATCTAATTTAAAAGTGAGGATCACCCTTCAAGCTTTTCTACATCTTGATGATTAGCTTTGTTATTTTTTCTTGTTCATTTATCTCATTAATTGCTTAATATAGTGGATTGTTCTTACTGATTTTGATTTCTCAAGATAATTGATGAATTGGATTTGATGTGAATTAAATGCCTTTAATATTATTTGAAATGTACGCTTTAAATATGCATGTGCTATCTTGATGTTATTATACGTGATTTAATTTATCATCCATAATTACTTGATGAAATGCTTGGAGGTCTTCGAACTAGTGGCCATCTATGTTATGGATTAAATAAATTTATACTGTTGAATTACCATATTGTGGATCCTTAGTGCCTTTGTGGCTTTATGGGGATAATCCCATTTTTTTTTACATCCTTGGCATGAACCATTTTCCCCGACAATTTTGATAGATTATTTGCTTACTTGGCTTTGACGGACCACTTTCTCACGACCTTGCGATGGTAAGTTCCACTTGTAAAACTATAATTGGCCACTAGTTTCGTAGATTACTTTTAAACACTCTATTTGCTAGCCTCATGAGTCAGGGATGGTAGAATGAGACACTATGCCTGAGCTGTCGGCCTATGCTAGGTGACAAACCCTTCATACTGTCCTTTGAGCTTTCTTAAAGTGATTGTTTGAAATTGGAATAATAATGGTTGGGCTAATCATGCATTTTCATGACATATATTATCATGGTCTTTTCCGGGTGGTTAGTTCTCCTTGGGCGTACCTTTGCATATTTTTTCCGAATTACTAATCCTTCTTGGGTAATCTATGTATTATTACGGTCTTTTCCGGACAGTTAGTTCTCCTTGGGCGTACCTTTGCGTATTTTTCCGAATGACTAATCCTCCTTGGGCGATCTATATATTATTACAGTCTTTTTCAGGTGGTTAGTTCTCCTTGGGCGTACCTTTGCGTATTTTTCCGGGTGACTAATTCTCCTTGGAAGATCTATATATCGTAGTCTTTTCCGGGTGACTAGTTCTCCTTGGGCGACTTTTTACCAGCTGAATGTGCACCCCCAGGTCTGTGAGCATGTGCATACATCCATGCATTTAAATAAGATTATTTTGTATGATTTATTTAATGAATGCGTATTTGTTGAACCTCACCTGATTTCCATGATAATCATTGTGTAATATTTGTTATATAATGTCTCTGATAACTATACTTAATTATCTTAATGCTGCAATAAATCTTAGGGGTTATACCTCACTAAATAGCCATTGAAGCTATCAAATCATACTCGGTGTGCAGGAGACGAAGATGAAGCATTCTGGCGTCCATGTGGGATGGGAGGAGCTAGATGATCTTACAACTCCTTATTCCTAATTTCATTTGTATTTAATTTGTATTGTCATGTTTGTAAAAGTTAAGACATTGATTTGTATAAGTTTATGAATAACCACTTGAAAACCTTGGTTATGTATATTTGGACTCCCTCTTACACTTGAATTATTTTTATTCCGCTTGAATGGTTAACTCTGATAAAGAAAAAAAATGTGTGTGAAATTTGAGATATTTTAAAGGTTAACATTCAGGTTTTTGAAAAACGAGGAGTGTACTCGAGTTCTGGGAACCGGGGTGTTACACATTGGAAGTCAGTATTCTTTTATCCTCTTAGAGTTACAGAATAGGAAAACAATAGTGATGGGATATCCACCATTAAAATCCTCCTAATGCTCACTATGCTGTTTATTCGACAGATGAAGGGAAAAATCAAAGATCGGTGGTGTGTGGTAAATAAGCAGCGTATTTACTTACGGCACTAGAAACAAGACAAAATAAGCAGTGACGTGTCTCATCACTCATACGTCAACCAAGGTGGTTGAAGTTGCCAGCTCACTTCTAGATATTTTCTTACGACATTATGAAAAGCAGAAACCCCACTCTCTCGTTAATTCTCAAAAAGGTTACAAAAGAAGCTACTAATCACTTATTTATGCCTTCATTCATCTCTTTGTATACCTATTTCTACCACGCACGTGGCAAGGCAAAAAAAAAAAAAAGAAGCTAAGCAATAATCATAGAGTAAACATATATAATAGTTCACCACCATTTTCAAAACTATAATCCCTCGTCCACCGTTCACATGCAATACATGTGTAGGAAATCCAACAATCCAAATCGCATGGCCGGCTAACATTACGGCTGGTATCACAAACACAACCTGCCAAATCCTAATCATAGCCGTAATACAAGCACGATAGGACCCATGATATGAACGGTCCTGGCCACATAAGCGTCACATGATTGATGAATACATACTCTTAAAAGTGGTGGTGAACCTTCACCGTTTCTAAATAAGATAAGAAAACCTTTTTTTCTGGTTAATGGTCGAGATGACCAAGAACCTGCGTCCGATTCCGTTCAGATTATACGTGGCACCATCCTCGTCATTCAGAATCTGTCCTGTATAGGACCCACCTTCGTCGTTGCCGTATATACCCTCGCACAGATCGACAATCTCTGTGGGAAAGCTAGGGTCCTGGCCGAGTAGACGAGAAAAATACTGTTGGCAGTGGAGCATTCGGTAAAGTTCATGTAATCTGTCTATTGAGTGGCGAATTTGTCGCAGTCAAGAAGCTAATGAATGTAGGGATCACAACCGATCCGGACCTGGCTAAACCTGAACAGACTCGATTTTCCTGACCGAGTCGGACTCGGATCGGTTCAATCCAGCATGGGTTAGGATCGGGTCGAGTCAGATGACTTAGACTCGGTCCCGAATCAAACCGAGTTCGGTCCAAACCACTCAAAACTCGGACCAAGTCGAGTTGGACCCAGTCCCTTTCGACTCGGTCCGATCCCAGCTTTAGTTGTGTGATTAGAATTTAGAATTTTCTTTCACGATTCCCAACATTTTTTAGTTTTTTTTTCCTTTTTTTTTTTGAAAGATGCTGAAGTTTTTCGCTGAATGTTGTTGCTCACCTGAAGAGAGAAATGGTATAATTATTATTATTATTGCAGATCCAACTCCGAGCATTATTTCCAACCGCATGAAAAGCTCAGATTTCATATAAGACGTGCTTCTGTGCGTGTGGATGTGGATTGCTCCATAAGCGTGTGAAATCAGCAAGCCTGAGAGCATTTTCTGTGGAATGGCATGATGGTGGGACACGAGTTGGCCACACAATATGAGCGGTGCCAGGATCTTCCACATTTGTGATACGTTGACACGTGGCTAGTTTCTTCTCACAAAGGTAATAAGACCGAATACAAGGCGGCCCAACAACTTTACCAGCTCAACTGCTACTGTACGTTTTTGGTTTGATGGAACCTGCACGTCCCACCAGCTTCTGTTTGGCTCAACCAACTTTGCATGTGGGGCCTACAGTAGATAATCTCAGCCCTTCAATATGAGTTATACATGGGTAATTGTATTATCCACTTTAATCGTACTATTACAATCATATGATGGGGGAGTATTGGCCATGGCTACCATGATGGGTCCCACCAGATCAATGGCTCAACAAACGGAATTGGGTTCCTCCCTTTTTGTAAATGCTACCTGTTTGATGGAAACTATAAATACAGGCTACTTTCCTCCCTCAAAAGTCATATAAAAAGGATTGACGTCCATTCGTGGACTTTACTATGATGTTCGTGAGATATTCACGCCATGCATCTATTTTACCAGAATATTTTAAGACATGAGCCTGAAAATGAGGCAGGTCAGAAGTTGAATTGGCCCTCACCGTAAGAAATCGTGGTTGTAAAAGGTTTTTAACTGCAGGCATTCAACCCACTGTATATTTCATGTGGTGGGTCCACTTGACCTTTGGATCTGCCTCAATTTTGGGTTCATGCTATAAAATCAGCCACAAAATGGATGGACAGTGTGGATAAGCCACAAACATCACAGCAGGGCTCATATAAAATTCACATGTTCTTCAATTTTAGTGTTAATAAAGTAACCAGCTAACATCAGCATCAACGTGGAAAAGTGCATGGTTATTATCTTAGTAAGTAATTATAACTATTTACCATGGTGAATTGGAAAACAAACTAAGGCCTTTTTCTATATGCATGTGGGAGCATGTGCATCTGACGTCAGATCTTGTGTCATGGGTGACAAGCTTTTCATCACGGGAGCTGCACATTTTAAATATTCTGACATAAAATCAGGCCATTTGGCAGATCAGGTGTGACAGAGTACATTAGATAAATGAATAGCTGTTTAAACATTTTAACTGTTAATTTACTTTGCACATTTAGAAATGTGAAAAGAGAATAAAAGGAAACATTGTTTCTTGCTAAACATTATTTTCAAGAAATTGTGGAAAATGAAATTTTATTTTCATATTTGGTTTTAAATAAAATCTTCTATTAATTATTGATAAAATTTGATAAAATAAACATTTTCTATTAATTATTGATATGCGTCATATTAACATGGGACACATATGAAATGCTTGAAAATAGATGATGGCATACACTTGACACATGAGGGAGTGCACGTGTGACGCAAATAACACATTAGCACATTTGATACTTAGAGGTAGATGTCGTGGATTGGCATTGAAAGGCTTTTACACGAACTTGCAACCAGAAGCTAGGTGGGGCCCACCATAATGTTTATGAGAAATTCACATTGCCTATCCATTTAAGCAAATCATGTTAGGACATGGGCTAAAAAATGAAGCAAATCTAAAACTCAATTATACCACATGATAAGAAAAAGTGAGAATTGAACATCCACCATTGAAACATTCACGAGGCCATGGAAGTTTTGGATCAAGATAATACTTTTGCATTTTCAATTCATCCCAATAAAAATAACCTAATAAACAGTGTAAATGAAATATAAACATCATGGTGGACTCAAAGAGGTTTCAATGATAAGCATTTTCTCACCCACCTAGCCTGAAGAAGTTACCACGGAAGGCTCTTGCAGTCAATCCATATCCAGGGTAGATGCATGGTGGCATGTGTGCACATAAACATGTTGGTACATATGGCATGTCCTCACATATGGTATGCACAGAGCCATTGAAGATCAACAATGACATATGTGGGGTACAACCCAAAGATGGATGACAGTACATGTAGTATAGTAGCATGTGTATGACATATTAGAATGTAGACATTGGAAAGTTGGCACATGTAAGGTACTATGTACATGTGGAGCCCACGTGAAGATAGATGATGACATATGTGCAATACGGTAGAAAATGGACAATGAAAAGCTGAGACTCAAATAAAGATGGATGATGACACATGTGAGATAACGACATTTATGTGGCGCAATAGAAGACAGATGGTGGAGCATTCACACATATGACACATATGATGCAATTGGATATGGTTCTAGTACAAGTGTGTTTATATCTTGAGAAATTTATTTTCCTTCAACAGTAGTAAAATGCTTTTCATAGGAATAAAGGTGAGAAAAATACATTTATTAATTTTCCAATGAAAGTAAAAAATGAGAAATAGTGTTTCAACTTCTTAACATAAATAAAAAAGAGTCTTCAAGCTTGTTTGGCACCTCCACTCTAATTTGATGAGAGCTTTTTAAATAAGAGCTACGTTAATCAATTCTTTTAATTTTATAGCTCTTGTTGTAAATAAGCTTGCTTAATAAAATTACTTTTTCAAAAGTGAAAAAAGTTTTTATTTGAAATAAGTACATTGGGCAAAATGTTCAAATAAGAGCCTTTTAAGAAATAATTAATGTCATTTTTAAAGATTACTAAAATTTCCTCCTCAAAGCAATCCAAATAGTTATTTTGGTGAATCTAACCATAGATGAATTGTTCCCCAAATGAAAAAAGAATGGATGGCTACAATATTCATGTTTTAAGACATTTGGGTAATATTCCATATATCGGATATAAAGTTAATCATCCATGGTATAGATCTCACTTTTGATGTGAATCATCCATTGTGTGAGCCAAACCTTCAAAGTGGGGAGTCCATCATGTAAGGCTCATCTTGAATATGGACCATTCATTATTAGGGGCCCCACCTTGATGTAGGTCCTCAATCATGTGGGGCCCATAATCATTGTTAATTGTCTTTATGTGGGGCCCCTTAATGTCCACTACCCATCATCATCATGTGTAGTCCACATTTGAGTGTCCATCGTGTGAGTCTTACCTTCAAAGTGGATTGTCCATCATGTGGGGCCCACTTTGGATATCCACCATCCATCGTGTGGGGCACACCTTCTATGTGGTTCATCCATCATGTGGGCCATTTTGGATATGGGCCATCCATATGTGAGACTTTGGATGTGGACTATCCATCACGAGGGGTCACATTTTAATGTAGGCCATCCATTATGTGAAGCCCGCTCTGTCCATTATTTGGGCCCACCTTGATGTGGATCATTCATTGTGCAATGCCCCACCTTCAATATGGGCCGTATCATGTGGGTCCACCTTTGATGTCGATCAACTATCATGTGGGCCCACCTTCAATATCCATCATACATCATATGGCTCCCACCTTTGATGTGGATGGCCCATTAAGTGGGGCCTAGTTGATGTGGAAGGCCCATCATCTGGGATGCACCTTTGATGTGAACTGTGCATTATGTGGACCACTCATCATGTGGGGCACCACCTTAAATATGGGTCATTCATCATGTGGGGCACCACCTTAAATATGGGTCATTCATCATGCGGGCCCACCTTTGATGTCTGTCATTCATCATATGGGTCCCATATTTATTGTGAACCATCTATCATATGGGGCCCACTTGATGTGGATATTCCATCGTGCAGGCCACATTTTGATTCGGACCATCCATCACGTGGGACCCACTTTTGATGTCCACCATCCATCATGTGGGTCTCACATTTGTTGTGGAACGTCCATCATGTAGGGCCCACTTGATGTGGATCATCCATCATGTGGGGCCACATTTTGATGTGGGTCATCCATCATGTAGGACCCACCTTTGATGTCCACCATCCATCATGAAGGTCCCGCCTTTGCTATGGACCGTCCATTAATTATGTGGGGCCCAAGATTCGATATGGGTCATTCATCATGTGGGCCCAACATTAATGTCAACCTTCCACCATGTTCTCTCACATTCAATGTCCACCATCCATCATGTAGGTCTCATCTTTAATGTGGATCGTCTATAAGGTGGGGCCTGCTTGATGTGTATCATTCCTCACGTGGCGGCCACCTTATGGTGTGACTGTGCATTATATGGGCCCATTGTAGACCATTCGTCACGTAAGGCTGCCTTCAACATTGGATCATTCATAGGTGAGCCTAATTTAGAGAGATTGTAAAGAGAAGAGAAGACAATAAGACGGGAATTAGTCAAAATATTTAAAAGACAAGCTTATTAAAAAATGTATACCCATTTAAGGTAAATAAGTTTTTTAAACATTAATAATCTTAATTTTTTTAAAAAAACTAAGGCCGTGTTTATTAACACTTAATTTTTGCACTTAATGCGGAATTGGGAAAATTTTTCGTGTTTAGTGGTGTTTGTTAATGCGTTGTTAACGCAGAAGACAAAAAGCGCTAAGTGGTTTTTCACTGAATTCTTTAAGTGATAGGAGTCTGGCTTAATGGTGAACGCGGAATGCGCTCTGTGATTTTTCATTAAACAAAAATTTTTACTTCCAAAAGTATCCTTTTTCAAGTTATTACGGCAATTTTTTCTTTTAAATTGTTTCATGAAATACAAAATCAACCTTTAACCTATGAAACTTTATGCCCCACCATGATTTATGTGTTTGATCCACACCGTCCATCTACTTTTTTAGATCATTTAGGTGTGAGCTAATAAAAGCAGATCAAATGATTAATTGGACCATAAGATGGGGATTGAATGTCCACTGTTAAAAACTTCTTGGGAGCTAGAGAAGTTTCGGATCAAGCCGATATTTTTGTTTTCACTTCACCCAAGTCTACATGACCTAATGAATAAGTTGGATGGTTAAAAAACATCACAGTGGCCCTTAGAAAGGTTTCAATGGTAGATGTCATTATCACTGCAGCATCCTTTGGTGTGGTTTATTATAGTTGTGGACCTATTTCATCTTTTGAATCTTATATTAAAATAATATGAGAAAAATGATGAATGGCTTCGATAAAATACTTACATCACGGTGGGCCCCATAGAGCCACACTTGATGTAATCCGTCCCAGGAAATTGGCCAGTGCCGATCTTGATACAGATTAGGAAGCAAATTGGATGGTGTATTGACGTCGGCAAGTTTTGTGGGTCACATCATGACATATTTATTATATCCAAACCGTGATCTAAACATAAATTGGACCACTTTGCAAAAAGCAAGTGGGTGATTGAATGTACACCTTGAAACACTTTTGGAGTCACAAAAGTCTTGGATCAATATGAAAAAAAAAAAAAATTTCCTCTTCATCTAGATATTTTTGACCATATGAATAAATTAGATGGAAAATAAACATTATAATGGGCTCGAATTTTTTAACATTTGAAAATCATTATGTTGCTATTTTTTGTGTGGTCCATTTGAGTTTTGGATATTATTTATTTTTTGGATAATGCTCTAAAATGATCTACAAAATTTGATGAATGGTGTGGATATAATAAATGAATTATTGTAGGGCCCACGTAACTTTAATCTCTTTGAACTATTCATACAAGTCAGACCTCGAGGAGCATGGCGCTCGTCTTGGAAGCAGATTGCTACTCCCCTCTTTGAAATTTGGTGGTCGGTGCTCTGTGGGCCCTACCATGATGTATGTGTTTCATCCATTCCATTCATCCAATTTTAAAGATCATTTTAGGGCATGATCTAAAAAATTAGAGGTATATAAATCTCGAGTGGTCCACACCACATGAAAATAATTGCGATTGGATATCCACCATTAAAATCCTCCAGGCCCATTGTTATCTTGTTTATTTGATAGGTCCGGTCCCGGATGAAGGGAAAAAATAAAAATCGGCTTGATCCAAAGCTTTTATGGGCCTTGAAAATGTTTTTAATGGTGAAACTCATTCAACGCTATTTCTGTAATGTGGTCCACTTGAGATAGTGATATACCTCATTTTGGTCTCGTATGGTAGAATGATCTATAAAAATAGATGGACGAGTATGGATGAAACACATACATCATGGTGGGGATCACATAAATCGACCACCAACCATTGGGTGGTGTCGTGAGAGTAGTCAATCCGTTTCCGCTCGTCTCGGACTGATTTCTGCGAAAGCCTTTCGCAGGAAGTTTCTGACCAGGGGAATAGTGGGGCCCACTAAGATCTTAGTGAGAAATCCTCATCCATTTGTTTTTTAGTTAATTTTAGGACATGAGGCCAAAGATGAACAGTATCCAATGCTTAAGTGGGTAGTAAATGTGATGACTAAATGTCCACAGTTGAAATATGGGGCCATAGAAGTTTTGAATCATGATAATATCTGTGGATTCATCAGGTAGGAATAGCGTTATTAGGTATGGATGGCATGTAAACATCATTGTCGAATCGGGAGGTTTCAATGGTAGGAATTTCCCTAAATACCTTTTTCCTTTAGTACGGCCCACTTGAGTCTTGGATCCTATTGAATTTTGGTTTAATCTCCTAAAATTAGCTCACAAAACGGATGGAGGAGTTGATTTCTAGCAAACATTACGATGGGTCCCACCTAAGTTCCCAGTGACAACAACTTACTGCGAAAGGCTTTCGCAGGAATTCCGCGTCCACTCCTCTTCGCAAGACACGTATCTATGTTGGACACTGACCATGCCACCAGCCCGGTTAGTGGTGGTCGGTGCTCTGTGGCCCCCATGATGTATGTGTTTCATCCATTCCATTCATCCATTTTTAAGTATCATTTTATATCTCTATCCCAAAAATAAAAGGGATATAAATCTCGTAGTTGACCACACCATAGGAAAACAATAGTGATTGGATATCCACCATTACTAGGGCCCACCGTACTATTTATTTGACATCCAATGTATTAATTAGGTCATACATGCCGAGATGAAGTGAAAAATCAAAAATCAGCTTGATCCAAAACTTTAATGGCCTCAAAAGGTTTTCAATGGATAAAGCTCATTCAACACTATTTCCTATAATGTGGTCCAGTTGAGATTGGGATATACCTCATTTTTGGTCTCATACTATAAAATGATCTGGAAAAATATATAGACAGCATGTAAAGCATTTCCAAGTAGGAGATGGATCAAATGTGTCAAATTAACATATTTCAGACATTTCAGACGTTTGTTAACAAATATATCGTTGCAAATTCAATACTTAATTTTTAGACTTCAGCCATAATTACCAAACATATTTATTGACTTGATTTGATTCAGGGCTTTAGATTTGATTTAGGTTTGACGTTTTTGATTCGGGCTTTAGACTTGATTTAAACTAAGTGGTAAAATTAAAATTTTTTCTAGACAATTTATTTTTAAGATAAGAGTTTATTTATTTTTAAATAAGTAAATAAGCTTTTATTGATAGAGATACCAAACACACCCTTTGTTAACAATAGAAAATTAGTTTAAGGAAGAATGTTGTCGTCGTTTTTTTTTTTTTTTTTTCATTCTTTTAGTGAATCCAAATCGGCCAAACAGGCCCTAAGCGCCCAAGCCAAAGAAGCACTTGTTTCGTACTGCAGGGGTTCCCTGCGCGTGAAGGTGTAAAGCTGTAAATGCGTGTGGAAATAGCAAACCTCCCTGATGCGGCTTTTAGGTAAGGTGCACGTAGGCATGATTCATCATTTGGACCCAACCATTGATAAATGAGTGGTGGGCTATATCAGTGGGGGTCCTCAGATAAAGGGTCTCAACCAAGGACCCTTGGCTGAGCTCACACCCGATGGCTCTTCTGCCCTTAAATCTCCGTCGTTGCCCGTAGATCTTCTTTGCTTTAATTTTAACAGTCTATTGGTATGCAATCGATTTGATGGTACTCTGCCTTCTTTACATTGATCTGGAACGTCCATCCTGTACTCGAAGGAGTAAGGATAGTCTCAAAATCTTACTGATCATAATAGAAATCTGTCCGCTAAATGTGGACAGTTGTCAATCCACTGGCAAGATTTACTTTTCAGTTGGCGTTTGTAGAATCTATATTATCCACCAGCCAGGATGTGACACTTTCAGGATGTGGCCTACCACATGGGACGCGGATTTCCTGCGAAAGCCTTTGGCAGGAAGTTTCTGCGCTGGGATGCTAAGTGCATCCCACCGTGATGTTTGTGATAAATTCACACCGTACATTCGTTTTGGGAGCTCACTGTGGGACATGCGGCCAAAAATGAAGTGTTTCTAGAACTCAAGTGGGCTGTACGAGAAGAAACAGTGTAGATTTAGTTACCACCGCTTGAAACATTCATATGGCCACGAGGTTTCAGATCAGGCGAAGATTTTGGTGTTTTCACTTCATCCGAGTAGGAATGACCTTAAACGGTTTGGATGGCATATAAATATCAACGTGGATCTTAGGAAGGTTTCAACGGTAGAAAACTCTTTCCCCGGTTTTCCCACTCGTCCGGCCCACTGGAGTTTGGGATCCACCTCATTTTTTGTAGTAGTTACTAAAATAATCTCCTACAATGGATGGACGGTGTAGATTTCTTATAAATATAACGGTGGGACCCCCTAGCATCCCAGCGCAGGAACTTCCTCAAAGGCTTTCGCACGAAATCCACGTCCCATTTCCAACGTTTACGTAAAGCCACATTGATTATATTTGCGTGATGCTCCGTGCGCCTGTACTAGGAAATTTCCCAAGTAACTCACGTGCAAGCAGACTCGGGATACTCCGTTATCAGGTCAACAGGATTTTCCTGCTACCCTAGTAGCTCGGCGTCCGAAACTTTTATTTTTTATTTTTTTTTATTTTTTCAGTAAGTGTTGACGTAGACCAATGATTTTTAAGGTATCGGGAATTCTCTGTTGACCTGATAACATAGGATCCGGACTCGTGCAACTAAAACCTTCCAAATGGTGGGCTCCACCTGAAATGTGCTCATTGACAGATTGGTTTACATATGATGGAGGGCAAAGCTAAACACTATTCATAGGTCCGGATCCGATAAAAGTAGCTTTACATTATCCAAAAGTAATTACCCTTCAGTAGATCTGATTTTGGGTTATACCCGTCTACGGTGGGCCCCAGCAGTTGAATGGCTGATTTGAATGGACGCAGAGTAGGTGGTGTTGCCAACACTACCCCCAGCAGTGGTGTGGAGCCAACGTTACCAGTTTATTTTATATCCATGCCATCCATCCATCCATCCATTTTTTTTTCAGTTCATTTTAGGGCGCAATCTCATGTTGTGTTGGGTGTTGTGGGTCCAACATGATGTGTTTATTCATATTCATGCCATCCACCTATTTTTCTAGCTGATTTTAGTGTATGAAATCAAAATTAAAGCATATCCAAAGTTCTAAGTGGACCACACCCCAAAAACCATATGGATAATGATATTCACCAATAAAGTTTTCTAAGGGGTTAATGTAATGTTTATTTGTCATCCAACTTGTTTATAAGGTTCTTCAAACTTAAATGGAGAGAAAACACAAATATCAGCCTGATTTAGAACTTTCATAGCCTCATGAAAGTTTGCCATAAAAGTTTTTAATAGTCATCATTCAATCACCATTGTCTCACTTGGTCTTCGGATTTGCTTCAATTTTTTTTTTTGTTCATGAGCTGCACTGAGGAGAATTCGGATTTGCTTCAATTTTTTTTTTTGTTCATGAGCTGCACTGAGGAGAAAAACAGATTGATGAGTTGGATATAAAATATATGAATTTCATTGGGCCTTACAAGAAAAACAGATGAATGAGTTAGGATATAAAACATATTACATTGTTCCTTACAGAACCCAACATGTAGACACACCACCTGATCGCGTCCATCTGCACATGTACAAACCATCATCCTCTGCCAAGCAGTCGACAGTCGACAGAAAAGACAGACAAGGGAGAAGAAGGTGAGAACAGGACTGGGTAGACTGTGCAATGCTCGATGACGTATGAACTTTGTGAAAGTCAAATTGATGTGCTGCACCTTCAAAATTAGAACAGTCCAAACATATAAAATATTCACGTTAGAACTGCAATGAATCCGTTCAGGTGCAGAATTGTTTGCAAATCAGGGTTGGTAAATAGTGGAACTGCAGTCTGTGAAGCATGGAACCAAGGTTTATTTTTTACCTTATTTACTCCAGTCCTTATAGAAGGGCGGGCAAAATCTTTGGTTTATATCCATTATAACCATCAATTATTAACACGATACAGGGAAGATTATGAACGATCGATCATATAAGAGTTGGGACACTTCTGTTAGTGATGATAATTTAGAAAATGATATTGCAGCTATTGAAGAAAGAAAGTATGCTTTGCATTATGATAAGACGGTTTCACATCATGCTCCACAGCCTCCACCTTCTAGCATTTCTGTATGATCCATTGAAGCGAAGAGCTAAAGAAAGCAAGCTCCTTTGCATTTAACGATCTTGGATCTCCAAGAGACGGCTAGACTATTATGCCAATTCGACTATCTTAATTGAAAAAGAACAACAGGATAGGCTATCACTCACTGATTACTTAATTTTTACATGGATATCCCTTACTTTCTTAACCAGGTCATCATAAGAAATGTTGCGGTCAAAATCTAAACCACTCTCCACTCGGTATTCCGAACCGTCAAAGATGAACCCTAGTCCTGCACAAAAGCGATGAGCAAAGGAGACCCTGACTTAAAGAGGGGACCCTCCGTTGCCAAAGTCAGGTCAAGGGAATCTGGGTCTAAGTCGAAATGTAGAGAGGGTGCGAGATATCGCGTACCTGTTTCTTCCCCAAAGGATGTTATTTATACCCTCTCGTTTAGGATGAGCGTGTCCGTATAAGTAGGCGCGTCTTGGGCCATTCAGCACGACCTGCGGGTAGTTCAGTCGCTCAGCGGTCGTGCGGAAGTGGGTGGTTGAGTAACCGTCGCTAATCGTGCAGTAGTGGAACACCTCATGATCCCCTTATTAGCAGGTTCTGCTCTAAATTCCGAGCTAGCCGCCTCAGCCTCGAACCACCCTAAGTTCCGAGCCGAGTGCCTTGACCTCGGATCGCTCCAAGTTTCGAGCCGACCACCTTAGCTCCGGATTACTCAAGTTTCGATCCGACCGGCCACCTCAGCCTCGGATCACTCTAAGTTCCAAGTTAGCCATCCAGGCCTCGAGCATCGGAGCGAAGGTATAACGATTGTCGGGTTGGAAGTTTGACCTCTGCCTCTTCTTATTACTCCGAGCTTAGTCTTGCACTTCAAGTCGGTTGGGAATAACCTCGGACATCAGAGTTCAGATGTCTCTGATCTTTCCATAACAGAAGCCCTCTACTCTTCGAGTTCGGACACGGACTCAGAGAGTAAATACGTGCGGGAAACCAATAACCTCCAACATTGCACTTCTAAAGCGTGCGGCCACAATCATAACTCCCATATCCGAGGAGATACATACTTAGGGTTTCCTGTCCGCGGGTTCACCTCAGGCGGACGCGTGGCGACGGTTATGATTTCAAATGTCATGGTAATCATGAGGGGTCGCCACGTAAGCCAAGAAGGACAACTAAGTGACGCTTCCACTGCTCGGAGCTCGTCACCCGATACCGGGGGCACGTGACTCGATACTGCTTAGGCCAGTGGCTCTCTGCCATGTGTCTTCTAAAGTTGGCTCGTGACGGCTCGACTGCAGTCATCATGTCTGGCCATAAATACGAGAAGCATTCATGGGTTATATAAACCCTCGCTCTCAGGGATGACTTCACTTCTACCATTCTCTTAAGTTTCTGTTACTATGAGCTGTCTGAGGAGGCGATTTCTGGCGGGCGTGACCTGCGAGAGAGGCGATTCCGACCGATCACCAGTTTCTGGTAGAGGCGATTTCCTGTAATTGTTTTGGACGGCTTCTGGTGAGTCCCCCCCTTATTTCAGGTTTGTTCTTATTTTCTTTATTTCCTTGGAATGTCAAACGACTTGAAGATGGTCCGAGACGGCTATACTTTTGAGGATGATTCCGGGCCAGAGAGCTCGGATAATAGGTGGGAGGCCTCCGAGGGCCCTCTCGACGCAGTACCCCTCAACCCTCCGCCCAGGAGGGGCAAAGGGGCTAGGACTCGGAGGTGCTGCAAGGGCGGAAAGAAGCCCCCCGAGATCCGATGAGAGGGGTTACAGAGATGCCCCCACATGGGCGAGCCTCGGAGATTGTCTTGGGAGGCTCCGTACTGGTCGAGTCACAAATGGACTGGGTCCAATCAGAATTCCATATCTCGGACTCCATCTAGATACGGGCTCCCGAGCCCCTTGACACCCCTAAAGATCCTGCTGAAGGGGAGGTCACGATTTTTCTCTGCTCCTTACAATGTGGGCTCTGCCTTCCGATACATCCCTTCATCTGCGCCCTGATGGCTTACTTGGGACTGGCGCCGGGCCAGTTTACTCCCAATGCCTAGAGGGTTTTGATATCCTCATACATCATCTGACACCAAGCCAAGAACCCGGAGTTGACGCCGGAAGAGCTAATGAGCCTGTACTTAATCAAGTATGATAGTCAGGAACCATGGTATTACTTCGCGACCCGTGACAGCAAAGGCTCGGGGCCTAATCCTCCAACTTTCATCATCTAATAAGGATTGAAAGAACAAGTTGTTCTGGGCCTTGGCTGAGTGGGAAGCGCCGACGGTGGAGCTCGAAAATCTAAGGACTAGGGTCCCTACCCGATTTGCTGTCCAGGTTGGACCCTAAACAATCTGTCTTTGCAACGCTCCCCTGCTTGTTGTACTCTGATCAATGTTTAACTTTATTTTTGCAGACTTCCCGAGCAGTCAACCTCTTATTTCTTCGGCTCAAAAGAATCATATTACCAAGGCCAGGGTGCGTTCAGAGGATCTGCGCTCCTGGTCGGTCTTGATTACAGCGGACAACCTTCATCAGTCCGGTCTCTACAGGTCTAAGCCGCTCCCCACCTCATTCAGTAAGTGTCTCTTTACTTTTTTACTTTGCTTAAGATCTCGCAGCTCGGACATTAACTCACTGTCCCGTGCGTAGGCATGGCCGAGGCCTCCAGATCTCGGAAGAGGAAGGCCCCCCCGTCTGTCCAAGAGATGCTGAGATCCGAGCCGCAAACAAAGATGACGGGTAGGAAGAGGCAGGCGACCCCTCACGGTGAGGACTCCTCGGCCCTGATTTCTGTTGTCGCAGCTCCAGTACCTGCTATTGCGGCTTCAATTTTTGTTGCTGCAGCTCTAAATTCTGTTGCTGCAGCTTTGACACTTCCAGCCAGCACTACGGTCGGAGCCACAATCGATGATGCTCCATCTCTGATTCCTCCCCCCGTCGTCACCCTTCACACCTTCGAGGCTCCTCCACCTGCCCCCGAACCTTGTATAGTCATCCCGTCTTCCTCCGAAAGGGAGGAGGCCATTCGGATTGCTGACGCGATGCTCTCCACCCAAAGTCGGGGATGATCACAGGGCTGAGGCCCAAACTTCGGCGGGTAGCGGGACTGGGGCAGGGGGAGCAGTAGGGCCTGCCTGGGTTGGAACTAGTGGGGGCAGATATCCGCCAGGCCATCACATGTCGGGCTTAGTTCGTTGGGCTGCGAAGCATGCTCCAGAGGAAGAGATCGCTGCCCTCTTTGACAAGGCAGATGAGTCATTCGTGAATGACATAGCCTCTCACTTCTACATGGTATCTTTATTAAACTTTCTGCCTTGATTCTCTCCTCGTCGTGTTTATATGCTCATATTCTTGTTTTGATTCAGTCCATCCCGAGGCTCCTGATGACTCGGGAGAGGTTGAGAGAGATCACACAAAAGGAAAGGGAGATAGCCGCTCTCAGGGGCGAAGTTAGGATTCTCCGAGACGAGGTTGCAGTCCTTCGTGTGGAGCAGGCGTAACTGCACGGGCTGCTGGATGAGGGGAAGGCGAAAGAGTTGCAGCTTTAGGGGGTCATCAATGACCTTCAGGCAAGTTGCGTTGCTGCTGTAGCTGAGCTGACAGAGGCCAGGGCCCACGCCGAATCGCTCACGAAGGAGAACGCTCGACTGGGGGACTCACTGGAGCGAGCCGAGGTCGAGGTGGCGGAAGAACTTAGCCGAACAGTAGCAGAGACGAAGGCGGCTCAACGGGATGAGAATGAAGCTTCCCTAGCATCGGCAGTGACCGCTGTGGTAGATGCGTTCATGACATCGGAGGAAAGGACCGCCGAGGCCAACAAGTTCTACAACTGTGGCTTCAACGCCTACATCGATGCGGTCCAGGAACTCTACCCAAATCTCAACCTTGAGGCCCTCGCTTCCGAGGACGCAGAGGAGAGACCGGCTGAAGACATCCCCTTGGGCCCAGCTGCTGACCCTCAATTCCCTCCAACCAACCAGCTTTTGATACCCCCCTTTAAAAAAAAAAATTCTTTAAACAGTAGTTTCTTGATGGATAATTTTTTTGTGGATAATCTTTTAACCCTCGGGAGAGGGCATGATATAACGGTCGATTTGTTGAATGATGATTCTTAGATGCTGAGCTGTTGGTTGACGAGCCAACCCTTTAATAGGTCAGTTCATCCAAGGGTTGTCCTCCCATACTTAGGAGACGCCCTTTGGCTATCTCGTAGAATTTTGTTATGTTAAAGTTGTAAGGACAGACCCCTTGGGGGGTCAGCCCCCTCCGAATGGCGAGCGACAATCGCTTTTGTAGATCTGTTGGTCATATGACGAGCCGACCCCTTCATCAAGGGATTAGGTCATCCTCGGGCTTTTCCCCTGCATATGAGGAGATCCCTTAGTGGATTTTCGTGGGTTAACGTACTAACCCCTTCTTTAAGGGATCAGTCCGTTGAGTCATCCCCTGCTTGTAAGAGGTAACTTTTTTCATTTGTCGATAAGTCGTGAAAATAAATTGTAGAAACAAAGAGATTTTGTTGAAAGCCTTAAGAAGTTGGCTGCTCCGAGCTGTACACTTATTGGGGGCTTTTGGCGGCTAATACATCAAGGGTAGTAGATTTTTAGGTGCTCGGCGTTCCAGGGGTGGGGGAGCTGATGCCCTTCGAGATCCTCCAAGTGGTAGGAGCTTAGCTTGGTCGATCTAACCACGTGGTAGGCCCCCTCCCAGTTGGGTTCGAGTGCCCCGCCCCCGGCTCTGCAGTGTTCTGGAAGACGTGGTGGAGGACCAAGTCACTTGGTCAGAATCGCCGAGTCTTAACCTTAAAGTTATAGAATCGTGTCACCTGCTGATGCCAAGCAGCAACTCAGAGTTTAGAGACATCTCTAGCTTCCTCGAGTAGGTTCAGATTGACTGCAATCTGCTCAGCGTTCTGATTTTCCTGATAATTCTTGACCCGTGTTGTAGGGAGGCCAATCTCGACTGACACCATTACTTCCGAACCGTAGGATAGTGAAAATGGAGTTTCCCCAGTAGACGACTGAGCTGTAGTTCTATAGGCCCAGAGGACGAATGGGATCTCCTCGACCTAGTTACCTTTCGCTTTCTCCAACTTTGTCTTGAGATGGTGCTTGATGACTTTGTTCACTGCCTCCACTTGTCCATTGGATTGGGGGTGCCGAGGCGAGGAATACGCGTTTGAAATGCCGAGCCCCCGACACATGCCTTGGAACTTATCGTTGTCGAACTGCTTGTTATTATCGGAAACGATAGTGCGCGAGATCCGAATTGGCAGATGATGTTCTTTCAAACAAAGTTGACCACCTTCTGCTCCGTGATTTTTGCGACAGGCTCGACCTCGACCCACGTGGTAAAGTAATCGACTGCAACAATAGTGAACTTTACTTGTCTTTTTCCAGTGGGCAGAGGTCCGATGATGTCGATTTCTCATTGGGCGAACGACCACGACCCGCTCATGGGGGTCATCTCTTCTGCAGGTTACCTTAGTACAGTCACATATCGCTGACACTTATCACACCTCTGAATATAGTTCTTTGAGTCCTCCCTGATGGTTGGTCAGAAATATCCTTGACGGAGTGTCTTCAGATCCAGGGCCCACCACCGAAGTGGTTCCGCAGATGCCTTCGTGAATCTCTCAAATCACATAGTCTGCTTCATCGGGTTGGAGATACCTGAGGTAGGGCTGTGAATACCCCTTCTTGTACAAAATCCTGTCCAAGACTATATACCGTGCAGCTCTGAGCCTCGGTTGTTTTACCTCCAGCCTATCCGAGTGGACCTTACCAAATATGAGGTAATTGTAAATCGGGTTCATCCAGCTCGATGTGACTTCCACTGGGTTGACCGTTTCCTGATCCGTTCGGTCAATGCTCAGATGTTCTATGAACTCCACGGGGATGACTCGAGGAATCTTTCCCTCCATGGCCGAGGCTAGCCTTGTGAAGACGTCAGCCTATGAATTCTCTGTTCTCAGTATTTGATTGATAGTGCAGCTCTAAAACTTTTCTATCGACTTCCTAGCCTCGGCCAGATAAATCACCATCTTGGTCTCCTTAGCCTCATATTCGGTGGAGATATGATTCACCACCAGCTGAGAGTCGCGTCGCACCTCGAGGGACTGGACCCCAAGACTGGCCGTCAGTTTGAGTCCAGCCAACAGGGCCTCATACTCTGCTTCATTGTTAGAAGCTTTGAAGCTGAGTCTGATTGCATATTGAATAGGACAATCCCTGCCCCAACACGCTTGGCGTTGGACGACCCGTCCATGAAGAGGATCCATCTCGGTTCCGACTCTGTATCTTGATTGGTTGGAGGAACGGGTGAAGGAGTTGCTTCTACTTCGACACTTGTCCCCTCTTCACTCGAAGCAGTGAACTTTGCAATGAAGTCGACCACAGCTTGACCTTTAATCGCGGTCCTCAGTCAGAACTGGATATTAAACTTCCTAAGTTCAATCGCCCACTTAGTTAGCCGACATGATACCTCGGGCTTCTGGAGGACTTGCCTGAGGGGAGAGTCAGTCAGGACAATGATGGAATGAGCCTAAAAGTACGGGCGTAACCTCCGACCCGAGACAATTAGGCAGAGTGCTAACTTCTCCAAAGCCGGGTACCTCATCTCGGCAGGCACCATTGCTTTACTCACATAATATACAGGGTGCTGCTTGCCCCCCACCTCTCTGATTAGCACGAAGCTGACGGCTGAGGTCAAAATTGCCAGATACAGGAACAAGGACTCATCCTCTTCAGGCTTGGACAGTAGGGGCGATGAGCCCAGATACTGCTTCAACTGATGGAAGGCTTGCTCGCATTCCAACATCCACTCGGCCTTCTTATGATCCTTCAACTGCTGAAAGAAGGGGAGACATTTGTCAGTGACTCTGGATATGAACCTTCCGAGCGCTGCTACTCGTCCTGTGAGATATTGTATCTCTTTTGTCGTCCGAGGTGAGCTCATATCGAGGAGTGCCTTGATCTTGTCGAGGTTTGCTTCAATGCTCCGCTGACTGATATGAAATCCAAGGAATTTTCCAGAGCCGATTTCGAAGGCACACTTCGCAGGATTTAGTTTCATGCGGTATTCTCAGAGGATGGAGAAGGTCTCTTCGAGATCCGTTAGGTGATCAGACGCCCTGACGCTCTTGACAAGTATGTCGTCAACATAAACTTTCATGGTGCATCCTATTTGCTTGACGAACATCTGGTTCACCAATCTCTGATACATGGCCCCAGCGTTCTTCAGGCCAAACAACATAACCCGGTAACAATAGAGCCACTTGTCGGTGACGAAAGTAGTCTTCTGCCTATCTGGGGGTGCATCGCAATCTAGTTATACCCAGAATAAGTGTTCAGGAATGAGAGCAACTCATGCCCAGCTATACTGTTTACCAGCTGGTCGATCCGAGAAACTATTCTTGGGACAGGCCTTATTCAGGTTCGAGTAGTCCACACAGACCCGCCACTTCCCGGTTGCCTTCTTAACGAGGATCACATTTGCTATTCAATCTGGATAATGTACCTCCTTGATGAAGTCGACACCGATGAGTTTGAAGACCTCGTCGGCTATAGCTGCATATTGCTCGACGTCGAATGCTCTCCTCTTCTGTTTTACCGGCATGTGATCTGGGTCTACATTTAGCATGTGAACCATGACATCAGGAGAAATTCCCGGCATGTCCTCATGCGACCATGCGAAGACGTCTCTGTGCTGCTGTAGAAAGGCCAACACCTAAGACCGTTGCTCAGAATTCAATAACATGTCGAACTGAACGGTTTTGCTCGGATCTGCTTCATCAAGCTGCACGACCTCCAAGTCCTCCATAGATGAATCCTCTTTAGGACCCCTGGGATCGAGGACATTAATGGTGAGGGCCTGCGTCACTGACCCTTTCCTCATGCTATCGCTTAACATTTTCGAGCTTCGCACTGATCGCCTCGAAGATAGCCTATTCCGCCCTCGGCGGGAAACTTCATCATTAGATGTATATGGACACGACCGCCCTCATTGCATTGAGTGAGGGTCTTCCCAAGATGACGTTGTGCATTGACGACATATTAACAACAAAGAATTCTACCAGAAGGGTGACTTGTGTTGTCCTTTTCCCGCGGTCACAGGGAGGGAGATAGCTCCCTCAGAGATCACTCTTTCTGCGGTAAAGTCGTGCAGAGGGGTCTTCACAGGTCTGAGGCATGACCTTGGAATCCTCATTCCTTCGAATGCCTCAGAGTAGATGACATCAGCCGAGCTCTCGGTGTCAACCAGGATGCGGTAATCCTTGTGGTTGACTATGGTCATTGCCACCACTAGGGCATCATCGTGCAGATGCTGGATTTCGCATGCATCATCTTCCATGAAGGTCAGGCTGCAAAAAATGACTCGGAGCTCTTTCCTCGGCCTCTCGGTCATGTGGATGTAGTGCTCCAAATCAGACTTCCGAGAGTGGGCTTTATGAGCCCTGTTTGAGTCCCTCCACCGAATGAACCGCCAAAGATGGTACGGATTTCAACCGGTTCTTTCGCAGTTTTGCTCAGATGCTCTTCTCTTTGAGCTGATTTCTCCTCGCTGGTGTATCGGTGCAGATGGCCCTTATGGATGAGGGTCTCGATCCCGTCCTTAAGATCCACGCAGTCACTCATGTTGTGACTGTGATCACGATGGAATCGACAGTATTTGCTCTTATCTCAACGCTCCGCGTCGGCTTTCATGCAAACGGGCTAATTCAAGAGCTTATAACCCTTGATGTCCAGCAGTATCTGTTCTTTAGACGTGTTGAGGGGAATGTAGGAACGAAACTTACCTTCAGGCTTCCTGCTCGGCCGACGATCACGAGGAACATGGTCGTCCGATTTCTTACTAGATAACTGAGGCTCTTCATTCCTCAGCCTCTTCCTTTTAGTTGACGGCTCCGTTACTTGGATATTTTTGCGGGAGTTGGAGAACTCCTTAGCATTAGTATATTTCTGAGCTTTGCTGACGAGCTTGGCCAGCGTTTTCGGTGGGTTCTTCCCAATGGAGAAGGTAAACTTCCCCTCTTTCAGTCCGACGAACATGGCAGAGAGCGTCATTTTGTCATCATAATCCTCCACTTGTAATGCCTCCTCGTTGAAGCGGGAGATGAAGTCCTTCAACGACTCTTTAGGCCCCTGCTTGATGGTGAACAAATGATTAGTTGGCTTCCGACTCTTCTTACCAGGGTAAGGAACAATCTGCTGAGCTCTACGAAGGAGCCGATCGAATTAGGCTTGAGTTACCTATACCAACTCCGAGCTGATCCAACGAGGGTGATTGAAAAACCCATGCACATCATTGCATCCATGGCCGTCTGAATTTGCATCCACGAGCGATAGGCCTCTATGTGCTCGGACGGATCTCCAGACCAGGAATACTAGATGACGGGAGATATCCAGAAACTCTGCGGCATCACCTCGCTCATGATTGTCGAGGTGGAGGGAGGTTCCGTCTCTTCCATCATCGCCTGAACAGCAGCAGGGACAGATGAAGACTGCTGATTCTACTATAACATTTGAATCCGATTGCTGAGTTCCACGAACCACGTCTCCCACGGGTCTCTGTTTTTGGCTACTGCCTCCCACGGAGCCTCTACCTCAAGGGTCCTTGTAACACCCCAGATTTTTTGCCAACTTGGAGATAAACGTCCTTAGGTAATGGGTTGATCATAACACCTTATTAACTTCTCAGAACTCAATCCCAAAGTCTAAAATTCCTTTTTAACCCATTTCCTTTAAAATCTCACATTTCACCACCTTATTCTTCAATTTTTTCTAAGTACTTTTATATTAAACACAAATCCTAAAGTTTAGGTGATGAAGAACAATACTTAACCTAAAAATTATCATAAATAGTAAATAAATAAATAAAATGGGTTTTTGACCATTAACATTTTGGAATCTCACGAAATAAATAGGTTATTTGGATAAATCAGCTTTTTCTACCCCCAAAAAATATATTGCATGTCAGATAACTCATTCCGGTTTGTAAAATACATCCATTTCAAATATCGCGTGGCGAAACCACCACCGGACAAGACAACGAGTCAGCGATGGGCTCACCACAATGACGAGGCCTCCCCATCCAGCGGGCCGGGCGGGCCGCAACGGGCTGAGCGGCCCGTTTTCTGTCATTTTTTACAGTTTTTCAGCCCGACTTCAAAAAGTCATATCTCCCTCAATATAATTTCGATTTAGGTGATTTAAAAGCCAGATTGAAGTTCAATAAGTATAGTTTCATATAAAAATAAGTAAAGAATATAATAAAAATTTTAATATAGTTAAATATGGGTCATTGTGACAACTGTTTGAAAATTATTAGTTTGGACAGCTGCTGCTCCTAGAATTTTTAGAATTTTTCTACAACACGAAATCTAATGAAATTTGGTAGAAGTGAAGTGAACTTGATGAAAAACTACTAGAAAAATAATGAAAATAATATACGAATTAAAAGTACCAAAAAGGGGCGTAGAACTGCCCTAGGACTTTATTCCGTCGTAATTAGGGCATAATTTAGTTAAGTACTAAACGGAATAATCAGTAGAATTAGCTTGAACCACTTTCTATATAAACTGTAAGACCCAAAAATAGTAGAATCGCTAATGCTACATTACCTAAAAACGTAGGATCAATCTCTAAACCCAGTTGCTCTCGGGAGCACATTGAAACTCCGTATTGGACCTCGACCGCGCGTTGAAAGTCCGATTACCGTGAGACTATACAGTTATGACCGCCTTGCTGGGCTTGACAACTATCTCAGAAATCAAGTCTTAATAGTATCCGAAAAGGCACAACTTGAGCCCGGAGTGAAGTGTGTGAGAAACACGAATATCTTTATAAAATGAACTCAGATTTAAGTGATTTGGGTTGTTCGCTTGTGGGTCAAATTTAAGGTTTTAGACTGTCAGAATCTGTCCCAAATATACCCTCGGATCAGGAAAATTTTCTTACACAGGTCAGTATACTTGTGGCCTTGGTCGAGTGGCAACGACCGTTGAACTGAAACTGGTCCGCCACGGTCGATCTACAAATCCGATCGGACTGAAAACTTAACCTGACATAGATCTAATGTTAGGAAACTTTGTCTGGACCGTATGTAGAAAAGGAGCCTCTAGATGTGCTGCGTTGGACTGACACGGCCGCTATTTAGCTATAACCTAAGTATACCATGGCCTTGGGGCCATTTTCAACAGTTCTGGGCCTATATAAGGGCCTAAACCCATCCCATTTCCATTCCATATGATTTTTCTAACCCTAGGAGAGAGAAGAGAGAAAAGAGGAGAGAAAGGTGAGGATAAGTGAGGGAGAGTGAGATGTAGTTAATGGGATTCGATCTCGCCACTCCAAGTGTCGAATTGTCTCTTCCATGTCGCTGCACCATCGCTTTCAACTCCGTTTTTGGGTAAGAAATCCTAACCCTAATATGTTTTAGGTCTCCAAATATGTAGATCAGTGAAATAGCTAACCTATTTCGTGATCCAAGTAGCCGTTGTGCCGTAGACAATGACGTAGTGTTCAAACTGAGCTTGGTACAGGTTTACCAACAAAAGGTGTGGACTATAAACGTTTAGGCTATGGTTTTCAAGGCTTTCAATGTCAGTTAATGATTTATGACTGACTTGATTGCTATCACATATGCTTAGATACGATGTTTCCGTGTATTACACATATCTGTAAACTACGTTGATTTTAATGCATTCTGTGTGTTTGTTGAAATGTTTGATTGAATATGGAATTACGATTTGTGCTTGCTATGATTGATGTTTGAGGATACATGATAGTTGTACATATGGCAACTCCCTTGTGAAAGGATTGGCTATAATACCTATTATAACTACTATATTACATGTGTATTGATATGTGTAGTCTAAGTGTTTGATAAAATGACTGAATGAGAAAATGCTCGTTGAAATGTATTTAATGAGGGTGTTGAGATAGGATTCTCAATTCCCTTATCTATAGCTACAGTTTCCTTCATGTAACCTATTTTACTACTACATGCTTTATGGATGAATGCCTACGTATGTTAACATGCACTCTATGTTTTCGTTAAAATGATTATATGAGATGTATATTTGAATTGGCTGCTACATGTTATTTTGACTATTAAGCATGAATGCCTATTGTGTTTGAGTATGATTGGGACTACTGCATAGTCCAGGCAATCAGTAATGAGTTCGGAGTTAGTGGCCGAGGTCGTTTCGCCACACAAGACATATTCAAGAAATCTGAGTCGTACGCTGCTTGTCGACAGTGGTTAGGCCACGTGGAATGCCTACGCACTCCATGTCGATCAATTCAACGTACGCTCGTACCAGTCGAGCTTGTCAAACAACCCGATTAGCCTAATGTATGTTCACCATGTATGGACGTTACTGCTTGAATCTAAGGTACGAACTTATCGGTGAAAAGCCAGTTTAACCTTGGTACCACGATCCACCAAGACTCATGAGATGAGCATGGTGGTATGGGACACCGTGGTCTAACTGTCGGCCTACCCTGGGGCGACGAGCCTCCCCGTAGTGACCAGTGAATAAACCAAACTCATGAGCCGAATACGGTGGTATGAGACACTGTATTCGAGCTGTCAGCCTGCGCTAAGGTGACGAGCCTTTCCAAAGTGACCTCGAGTATACACGAGGACTGCGCTAAGGTGACGAACCTTGCCGTAGTGACCTTGAGTATAAAATATGCCTACGATCAGGTGACGAGTCTCTCGTAGTGACCTCGAGTATGAATTAAGTCTACGCCGATGTGACGAGCCTCCCGTAGCAACCATTAGTATAAACTCGCGAACTTGCCTATCGTATGTGACTAACTATGATTGACGACCCTAGATGGATCATTGTTTGAAAAATGATATAAGGGAGGTACCTTAGCTTCCCAATCACGTTGTATGAATAAACCTAATTAAGAACTTGACTAACACGACCATGCATCGCATTGCACGGTGCTTTGGCGAGGAAGCGCATGTTTACCGGGAGTGTTGTATGTACGATCGTGAGATAATGTCGCTGAGGGAGTGTAGGCGAGGGCATACATCATTATAGCATACTATCCTTGCATTAATAAGAGTACTTAGGACCTGATTGTTGTACTACTTTATCATTACCGCTTGACTGAGTTGTAACATGTTAACCTGTACTTTATAGTTCCACTGAATTAGCTACTCATTTCCACCTGGGACGGTGTTTTAAAACACCATCCAGACTCTGGTTTAGATGCAGGTAATGACAGAGTCTATGCAGCTGAAATGGACTTCATGGATGAGGAGGAAGAATTCTCCTACGTTCAGCTCTCAGGCGGGTCTATGTAGACCTCGTGCTGATTCGACGAGATTACAGAAATTTTCGGATTAATTGGACATTTACATTTTGGTATTTTGTATAATTTGACACAAACCGTGTATATATTCAGCCCTGTTACATATTCATACTCTGGAGATTTAAAACCACTTATATACTTTATATATCTATCATAGTCTTCCGCTTGCTTAATTTAGTTATCTTTGGAGTATGATATGTTGTTTTAGTATAATCCCACTCATAATAATCATCACAATCTATGTTGCATAAGTGATGCGTTGGAACTCGGGAGTTAAGCTTTGCTTGACCCCCGATTTTCAAGGCATTACAGTCCTCCCCCCTCCTCCTCTCCAGCTTGTGAGGGAGGTCCGTTGGTGCCAAGGCTGAGGTGACCGAGGCATTCGTCGAAGCCTAAGTCGTTGGGTTCCGAGCTGGAACTGGGTTTTGGATCGGAGAGGGGTTCTGGACTGAAGTTGGAACTCGGGCGGATTGCTGTTGTGACCCCTCAGGTCTCATACTCTGCAGTGCGGACTTGACTTCCACTACTAGTCCGACTGTTTCCCGGATGGGGTGCAGCTGCTGCTTTTGTCGTTGCTTCATCTGATTGATTTCGTCATGTAAGGCTTGGATCTCGTTTTGCATGGCTCGATACTTACTCCCCCGATTACGAGAGCGTTGGGATGGTCCTGGAGCTAACTCGGCGTGAAGTAATGAGGAAGACCGAGTCTGATCATTCGGCTCCGGCTCTACAGCTACGAATTTCTTCTTTCCTCTTGCCATGGCCTAGGAAACTAATTTTTCGTACCAGTTTCCCACAGACGGCGCAAAAAATGTTGCGGTCAAAATCTAGACCACCCTCCACTCGGTGTTCCGAACCTTTAAAGACGAACCCTGGTCCTGCACAAAAACAATGAGCAAAGGAGACCCTGGCTTAAACAAGGGACCCTCTGATGCCAAAGTCAGGTCAAGGGAATCTGGGTCTAAGTTGAAATGTAGAGAGGGTGCGAGATATTACGTACCTGTTTCTTCCCCAAAGGATATTATTTATACCCTCTCGCTTAGGATGGGCATGTTCGTGTAAGTAGGCGCGTCTTGGGCCATTCACCATGTCCTGCGAGTAGTTCGGTTGCCCAATCGCTCAGCGGTCGTGCAGACTTGGGTGGTTGAGTAACCGTCGCTAATCGTGCGATAGTGGAACACCTCATTGTCCCCTTATTAGCAGGTTCCGCTCGAATTTCGAGCCAGCCGCCTCAGCTCCGGAGCACCCTAAGTTTCGAGCTGAGTGCCTTGACCTTGGATTGCTCCAAGTTCCGAGCCGACCACCTTAGCCTTGGATTACTCCAAGTTCCGAGCCGACTGACTGCCTCATCCTCGGATCACTCCAAGTTCCAAGTTAGTCGTCCAAGCCTCGAGCCTCGGAGCGAAGGTATAATGATTGTCGGGTTGGAAGTCTGACCTCTGCCTCTTCTTATTACTCCGATCTTAGTCTTATGCCTCAAGTCGATTGGGAATAGCCTCGGACTTTAGAGTTCAAATGTCTCTTATCTTCCCATAACAAGAAAATATTGTTCAATCTTTCTAAAGTGTGAGGAAGCACGCAAGTTGTTCAGGGTGCAAGTGACACTCTCGAAGTTAACAGCAAACGGGCAGGTGAGGCGAGACGTTTAACTGCAGAAGGATGGAAGCCAAAAGTAACTTGGCACTTGTGGGGGAAAATTCATACTTATCCACCTGATGTCCCAAAGAGTAGTCAATGAAGGTTTTAGCTAGTCAAATTGCGACATAGCCCCTCCAATAATCGTAGTGTACATCATAATAGCTTACAAGTGGGGCCTTCAGTGAATAAGCTAAAGAGTCGTATTGACAGCGGGTGAGGCCTTGGTTAGATGTTCTTCTTTTGCAGTTTTTGCCAAGAAAGCTAGTAAGTCTTTCGAGGTTGGGTGTGCTTCCTTTCAAATGACTACTGCCTCTTCTCCTTGTCGTGGGGTACTGGTTGAAACTCTCTTAACCCAACCACAGTTGCATATGCCCATTCTTTGATTTAAAACTCATAGACAGTGATGAATCCCAAAAAGGATGGGGGTATTGAATTTCTCCTCCTATCCTTTCAGTTGAGATATTTTTAACCTGTCTCTGCAGCAACAAACATCTTCCTAAGGTAAGGTGAGGCTCTTTTTTCATTTTAAAAGGAATGTTGTTGTGTTACCTCAAACAATGCACTAATTCTTTAAATCTAATACCAACAGTATTATATATCCCTAAAAACAAGTTGTCTTTCAAGCCTTTTTTATTAACCAATACGGCCTGATAGAGTGGGTTTTCAACTCGCTTCCGATGTGAAACTAATCCTGTGGTGTCTGATTGAGCTTTGGGTGTGCTTCAAGTATAGGGGATCAAAATAAATGGAAGACATACATATTGGCGGTCCTCGAAGACGTCTTTGGTTCTTAGCTAAAGCTATGAGACCCACCGTTTTCAAGTCGGCCATGGACACGTTTCTTCTTTCAACAGGAGATGGTGAACCGTACGTAGTGTTTGTACGTGTGGACTTGGTTATTCAGTTCTGTCGCATTTCTCTTCCTTACCGTCTAAACTTACGCCAGAAATTGACCGGTTAGATTCTTCTAAAAAAATGAAGGATATTTATAGCTATAATCCTCACCTTAGGCAGCAAAACAGGCCAATGGCCTGGATTAACCGACTATTCTGTGCAAAGATGCTAACCAGGATTAGGAATCATAATCATCCCTCTTCTGAAATATTCCTCTTTTGATACTCTGTGACTGTCAGCCCGTCTGTGATAGTTGATATTCAGACGTGGATTGCATCGAGTCAAATAAAACCGTCCATCATCATGTACGGAGTCTATTAATAGGCAAATATTTCTGACTTTTCACCGTTCACTCTTTTACTTTTTCAACCGTCCATAGTGTCCAACAATTCTACAGCTAAAAAGTGAAATTAGTCTAGCTTTTTTTTCCTATAGATCTAAACTGGTACCAGATTGAGTTAATATGAATGCACGTGATCATTTTCCTGGTGTCGGCGTATCAACTACCGCACTCTGCCAGAGTATCAGATGTTTTCCCACTCTAGTAGTAGTAGCATATGCCTGCTATTTGCTAATCCTACACAGTGTGAATCGATACACATCCACACGCGAGAACATATAAAAATATGCAACACGTGCATGAGATCTGAGCTTTTCATAAGATTTTAAATAATAATTAGATCGTTTGCCTAAAAAATTGGAGAATTTTATTCTCTTAGATAGGTCATAACGCATAAAATAAATTGATGGTTGAAAATTCCCTTTCTAGCCATTTATTAAAATTTGATATGCTGTGGCAACCGAAGGAATGAAATGGCCTGATTCTTATGTTGGAAGATCTTAAACAGCGTAATACACATGATCAAAAGCTCAGATCTCACACATGTCAAACTGTGACACACGCTTCTGCGTTCGTATATGATTTGTGAAGGGCTCCGACAGTCGACAACGATGAACGCTCCTTGACCGAAACATCCATTAATTTCATTCCAAGCATACGACCTACTTGTAGACAACGTACGTCCTGCGACCATGCCATGTGAACGGAAGTGCGGTAACTATTTGAGACGTTGGTGGAATATGTGGAAAGATCCATCCGTTCATCAAGCAGGGCCCACAATGAAATACTCATATTAAAAAAATCGGTTATGTTTAATGATCAGGTGGACCACAAATTTATCACTTGAAAATAAACGGAACTTGTTTTTAAATTATTATTATGGGATCATCATCTTGTCCAGATGGTCAATGGGCTGATCTGATTTTTGGTACAGGGTATGTTAACTGGCCCATTTGATGAATTGCCTGGATCTCGATACACGTGCCAATATGGCACGTGTGCGCCTCTTCAGACTTCAGTGTTTCCGTTGCGCGAACTACGGTATTATGTTTCGTAATGGATGACACAACCATCGCTCTTTCGGCGGGTGGGCTTACGTACGCGACCTGAACACGGTACAAGCTGTAGAACGGGAGTATGGTAGAGCCGTTCCTTCAAAGGACAAGTGGCAGAGATATTGACCTACCAGGACTGTCAGATAGCTTCCTATACTCTCGATGGATATTTATAGAAATACGCACCCATCTCGTGATCCTAGGCATATGATCTATCTTTTACCTTCTAATGGACGGTAGCAAACAATAGGGAATTATTTAACATGGTTAACTTTAAAAAAAATCTACCATCCATGATATGTATCGCTTGATGAACGGAGAAGATTGATTCACTGCCCCGACACGTGTATGTGAAGAGATGGCTCTACCAAGTACTGGTTCTTCCGGCTCTAATGGATCTTCTTTCCAACAGATGGTTTTATTTTGCTACGGCTGGATTTCAACCATCCTCTGCCTTGGAAACGTTCAAGGGCGGTTTGATTTTTAATTTTTCTAATAAATACGCGTAAAAAAAGTAATTATGACTAACTTTACCTTACCTCTCCAAAATCGGTCCACAGAAACTATGTTGTTACCTATATAAACTTGTGGGTCCCATAGTGATGTATGTATCTTATCCACACCATCCAACCATTTTAAGGACACATTTTAGAGGATTAGTTAAAAAATGCGGCAAATCTCGAGGTGTAATATGCCACACTTTAAGAAACAATTATTGTAAAGACGTCAATCATTCAAAGCTATTTTCTCCCTGAGGCTTTCATTGATGTTTATTTGTCATCCAACCTGTTCACAAGATCAAAGACTCATAAATAAAGGGAAAACAAAAATATAAGCTTGATCCAAAACTTCTAAGGCCCTTATAAAACTTTCAATGGTAGGAAGCTTGACCTTTACATCTACCTCAATTTTTGGATCATGCCATAAAATGAGCTGGCTAAAAGGATGACCGGTGTGGATAAGACATTTATATCAGGTTAACCCCACAAATGTTACTTTTTTTTCTTTCTTTTTTTCACGGTGACGTGAAAGTGCTATAAATGAAGGAAGGAGACTGTAAACGTCGTCGTATCTCGACATTGGTGATAAGAGGCAGTTGATATGATGGACCCACATTGGATGAATTAGAGTAAAGGGCAAATACTTGACGGCTTTGATCTTCCAAAGAAGGAGACTCCTGCAGCATGGACGCAGCAGATCCCACCAAACCAAAAGTCCGTATCACAGATCAACGGTCCCAACTTGAACAAACTATTCACCTGAGGGCGAGGAATTCACTTGATTCCTTTTTAGAAGGTCCTGCACATCAGCAACACAGTGCAAAAGATTCGGAAAATTTGAGGACATATTTCAATGATCGAAACCGTTTATATGATGGGCCCTACCGTGGATAGAGGACCAAAAAAGTTTCGAAAGATGGGGATCTACTAATCTTAAATATATTCTAGAAATCATTCATCAAATGTATATTACACCGAGGATAAAACACCTGTTTGTTTGACGCTGAGGATAAAACACCTGACCAACCAATGAACTGAATCCTCTACCACACCTGTTTGTTTCATGCCGAGGACAAAATACCTGACCAATGTGGGGTCCATATCTACTCCAAAAATTCAGGTGGACCACACAACGGGTCCCAAAACCTCTTTTAAGTTCACAGGGCATTGCCAGCCCGATCGAGCTGTTTTTTGGCCTCTGATGAACGACGGATTGGATGGAATATATGAATCCCCACGAGTTTGGACCGGGCTGATTTTCGTCCTCGGGGCCTAACATCGAGGGTGCACCTGATGGACGGGGTGTGGATGTCACACGTACAACACGGTAGGCCTACGAAGCACCCCTTGTCGTACTTGTACGCTATGTATACAAGGTCCAATACAAACTGACCAGTGGATCACTAACTCTTGGATTGACCATAGCCCAATATCAGATCAAATTATCAATCTTAAACCTCCAGATTATCACGTGCTACGTCCATAACCTAATGGTTTATTAAGTTCATTGGATTGATGGTTGGATGTGGCCTATCCATGTGATGGACCATCTATTGGTTTGCTCAAGATTGATGATAAAAATTTGTGTTAATTGTGGAATGACCTAACGGTTGGTTTTTTGTTTTGCCACGTAAAAGTGCAAGGAGCAACCAAATGAAGGTGATCTACCAAACCAATCTTGGATGACTCCGAGTTTTTTGGATACGGGTCCATTCAAGAGGTGGGCCATTGATTGGATGGTTTGGATCAATGAGCATATTTCCTGATGGTATTCAGATAGGCCCGTTTATGCAGCTGTGATGGCAGAACTAAAACTGACAAACGTGTGCGTGGCTGTTAGGGCTGTTGATTTAGTAGGCCACCATATGGACCAAAAATGGCAGTGATTTGGCCACCTAAAAAGGACCGGAAGTTGGCCTGACCCAGGCCTAGCAAAACAAAATCTTGTATAGGGTGGGCTCGGCCCGTTAACAGCCGTAATCATCTTCATCTTGTTGTGAGTTTTATTGGTTGAATTTGAACTGGCCATGAATCAAAGGGCTACGACAGACCGGTACCTTGCTTGTGGGATTTGTCGTATATCCATGTGGTGCCCCACCACATCAACGGCCTTAATCAGAGAAATTTGCCACGGTTCCTCCTTTTTACCTTTTCTCTGCTTCAATTCCCAACAAATGTATCAATCCTTGCCAGCATGCGCACATGGTCCCCTTATTGAGTGGGCCATAGTGACCCCTAACTGATGAATGGCCAGGATCTTGCACACATGTCTTGAATTGGCCTCCACTCACCGATTCAGGACTTTTTCATGAGCCGAGAAGAGTGGAGGAAGAAGTTACCAAATCTATAAGCCGATAGGATTAAATGATTCAAACCCGTTTGTATGATGGGGTGGGCCACATAATCATCATCAAGACTGAAACATTTCAATCATTGTACGTGTCTTTAACTGTTGTTTTGCGGGCCGCTGCTACAAACTTGAATATTCTGGCGGCAGCAACCGTAAACTATCTATCTTGTCAGATGGACGGTTTTTAATTTCAAGGCGCAGCTGATATCCAACCAACGAAGCTATCAGATAGCAGTTGCACCATGACAGGTGGCAGGGCGGGTCGCGGATCCGTACCGTCCATCAAATGATTCCTGTCTGTGGTGAGCCTGGCGTCCCTCAATGGCCAGAAATTCAACAGAAACCAATAGCTAGGGTCATCTTCTGTTATGATTTCATCCACCAGACATCGGACGGGGATTGCCTGCCAGCCTCCACCGCAGTCCGAATCTAGTTGGGCCTACTGTGATCTCTGTGAGAAATCCACCCCGTCCATCCGTTTGCCACCTCATGAGGTGCATCCAAAACTCAAGTAGACCTTAAGATTGGAAAAAGTAGGGAGGGAAATGCCCACCATTGAATCCTTCCTGTGGTCCACTTTGACGTTTATTTGCCATCCAAACTGTTCATAAGGTCATTCCCACTAGGATGAACTGAAAACACAAAAATATTATCCTAGTACAAAACTTCTGTTGCCCCATGAAATTCGACGGTGGGCGTTCAATCCCCACTGTTTTGTCTTGGATCCGCCGAGCCGGCAAAAACGGATGTTCACAAACATCCGATGGGTAGGAACTTACTGCCGGGTCACAAATGGGCATTTTTGGGTAATGAACCGTGCCAAAGGGACTCCCCTGTTTCACACAAACGTGGCACACGTGTACATCTAGGCCGTTGGTGGGAGCTGCGTGTGCCCTGGCCTTAAAACAGGGCTACTCCACACGTGCAAGAAAAACTATGGACAGTTATAAATGTTCTTTGAAATTCAATGCACGTGTGGCCCACCCATGTACAAAATTATGCTCAATGCACCCGTGTGCTTGATCAGATCTTTCTATCGGGTGGGGCAGCAGTGTTTAGATCCTCGGGCCTTTAGATCGTACAATACGGAACACATGCTTGATCGGATCTTTCCATCGGGTGGGGGCAACACAGGTTTAGATCTTCTGGCCTATTAATCAGACCATTTCATACCTCAGCGTTGATCACATCATGCAAAACAAATGGCTGGCTTGAAAATATGGTTTCAACAATCAGTCTACTTGGTACGTTTTGGCCCACTGAAAGAGTGAAACAACCAGATGGAAAGCTCATATCTCCCACACCTGTTCCATATTGGCAAGCGTGTGCTTGATTGTGGATGGCAGACTTCATATCCCACTAACGGGGGTTCCTATTCCTCCTAGCTGTTTTTTCAGGTAACCTACATGTTTGAAACAAAGGTTAAATTGCAGCAAACCAGTCAAACACACCGATCCGATGGGACTCATTGACGGTGGGGCTACTCTCACTATAGATCTCAAGTGTTAAATGACCTTCATTTTAAAGGAGGAATATTATAAAAAATAACGAGGTTATACATACCAATGATTTAAATCAGCTGAACCACCTCTGAACAATGAATTTTCATCCATCCAAGCAGCATCCAGCGAGACTTGGAGCCACATCTCTCATTTCAACATCAGAGACTTGCCACGTTAGAAAAAAAGAAGAAGAAGAAGAAAAAAAGAATGAAAGAATAATGCTCTGAAATTCTACACACACTCAGCCCAGAAACACAATACTGCCTGCCGTTCTTCCCGCTGTCTTCTGCAAATGAAGACCAAAAGGAGGCTGTTTGGGGTCCCGCAATAAAAATGACTGCCAGTAGAGGGTAGGAACCCATGAGCATTGTTACACCACAAAACTTTCAAGCCTTTAGCCCCAACACCAACTTTTGAGGGTTCAGGGCTTCCAAAAAATAGGTCCCATGTTTCTCGTGTCAGCAACCAGCTGCTTTCAGAAAGTTGTCGAACGGACTTGATGCTGGCAACCTGAATAACGGGGGCTGATGCTGGTACTCAGTCCCACACAATGAAGAAACGTTGCCATTCGATGGTTTGATTGGGTTCATGTCGAAGCTCAGATCAAGGAAAGGATTGCCACCCTGCAACTTCAAATGCTTTTCCAGTATTAGATAGGCTTAAAGAACGTCTGAAACCTACACACCGGTATCACCCATGAATGATATGGATACCGGCCCATATTGGGCTGAAACAGCTCGACATGGGCAATACAGGGCAGCGTCGGTGGTGGATAATACAATACCTTCGTACAACGCATGCATGTGCATATGTATTTATGCAGATATACCTATGCATCCTACATGTATGTTGCATAAGAATTTACATACCATTTGGAAGCCCTGATCCACATGCAAATGAGATTGTGGCTTCACTTCAATGAGATCTTGTGGATGGCCGCTCAGTGAGGTTTCCTGTTTTTGTTTTATGCTCATGAAAGCAGACATTTTCTGCTCTTTTCCCACAAGGAGGGCCTCACATTGGCTGGCCATTTCTTTGTATGGCATGTCAGGTGTGGTTGAAACAGAATATCTTCCGACTTGCCGTGCTGTCTCAACGACCTGCACATGAGTATAATGAAACGCATCAGGAGAGGAGCTTGGACGCTGTTAATGGTCCCAATAGGTTGGTTATGCACTTGTCAGTATTTATAGTTGACCCTTAACTGCTTAAGAATAACTAATGATTGCCAATTACAAAGATAGGGTGCACGACATGGTGCTGATACCAAATGAAGAAAATCAAGGCTACAACTATTAGAACAACAAAGCACATACAAATGCATACATACAAGTGTGTGTCTATATGTGTATATATGGGAAATAGTAACATGACAGATATATATATATATATATATATATATATATATATATATATATATATATATATATATATATATATATATATATATATATATATATATATATATCAAGACCCTATTGGGATCTTGGACAGTCCAACCAATCCAAACTGTCCATTAGGTCCAGAATATGTTCATCAGCTGCCATGTAAAAATAACCTCGATTTGACCATTGTAATCATCAGGTCAATAGCTGATAAAATAGATGGACAAGATCATTAATATCAAAAAGGTCCAATCAATAATTTGGCTATTTATTGATTGGGGTTCATCTGGAGCACTTATATTTCTAAGGGATTTGACTGCTTTCTCAGCATGGTATCATATCAACATTGTACCCGCTTGAGGCCTGAACCAAACCAGACCAAATAAAGTGGTAAATTACAAAGTCTAGGGTGAGTGAGAATTGGGAAATGGTCTATAACTACTAAGCCTATTTAGGTAACTAATACACTACCCGAGGAAAGTGAGAATTGGGAAACTATCATCTTATGAACTATTAATTTCTGTTATGGCTTCTTAATTTATAAAAGAAATTTTGTAAACCAAATTCTCTTCCTCTTCTTCTATGTTACCATTATCACAGCAAATACCAATTGTCCAATCCTCTCCTGTTTGGCCTCCTCTTCTCTTTGAATCTCTTCAGCTTTGTAGACTGGTATCATCATCATCATCACCTCCTCCGCCTCCTCTTTTTTGGGCATTATTTGTGTGAAAAGCAACAACACTTTCTTTTGTACTGGACTGATACCTGCCCCAAACATGATCCATGGGACAATGGATTGGGTTTGGATCCTCCTATACCTAGATGACCCAGCCAAGAGCCGACCCAAATTCTAATGGGATGGGTCTGGCGCCAAATTACAGACTCTGTTAGTAAAATGTGCCAGCTCTGGGATTCCCCTCAACCCAATCCAATCTGACCACTTGCAACCCAATGGTACTGGTAGTGGTGGTACCGGTACCATGTGATTGTTCATCATCTGGAAAGCTACCACTTGGCTCTCTGTGACAGACAAAAGTCTTTGAAGAGGATTAACGACACACGCAGTCTCTCTTTTCCATTGCAGAATCAGTGGTCCCTTTACCATTATAGTATAGATATAGAATACAGGTGAAATAGCAAGCATACCGAATCTAAAAGTTGATTGACGCTCAAAAGATCGGCATTCACAGAAAACTGCGATTGCGGTTCTGCTTGACTTTCGAATGCTTCAGGAAAAACATCCTCATCTATTAAGGAAGCCGAAGGCATGGCCTGAACATTAGCCATAGAACATATTTAGGTCATGTAAGTTTTTGACAGGAAAATTAGGAAGCACTAAATAATCACCTTGTCAAAAGAGTTGTAGTCTTTTGCCGTTATCTGGGAGATTTGACACTGTGTGTCTGACAAGAACTGAGCTCCCAAAGGACATATATCATCAGGCAGAAAATCACTTAACAACTGCTGCCTCGTAGTGTTTGACTCTTGCTGCAGAAAGATGAATGAGTCAGAAGGAATGAACTATTTTAGTATCTTTGATGCTTTTTATGAACCACAAAAAGCATCGAAGATGCTTAAAGCAACTCATTTAAGGAGTTACATCTGATAAATTCCCCAAGCTCTTCACAATCACAGAAGCCAAGGATTCTATTGATTGGTCCTCTGTCATCGCCACGGAGGAAAGTGATATCAAAGCATCATTATCATCTTCTTTTGATCCATAGACTTTTATCTGATGGTCAAATGCAGTGTTCACAGCCTGTACTTTGGAATCTTCAACCAAATGAAGAAAAGGATCAACCTGATACAAGCATAACTGGTAGTCAATCCTAAGTTTAAAGTATGAAGAAGTTCAATTATTATATGCAATACTCATCATGCTTAAATTGTAGAGAAGACCAAAGGATAGGCCCATTTATTCGAAATTAATATTGATATGCATAAGCATCAAATGCAATGACACAAACACACTGCAGGCAGATAGCCCTAATGCACAATGTAAACCAACCAAAACAAGATATAACCAACATTGAACCACGTACTGTTTTATCTGTAAGCAATGCTTTGACGATAGGGATAAGAGGTAGAATGTTGTAAGCTTTTGAAGAAAACACGATCATAGATGTTGCCACTGTAAAGAGCGACCGGCGACGTGATGGCTGCAACTGATCTACAGAAGTTGGGAGGGGCGAATGGTTACATTCCAATAAAATGGCGCAAAGAAAACAATCACAAAAGTGATCTTGAAAACAAGCTAAAAGAAAAAGGTTAAAGGGTAGTTCCAGTAGGGGTAATATGCTGCATTGAACCATTATTTACTTCTCCAAATAGCCTTATGGCACCTAGTTGTCGACTGAGTGCCATATTTATTTAGTCTGACACATAAAACATTTTAAGGGAGAGTGCTTAAATACTAGTAAATGGAATATCAAGTGCACTCAATAAATCACCGTGATCTAAGAACACCATTGAACAAGTTCAGGACATTGTATTTGATTTTTGCAGGTGAAACCTGAGCTACGATTTAGACACAACTTCATCTATACTACTTCGTGTGCAACTGATCTAGTTGAGCATATACTGCTCGGCGATTTCTTACATACACTACACAAACTCAAATATCTAATGTGTTATTTATTCAATGTATTCATGATATAATGAGATGTGCCAAAGATAACAACACCCAAGTATAAACATTTATCAAAATGATATAAAAGTATGCATGCAATAGGAAGCTGTATATTCAATATCTGGGAAGCCAAATATCATCATCAGCATAGCCTTTTCCCAGCTATTTGAAGTCAGCATTACAGATGCTATCAATCATATTCGAAACAGGAATGATCAAGAACGAAGCAAAGGTTCTGCGACCGGCTGCCCACCAGACATCAACCCTACACCTTATATTAGGTTTGCACGGAATCCCACTTCTAGGAGTTTCCAAAGGGGTGTGTTTATCAAAAACAAGGTCTAAGTATCAGTCCGAGGCATTTCCATTGGTTGTCCCCGTTATCAGTGTGTGTATCTGTAAGTTCAGGTACCGACATACCTAAAGAGATGTGAACTGAAACAAAATAATTGAAATTGATAGAAATGAGAGAAGAAATGAAATTGCAAAAATACATAAATATCTTGTGAACTATTTTAATGCAACCAGGGAACAGAGAGTAGGTGAGCACATTATTTCCTACCATTTAAAGACAGCTCATAATAATCTGTAAGTATTTCAAAAACTGAAATTTCAGAACTCCAGTATAGAATGCGTGCAAATTTTTTTCTTTTTGACAAGTAACAGTCGCTTTCATTAAAAAACTGAAAACTACAAAAAGGGAGAAGCCGCTGAGGTAGCGAGGGATTAGACTCCCTCTAAAAACAGATTACAATAAAAACGGCCCGTTCGGTGATGTAATAGTGAATTCTAGACACTATGAATTCCACCAAATTAGAAACTCCCTTGAAGCACCTCTCATTTCTTTCTTTCCACACAGCCCACCAGACAGCCAAGAGGGCCATTCTCCAAAGAATGGTTATTTGTTTACCGATGGAGACTCCATGCCAAGCTAATGCATGCAAAATTTTACCACCGACAATTGTTGGATGGTAGGAGATATGTGTGAACTGACTCTCCATGCACACTCAGCTCACAACATATATTGGAATCTTAAAGGTTCCATATTTCATCCCCATAACACAGATTCAATTTTTGGAATCTTAACACACATTTCGCATGGACCTGAACTGTCCGTTCATTCAATAAAACTAGGGGAAGGCTGTGACGCAAAAATCGAGCCAATAGAATGATCTCAACCCTTTGAATGTGGACCATTTTGTTACTACTGTCCTTTTTTAATAGATGGATGGTTTACATCATCCAACCAAAGTGCTTCTTTGGGATCATAAGCAATCCATGGTGGGGCCTATTAGATAGAGTATTGGAGCTATTCTGTTTTGCCACTCAGTATTGGCTGTTTACTTTTCAGGTTATTGATAGGATGGTTAATGTGATTTTTGCAACATGGCCTACCAATAGTGGTATGGAGAGAATGGACATTCCATATTGATTATTGGTTGTCTCATGTGTCACTTAAAAGCACTAGAGATGTTAGCATTACCAATATATAAGAGGCGTGCTCTAGGCGCACTGGTACCACCATAAGTGATGGTGGTATGAGGCTGCTGCGGGGCCCACATAGTATGTATATGAAATCCAACCATCCATAAGGTGCAGCCGCCATGATGAGAGGACTCCCCAAAAAATAGGTCAACCCAAGAAATTTTTTGGGCATTGGTTGGATGGAAAGGCTCCTCTGTTCCAGGTCAATTTTTCATGTTGGCCATGAGAAGTGTGTGGAACCTAATGGATGGTCTAGATCATTGATTTGTCCATCTGCTACTCTACAAGTGCCAACACACTAAAAGCATCAATGCGTGTAGGTCTAATCGAGTCAGGTGTATATCATCATCGCCATGTTAGCTTCTTTTTTTTTTTACCAACAATCTGGGGTCGGCTTTTAAATGGTAGCTCAGCAAAAGTTTTACAATACGATTCTAACTTGACATCAACCTACTTCTTTTACCTGGAATCTAGAGCCTCATATCGATAACACTAGCATGCCAACATGGCCCCACCCAGCCCCCTGCCCAAATAATAAAGGCATGGGCAGAGGCCAAGCAAGTGGAAAGTCATGGAGCAATTGCAAGACAATGTTGATTACAAGGCACACACATGGAATTCCCTCATTTTAGGCATTAAACACATGCATCCAAGTTGGTGCAGAGGCACAAACATGTATTGCCATCATACCATAAGTGAAAACAACATGCTAAGTAGTTAGATGTAAAGAATAAAAGTCCGTCAACACATCTACGGAACTGATGCAAGACAATTAACCACTTGCTCTAAAAGCTCAAACTATTAGAGTATGGCGAATTAATCCATTTATCTCATAGCCCAGGCCCTACATCTCATGGGTTAGGACCTCGGCCGAACCCCCCTCGTGGGCCCCAAATCACATGGGTACCACCTCACACGGGCCACCCACCCCGAGTGTGTCCCCACATCCTACAAGCTACCCCACTCAAGCCCGGTGTGAAAATGCCCCTGTATTAATCAACCCTGGTGAGGAGTCCCACTCGAGCCCGGTGTGAAAATGCCCCTGTATTAATCAGAAAATTCCAAATATAGCTGATAAGTTGGCTATACCAACAATACTAACGATATTTTGGTCTTTAGACAGTATAAAAGTTCCCAGGCAGTGATACCACTAATATCTCCGGTATCAGGGGTACTTATGTAAAAGGCCAGAAAATTGGCTAGAAGATTGGGAAAAATACCCCCCCCCCCCCCAAAAAAAAAAAATAAATAAATAATAATAATAATAAATCATTCTTTTGTGGATTTTGTTCCTCGGGTGATTTCTACCACTCCATGGTTTTTGTTAAATTAAAACTTGGATTTGGGGAAGAAATCTCAACTCGCAGTGGAGACGGGTTGGAACTAAAAGGTGTCAAAAACTCTATAGAAACTTCATTGTTTTCAGATTGCATGGATTGAAATGTCTATGCATGATTCTCTTGCATTGACATGGATTTATGACGAATAAATCAACATTTGAGTTGGTGAATGAGTGAAATTAGGAAGAACCCTAATTTCCTCAATTTTTACCCCTCAAATTGAGAACAAATGTTTTATTACTTGCATTGTATTGTATTTAAATAATATGAACTAATTTTTGGATATAATTGCACTGCTTTTTTATGACAGCACATGGTTTAGGCCCCTATCAAATGGAAATTTATTATGTAAAGTAATTTTTGTTTTTTACAATATTTCGTTTCCTAAATGAGTAAAAATTTGCCTTTTAACATCTCTTGAAGTTCCACTGAGAATTTCCACCCTTTTCCCAATGTTTCCCTCAGTGATATATATATATATATATATATATCATAGACATTTCCGTCTCCCCGGTCATCGATACATTTGATGATACCGATACTCTGAACACTGTTCCCAACTAAATACATGTGCATCCCAAAGGGCAAGCAAGAAATGGAGGGTCATGAAGACGCAGTTGCCAAACATGCTGCTAAGCACGAGGCACATACACATACACATTAGAAACCACGCTGAAAATATGAAGCAGAAAGAATATGACACTGATGACGAAAAATAAGATTCTAAAGGAAAACTTATGGACCTTAATCTATGCTTCTTGTATTGTGATTCTACATGTCAATAACATCACTGCATACCAATGAAGAAGTTACAAAGGAAAAACTGGAGTTCAATATGTTACATACAATTGAACCTCATCACCCAAGCAACTGAGGTACTGAATGGGTGAAAAGAAATCAATGCATACATTGAAGGGACAAAATCGTCAATATAACATTTCCTGAAGCAATGTCCCTACTTGTGCACTTAAGGCATAAAATCAAGTCAATAACCAGTATGACATGAAAATTATCACTGTGATTACCGATGGCGTCAAATCTACGTTGGAGGATCGACAAGATAAGGAGACGTTGGAGGATTGACAAGATAAGGAAACTTCAATCCACATTTGAAATTTAAAATCAGACAAGATGCAGAGCCCAGATTTCATGCAATTTCTCCCCAGATTTCATGCAATTTGCTACTCTGTTTTTATATGTTTAAATACCAGTCCTCTGTATTAGTTGAATACCATTGCCGTGTGTTCACGTTTTTTCCAGAATAAGACAGCAGTTTTGTGTTTCAAACATCTCCATCGTTTTTCAATTTTTCTTCTCAAGTAAATGTAGAACTGAACATGCATATCTCTTTGATCCTACTTAGCAGTTATTCCTTAGGTTTGCTTGACCTTTTTTTTTTTTTTTCAAAAAGTGGACTCATGCCACATCATATTCATTGATCAGAGAGATTTACAGAAATTCGGGAGGGTCCCTACAAAAATTCAGAGGACCACTCCTATCGTGTCGCCCGTCAAAAGACTAAAAGAAAAACCCATAAAAAATAGGATCCAAAAGGTCCTCTATACGGAAGAAAAAAAACCGAGATCCCTGATCAAGTTCTTCTAGTGGAGCCTAGGCCTGAGTTATCCAATACAAGCGCTCCTCTGACACTTCTAGGAAGGTCAGCAATGGTTCAGAATATTCTGTCTGGGCAACCTTAGGTTTGCTTGACCTCAAAAACTAATTCTCAGCTCAATCTTGAGTGAGATGTCCATAGCTGATGTTCCATATTTATAAAACCAACTAAAAGTCTGACACCACTCACCATTTGGGAAGACTCAGGCCCCAGTCCTGAAATATAGAACATACCGCGTCCTTACTAAACTACTGTTTTCTTAAACATCAATAAACATAATGAAATAAAGTAACAAAGGGAGATGGGAGTATGCGATTGAGGCAGAGGCATAGTTTACATAGTATTATAATGGAACGAGTACCCAGTTTGATGCTATAAAATATCAAAATGATAGTGGAGGACTCCTTGGCAAGCAACTTTCCAATTAAATGAAAAAGTTTGGGAGCTAACCTCCTTTTCTGAGAGAAATGCTCCTTAAAGAAAATGCTAGCTGAAAACTCCGAACTAAAGCCTCATGGCTCGACGTCTGCAAAACCCAGTGTATTATAAGATAAGAGTTTCCATACAAAGACAACAGAGACTTGTCAAAATATCGATACAAGATGGCATCTGAATCAATTTATCAGAACAAGTAGCAAGGCAAGCACTTGTCATTTCGTCCAGAGCCACTGTGCAGTGAAATTCTAACAAGATGTTAAGAAATGTAAGACATAAAAACAGTGAGCACTGAAGAATTTATACATGAAACATGGTTGGCAAAGCATGGTCAAGATTACAAAACCAAAAGTATCGTATTTGTATTATAAAGGATCTATCATGAACAATTTATCATAGACAGAGATACTTCTGAGAATAAAGTTTTTAATTCCTGAAGTGCAAAGGTTCTGTGTGAATAATGATGAGAAGAATATGCATATTTAAAATGAGTATCTAGCTCCAGTAAGAAATCCAAAAAAAAAAAAAAAAACTCAAGGTGTTTTCTATTCAGTGTAAGGAGTCAATTGCATAGCTCCAAGTTAAATATTAAGTGTATTACTAAAGTTATTAGCTTCTAGATTCTCATTCCCGTCATCAGTGCGATTCTGAATCCTGCAAGATGTTACCTTAAAATGATTTACGACCAACATCCTCTGAATCCTTGCCTCGTATCCTCCTCTTCCAAAGGTTTCAAGAAGAAGGGGCACAAAAACATTTATCAGCACTCCTTAGGAAGTCAGAACGTGTCTACGACACTGAGTATCGTCTTGGCGCCGTTTGGATTGGTGGAAATAAAAAACTAACAGAGGAAAGGAAATAGATTTCCTTAGATGTGATGTGACAGTTTCCCTTGTTTGCAAAAGACAAGAGGATTGAGGATATCAATATCCTTTTCCTCAGATTTCCCCATTAAAAGGCCATTTCCTTTCCACTCTCAGACCTAAAGAAAAGGAAACCTTATCCTTTTCCACAATTTTCCTGAGATGTGATGTCAATGACTTCCGCAAGTTTGTCTACTGGCTGGGATTTGGAGCATTTGGTTGGAAAGAAATGACTGTTGGTTCGAGAATAGAAAGGGGTGTCTTTCAAAAGTCTTCAACAGGTGAAATCGAATGTCATGGAATGAGGGAGTGTATCTAATGTTTTAGGCATCAATCAGTTTACTGTCTTGTGGCTAGATTGTAATTGCTTTTTTCTTTTCTTTTCTTTTCTTTGTATTCTTTGGCTTCGGCCCTTTATTAATGAAGTGCTCATTGCTTCAAAAAAAAAAAAAGAAGACTTCTGCATGTCATCCTTAGTGACAGCCCTTGGAGGCAAAGTTCTTGAAAGTGGTTGATGATCCAAGGCGTTTAATTCTTCAACAAATGCATCATCTGCTAAGGATCACGATACCTACATTGTGTTGCCACACTCCTAAATGGCTATTTATGATTGGATTCATGAATTTATTCAGGGTGTAATAGGCTGCTCTAGATTCCAAAGATTTCAAATTGCTGGAAACTCACTGGAAATGACTGATGTCAAACCAATAAGAGATGGTTATACAGTCCTATAGTGACACTAAAAGGTATTATGGGTCGTAGTTAAGTAGCCAAATTTGATTATAAATGGAGTGAATCATGACTGATATAGCATAAAGGCTCATATCCATCTTGTGTCTAAATTAGGAATTTCAAGTTAAATTGGCATGGGGGCTGTTGCAGACTACAATCTGACCTACCATCCATTTGGAGAACCCACCGCCTCCAATTGATAATTTGGTGCAATATGATCCAATTTGTTGAAGGGTCTTTTCAGGTGGGGAAGCAGTTAGCAGTTTCCTTTGAAAATAGTCATGGTGCTAAAGGTGTTAATACATGAACCGAAGATTTGCCTGGTTCACTTCCATCACCTTAGTAATAGTAGGAGATTGTGACATGAATGAGTATCAGAAGATGGAGCTAGGACCTTTAAATGGATTGAAGACTCGATAATATCCTGTCCCTATCTTCACATTCTAGGATGAAGTGTCTCTTCCCTTTCCAGAAGGTGAATAATTATTATGTTAGTTAATCATGAGTTGCATATATTGCCATAAAAAAGTTAATAACTTTGTTCTAGATCTTCTGTATATTATGAGGACCCAAGGCAAAGACGCTCACAAAGGCCGTCAAAAAATTTCCATTAAACAATGAGCAAATCTGGATGTAGTTAATATCATAATGCATCATGAAGAATTTGACTGGGCAGAAAATTTTCAGCATGATAATATTATCTCCTCTGCTATAGTGAAAATGATTTTTCTTTTGATCGGTGTAGTAAAATCAATTATTAATCGACATAAAATGGTGTTTCAGATGCATTTGGTTATCTGCAACATAACTAAGAAAATGCATTCATCGCTTTATATATTAATTCATTGCATAAGATGCAGCAATTCAATAGGACAAATACACCCATGGCTTCCTCCAGCAATTTCACTGGGAAAACAGCTGAAGAAATGATTGCAACCAAAGCATGCCTTCAACATGAAGATTCATGATCGTCATCCAAGCCTTATGCCAACTAATTGGGGTTGGCTACATGAATCCTATTCCGCCATTCCGCTCTATCAAGGGCCATGACTTCAGTTAGACGACTATAGGTCATCAAGTTTTTTCTTACTACCTCCACCCACATCCTTCTGGGCCTTCCCCTTGCCCTTTTAGAGCCTTCAATTTGCATCAAGTCACTCCTAACCAGCGCAGTTCTTGGTCTTAGTTGCACATGACCATACCAAAAGTTTACTTTCTCTCATCTTATTGTCCATTGGTGTTACTCCTAAATTCCCTCATTTGAATTCATTTCTAATTCCATCCTTCCTCATCTTGCCACTCATCCATCTCAACATCCTCATTTCAGCTACACTCATCATATGTTTCTGAACTGCCCAACATGTTGTCCCATAAAGCATGGCTGGTCTTATGGCTATCCTATAACATTTCCCTTTCAGATTGAAGATTCTTGAAGGAAAATAGTAAGTGTCATATTAAAAAGAGGTATCATAATAGGAAGCACCGGTGCAAATAATAATAACACAAGCGATAATAATAATGATGATGATGATGACAACAATAACAACAACAACAACAACAATAATAATAATAACAACAATAACAACAAATAATAATAATAATAAATAAATAAATAAATAAAAAGATAAATAATGGAGCAGATTGAGATAGTTCTCTGACACGCAAAAAGGCTGGAGATGGCTCTGTTAAGGAGGGGAACATAATCAGGTTGAAGGGCCTACAAGAGGTGACATGAAGACCTAAAAGAACTCGGATTGAGGTGGCAGGAAGAGATATGAAGGCATGTTCGTTAACAAGGATATGGCCTTATGTAGATTGGCAAAATAGGATTCATAAAGCTGACCTAAACTTGCACAAAGTGTGAAGAAGAAGGCAAATGGATTCGGGTGGTCCGTGGAAGCATCCGTTCCAAAATGTTATCTAGGATAGATGACTAGGAAGCGGGAGTGGGAGAGACACATGGTTAGAAAGGATCATGCTGACACCAAATAACTGGGACCAGGCTGTGACGATGATTACAAACATTGCCTTTGAAGCCAACACAATCATTGTAACATCCATTCAGCATAAATACCAACATCTCTTACCTTTGTTCGTGAAAACAATAATACCAGACTGTATGTGTGAGCAATTGCTTCATAGTTTCCAGGAGTATTTTGCGAGGAGATGGCTTGAGCCCATAAGGATGAAAGCAGAAGCATAATCTGGCGACTGTTCAATCTAAGAGAAATTGGGTCCTGAAGTTTGGTACATGGGAGGATCAGTCAGGCGAGGTCATACTTGAAGTGAATCTTTTAGAGATTTAGGACATCAATTTGACAAGCATAAGCTAAAGGATCACACTTCATTGATACATACCAGTTCCTTGCTCAAAATGCTTGAAGATTTCCCATCTGTGGATGAAGGTAAAGTGGAACCTCTGAAGCTGCGAAGTCGACTTTTAGATGACTTTAATGTGAATAGTTTTGCATCATTGTTGGATTTTTGTTGTCCATCATCATTATCAAGTAGTTTGTCCACACTGTCTTGACAGAGACTTTCTCGTAAGGAACTTTTCTCCCTTCTAAGCCTCTCAAAGAGAGCGGCTGAAGATGAAAAGACCGATACAGTTCTTGTGAGTGTCCTTCGGAGATCATATGCCTTTGGAGGGCGGTCTGAAGCAGCTGAGCAAGGACGGGGGCAAACAGAAGAGGGAACAAGAACAACAGAGAAGATGCGATGAGCCCCCACACGTGTTTCATGATCTGGGTAGACCATTGCTAAGAGTAAGTGATGGAATAATGCCTCGGGAAATGCCTGCAAAAGTGCAAATGATATAAATATTGATGCAGTTGCTGAAACTTAGCCCAAAAAACAAATCAAATATTTGGGCTGCTTTTGGATGTTCCAAGGACCACAGAAAAGGAGTTTTTCTGCCCAAGTCAACATCTGGAACATTTCAGATCAAACTGCAAACGTTTTGAATATTAATTTGGGGTAGAAAAAGGTGGAAAATGTATTCCCAGTAACTGTTCATGTTTTGGCATCATCCCAAATGCAGAGTGGAATGGACACCCATCATTTCCACCAGGATATGTGCAACCTGCAACTCGTGAAACATCCAAATATATCGTTAAGAACACTGAAACAACAGAATATGTGCTTGATTAACTTGCCTTATTATGATATGTCAAATTTGGTACTGATGCTATTATTTGTGCAAGACGATAAACAGCTGAAATTGTTGTTCTAGCTATAACCGAAATAGTCGAGATGTTCTCCAACAAAACAGACATCAGGTCAAGAACAGGCCCAGCATCCCCAACCTGTTCACCAAAGGCATCACCATTTTATATTCTTTCATAATGCCATACACAGTGGACTTGCAAACCAAGTGGCCTATGAGATCTCAGATCCTAGTTTAAACTGAAGATTGTTATCTGTTAAATTACTCAAAACATGTTACTTAAAAACTGGAATTGTACATTAACACCATAAGTAGTTTCTAGTAACAGTTAAAAATAACAAAGAAATCTTTGTAGATTTGTGCCACAATGTTAATGTGACATTATCTAGAAGTATCAAGGAGAAAGATGTGACCTTATTTGCTAACTGCACAAGGCACTCATCTACTGATGTTCGAAATTTTATGTTCCATTTGATTATTTCACCTCCCAGGTTTGAGTCATCAAGTGAGCAATGTATGCTTTTCCTCAAATGCCTCATTAGGTCACTTATTGAACCAATTATTGCTAGAGAAGGCTGAAGCTTTGTGTGTTGAGCCAGAGAAGTGGCAACTTCCACAATATTTAGCTGCATGTCAGGTTCCTTAATAACACTCTTGTGGTCAAGATGCTTGACTAAGATGGATAACAACAAGTGTGTGTTCTGACCTGCAAGTAAAATAAAAGCCTGATCAAATGAAGAAAAAGCAAGAATCAGATAGCATAAATCATTCTCACATATGTATTCGGTCCTTGTAAGTGGGATAAATAATACACCAAAGTGAAAATTCAATAGTCCTACCAGATTTTTCCATCACCGACTGCATATGCAACAAGACAGGAAGTGCAAACCCATGTTGAGGCAACCAGAGGTTTCCATTATCAAAATAGCGGAACAAAGATTCCAAGACACGCCGCACGGTTGTAGCCTCCTTCGCAAGCTTGGCCATGTTATGCACACATACCCTAGACCAAAAGTTGGGGTTCTTGGCATATTCACTGTTGAACAAAGAAGATAGAAGGCATGATATAAACCGCAAGAAAGAAATAAAATTGGGTGTGGGAAGGGGGGGGTGTGGTGGGGGTGGATGGGCTTGAAGCCTTACACAGCTACATTTATTTCGCCTCTGTCATTTACAATACTCTTCAAAGAGGGAACTCTTGTCATGACAGCTGGTGAAGGAGAGGGAAGGTCCTCGACTTTGTGCGCTTCTTGCACCCACCCAGTTTGGGGGCTTGGTTGATCCTGGTTTAGATTGTCTACATTTTTTCCAGGACTTTCATAATTATCCAAGACTGCTGAGACAACCTGTTGCAGTAAAGGAAGTAGGTTGGTGAACTGCATGAAGTCTTTTAATGGCAAACAACATTAAATTGGAGTGCTAATTGTACTGAAAAGTCATCAAACTATCTTGGAAACATGGAAGATAATGCATTTTTAGGCTAAGAATGTCAATCACAAAAGTGAGTGACAGAGCTTGGAGTTACAGGGTTTGCCTCTGTACAGCATAGGCCTTATACTGAACTTGGAAAAAGGTTAAAAATGTGGAATAAATAAGTTATAATCTGATAAAAGAACGTGCAATGAAGTAGTTAATAAAGGTTATTACAGTGATGGTTGTCAACCAAAATTTTGAAAAAGAATAAGCATTAAACTTATGCAACAAAAGCAAGGCAATTCATAGCTCAGAAAGAAACTGTTGCTCATATCATTAATAAGTAATAACACAGTATGTAAGTACATTTTGCAATCCAAGATTTATAGTGCGTCCAGATAATGAACCATCGTAGCTACTGCAAGATATTTCAGTTGTCCGTCAGAGGGTAACAGGAAGATGATCATCATCATCATGATGTGAGCCTAATCCCAACTAATTGGGTTGGCTCCATGGATTTCGTTCCACCATTACACTCTATGAAGGGCCATAACTTCAGTTGGACCATATCATCAATAACGCTAAAAAAAGGGATCAAAGATCTAATATAAAGTAAAATGCAACAACTGAACTCTGACATGAAAAACTTAACAAAAAAAATGTCTGAGTTGGCTTACATGATCAAATTCTGCTGAAATATGAGAGTGTTCACCCATGAACCAAACCTGCACATGAAAAGTGAAGCAGGCAGTAGAATGAATGAAAAGAGATATTCATGTGATGATATCAATGGAGAGACAACGGTAATCAAATTCTACGTAATGTAAACAAAACCAAGTTAAATGGAAATCCAGTGACCAATATGTTTCTAGCACAGCATTAAAAAATTGTTATGTAATGGCCATAATGGTAACACTAGGGGCTGTAATGGCCATTGGCATGTAATAACCTGTAATGGTGGTGACAGGCTGATACATTTCCTTTCTTTGAAAAAAATTTTGACCGTCACAGGGCCGTAATGGCCACAACGGCCTATATCTTAATGGCCATAAGACTGGCCATTATGGCCACCATTTCCGTTATTGAATTCCTTGGTGTCTAGTAATAGATAAAATTGGACCATGTTAATTCTTCATCCTTGCCTCAACTATTTGGGATTTACTAAAACTTTACTAAGCAGTTTTACAATTTAAAATACTAAAAGGAGAGATTAGATTTTGGATGTCAAGCCGATGCATAACTAATATCATCATCATCTTACTCTTGTCTAAGCTATTTGGAGATCGCTTAACGGATCATGTTGCCACTTTAAGGCCCTATCCTTAATATGTTAACAAGACTTCGGATCCCTTCTCACCACTTCAATCCAAGTACTTCCAGGTCCTCTTCTTGTCCTATTTTCAAGGCCTTCAACCTCGATCAATGTTACCCTCCTCGTCAGTAGTCTTCATTACACATGATCCAACCATCTCAATATGTTGTCTATCCTTTTATCTCTTATTGGGACTCTGCTTAGGCAGCTTTGAATCACTACATACTTACTCTGGCCTCCCTAGTGTCACACCTCGGATTTCGGCACCCGAGCATTCATGACTCAATTACCTAGTGATGAGGAAATTTGCGCGCCACCTGTTCAAGTGTATGCAAGGAGGAGAGCACTAGTGTCCTTATGGCTGGATGAGTCATACATGAGGCCTACTGGGCCTAAATCTTCATGAGCATCTTCATAAGGAGCATCGGGTCGTTTCATCGACGTATCATTCTGATAGTTGGATTGCAACCGGGACCATCATCACTATCAGATAGTGATCGTGACCACTTGTGGGGCTCGATGGATGATACATAGGGCATAAGATTATCTTATTATTTATTTTATACTTTGATTTATGTTTTGGACCATTTATGAGAGATGTATTATGTTTTTTTAGAATATTATATGGGTAAGTTAGTAAAAGTACATTACATATGGATGTTTTGGAGCATTTAAAAAAAAACTCTTTGCTTTCCCCCTTCATGCGATGTGAAGACCTATTCCAAGTGATTTGGAACAAAGATTGGTGCGAAGCCCTTCTTCAATCTTTGAAGTGCAAAGCTTCCAACTGTCGTACATAGTTCATCTTCTCCATCCAAGGTATTCCTTTGAGCTTTTCATCTTCTACCTTTCCAAACCTCCAAACCCTTCTAGAATCCTTCCCCATTCTTTTCATTAACCTTCCTCATCAAAACCCCACCCTAGGGAACCCAAAACCTAGCCCCAAACCCCACATGTGTGACCGTACGACCACACGTGTGAAGCCCCAAGGTTGGTTCATACGGCCCCTTCTTTCTCCTTTTAATTCCCTTTTGCTATCTCATAAAAAACCCTTCATTTCCTACCCTAAACCCTAGCCCTAACCCTAGATTCCCTAATTTCCTATTTTCCCCAAATCTCTCAAACCCTAAATTCTTAATTTCCCTAATTAACCTAAAATCCCTGACATCCTACCACCCAAAACCTTGATACCCTTCAATTAATACCTAAAGCCCCAAAACCCCTTAGCCAATTGAGTTGATTGAACCCTAATTTTGACCTTTCCTTAAATTCTCTAAACCCTAGGTTTACCTACAACCTAATTGAACAAGCCCTAGGTAGTATTTGGCCTTCCCTTTTGAAATAGACATGTTCCTATGCTATTTGCATGTTCTTACATCCACTACATCGTAGTTTCAAGTATTTAATGATCATGCATGGCATAGCTTATTGATTGTGGCTAGACTATTCATAGTTTCTTGTTGGAATCTTGAGATGTTTGATGATTTTAGCATGTTTTGTTATTTTGATTAATTAATTTAATTTGTTAAATGATCTCACCTCATTATTTAGCCATGTCTTGCATCAAATTTGGTATCAAAGACATAGGTTTAACATATGTTATTTGTGTTGCAACTACGTTGGAACTTTACATTTAGGGTTGTTAGCGCATCTATTGCATATAGAGTCTAGGATCATATTGCGATTTTTCTAGTTTGGAGTGTGTCCCATTGCTGAATCTTCAGTTAGTGTTTTCAGATTATACTATTGCTGAATTTTCAGTTTGGTAATCTCAAATTGTCATCCTGCTGAATTTTCAGGATAGTATCGTCATTGTGTCCAATTCGATGTCTAGGTTAGTCATTGTCTTTGTCATAACATTACTTTAGGGTCTATGTTTTCCCTTTAGAGTTTCCTTGTGTATGCCCACTCGTTCTGGACATGGTTTTGGCCTATATCCCACTATGAATCCAGAACAAGTTGTTGAGGCCCTTAACGCTATCAACAACCATTTGACGGCCATTGAAGCGCACATTAGGACCACCGCCACTCAATTGACAGCAACTAATGCGTGTGTCAATTAGCTTAAATCTTCCTTTCAGGCGAACCCTGACACTAGGGAAGATGTTCAATCTCAAGTTGGGGATCAAGTTGTTGGGCGAGGACGTGGTAGAGCACATGTGCAACCATGTCGTGAGGAGCGTCATGACCAAGATGCACAAGCCATGAAGAGTGTGAAAGTGGAGGACTCCCGATTTTGATGGTTGCCTGGATCCCAAGGAATTCCTTGACTAAATGGTGGACATGGACCACTATTTTGAGCGGAATTGAGTTTCTCATTCGGTGGATCTGATCTATAGTTAAGGGGCAATACATATCAAAAGGTTCGAAGAAGGATCCATGACCATGTCAGATTACATCGCCAAATTTGAGGAATACATGATGCGATGTGACATTGATGAGGACTTGATGATCATGCAGCCCAGATTTAGGATGGGCCTCCGATTCGAGATCCAACGAGAAATCTTCTCTCGTGACATCGGCACCCTAGAGCACACGTACCAAGTAGTGCAAGACCTCGAGTACTACCTCAAACCACAATTTGTGAGGCGTTTTGACTCTTGGAATTCAAATGTTAAGACTATTCCTCAGGGGACTAAGTCTAACATTGGGAGTCAATCCAAGTGATGCAGGACATGAAAATTTAAATATACTATGTAAAAGTTCAGGCTTTAAATCATACTAGTTCAGAAACAATCACACAAAATTCCACATCCCAAAAAAAAAAAAAAAATCAAGCATTCAACAAAGGGGAATCTATGCGGGTCCAGGCCTACACATGCTAGGGCCGGATCAATTAAAGTTATAGACCAAATAATGCTCAAAGGAGAGTAAATTCATCCACACATGCACATAAATATTTCCCCAATCCAAGGGATTCATGGGTTTCAATTCGGGGAACCCTAGGGTTGAAAAAATGGCATAAAAATTGGGAATTTAGGACAATCTAGGGTTAGGATTAGGAAAATCAGGTAAGAGATGAGTGAAAGAGAGGAAAGAGTACACCTGAAGCCAGCCCACGTGTGTGGACAGTAGGCCACGCCTAACACACGTGCACTGAGGGCTATTCGCACGTGCGTGGGGCCCACGAACCCAAAAACCCCCCCTTGGGGCTGGTCAGCCAGGGCTGGGCTACAAACCCCCCAAGTTTCGGCCCAATCTAACATATGATCCGTGCGTGGTGCTCCGCCGAAGTTTCAGCCATCTTGCAGGGCCAGATTCCAGAAATCTGCAGTAGAGAAGGAATGACTACAAAATAACAATGGATTTGCAGGTGGAATGACTATAAGAGAAGAGGAATACAGATGGTAGAAGATGGGAGCGAATCGGGATGGGTGTGGCTTTGCACCATGATAATTAGCCCTTTGAAGAAGGGAGGGTTTCGCACCCAATTAGATTTTCACAACTCAGAAAGGAGCAAGAAAATGCAGAAATTTTATTCAATCTTCAATGAAAAAAAGACTACAAGGGGTGCCTATTTATAATAAAATCATATATCCCAAAACTTCCGCCATGTGCACAACCTATTACTTAGAGATGAAGTAACCACAAATAATAACTAATCAAAGCAATCTAAACTGTCCATTATGCTCCTAATAACAAAAATAACAAAAACTCAAAGTACTAGATCGTTTAGAGTAGTAGGCCACGACCATGAGAACCCATGGCGGGATTCACATGACGATCGGGTCCACTCCAAGGAACTAAAACGCAATCCTCTAACTAGGAGGCCCTCCTTGGACGTCGTCATCGATCCAGATCGATGGTGGAGCCCTCCTCCTCCTTATGTACGTGCGTAGGGGGGGGCGTGTGTGTGCGCATGATGTCCCCATCACCAAGTCCCAAATCGGTTCTGAATCCAACGCTAAAGATGTTGAGGGAAAAGGGATAGCAAGTGCTAGCTCTAGGGGAGGTGAGTCAGCGCGGTGCTTTAATTGCCAAGGGGTCAGTCATTATGCGCATTAGTGTCCCTCAAATGAGAGGAACAAGTTCCTCATGATTGGTGAATGAGAGGAAGAAAAAACAAACAGAGCGACGATGAAGAAGTCTATCAGCCTGACGTGATTGGTGCTAGAGATGAAGATGGTGAGGAGATTGAGACCACATCAATTGTAGTAGTGAGATACGCCTTAGCATAGGCTAAAGAGAGTGACGATTGGTGTAGAACTTCCATCTTCCATATACTTATGTCGAGTGTGGGGATAAGAGTTGCAAAGTGATTATAGATAACGACAGTTACACCAACGTGGTCTCAGCAAGCACAGTGGCTCGGCTTGGTTTGACGCTCATTTCCCATCCTCAACCTTATCGTGTTGCTTGGGTTGACGCATCCTCCATTCCAATGTCTCATCCCTATCTAGTTTGGATCCTACAAAGACACAATATGATGTGATATGATATGCTGCCTATGGATCTTGGCCACATCATCTTGGGTAGGCCTTGGTTGTACAATAGGGACGCAATGGTATTCGGTCGCTCGAATACGTGTTCAGTTATGTATGAAGGTAAAGGATTATCTCGAATCCTCTCCCACCCAAGTGCACACTAGAGAAGAAAGAAGATGTTAAGAGGGGTGACAGAAGGATGTGAAGAAATCATGGGAAACCATAGTCTAAGTCTCTGCATATTATTAATGAAAAAGAATTTGAGAAAGAGGCTAAGATTGACTCCAAGGTGTATGCCCTCGTAGCTAGGGAAGTTACACCCTAGGTTGAGGTAGAGTTGCCATGTGAAGTGATTTCGGTGATGGAGGAATTCAAGGATATTTTTCCAAATGAGCTCCCACTTATGCGGGATATACAACATGCCAATGATCTTGTCCCGGGTCAACTCTACCTAACCTCCCGCATTACTATGGGTGTACATCGAGTCGAACCGAGTCGAGCTAGCCTCAGCTCGGCTTGGCTCGAACAGTGGATGACCTCATCTTGAACTCGACTCGGCTCGGTCCTCGAGCCTGACTGGCCAGCTTGGCTCGGCTTGGCTTGGTCAGCAGCTCGAGCCGAGTTCGAGCCGAGTTCGCCATTGAGGCATTTCCACAAACACCTAAACTGCAACTTCAAAAACTCACTGTTTTACAAACAGAGGCAATGGTTTTACAGGTATTTTCTTAAACACCTTCTAAGTAACATAAAAACCAAAAAAAAAAAAAAAAAACACAGAGAAAAAAGGTATTTGTTTCATGTACAAACCTTCCTTACCACCAGCCAAACCTTCCTTGCCACCGACCACATTTCGTTGAGTCATTTTATCAAACAGTTGGTGAGCAACATCACTGGCAAAATAACCGAGTCACCGAACTAGTTCGATTCGAGCTGGATTCGATTCGAGTCAAGTCAAGTTGGGGCCTACTCAAACTTGGCTCGAACTCATTTTCGAGCTCAAAAAATCAGCTCAAACTTCGCTTCGAACCGAGTCGAATCAAGCATTTTCGAGTCGAGTCGAGCGAGCTCGGTTCTTGTACACCCCTACGCATTACTGAATGAATCCTACAGAGCATGTGGAGTTAAAGAAACAAATTGACGAGCTTATGAGGAAAGGATTCATTCAGGAAAGCAGGAGCCCGTGCGCCGTGTCCGCCCTTCTTACGCCCAAAAAGATGGAACTTGGTGCATGTGTGTGGATAATAGAGTTATCAACAAAATCATGGTCAAGTACCGATTCCCTATACCGCGTCTTCATGACGTGTTAGACATAATGGCGAGTGCAACCATCTTTTCAAAGATTGATATCAAGAGTGGCTATTAACAAATCCGTATACGCCCAGGAGATGAGTGTTAAAAAACGTTTAAAACAAAAGATGGGCTTTACGAGTGGTTAGTCATGCCCTTCAGCTTAACCAACGATCCAAGCACATTCATGAGGGTGATGACCCAAGTGTTGAGACCTTTCGTTGGGAAGTTCTTAGTGGTATATTTTGATGATATTCTTTTCTATAGTGCCTTTAAGGAGCAGCATCTCAACCACGTGAGACTAGTTTGTGGGATCCTTAAGACCGAAAAGCTATATGCCAACCTTAAGAAATGTTCCTTCATGACAGATAGAGTTATCTTCTTAGGGTTTGTTGTGTCGTCCGAGGGAATGTATGCAAATCTCGAGAAGGTTATAAAGCCATTGTGAGTTGGCCTGAACCGCAGAACATTCATGAGGTACATAGCTTTCACGGCTTAGCTACCTTCTATAGGCGGTTCATAAGAGGCTTTAGTTCCGTTATAGCTCCCATCACAAATTGTTAAAAAAAAAAAGAGAGAGAGAGAATTCAAATAGACTAAATTCGTATCAAAAGCATTTAAGGAAATTAAGGGAAAGATGATAGAGGCTCCTTTCATGCGCCTTATTGACTTTTCTAAAGTCTTTGAGGTTGCTCGTGACGCCTTTGGAGTAGGTATCAGTGGAGTACTAAGCCAAAAAATGGCATCTGATAGCTTACTTTAGTGACAAGCTAAATGAAGCTAAACAACGGTACTCTACTTATGACAAAGAGTTCTATGCGGCCATTCAATCCTTGCACCATTGGCGTCATATTTGTTACCGCAAGAATTCGTCTTATTCTATGATCATGCAGCCTTGCGTTACATCAATTCACAAAAGAAACTAAACCATAGACATGCAAAATGGGTTTAATTTCTTCAGAAATACTCTTTCGTTCTCAAACACAAGGCAGGGATCGAGAACAAACCTGCTGACGCCCTTAGTCATCGTGTGATGCTACTTCAGAGTATGAGTGTGGAGGTAATTGTGTTTGAGCAGCTCAAAGGAGAGTATCCTATGTATCCATATTTTAAAGAGTTGTATGCATCACTGGGAAATGATTTCCCAAGAGACAGTAGCGGGTTTGTCATCGTTGATGATTTCCTATTCAAGGGTGATAGACTCTGCATTCATTGTACTTCTCTCCGTGATTTCCTAGTTTGGAAACTTCATACTGGAGAACTAGTTGGTCACTTAGGGAGAGACAAGACCATTGCCCTAGTGGAAGATAGATTCTACTAGCCAAGCCTCAAGCGAGATGTAGTTAAGATCATTGAACAATGCAGGACTTGTCAACTAGCGAAGCAGAAGAGGCAAAATACAGGATTGTATATGCCTTTACCAGTGCCACATGCTCCACGGCAGTATATCAGTATGGATTTCGTGTTAGGCTTACCGAAGAATATCAAGAAACACGATTCCTTGTGATTGTGGACCGTTTTTCCAAAATGGGCCATTTCATTTTGTGCTAAAAAAGTCGGACACCTCCAATATTGCTAAACTCTTCTTTGGGGAGGCGGTGCGCTTACATGGTTTACGCTAAGACCATAGTGTCTGATCGTGATGTGCGCTTTATGAGCTATTTTTGGAAGACACTATGGCACATGATGAGGATAAGGCATCAATTCTCATCAGCCTATCATCCTCATATAGATGGACAGACTGAGGTCGTGAATAGGAGTCTTGGAAATCTGCTTAAATGCCTCGTGGGGGATCACGTCAGGAAATGGGATACCATTTTGCCTATAGCCGAGCTAGCATATAACAGCTCCATCAATAGGTCCATAGGCATGAGTCAATTTAAAGTTGTGAATGGGTATAAACCTAGGAAGCACGTAGATCTCATACCTATGTCAGTGTCCCATAGGCCCTCAGAGTTTGCACATGAGTTTGCACATCACATACATGATTTGCATAGTGAGATCAGGAAGCGAATTAATTTAAGTAATGAAAAGTACAAAGCACTTGTTGATTTTCATCGCATATTTCAGGAATTCCAAGTAGGAGACTATGTTATGGTTCGTATGAGGCCTGAACGGTTTCTATAGGGAGTAGTTAAGAAATTGCAAGCATGTAGTGCAAGGCCATACAAAATATTGAAGAAATTGAATCCTAATGCGTAGTATATAGTAGACATTCCACCCACCATGGAAATTAGCTCTACTTTTAATGTGGAAGATCTATTACGATATAAGGGTTCTGATACTTCAACTTTTGATCCATTTTCAAACCCTCACATAGACCATGACTTAGTCCCTAGCCGTGGCATCTACTTGACCCATCATCCCAACCCTTACTGGCCTTACCCTCATTGCCTACTCGAAGCAAACAAGTTGAAGACATACTAGATGAGCAAGCGGTTTCCACTCACCATGGAAGATTTTAGAAATTCCTAATGTCAAGCCAATGATAAGACGACATCATGATTAAAATTCCTAAATTTTACACAACCATATAAAGTATTGATGGGGACATCATGCACACAGGCGCGCGCATACCACCTCCCTACGCACATACGTACGCAAAAGGAGGGCCCCACCATCGATTTGGCTCGATGACGACATCCAGGGAGGGCCTCCTAGCTAGAAGATGAAATTTTGGTTCAAAAGGGTGAGCCCGATAATCAAGAAAAGCCCATCATGGGATCTCATGATCGTGGCCCACTCATCGGACTGATTTTATATTTTAGGTTTTGCTTATTGTTATTATTTAGAACATCGTGAACGCTTTAGATTTCTTTGTTTGGTTTTTATTTTAATTTACTTCATTACCAAGTAATAGGTTGCGCACATGGTGCGAGTTTTTGGGGTATAGGGTTTTCCCTATAAATAGGCACCCCTTATAGTTCTTTTCATTCATTGAAGCTTAATAAAAATTCTTGCTTTATTTTTCTCCTCTCTTAGTGAGTTGTGGAAGAATTCAAAAGTGGGTGCGAAGCCTTCCCTTTTCGAAGGGCTAACCACTGTTGTGCGAAGCCACATCTATTCCCATCCGCCCATACCCTCTTCCATCCATATCTCTCATCTTTAATCATCATTATTGCTTTGAATTTTCTAGCTTTTGCAGCTATTCATCCCCTACAGCCAGTTTCTAGAATATGGACCTGTAGGAGGGCTGAAACTTCGGCGGAGCACTACGCCTCGACCTTACGTCGGATCGTCGTCAAACTTGGAGGGATCGGAGGTCTCCCCTGGCCGACCAAGGCCTAGGTGTCACTTTGGGGAGGCGGGCTTCCATCACACGTGCGGCCAGCCCACTCGCGCACAAGCGTCAGCCCCATGCCACCATCTGCACGCAGGAGTTTTCTCTGGGTCAAGTTTTCCTTTGATTTTCCTCTTTTCATTCTTATTTCCTAAACCCTAGCCTTAGTTTGCATTAGCCCTAATTTATTTGCCCCTTTTTTCACCTTAGGGTTCCTTGAATTGAGATTGGGGAATCCCTTGGATTAGGGACTGTTTGCTATGCATGTGTGGTGGATTTCTATTTCCCTTTGAGCATCATTTGATTTATAATTTTTATTGGTCCAGTCTTAGCCTGTGTAGGCCTTGACCTACAAAGATTCCCCTTTACTTGAATGTTTGGACTTTTTATGTGGGATATGGAATTTGTGTAATTGTTTCTGAACTAAGGTGATTTTAAGCCCGAAATCTCACACATCATGTTTAATTTCATGTCGTGCATTAAGTATGTTTTGCAACTAGCCATTTATGGAAGGAACGGATGGGATTCATTAAAGAGAAATAGATGATTTTACAAAAATACTGTGCTTCACCTTACATGAAGAGTTTAGCAATAATTTTCCACAGACATAAAGCTCAACATGTGAAATGGGCATTTGACTGCAATGACATACATAGCGTATACAATCAGACTAGTGTGAGATTTAAAAAAACAACTACCATTGAAGAAAGGGCTTGTAGTGCCGCTGCCCGCAAATGATATTCGCTCTCATCCTCCCCCATTTCCTGTGCTAGCTGACAGAGTTTCCGAATCAAACCTTCTAAGTTGAACATGTAAGTACCATCCATCTGTAACAATTCAGCAGTATAACATGACTCCAAGGTTTCCCAGAGAAAAGAACTACAGAGCTTAACCAGAACTATGACCATTCAGAAAAAACACAGGAAATCCTGATGGATAAATTCTAGAGAATAAATATGACTTTCAAGATAAGAAAGAAGAAGCCCAACAAGAAGCCAAGATATCATCCCACCTGACTATTTACAAAGTCGAAGAGAGTCTGACATCCTATAATGCGCATTTCGGTCTGCCGTGTTTGATCGAGAAGAGTGTAAATGATGCTCAGTAAGCTACTTGCAAACAGTGGCCTGTAGTGTATTTAAAAAATTGGAATAAATCTAACAAAGATTTAGCAACCACCATCAAATTACTGGCAAGTCAGAAAAGAAAAGCTACGTTCACTCAAGGGATGATCAAATTAAAGGTGGGAATATATGTGCACTAATATTTGCATGTTCAACCCAGAAACCAGGATTAAGTGCAAGAATATCTCAACATTAACATAAAGCAACCACCAATAAATAAAAGTTTGATTCTATACCATAATCCCATTGCAAATATGAGAGATAAAAGGGGAATACCCTTCATCTAAAGATCTGTTATTGGTGAATGGAACTAAAGAAGTGACTTCTTTTCGGAATTATTGGTCTCTTTCAATCATGTTTGCAAAGTTGTGATGCATTAGAAAATTGGAGCTGTGATTCTCTCTGTTGGTTGCTTTGAGTTCATTTTTGTTTCTTTGACAGGTTTACTTTATATTAGGGTTTAATTGTTCCAGGTCTAAATACTTTTTTATTATTTACTAAAGCTTCATGGTACTGTCCACTTCCACCCAAAAGAAAGAACAGTTTGGGAAATTTATTCATCCTTGAGGAACACAAAAAGATGGGATACCCCAGTCTAAACGGTATATGTTGCATTGTGTACAAGAGCAGACTATTCATCTAATGGCTCTCCGTCAAGATGTCACCCATAGCCTATAAATAGCTCCAACTAGATAATGCTAGCCATCCAACCAGTTGGCCACAAATAGGCAATTATAAGACAAAAAGGAGCAACTGTCCAGATTCTACATACAAAAGAATCTTCATGATGACAACCAGGAACCTCTAGAACCATCTGCAGCCAATAAGCCATCACAAATAGATCATCCAAGTTCCCAAGAGAACATCACTAGTAAAATTCCTCAGTGATTTCTCACATAAGTCTGAAGGCCACCTCAGTAAGTCGTCATCATCATCATAGCCTTGTCCCAGATAACTTGTGGTCAGCGAGAAAGGCTAAGTATGTGCACGTGTGTACATATATGGACATACATAGCCCTCCAAGCCTATGTATGAATGTAATGATACCCACAACAGTGGTACTATTGAAACTCCACTGGCAGTCTTAGACAGTCCATCGACTGATCTGGACCATCCATTAGGTCTAGCATAGATTTCAAGGGACCGTTCTAACCATCCAAACAATAGCTTATAAAATGGATGTCCAAGATTATTTGTATACAAAATAGGCCCCATCAATCATTTGAGCCATGTATTTGTTGGGGCCCATCATGGATTACTTATGTTCCTAAAGAAATAATTCTATCAAACAATCCTAATTGTCCCATCTATCGCAAAATGGATGCCTATAGACACACCGATTTTTCTATGGCTAGGCAAGTATCCATGATCATGTTAAAGAGCCCATGTGCATTTGCGAGCATCCGAAAGAACCCACACTAAGAAGATGCATATGCATTGCTTTAGGGAGTGATTTGGACCATCAAATTCGAGGGATGTGACGATCAAACCGTTGGATCGCATGGATCACATGATCGGGCCATTAATCGTGGATTGTTTTCATTATTATTGGACATTATTATCTTTTAGAATTTAGTTTATTATTGATTTATATTTTAGATACCTTATGAGTAATTTTATTTTATTTGGTCAAAATTCATGAGACATGGTTTAAATTGTAATTTTGAAAAGTCCTTGAGGCTATAAAAGGGGGGGGAAGGGTATAACCTCTCATTACTGTGGTTTAGAGAGAGAGAGAGAGAGAGAGAGAGAGAGAGAGAGAGAGAGAGAGAGAGAGAGAGGGAGAGCTCCTTGTTTTCTTCTTCCATCTTCATGTGATGTGAGGGTGACTTCCGTATGAATTGGAAGAAAGATCGGTGCGAAGCTTATCTTCATCAACAGAAGTGCGAGGCCTCCCATCCCCCACACTCTCATTTCTTCATCAACAAGCAAGGTATTCTTCCATGTTCTGTGATTTTTGTTCTCCTTCATCCCAAGCCATCAGCATCCTCCCGATCTTCATCCCTTATACATCCAAACCCTAACCCTAACCCTAAACATAGAAATCCCAAATCTTCCTATTTCCCCAAATTACCAAACCTTAGTTCTTCACGACCTTCAATTGAACCCAAATCCCTACATTCCCTCCATCCAATACCCTAATTCTCTTATCCTAGTACCTAAACTCCTCAAACCCTTACCTAATTTATCCCATTATCCCTAGTTCCAAGTTTTTCCCCAATTCCCCTAAACCCTAATTTCACCCTAGGTAGTATTAGACCTTCACTTTTGAAAATAGGCTTACCTATGCTATTTGGATGTCCCTACATCCATTAGATCCTAGTTTCCCTTATTTAATAGTCTTGTAGAATGATGCTTAGTAATATAGGCTTAAATTATACATGATCTCCTTTTGGAATTTTGGTATATGTAATGATGGTAGAAAGTTTTATGATTTTTATTAACTAATTTAATTTTGTTGGTTGATCTCACACAATATTTGAGTTCATGCATCGGTCTTACATTACCAACCAGTTGAACCACAAGTTACAGTCTACCCAACGGTTTAACTTCTAACCTATTGAGTGCATCTGACAATCGACCCTTCCAATAGGTTGGTGGTGGGCCCCACCACGAGGATTGCTAATGCGGGGGAATTTTTACACCGGGCTCGAGTGAGGTGGCTTGTGGGATGCAGGGGCAGACTCGAGGTGGGCGGCCCACGGAACCTATGGATTTGGGGCCTGAGCTATGAGATAAAGGGATTAATTCGCCATGCTCTATCAATTTGAGCTTTTAGAGCAAGTGGTTAATTGTTCTGCACCAAATTAGTATCATAGTGGGAGATCTCGTGTTTGAGACTCCTCACCGGGGGTGATTAATGCAGGGACATTTTCACACCGGGGTCGAGTGGGGTGGCCTGTGGGATGCAGGGGCACACACGGGGTGGGCGGCCCACGGAACCCATGGATCTTGAGCTATGAGATAAAGGGATTAATTCATCATGCTTTATTAGTTCGAGCTTTTAGAGCAAGTGGTTACTCTTCCTGCATCAATTGCCTAGTGCAAAAATTAGCCCCATCTACTCATCACATGGGCCGCACCATAGAAAACAATGTCTAGCTATTGATAAACAGCAAAATACAATTGTGGTCGACTCGATGAGTGGAAGTAGCTGATTTTTACGCAAGATAATACCATGATGGGGCCGACATATTGGACAGGTTGGATGTCGCAAGAACATGGAAAGGTTGGGAAGTTATCTACTAGGTGGACCAGATCTTATAGTCCAATTGGTTGGACTTGAGACCTCCCTCCCTATACGTGTGTGTAGAGATAGGGATATATATATATATATATATATATATATATATATATATATATATATATATAGAGAGAGAGAGAGAGAGAGAGAGAGAGAGAGAGAGAGAGAGAGAGAGAGAGAGTGTTGTCTTGTCTCTAAAGTCCAACCCTTTGCGGCTTGGAAACTATTTCTTCTGGAAGATATTCGCAATAGGTATAAATTTCAAAATATAACACCTAACAGATGCCTTTAAGCCACTTGGGCATCCAACCTGTGCATACGTAACTCCAAATAATCCCAACAACAAATAAAATAAAAGTTAAAAATAACAGCCATAGGAAGAGGACTCACATTTGCTCCTTACATGAAATTAATAATTTCCCATAAATACACATGACCACTTTTGCTGAACCAAAGCGCTCGCTTCTCAATTCCTTATAACATCTCTGCTCGAGATAATTGGTGATCTGATAATCAGCAAGGTAACTTCCATTAGTTGGTGATCTGATAATCAGCAGGGTAACTTCCATTACTAAGGAAATGACATAATTCAACAAAAGCTCGAGTTCACAAATTTGTGGATAAACACAGAATACAAATTACACCATGAATTTTTTTTTTTAAAAAAAAAAAAAAAAAAAAAAAAAAAAAACTAATTGACATTCAACAAAACAAGACAGTTAATTTGTTGAAGCAGGCAGAGAATGCCTCCAATTGTTTCCATTAATTTATTGAAGCAGGCAGAGAATGCCCTCCACCATCACTTTAATTGTTTCCACACTTTCTTTTATGATTGAAGCAGGCAGAGAATGCCTCCATCATCACTTTAATTGTTTCCACACTCTTCTTTTTTTTTTTTTAATGATTGAAGCAGGCAGAGAATGCCCCATCATCAGTTCAATTGTTTCCACGTTATCTTTTATGATTATTTCTCTCATTAATCATCCTTATTTAATAGAGACACATGATCAAGAATTCAAAAACTTCCATGACTTCAGTGAAGATGAACCAAACGTGAGAAAGAAACATGCTCAGCCTAATATTCTAAATCAGGATGCCAAATAAACTGCTCATGAGATAATTTATGTCCTTACAATTTGGATCCAAATTATCTATGTGAGAGTTCAAGATGTTTTCCATTGTGTTCATCATGAAACTAACCCAGAGGCAGGTGTGAATACTAAAAAGGGAGGTTCTAGACCATCACCATTGTCTGGGAGCTTCCTCTTATGTAATGCTTATACTTGCAATTTTATAGAGGGAGGTAGGGGAGGGAGATTGAAGACTGTGTTGGAAAAGAACAGATACAAACTAAACAAAACTGAGGATAATGCAAATGAAGGGGCAAGTCTTTGGCACCGTCCAGAGATACCAAAAGTTGGTGTTACTCAATCTAACAGAGAATACACAGCATACATGTTGACCCTCAAGGATTCCAGCGCATCTGATATGGCATTACTGTAGGGGATAATCATTAATTGTTAACCCTCAAGGATTCCAAAAACCTTGCCAATGTGAATAAATGTGCAAACTAATGACAACAAGTCTGTCTCAACTTTTTAACAGGAAATAAAAGAGAAAAGCAACAAACATGGTTTTTAGACTGCGGCTCGGATTGACTCGTTCAGTCTCAAGTTGAGTTGCGACTCACCCGAGTCAGGAGGTGTATAGGCCCGACTTGCCCGAGTTGGGGGGACTTGGCAGTGCGACTCATTGTATCAAATGGATTGGGTAGTACCAAATACAAGTCGGGTCGGATGAGTCGTTTCTGACTTGGACGAGTCTTGAAACCATGGCAATAAAGCAGAAACAACATACAATAAATCCAGGCATTTGTGTATAGAAATAGGATAAAAAGACTGATCCTAACATCTGTATCACCTTCTGCAAACATGTATACTAACATTATCTGCAACTATATGAGCTTTCTCGCTGGCATCAAATGCATCTCACAGTATATAGGAAGTAACAAATGAATTATATGAGTGCCAAAAGCAAGAAAAGATGAGAAAAGAGAGTGGTTCAAACAAAGGGAATTTTCTCATGGAAACCATCTTGTAAAAACCAGGTGCCAAAACAGATGACTTCTCAAAGTGCTCAGTTGAGCACTTCAACGCAAATGCAAGATACATCCAATCTGCCTCAAGTGTCTGAATTAAGAAAAGATATAGAAATACCCTCGGGATGCGCATGGGGTTTTTTGAAGCATATTCACACAGTTTGCCAATTTTCCGATCATTTGGTTGTTCGTCCTACAAAAATATGAGACCGGTAATATTCATCAAATATATATACATATGAGACCAGTAATACTCATCAAATATATATACATATGAGACCAGTAATCATAAGAGAATCATGAGAAAAGAGCACTAAAAACAACCATCTAGTCATGTGTGGCACTGATCCATTAACTTTGCAACTATGAACAGAGATCAAAATGACCTAATGCTGTAGACCATCAAATCACATAATCTAACAGACAGTAAGTAAATCTAATGACTTGCATAGATACAATATATTTCTAATGGTAAGTTTTGAACAAGCATGAAACTAAAACCCATTACCAGTTGTTGCCTGCAGAAATTTCTACATAATTTTCAGAGCCAAACAATGGCATTAGAGGTAAGTTTTTGTTTGTTTCTTTCTTTCTTTCTTTTCTTTTCTTTTTTTCTTATTTTTTATTTTTTTTGGAAGGATTGTTAGAGGTAAGTTAATGCAGGTATTAAAAAAACAGAATCCTTCGAAGGGCTAATAGGACAGGACTGGTGTGGAAGTTGCTTAAATTTTGGTACAAGATGTAACCTAAAAGCTGGCAGTGTTGAACTGATAAGGAATAAGTACAACATCTGTCAAAACACAAGGAATACACAAAAAAATTGACATACCCTCTAAAAATAATAAAGAACGATGCGTAGTCCTGGAGATATGCATCTACAACAGAGCATTCCGGTGTATCTGATTGAAGGATGAGGGCCCAGAAAATGCTTTAGCCCATCCAACTAAAAATCAAGACCCAAATAGTGTTTCAATTGAATACCAGGGCCCAAACCATGTTCTGATGGGCCTGATATGCAGTCCAATTGCATTGCAGACTCCACTAATACATACATATCCTCTTCCTTTACACATGCGTTGTGTATACAATCTAAAGTATGGAGTCCTTGTGTTTATTCCCTTTTTAGTGACTTTGCAACAAGTCAAGGTAAATAAAAAATAAAATTTCTAGTTTGGTAGGCCTTCAGTTTTTTTTGTTTAAAAAAAAAATTATATCCATAACCTAATTAAAGACATCATTCTATTGTTTTGGACAGAAAGGTCTATGAATTCAAGCCATGTGTCTCAACCTATAAACATGATTATTTTGATGGTTAAAAGATTATTTTTTATTTACAGAACCTGCAATGGGTTGTTGTGGGGGTTGTAATGCTCATTGAACTACTGGTGTACTGTCATTAGATCTATCTTCTCTTGCACTTCATTGGATTGGATCTCACTTGTTGAAAGTTCAACTGACATGAAAATTTATGTGGAAGCGTTATTCCACATAAGGAAGCCATTGGATGGAATAGATCTAACCTATGATGATCAGATCTGTCCAGGATTGAATCTAGAGCATTTTATCCATTTTGGATGGATCTCACTCATTGGAGATGGGATTGGGCTGAAGCTTGACATGTAGCCCAATGATGATGTGTCGTTCAGATTGAACAGTGGCAGGCCTAATCATGTGTTTTTTTTTTAGGTCAGCCCCTTAATTGTGCACACCGTGTTGTTCGCAGGTGTTCATGACCCAGGCATGGTAATCCCACAAATGTTGATGTGAATTGTATCCTAAGCCCTCACAAATGCTGAAGGTGCCTTGGTCACATTCCTAGATATACAATGCAATGCACGAGGGAGGACAAGATAGTCCAAACAGACACCTTGCATGCAGATCGTGCATATGATTATGCTACAACACAAAAATAATGATGTATGTGTATACAACACATACATCATTATGTATGTGTCTAATCAAAATTCTCTACCATGATGTATGTGTATACAACACAAAAATCATGAGCCTTTCTTTCGATGGAGGGCCCACCATGATGTATGTGTATATCTTCTAATCAAAATTCTCCTTCTTGTCCTTTCGGGACCATCGGTAGGGCCTACCAGATGGACGTTCAGGATTCACCAATAGCGGATGGATGTGCGTTCCGTAGACGTAGAAGATCCCGTCCAACTTTCCCTCCTATCCAATTTCTTCGCTCGTATGGATTTCATCAACGGCAAAGAGACCATGCTGTCCGCGTAAGGAAAAGCAATATGGCCCATCCAAAATTTCTTAGTCAAACCTCCCACGATCCAATCCAATCGCCTCGTTGGAACTAAGATGGCATGTGGGACACACAAGAATATCATATCTTGACCATGATCAAATCCAAGGATATGAAACTGGGGACGAGGCGCGTGAACACGAACGGGGTAGATGGATGAGATGTTTTGAATCATGTTCTTGGATTCGGTAGAATGCTCAATCTTCCATCAACGACGATCGCTGTCAAGATCAAGAGCCCAAAAGCTGTGATCACCTGTTACACCGTGGCAACAGCAAAGAAGCCGATCATCTGAGGAAATCCAAAGATTTCTACCCATGGGCGCATATGGGAAGTTGATCAACCAGGGACGATCTTCTTTGATGCTGCAGACGAGAATGTAGCTCTCCAAGCAACTCCAAAAAAGTGTGACTAGGAAGAGAGTCTTGGACCGTACAATTACGTAGTGGGACAAGGGAAGGCCCAGATCATGACCCATCCATTTGCCGATCTTGGAGGAGTAGATTTTGATATCTTCAAAGGAATTGCCCTCCTTAGGGTCGATGAGGCACACCACCTTGAAATGGTGGGTGGAACCAGGGTCCACCACCAATCCAAATTCCAAATTGGATTCGCTGTGACTAGTAGGCCTAGGCATTGTGGCCCACCCCATTGTTAGAGGATTGCATATACAATATGTAGCCTTGGGGCATCGACGGATGTAGAGAGCCAATAAGATTAATCCATTGCATGAATCCATAACATCAACGGCTACGATGTTGTCCCTCTGTTGCAGACACATGTTTAGAGACGATATGGTTGGGTAGTCGTCCATCTTCATCATATTTGGAGATGGAACGAACTCCCAATGTTTGGGGTAGGGTGGGCCCCATGAATCTTTGGTGAGAAAGAAGAAGCCGTCGAGAGCGGCATGTGCGTGAGCAGAATCAGGCGAAGGTTGGATCAGTGATGATGCTTAGGAAGGCTTTGGAAACGATCTTGAATCTGAAAAGTGATTTGACGGGCAATCTTAAGAGGATTTCATACATGATACTCATGTCCATGTATGGACTGATGGTGGGCCCATCTGTTATAAGTGATAGCTCATCTGTTGAATCCATCCTCTCTCTCTCTCTCGCTCTCTCTCTCTCTCTTAATTGATTGGACGTAGTTGTGCAGATTAAGTTCTTAATGAGTATTTGATTGTCTTTGAATTTTATTTTGTTTTGGTGCTCATGTTCCTCACCTATAATTCCTACTAAAATTATCATGATTGATTTGAATCCAACAGTGCTGCTGGCATGTGTTGAACATCCAAGCTGTCCATGGACGCCGATTAACTACTGAAGTGACGTAACCAAGTTCCATGATGTATGTGTATCACCCGATCCCCATGGAGCCATAACATCTCCGCACGCGACCCACTTGAAGCCCTAACTGTTGCAAAATATTGATTTTAATAAAAATATTTTAATAATAAAATAATATATAATATATAAAAGTTGTCTTGAAAAAACAGCGGGTTTTCGGAATAACACCTTCGTAGTCCTTGGAGCCCTAACATGAGGCGTTGTGGGTCAGAAACGCTTAGTGGCCCACTTGACGTCCGCATCATGTAACATCTCCTTCCCACCTTGGTGTGGCTTAGGTGGTTGGCAGAGACTAGAGAGACTAGAGAAGAGAGAACTCTCAATATATATAGACGATCCAGAATCACTGATGGCTTTTTAGCCCAATTATGAAACCATATTTTGTCTAATAGAACAAGCATGCCAGTTAATGGAAGAATTGGTAAAACGGCCATAAAACGGCTAGTTTTTTTTTAGAAATGGCTTAATGGAATTTAAGTCTCTGGACCATAACCCCCTAGCCACCATTGCCTATAAAAGGAGGGCCTGGATAGGTTTCAAAACCATCTCAAAAACCAATCCAGCACTACCATACGAATTGAGAAAGCCCACTAATCCTCTCCAATACTCCTGTAATTCCAGCAACAAAACAGCAAGGGTTTAACTATTGCAAGAAGAACAGACCTAAGATGTGGTCTAGGACGGTTCAACTGAACCAGTGGCTGAAGACTTGACCAAAGCAGTGGTCTAAAACCAAATTTTCTTTTTCTTCTTCTTTTCTTTTCTCGGGATTTTCTTTGTATCTGTGAAATTGTGTAATTGAGTTCCAATAGGTGGGTTTTCGTGTTTGAACGAGACCCACATAGCCTCGTCGTATCCTAGAAGCTATTTGTCTCGTAACCTATCACTCACTCAATTCAATTGAGTAGAGGCAAATAACGATGGCGTTTTTAGACGTGCTTCAGTCTGTCCTTAATTTTTATTATCGTGATTTTTGGTTTCCATATTATACAGAAATTACACCAATCTTTATAAATTTTCTCAACACTAACATCTCCTTGAAGCCCTAACATCTCCGCACGCGACCCACTTGAAGCCCTAACATCTCCTTCCCACCTTGGTTTTGTTAACAGGAACTTCGGAAAAAGAAAAATTGGTAAAAAAAAATTTTTTTTTTTGAGAAACGGCCCATATTTTGTTAATAGAACCTTCAGAAGAAGAAGAATTGGTAAAAGATTTTTTTTCCTGGAAATTGGTAATTATTGTAGGAAAACATGTAATACCTGTAACCTTGTGAGACCGACTACACGCTTCATTTTCAGTGCAGGCACATTTCCGACGGATCCAATCGAGCGAGTTTTGATCACGGTCCTATTTTAGTACCGCAATACTCCGAGACTTATACCCTAACGATCACATGGCGTTGCGATTCTAACACCACACGACACGCCCTAGTAGGATATCAGATTATAAGTTATAGTTTTTAGTGTAATCTGAGGTGAAATGCACAACGCACGTGTGGTGCGGGCCCTACTTGTACAAATTTCAATGTTGTCAAATCAATCAATCAAGCCATCAATTAACCCATCCATTACTTATGTCACACTCTCTTCTCATTAGTCAAATAAGCTCATGCCTTGCTCATGTAACCCATGCTTAGCCATCATTTTCTTTTTCTTTCTCTTCCAATTTTACCCATCTATTTTCATAATTCATTATCTACCCAAAAAGTTCTACCACAAAAAGCTCGTAAACCTCTTATTTCTCCAAAAAATTCCTAACAAATAAGAGAGAAGAAAAGAGAGAAAAAATTAGAGAGATAGAAAGAAGATATTATAGATAGAGAGTGAAAAGATTAGAGAAAATTAGAGAGAGAAAAGAGAGTACTTGAAGGAAAGAATTTTTTAAGAAATAAATTAAGAGTGATTAGAGCTTGAGTGAAGGTTAAATGAGTTTAGGAGAGGAGCTTCACCATCTGATTGATGATTCGGCCTAATCCGACCGTACATCCATCATCGCGAGTGTAAGGGAGGACAAACTCTCCTCCCCCCCCCCCTTTTTTTTTTCTTTGATTGCTTTCATTCCCACAGGCCCACAAGGGTAAGACCCACCTTGTTTATGCGGTTGATGTGTATGGAGGGCTCCGTAGTGACGGGGCCTATCCAATGGTCTGATCTCTCGCTTCTTTCTTTTCTCATCTTTCTTTCTTTAATGATTATGGACCATTGTAGGGCCCACAACTGGGCCACGCTTGAGACAATGTGCCCGCAACTAGGACAGCATGGACCACCTTGTGTGGCCCACCATGATATTTATTTTTCATTTAACATGTTAATCAGATCACTTGTATCTGAATGGAGGAATAATACAAAGATCACGTTGATCCAAAGCTCTCCGGGCCACCATATATATGACAGCCAAATAGATGGATGGAGTGTATCGTCTGTACATGTACCCACATGAAGAGAGAGAGAGAGAAAAAAAAAAAAAGCTCCTACGTGAATTAAAAACACACAAAAAAAGGAGAGAGAAGCTTGCTGAACAGCAATGGATCGATACAGCACGGGCGCGGATTAAGTACTACCTCCACCTGTTCCGAGCTAAGGACAGGCGGAGGTTCCAATGGCCACTGAGGGGCCACAGTGATTTATGAACTTTATCCACACCGTCTATTCATTTTTTTTCATATTATTTTAGAACATTATACCATAAACAGAGAAGATCGAAGTCTCAGAAGGGCAACATGGTGGTAATTAAATTCCTACCGTTGAAAAATTCTTAGAGACCATAGAAGTTTTAGATCAAGATTATATTTGTTTTTTCACTTCATTCAGGTGTTTATGACCATATCAAGGGGTTGGATGGAAAATAAACGACAGAGTGGGCCCTAGGAAGATTTCAATGATGGGCATCCCTAGCACCATTGCTTCCTATGGTGTAGTCCAATTGAGTCTTGGATGTTCCTTATTTTTGGTTCAGTAGTCTATAATGATGTAAAACAAATATATAATTATTATATATATTAATGTATAACAGAAGTCATATTTTATATATATATATATATATATATATATATATATATATATATATATATATATATTATATATATATATATATATATATATATATATATATATACGTGATATATATATGAGATTATATATAATCTATTAATGTATATTATATATATATATAATAATATATATATATATATATATTATAATTAATGTAAATATATGACCTAATTATATATATATATATATATATATATATATATATATATATTATACACACACACATTATATTATATGTTAATTTGTATTATATTAATATACATTATATATATATATATTTATATATTTATATATAATATATTAATAAATATATTATAATTATATTAATTTATATTAATATATATTATTATTATATAATTATATTAATAATAATATATATATATTATTATTATATATATATATAATATGTATATATATTATGTATATATTTATATATATTATTAAGGTCATATACTATAAATATATGACCTTAAGGTCATACACTGTTAGGGTGGGTTTGGGCAGTGGGATTAGAAGGGATTAGGTGGGATGGGATTCATCTAGTCCTGTGCCAATTCCACTCCATTTCTGGGAAGAATGGAAAAGCTTGGAATTAGATTAGATGGAATTGCATTGGGTCCAGTGACAATTTCACTCAATGTTAGCAAGTTGGGTAGGTCTCACCATGATGTTTGGGCTATATCTACACTGTCCACCCATTTTTTGAGATTATTATAGAGCATGGGCCAAAAGATCAGGTAAATCTAAAGCTCAAGTGGACCCCACCATAGAAAGCAAAGGGGATTGAATACTTATTGTTGAAAACTTCTTTGGAGCCACGTAAGTTTTTGATCTACCTCATTTTTAAGCCCATGCCATAAATTGAGGTCACAAAACAAATGAACAGTTTTGATATAACACATGTGTGTTATTCTCAATAATTTCAAATGATGGTGGGTATATCCATTCAATGTACCACCATATTACCAACAAAGCATGACATTAATCTTTATCCCATGGCAGCAGGGGACAATCCCTGCCATGAGTAATAATTATGTTTTTTGAATCCCATCCCACCTAATTCCTTTTAATCCCACCGCTCAAACATGACCTTAAGGTCATATACTATTTTATACACACACACACACACACTATTAAGGTCATATACAATTAAGGTCATATAGTATTAAGGTCATATATATACATAATAATATATATAATATATCATTATATAATATATATATATATATATATATATGATATAGTATTTATAAATATATGAATATATTATATAATATATATTATAATGTGTTATATTTACATATACATTAACGTATATTATTTAATATATTATGTAAATATATTATAATATAGTTTATAATATATTATAGACTATATTATAATATATTTACATAATATATAATATATCAATATATATATATATATATATATATATATATATATATATTAACGTATATAAATATAGTATTGTACACTATTGTATACATATTATTATAATATATATAAATGTAAATATATATATTTATAATATATTATAATTATTATTGTAAATGTATATAATATATACATTTATAAATTATAATATATAAATATAGTATATGTATTTAGTGTGTGTGTGTGTGTGTGTGTGTGTGTGTGTATATATGACCTTAATATATATAATATAGTATATATATTAATATATATACTATTAAGGTCATATAAATATATACTATTAATTATAATAATTATAATTATATTTGACCTTACTAGTATATGACCTTAATAGTATATAATATAAATCATATATGTATTATAGTATATGACCTTAATAGTATACTAGTAAGGTCATATATTATTAATATATGACCTTAGTATTATATATATTAAGGTCATATACTATTAAGGCTATACAGTATTATAGTATTATAATACTAGTAAGGTCATATATTATTTATGGCCTTAATAGTATATGACCTTAATATATACTATTAATATATAAATATTAAGATCATATATGTATTATAATATTATAGTATTAAGGTCATATATGTATTATAGTATTATAGTATATGTATTTAGTATATATATTAATGTATATACTATTAAGGTCATATAAATATATACTATTAATTATAATAATTATAATTATATAAATATATTATAATTTTATATAACATATTATAATTATAAATATATAATTATAATATATATTTATAATTATATTTAATTATAATACATATATATTATATGTATTATAAATATATTTATTATTATAATTATATAATTATATATTATATATATTATATATTATATATATTATATATATATATATGTTTATAAATTAATATAAATATATATACATTATAATTAATGATAATTAAGGTCATATATATAAATTATATTAGAAATATAATTATAATTATATATATATATATATATAATATATATATATAAATATATAGTATATTAATATAATATATATACATGTTGATGAAGACCTTAATATATATATATATTATAAATATTATATATAAATATATTATATACATTATATAAATATATATTTATATATATATATTATACATATATATATATTATATATTATAATATAATATATTTATATTTATATATATATATATGATATAATTACAAATTATCAATATACAAATTATAATATATATTTATATATGTTAATTTGTTAATTACTATAATATATGTTAATAATATATTATATATACATTATACATTAAATTATATATAGTTAATATACATTAATGTATAATGTATAACAAATGTATAATTTATATAATATATTTATATATATATTATAGACTAATCTATAAATAGACTAACTATATAATCTATTATTAATATGACCTTAATTTATATGTACATTTTTCAGTAATATATATAAAATAAATTATTTTGTATATAATATATAAATCTATTAATTATATACATGTATTAATATATATTATAATAGATTTTCATATATTAAACTCTAACTTAATCTATTATTTAAATTAAGCCTTCCTCAAATTCCCCTGGTATAATCTCGTTAGTGGTGAGCCCCCTTCCCCGCTAAGTCCCATGCATCAAAGGCAATATTAGATACCTTTAGCTTTTGGTCACTTTTAAGAGCAGAGAAGAATAATTTGTTATTTTGGAATTTCTAGTACTTATTAAAATTTTTAATTTTTGAAAAATGAGTTCTTTCATGGTGCATTGAAAAGTAAGAACTCTTTTGTATTCACGTGAACATCTTTTCATGATTTTTGTTTTTTTCTGATATTATATAAAGATTAGAAATTCCAAAAGCCTTATTATTTTTCTTTAAGCACAAGCCAATTAGTCTTACTTTATAAAAGCAATCCTATATCACAAAAGATGCAGCCATTTGATTCTATGCTTTTTTTTTCAAATCGAACTTCATAACATAATAAAGGTCTCCTTGTTTTATGTTTGATTTTTCCGTCTTAATATCAGTATTGTCATATTTGCTTAATGATTTTGGGTGTTATTACTATCTTTAAAAATAATAATAAGGTCTCCTTGTTTTATACCATCTATTAAAAGACATATATGTAAGGGAAAAAGGGCAGAAGCAAAACCAGATTGATAATGGTAAATTAATAGAAAATCTAACCTGTGATCGAGGAAATATCTCCCTAAGAAGCTTCTTGTATCGCTTCACAGGTTGCCTTGATCTCGCACGCATTGAAGGGCAGAAGAAGCACAGGCTCCCACAGATTGGCATAACCTTCCTCGACATCACCCCCATCTTTCCTCACAGGAAACAGAAATCCAAATACAAAAATAAAAGAAAATGGAAAACTAATTTTCTTCTCTTCTTTGTGCCTTTATCAAATCCTCCGACCAATCCCAATGAGTAAATAAAAAAATTAAAAAATAATCCCCAAATTTCGATCTAAGAACCTTAATTCGACGAATCAGAATTTAATCTTCAGGAGATTGGTTGAAATGCAACGCGGAAGCAGATCAAAGGAGTGGATCTTGAAAGAAAATGGAGGAATCGATCGAGATTTGAGATAAATATTTTTTTTTCTCTTTTTTTCTTTTTTTTTTTTTCTTTTTTTTAAACCTGGAACGGTCGCAGACGGGAGGCTGGAAATCCTTCAAAGGCTACGCAAGAAGGCACTGGATCTCCAACATCCTCCACAGCGAAACGTTTGAAGCTCTCTCGCTCTCACCCTCTTTTCTTTTATAGCATTTGGTATCCCGCGGGTTCTTTGAATAGGGAAGTTATTTGATACACGGGCAGAGTTGGATGCCTGATACACAGGCACTAAGAACTTGTACACAGGGAATATACTTGATCAACATAAACCGACTAAGTTGTCTAAATTATTGTTTAAATTTTAAATTTTCAGAATTGATATTGTTTTATGAATTTTAACCTCTGATTTTGGACACTTTCTTGTAGAAATAGGACCATTGGATATTTTTTCATTTTAACCGTTAAATAAATGTCCAAAAATCCGATAGGTAGATAATCGAATAAGTATAGTATTTCGTTCATGATGCATATAGACTGTAAAGCATGATTTGGACAGTTTAATGAACTATTTATATGACACGTGTGCAATTTATAGGTAATTTCTATCTGCGTGCGTACCATCCATCACACTATGCCAAAGTATCAAAGTTTCTCTCTTTTGAGAAATGCTCGCTCTAATGTATGTCGAAGTGCATCCTCCGCGGACGTCAAAATCATCAACACGTGTGAGACAGCGGAGCCGCTCAAGTAAATTGCCGCCGTTCATGTTCTTTGCCTCAAAAATCAGGGAGGACGTCTTCACATGTTGTTTGGGATGATAGTAGATGTTATGGTGGATGTGGCCCACTGATCTAATTGGCGTGACGTTGGTTCGCAATGTATATCCTGATACGACAATCTTCATCTGTGGGGCTAGGTAGCATTCACTGTGTGGAGCACTCGAAAAACGTCCCTGATCCTGCGGGCGTGCCTTGTTGGCCACCGAGATCGATCAAATCGTGACCGTGGCCAACCATGATGTATGTGTTGTATATCTACATCGTCCATCTCTTTTTTTAGCTCATTTTAGGACATGCGACGTAAAATTGAAGCAGATCCAAATCTCAGGTCGACCACGCCAAAGGAAACGGCGGCGATTATTTGTTAAAAACTTCTTTATGGGCACAAAAGTTTTGGATAAGCTAATATTTGTGTTTTCCTCTCATCTAGGTCAGTGTGACCTTATTAACAGTTAGATGGAAAATAAATATTACCATGGGCCTGTGAAGTTTTTAATGGCATTCAATCGGTTGGCGCTCTGTTTGATTTTTAAAGCGACTCGATTCAAACCGATCAACTTTGACCCCTAGCGCTAAAATAATCATATACATCTAATATAAACATATATAACTAGATTCTGGAAAAATTCGTCGCTTACTTAACCACTTATATAATTTTATAATAATCATACGATTAAAATGGTGGAATTCTTTCTCTGAAGATAGGTTGTTTTGTACCTTCCATAAGAAAAGACTTTTCAAAACACTGGTGCATTAGAAAAAAGGAAAACTCACAATCGGTCACCCGAAGCAATAACGCATCTCTTAAAAGAACTGCATGATATTATATAGAGAACAAATTGGGTGTATGAGCATAGATTTATATTACAAGTAAAGACTATAGCTAAGAATTACAGCCACTCATACGATAAGCTTAGATAAAGTTAATTGATAAATTTGTGGATGATTGTTTATTAGGAAGTTCTGGTCCACTAATCTCTTTTGCTGTTTATAGATTTCTCTTGTAGTTTGTTCTTCCATATATATGTTTGTTCCATTACTATAATAGTCAAAACCGCATATCTCTCTTTGCTCATTAAACTTTGGATAACTCGGGCGCATTACTTCGTCGATCATCCAATGACATGTAAAATTGGATTTGCGCTAATTATGATTCCGCAAAAGGTACTACAAGTATCTTAAAGATCTTTTTATCTACCTCGTATTTCTCGTGAGATGCCACATGTCGCTTTCCTATTGGTTTTTTCTATAATGGCCAGAAATATGGTATAATATTGCCCCCCACGACGCTTTGCCTTTAGGAAAAAAGTGAAAGTGACATCATTCTGTTGCCTAATGCAATGCAATCGGTTGTTGGTCCATGTGTTGTCTCCCTATTAACTCTATTTAACGAAGGTCGTACCAAAAGATATCATTCGCCTCTTCCTTTTAGGCTTTCCATGTGACACGTCACATAGAATCGTATCGTACGATGAGTCATAATTGCCTTTTCACTAATGCTCACATATCGCAGCCGATATATAAACACAACTCTAAGTCGGTACTTCCCTTTATTCATCCTTTGCTTCTTCTCTCTTGTTTTGAAACTCCCTTTCCGATTTTCTTCCTCTTGATTATAATGGTTGCATCTTCCTCCTCTTCCGTTAGAGCCTTCCAACTATAATCGTTTATCAAAGATCTGGATTTTATGTTGTCAGGAGTGGTCAATGAAGCTGTTCACCCTATTGTTACTCAAGAACAGCTTCATGAAATCTAACCATGTTTTCCAAAGTGTCATGATGAAGTTCTACTTGTCCAATCTAATTATTTTTCAGATCCTTCTAACGCCTTTAAGTCTCCGAGATCATATCTGAAATTGATGAATGGTTGGTCAGAATGGTTCACCCATGTTGAAGCACAACCTGACGACACATGAAAGCATATTGGAATCCCTAAATGCATTAAAACTTATTTGCATGGATATCCAGCCGATACCTTCCTCCTTGTAACAATTTCAACTTTCTGAAATCGGTCAACCAATACATTTCATTTGGATGCGGCCCCATGGTCCAACAATCATGGACGTATGTGCCTTTACCCACCTATTACCCTTTGGTGAGACTGTTTATTTGGGTTTTACTTCAAAGAATCAACATCTCTCCACCCTTCTGAACAAGACCAATAAAGCTATTCCACTTTCATGGCTCTATAATGCAAATCTCGAGATGAAGTTGATGAGCAAGAACACACGGCTTTCCTTTTGATATGGATTTGCTAATTTATAATATGTGTGAGTGCTTTTCAAATCACCAAGGAATATATCCATATGGTTGAGGCGCTTGCTCAAGGATGTCAGCTTGCTCTCGCCCCTTTAGTGCTTGGCCACACTTATCGAGCATATATGAAATAACTATGAAGGGTTTTTATCACATTTGCAAGCCTATCTAGCTTGTACATATGTGGTTTTATGAATATTTTGAAAAAAAATTCATCAAATCTGCTCCATCAAATGTGGAAATCATCTCTTTCGGCCACCGCAATATCTTCTTCCCCAAAATCAACTATTCATTCGCCGAGTGTATGAGTTTTTTCTTTCTTTCTTTTACCCTTGATAAGTCCAATTATTCCTTCTGTCCATTTAAAAATAAAGAATTCGGCTTGACATGGTTCATTGAAGACTATGGACCGACTAATACCGAGATGACGAGCCTTAAAGATATGACTTAGAAAAGTTGTTTAATATGCAGAGACCTACCATATAGAAGCAAAATATATACGATGCCAAGGGCGGAATCGAACAATACTACCTTAATCTTCTTACTCGTCAATTTGATTTGGTCTAAGGCATTCCCTTTTCATTTATTCACGGAACTTGTAACCAACCTCCAACTCATCGACCAGTTGCGGACTCGATCATTACTTTTAAGACTCTCCACGGTGGATTTGATTATGTAAGTTCTTCTTTCATGCTTCTCCTCTTTACCAACTATCCTCAACAGCTAGAGTTATTTCACTCCTGGTGAGAAAACTATTATAGAACTTTGATTAGTGGGTCCCATGAATTTATCACTGTCCAACTTTCTCCTTCATACAAAGTGGAGAAACCCATGGCTGAAAAGAAGAAGATGATGAAGGAAGGCACAAAAAAAATCAACTGCTTCTCAGTCAACCGTGTCTTATGTCCAGAGGAAGACACGACCAAGGAAAACGACTTCAGTCGCATCAACTATCCCATCCCCAACACCAATAAAGACAATCGAACATTATTTCACATTAATAAGAATAGTCGAGCCAGCTCAACTTGAACTAAAGTGTCAGAAGACCACAATTGCAGGTCCAACTAAGGTGGTTTGGGTAATTAATTCAACCCCAACACCTACAGCTTATCCAACTATTTTGACGATTTTTTAGCTCGGGCCTCTCTCAGCTCCTCGACCTACATTTCCTGCAACTCATGGTCAATCTGATCCAGGTATTTCTTCTTCGACCAATTGTGGATTATCCACCGGCCCGGCCTAATTCTTTTGTGCTTGACTTACGGTTTGAAATTCATTTCCATCTATATGATTTTTCCATCAATAATCATCAACTGTCTAGGCCTAATGAGTGAATCTATTATGGATTATGTACGTATGTCACATTTAAAATAGCACAACACAATATAAAATAACCAATAATGCAATAATGTTAAAATGGGTATTGTTGCACCCAATTTTTTTACCATTCCAGGAAGAACCAATTAAAATATGACTTGTGTTATTGTACGAAAATTATACAACACACAGAGATTTGCTAGTATATGTGGAGAGCATTTTGAGGAAGTGGTAACTGGAGTTGATTGGGTAATACACGTCATTCGTAGACGTAGTATGACCGAGAGGCTCGAAGGCAAAATGTGGTCGAGAGAAATATAGTGTTATAGCAACTACTGGGATAGATGTCCAAGAAGACTCTGGAAGTCCAGAGTGGTGCCGAAGCGAGTGCTATCAACTGAACGTGGAGAAGAAGCATCTAAATGGTTATCACAATAAGATATATAAATAGAAAAATGATTTCAACGAAACAAATGGTCTCACACCAACCAAATCAATCAAACCAATTATCTTATCAATCAATTATCTTTTATGTTCCTTAACATAATTATTGGCTTAGCCCTATAATAGGAGTAGCAGTAATTCAATAGTTGTAATCCAAGTCTACGTTCATATGCTGGACTAGTTCTATCTCACTGTAAGCAATTCTTCTTTTGGAAAGGTGTTTTGCAGTTGCTCCCAACAACCAACTGTAAGTATTTATGTTCATTCTGCTTTTGTGTTATAAAAGTCATTTCGTACGGAAGACAATGCGCAACCTATTTTCGGAGGAGAAACCCTACTCTTCGATAATCGTCTGATTATCTTAAACAACATCTTGCGGGTGGCTGAATAGGTGACCATTCTTCTCAAATCTTGGTCATATATACTCAATTATGACGTATCTGCCTATCTTAGCGCTTTGGGTCAAGGTTGTTCGGATGGAATTGAACTGCACAGTCGGTTCTAACATACACGCACATTTTACACGTGGCAAGAATTATAAATTGAGAGGCAACAAGTATGAATGCAAGAATGTTGTGCAATGTAATCATGAATGATGTAGATGATGCATCAAGTGGAAAAATTGTCTACTTGCTTGGGTTGGATATCCGTCAACCCGCATTTGTGCTTAATGGGCTTCTACCATATTAGGTAGGCAGCAAGGCCCGCATCCGCCCCTTGGGCAAGCTTATATATGTGGTAGGCATCTAGGGATGGTCCCTTAGGAATTAGTACAGTAGTGCTATGCAATGCAAAGTATGAATGCATAATCATCAATGCATCAACATTAAGAAGTTGCTACATACATCTCTCCATATGAGAGAAAACTCTAATTTCATGATTTCAATTATATAACATCTCAATACAAAAGCAATTCACATTAATAGCAATTCAAAATAATCATTTATTTAACATAACCATAACATAACAACCAGAGCAATCCCATCAAATCTACTTTAATCATAACAAGATGAAACACGTTGGGACCACTCACATAACAAGATGAAACACGTTGGGACCACTCACATGTCTCAATGAACACACGTGCTTGATACTTTTGTGATCAGGAAGTGCAATTAATTAGACCCAATTTCCAATCTATAAAATTCTGGTGGTTTGTATTTAATATATATATATGTGTGTGTGTGTGTGTGTGTGTGTGTGTGTGTGTGTGTGTGTGAAGGTTATATTGGGTACTTTACTAAACTTGCACTTAATTTAAACATAGCCTGAGCATTATTATTTATAGTATAATTTAATTTATGACAATAAACATGTTTTTAATTTATTGGATTCTTAACAAGGGTTATGGTATGAGTGTAAATATGTTGAAAATTATGGTTATAAAATGGTGATGACATAAGTGTAAATAAGATTAAAAGCATAACTAAAAATTATTTATGACTCAAAAGTTATTTTGAAAAGAATAAGAAAAAAATAAAATTTTCAACTTTTATTTGGTTTTATCTTTTACTGCATGATTTTTTAACAATTTAGAAGCATGACCCACTTATCTTTAGATTGAGTTCATTTCTAAGTTTGAGCCCTAACAAAAGATGACCATTCAATTGGATGGTGTAGATCTCACTTGTACGTCAATGTGGTGTCCACAAGTCCAAAACCTAAAGTGTTACCCGCCTTTAAGTGTTGGAACCCTTCAACTATTGGAAGTTTTTTTTTTTAATTTTTAATTTTCTCATTTCTCCTCTTTTTGAAATGGATCCACTTTAGGTATCTATGTAATATTTTAACTGTCCATAAGGGTAAAAATCTTGGCCCCAAACAAGATTTGTGGAGTTCACAGTGATCAAAAGAACCTAACATACGGTCCCACTATTTTACTTCAATGGGGACCACACAAATCTCAGATCCATCACAAAATTTCATCACAGACCTTACATGACCTTCCAAACACATTGGACGGAGTAGATGTAACATATACACTATGTTGGGGTCCACGGCCATAATAATAATAAAAAACATGGACCATTCTTGCGTTTGGAACAATTTTGGTTCAAACGCCGGAACCTAACGTTACTTATTTACACATACACATATATTTTAAAGGTGGGTCCGCTATGGAAATTTGAGCTGCACATATGATGGTTTCTACTCATATGATAAGTGGGCTCAAATTTTGTCTTAATACAAAATTTACGTGCGCACACAAAGGCTCATTAATGGGTGTTCAATCTTTACTGTTTATTTAGTTGTGGCCCACCTAGATTTTAATTCAAACTGATTTTTCAGTCCTAGGTTCTTTATACCATATAGGGATAAGTGAATGGTACAAATGTTAAATGTGTATCACGGTGGACCCCTATATAGAGACACACGATTCTGATCAAATTTCAGATCCCAACCCAATTCAAATCAAAGTTTGGAGCGTTGGAAGACTTTTTTTTACCCTTTTCTTCTCCTTTATTTTTTATTTTTTATTTTTGTGAGCCACACATGATGTGTGTGCCACATCCAGAATGTTTATTATTCAATTGGTAGTATCTATTCAAGACTTAATTATAAAAATAAGATAAAATGAAAGTTCGCGTGGACCAACATTTCAAAGAAAACATCCACCATCTAAACCCTATAACATTTTTATTTGGGGCCCTCCTAACTGTCTAGGTAAGACTCGAGTTGTTCATTGATTCACCCAATTGTATTTGAATGATTAAAAGAATTATTATCTTTATTGGAAGTCTCTGTGGGCTCAATAGATCTTCTAATAACGAATATACCCTAAATTCTATTTTGAATTGTATGGCCTACCCAAATGTTGATTTGGCCTAATTTTTTGACGTTCGCCATATTTTGATTCTCAAAATCTAATGGATTGAATGGATCAAGCTCCACATGTACCAGAGAGCACAACACTCATTTCAAGTAAAAGCAAAACAAGACTTTTATTCTTTATTTTACATGTGTAAGGTGCACCATACATATACACACTTGTTGATATAAGATGAGTCGGACTTATAGTAAATCTGCATCGTTCATCATATAGGCCCCATGTATAATTTATATTATAATATTAAAAATAAATAAATAAAACAATACTAAATAAAGTACTAACCCTGTGATCCCTTATTCCTCTTAATCCCTCTCTTCCTTACCTTTTCTCTCTTTGGAAGATCCCGAGAGAACGCATGTCCCTTCTTAAGAAGGGTCGAGGGTTCCTCTATCAAGGGATAAGGAGAGAAAATCTCTTACTCTTTGCAACGGCTTTAATTTTTTTTTAAAAAAAATTGAATATTGATTTGAATTTTAAAATTTTGTGGAATTTTACAGTGTACAAAATTTGGAGTTGTTACACCTTCACTTCTTAAGTGGGTTACACTAGACAACTGCATGGCTAGGACAAATGCATGGCCATGTGATCGATCGAGTGAACATGATCGATTTTTAAGTAAAAAAAATCTAAACTGTATGTCCCACCCAATGGAAAGCTTGGATCTACCACAAGTATGCCACGTTGGCATGTGTGGTTCGGGTCCACGGCCCTTACCATGGATCAAGGATCGGTTTATCCAAAATTGCACAGCTCGTAGCCTATAATCAGGTAGGTCCCACCACAATAGTGACCAAACATGACACATGCATGCAAGTGTCGAAGCTTTCCAACCAGGCACTCGACTTGTTCAAGTGTCAAAGCTTTCCAACCAGGCACCCGACTTGTTCAAGTGTAAATTTATTGAACGGTTAAAATTGTAACTCCACCATTTAGTGGGTGTGACTAAAGATAATGGATGCCATGCATACAACTCATAACTTCTTGCTTATCAACTGTTGGGCCCTTATATATATATATATATATATATATATATATATATATATATATATATATATATATATATATATATATATATATATATATGTTGATGTCGATTTTTGGAACGTCTTCCCTAACTTCCGCCCCCTGCACAAAACAAACAAACCGAACGAAGACCCTGGCTCTAACCCGTGGGACCTCCGATGGTTAAGTCAATTTCAGAGACTTTTGGGAGAAGGGGTGTTAGGGATTTGTATTTCCGTACCTTTCAATAGGATGGAGGTCCTTTATTTATAGATACGAGAGGATCCCATCGTGTGAGGATTCTCCTCCCCGTATCGTGGAGATTTGATTTTGGATTTAATTTTGCCTGCTTCTGGTCTCTATCCGATCCCGTGATCTTCGGGATCGGAGATCCTTTTGCGAGATACTCGAGATGACATTTTGTTTTACGCCATCTTTCCTTCATTCTGCTCAACCGGCCCTGATCCAATTAAGTGAACCGACTTTATAAGATAAGGTCTCAGGATCCTAGCCGATACATGCCCGAGTTGCTGGCTCGTCACCCGAGCCAACTTAATTTGTCTCGCTTTCTTCGGTTTATAAACTTTTCTCGGATTTAACGCATGCTTCGGCGACCCGAGGCGCCAAGTCCGAGTCTCCGGACTTGGCGTACTTTTGTCCCCAACAATATATATATATATATATATATATATATATATATATATATATATATATATATATATTATATATATAATAGCCTAAGTATCACATAACTCTTAAAAATTTAGGGGTCGTTTGGATTCCTGTCCACGGGTAATTAGATAACAGGGGGTTTTTGGATGTGTATATTTGTTTGTAAACATATTGTAAGCCATAATCCGATTACAACTTTTACATGTAATTTGAAATATAAGAAAAAGTCATGTTACATATTAAGATAAATGGATTTCAAGAAATGGCTATAATTTTTGAAAAATATTAAAGCACGGAAATTAAGCTGCGTATCAACAACAATGACCTAAAATGAAAAAAGAAGAAGAAAAAGAAGACAATTCTCTCTCTCTCTCTCCCTTTCTACTACAGGCGAAAAATTTATGGGTTGACTTTTTTCTTCAATATGGCTTTGGCATGGCATCTTTGACCTAATTTAGCTCTAATTTAAAGGAACCTGAGAACGGAACCTGTTTTTCCGCGGAGACCTGGCATTTAAAGGAGCTCCGCCAGCCCTATTTTTGCCACTACCAAGGTAAAAAAGAAAATAATGAGTTTCCTTCATCAACTTTATCTATTCCTTTGTGATTGTTCGATCCTATTTATGTTATGAAATCCCTAATTTCATTGGAAGATTGAATTGTTTTAAGCTGATTCTTGTTATAAATGAATCAATGTGAGCTGTTTATAGTAAAACTGATATTACTTTTGGTGGAGTAATATCAGTTTCAGAATTCGTTAGTCATATGATTGGTTGATTAGTCATTGGCTAACTGTTAATACGTAGGAATCAATCCAACAGTTGAGATTGCTCAATTGCCGGTACTTAAGGGAATGAAGTATCCATGATAGGATAGTCCATATGAATTGCCTGGAAATCTTAGAAGTGGGCCATTTGTATTGTTATTCTTTGGACGGTATTGAGCTTGGGCCACGTCATGCCACAGGGATTTCCTTTAGTGGGTAATCCTCTTTCCTATGGACGGTATCCCATCTCCATTGCTCTGGTAGTTTCGTGAGGTCCACCTAAGTTGTGAATCTGGCTGAAGGTTTGTTCCGAGGCTTATAATCAAGTAATGCATGTGATAGGCGGAGTGGATTAAATATATAAAAGATGACGGCCCCAAAGAAGATTGAATGTTTCACTACTATATTTTTTGGCCCACGGTAAGGGCCGCACCGCCTAGGGTGAGTCCGGGTTCTCACTTTATCCGCGCTCTCACGAGTCTTGAAGCAGCGTGTCCAGAAAGCTCGGATCCCGCACACCGTGTCCCATGGTAGCACGTGCGGCTGCGTGCAGAGGAGGGCATGTCACCACACGCAAGTGGTGTTTAGCAAAAGAGGAGCGTAAGTATCTGCACCACGTCCTCGACCCGCTGGCTGGAGCGCGCGGGGCTACACGCCACGTGTTGATCGCGTGTGGAATTAGCAAAGTCCGTCAAAACTAATTACCAGTTCCTTAAAAAAAGAACGCCAAACCCTCTCCTCCACAAAATAAATACTCGTCCAGAGCACCAAATCCATGCACATGCACTGCGCCTTCACACACATCGGACATAAATAAATAAATCCAAACCGTCAAAATAGCGAGTCTCAGTGTGTAAAATAGAAAAACAAAATTTTGAGTGATAGAATCATCAAAAAAAAAATGATTCACGGACAATCTTCTGTGTACCATCCAAACCATCCAGTGCGACTTCATAAATTGGCAAATAAAAATCATGGGTTTAGTACAAGTATTTATATGATCCATTTAAAAAGTTACTTTCATTTTTTGAACGGTTTGGATGGAGGGGAATATGAGAGCCACATGTATAGAAATAGGTGCATGAGTATGTAAGAAGAATACGAAGAAGATGGCAAGATTTCCTTAAAACTTGCAGTCCTTTTCCTATGTCTCTGTGAGTGTGTGTGAGAGAGAGAATAGCATGAGGAGGTTTTAGATGAGACAAGGAAGAAGAAGAAGAAAGGAAATAAGATAGAATGGAAAAAATTAGTGGAAACGAGACGGGTAACTCAACATGTACTCCCGACAAAACCACGCCACTGCTAGTGTCCGACTTCGCTTTGATAATCGTCGGCGGCAGAATCTTTAATGCTATCTTCAGGTTTCTAGGCCAGCCCAGTATCATCTCTGAATCCATTGTATGCTCTCTCTCTCTCTCTCTCTCTCTCTCTCTCTCTCTCTCTCTCTCTCTCTCTCTCTCTCTATACATGCAAATAGTAATAGGACCCGTCTCCAAAATCAGCCCGATCCACCCGTTAGGGCCAACGTGCCAGTCGTGCAGGAAATCTGTACCATTAAAACAATAGGCCCCATGGCTAAGGTCACCCTTCAGCCCGATCCACCCGTTAGGCGGGCCATGCCTTTTGTGTTGAGTCAGACCGTCGGTTGTCTCAGCTCTTTTTTTTTCTTTTTTTTTGCGAGTCTTATCTTCATGGTGGGGCCTACAATTTGCATGACATCGATCTAGACTGTCCATTTCTTAGGCCATGATACCAACTTAACGATGGTGATCCTAACCCATTGAAATGTTGGTCATCCTTTATTACGGGCCGTAGATTGTTGACGAAATTGCTTCTTGAGATTCATGAGCTAGTAGATGCTTCAATATGATGATTCATGCTACATTTTTATTTCCTCAATTTTGACTGTCCATTTTTCATTCTATGAATCAGCTGATTAGGTTTATTAGATTAGTGAATAGTATGAAATGGATATACAATCCCAACCAATGATCAGCTGTCCCACATTCCATTTAAAAGCTCTAGGGACCTTGCTAACCGTTGGCATTCATCCTCCAACTCCAACTAGTACTTGCAAACATATGCATGTAATGTGATTTGGTTTAGGTAGGGTGCTTGTTAGGCTACAAGTAGGTCCCTTGTTGGGAATTTATAATATTGAGCTACAACAAGGGAATAATAGCTATTAATATAAATATAATAGGAGGTTCTTAACCATAATAGAAAACAATACAGAGTTTTCTTGTCTCTCTTCTTTAAACACCTCTGCAGACTCTTCTCTTATTTCTTCTTTAATTACTTTGATGCCAATGATCTCTCCATACCTCCCAATTAATGTTGATTTCTACATGATATCAAAGTCTTGTTAGTGGGTAGATCATACAAGTTTTTTTATTTTTTATTTTTTTTCTTTTCCTCTCTCTTTCACTTTGTGTTAATTCTCCCCCTTGGCTATTATTATTATTATTTTTTTTAAACATTGGTGGGGGTCAATAGTGTTAATTACATTGTGCACTTACTCCTGAAGTTTTGATGATGTAGAAACTATAGAAAACAAGAATAGTAGCTATGAAACTATTTTTATAGGCCAAAGCCTTTGGGATATCATCAGTGATTTGAATCCAAAGCAACCAATATGTGCCTAACCAATGCCTGCAAATTGGAGGAAGAATGTGACAAAGACTGTAGAAGTCATTTTTTATAGCAGAATTATACTCGATTAAGGTAATGCCTCTATGCTAGAGTTTTCTTAATAGTTATGTAATCAGGTGGAGGGAATTAGCAATAAGTCATAGATGAAAAGATGATTGCACTAAAAAATAACATTGAACTTATCTAACTTACTAATTAAAGAAAAGAGAGTTATTAATTACAAGTAGATATACAAGATAAAGTAAAATGTTACAGTTGAAGTGGAGCTTTACAAGATACGATTTGATTGCTAAATCTTAAAGCTATGGAGAAAATTATGATGAAAAAGTTTAATCCCATAACTAAAATCTTAAGTGTATACATTATTATGGCTTTGGTGGCAGCAGATTATTGTATACATATAGATGGATGTGGAAAAACAAAATTCTTAAATGGTAAATTGATGAAGCAATATATATTAATCAACCTGTGGAATTTTATAATCATATGAAGCCGAGGCATGCATGCAAACCCAAAAAGGCACTCCATAATCTAAATCAAGCACCTAAAGCTTTACAAAGGTTAGAGAATACTTTCTTCAAGTGATTTTATTTTCCATTTTACCAATACATGCACTTTTATGAAGAAATATATAAATGAAAATTTTAAGATAAAGGACTTTAAAGACCTTCAATACTTTTTAGGTAAGAGTGCAATCAATTTTCATCCTTTGAAAGAAGCCCAGCGTTAGCCTAGTTGTAAAGTTTGGTTTATTGTGAAACAAAACCAATTACGACCCCACTGGTAAGGCTCAAAAGATAAGGATGATAGATAGCCACTGATGGATGCAAGTGCTTTAAGAAATGGTTGATAGGCTAGTATATTAATCATTAATCATCTAAATTTGGCATGTCCAATTGAAGTCATCAATTAGTTCATGTAAGACCTGAGGACACCACATAAAAATACAATACAACAAATCTTCAAATATGTGGCAACAACCATCAACAAAATCATATATTACAAGTAGAGTGTATTGACAAAATATGTGGGCTATTTTAATGTTGATTGGGAGGGGACCCATTTACATATGGCTCAATATTGGATTTTTAATTCTAGTCTTGATTTGAGAAGCATGTAATAGGAAAGAAAGAAAAGAGAAAAAAAAAAAACATTGTAGCATTGTTTGCTACAAAAGTTGAATATTGAGTTGTGATATATATGTGATATTTTATATTTGACTTTATTATTTACGAACTTTGGAGAATAAGTTGATTATCATGCTTTTATCACGAGTTGACAATGTTAGTTCAATCGTACTGTCATCGAATTTGATGATTCATATTTGAATGAAAACATGTAGAGATGTGCTACCATTTCATTTTAAAGGTTGTAAGAAAAATTAAAGGTTGAGTTTATGTTGTCTAAATAAGTGACCATAGATATACCAAAATACTAAATGCCAGCATATATGTTTGAGTTATTCAAGCAGATCTTGGGGATGCCGTATGTAATTAAGACTTGACAATGACGGCAAGTGTTGGAAGTCATTGTCCAACTCCAACAAGCATAGAGTAGTGGGTTTGTGAGTATTAGTTAATTGTTTAACATGATCCAATTTATGTTGCGCCTCGCAGATAGAGAGTGTGCACCTTCAGATCCAAGTTATGGCCTATGACTCAGACACTAAGTATACACAAATTCATTGTGTACACAAATCCACCCATCGTATAATTATTAATAGGCACAACTACATGTATTATACATTGTCATCACAGTATCACTCATACACCCAATTGTTCCACTTTATTTAATAATACTCCATTCATAATATTCTTATCCAGAAATTAAAGTCTTAAAACCGGTCTAAGTCCACCCATTTGGGACTTTATTCAACTAAAATAATCAAGCGTTGTCTGACAAAGTTATAACTACAAATATTTTTAAATTTAATCAAACTAGCAACAATTAAAATAAATAGAAACTAAAACTGTTAAAAAAAATTCAAATATGTTCATTAGTCTAATACAACAAGCCCATCTTCTGCCAAATATGGCTATTAGTCTTAAGTTTCATCCACCAACCCGGCTTCATTTTTCGGTACTGAATTAGGTCATCCGACAAGGTCCGTCTCTATATGGTTGGTAATCCATAACATTAGCTGGCTAGGCTAGTGAGTGAACACAACAATACATAGCACAATATAGGATATCATAATCAAATTGAAATGGTATGCATGTAGTATAGGCATGGATGTAGAGATGTCATGACTAAATGAGTTCAATTGATCGGGTTCGCTCGAGGATCCCCTCAATTGATTGAACCTTGAGTTCGATTAGTTAAAACAAGTTATGAATTTTGAAATTTGGTCGTTGGATAAAAATTGACCATTTTCGATCAATCGAATCATTCTATCGATCAATTGAAGTCGGATGGGTTCTATTACATAAATTGCTTTTTTGAAAATTCTAAAGCTTTTGTACTTCTTCCTTAGCTTTTATAAAAACTATGGATTCCTGAATCGGGTCCAACTCATACAATAGTTTTTTTCATTGTGAAATTCAAAATAACCAACGGATCACCCAGCTGCGCTGGTCGTCAAGAGCACGGTTGATTTGTCTATGTGTTTTATCCACTCATTTTGATTAAGTAGACCACACCACATGATATATAGTGGGGATTGAACAAAAACTATTAAAAACCTACATAAAAAGATTTGGAACAAGATGATATTTGTGTGCCTGTGATGAGGTTGAACTGGCAAATGAACGGAAGCGGATTGGCTGGTGTGTATTGACATCAGCAAGTTCTGTGGGTCCCATCATGAGGTATGTGTTAATTATATCCAAACCGTCCATCCATTTTTTGAGCTCGTATTAAGGCTTGAGACAAAAAATAAGACATATCTAACAATCAAATGGACCACACTGAAAAAAGCAGTGGGGGATTGAACATCTACCATTGAAACCCTTTTGGGGGTCACAGAAGTTTTGGATCAATATGAAATTTGTTTTTCCTCTTCATCCAGGTCTCCTTGACCTTATTAACATATTGGATGGAAAATAAACGTTATGGTGGGCCATACGAATTTTTTAACGGTGAGAATCATTATCTCCGCTGCTATTTATGGTGTGGTCCATTTGATCTTTGGATATGATTCATTTTTTGGATAATACTCTAAAATGATCTCAAAAAATGGATGAACAGTGTGGATATAATAAATACATCATTGTGGGGGCCATGTAACTTTGATCTCCTTTGAACCGTTCATACAACTCGGAGTTGGATGAGTGTCATCGCTCGTCTTCGCACGACACGTACCTACACCAGCCAATCCGCTTCCCAAATGAACATCACGGGTTTCAACGGTGGACGCCACTATTCCCATTCCTATGCTGCGTCAAATTATTATTTATTATTATTTATTATAGCTGAGGTGACAAACCCACATGGACGGCGTGGGAACGTCCGGAATTAATACTAGTTTTTGTTTGTGAGTTGTGAAGAGTAACATTGATAGAAATGTGGCCTTGGCAGGTTGGAGTAGGTATGGGGTATTACGAAGTTAGGAAAGATAGGATATTTAGTCATTCTGAAAGAGAAAGTATAAAAGGAAAATTAGGACGGCTGCTTCGGACGTCGGGCGAAGCGGGAATAATGGCCTATATGCTGTCGGTAGGCATTGAGATGGACCCAGTGTCCATCTTCAGGTGGCCCAACCGTGCGACTATTATCGCTTACGCTGGTATCCTCTCCAACTTGATTGTGACTGTGACCATGAGAAGTATCATAGATAAAAGCGATTTGAAACTATTAAAAGAGGGGAATCGATTCGACAAGAATATCGTAAACATAGTGATGGGAACAAACTGTGCCTCACCGATACTGACTCGCCTTATAACGGAGCTTAAGATAGGAAAGACTGAGGTGGGTAGGATCGTTGTGAGTGCGGGTATCATGAATGACATGGTAACGATGCTGCTTATGGTGATCTTGTCCATATTCGATCCTTTAATGAGAGTCCAAGAAGATCCAAGTATAACTAATCCGGAGTTTATTTACGCTACACCTATATACATGATCATGTTGTTGGTAGCAGAAGCAGTATTTATAATAAAGGTGATACCAAAGCTAACGAAATGGATAAATAAAAAGAACCCAGAAGGACGGCCAATGAAGCCTTCACACCTTGTTCTCGTGTTCCTGATCGTCTTCATCTTAAGTGTCATGCCCGTCACTGTAGGCTACAATGCTGTTATGAGTGCTTTCCTTGTTGGACTTATCTTTCCGAGAGAAGGAAGACTTTCGAGACAAATGGTGCATAAGATAAACATCATCCTCAGTTTGCTGGTTTCCCCACTTTTCTTCTGTTGGATTGGATTGGAAACAGCTTCGTCATTATTCAAGATGTGGGATGCTCGTGTCAAGTTTGGCAAGGTTTTTCTTCAGTTTCTTTATGTGGCAGCCATTGGGACAATCGGGAAAGTCTCAGGAACTGTAGTTGCTGCTACCTTGTTCAACTTCCAATTGCCGGAGGCCATCGCTATTGGATTGCTCCTCAACATCAAGGGTCATTTACACATTTACGCTGCCGCTGTTGGGAAGAAGGTATAAGTCTTCGAAATCATGATAGAGGAGGAATAGGTAGATTTTGATTTCAATCTAATTAATCACCTCTAGCTTTTTCTTTTTTTCTTTTTTTCCTATTATTAAATTGCAGGAGGGGAACCTAAGCCTTACCGCCTTCCCGGTGAGATACTTCTCCATCTTATTCACGGTCACCTACATACCTCTAGTTGTGAAGTACATCATCTACCGGGCGAGGAAGAAGGCTGCGAACCAGGTAATGACGCTGCAGTTGCATGATCCAATGACGGAGCTCCGGATCATGGTTTGCCTCCATGGGATCCACAACATCCCTGCGGCTATCAACATCATTGAGGCTACCCGAGGAGGAGAGCCTGAGTTGTCGCCTCTCATGGTATACGCCATGGACTTGGTACAGCTCACCCACCGAACTGCAGCCACCCTCACACATGGGGAAGGCTTAGACGCGGTGGCCGTGACAGATGAGTCGGTTGTCAAGATGAGGGAGGATATCACGGACGCCATCGAAGCATATGTGCAGCAAGGTGGTGAGGGGCTGACTGTGCGACGACTCCTCGCGGTGTCGCTGTTCGAGAACATGCACGAAGACGTGTGCAACGCGGCTGCAGATGCACTTGCCATGCTCATCATATTGCCCTTTCACAAAAAGCAGAGGATTGATGGATCTTTGGAGGCAACACACCATCAGTTCAGGCGTGTCAACAAAAGGGTACGTACGTTAATTACCACCGAGTAGGTAACTCTTCCGGTCAAAGGTGTGGGATCCATATGATGGACGGTCCACATCAATTTGACCTCCCCTGCTGGTAAACTATATCTGGACCATCCTAAATTTAAACCACAATTCGATGGTAATTAATTAGAATCAGTATATGATTGGTCCCATATATGGTTGGCCTTGGGGTCTAGCTATACTACTATTTGTGCAGTTGAGAAATTTGAGATAATTAAATGGAATGTATATTGTAGTTGGTAAGGGATATCAGAGGTATTGATGGTATAGTTGATATATAGATCCGATCATCCCACAGTAGTATAAGACGCATGAATCACATAATCCTAGCTGGTTCTTTCATGGTAAACACAGGTGCTTCTACGTGCCCCATGCTCGGTGGGGATACTTGTAGACCGGGGTCTTGGTGGGAACAACCATTTATCAGCAGCTTCCGCAACGCACCAAGTAGCTGTCATATTCATTGGTGGATGCGACGACCGCGAAGCCTTGGCCTATGCGAGCCGGTTAGCAGACCACCCTGGGGTGAAGCTCACGGTCATCAGGTTCCTGACAGAAGCAGGGGCGGAAAGCTCCACCGTTGGGACTAGTGGTCGAATCCTGACTGACATTCAAGAACTAGAGAAGGAGATGAGTATTGACGATGAGTGCTTTGCCAACTTCTATGAGAGAAATGTGGCTGATGGGCGAGCGGGGTATGTAGAGAAGTATGTGGTTAACGGTGCGGAGACAGTAGCCACCCTACGAGCATTGGAGGGGCTCTACTCCCTCTTCATTGTTGGACGTGGTGGGCAGGATGGGTCAACATTAACGGCTGGGATGGGCGAATGGGCAGAATGTCCAGAGCTAGGACCTGTTGGTGACACTCTCGCTGCATCTGATTTTTCGGTTACAGCTTCTGTCTTGATAATCAAACAACATAATCCAACAAAACAAGAGGAAGACGAATTGGATGACGAGTTCTCAGTCACATGAACTGAGCTTTTCTTTCTTTTTTTAAAAAACTTCTTTTGTTGTAATTTCAGTGTTTGTGTTCATATATAATCTTATTATAAAAGCCCATCCATGTTCTCTATGTTTGCTAGTACGATATCCATCACCTTCATTCTAAACCTTCCGATGCAATTTTCCTATCATTACTTAATGAGGAATTAATGACCCAGAATAAGCATATACATGCACCTCTAGATTACCATCAAATCATGATCAGATGGTGATAATAAGGGAGTTTCTTATTTATGGTGGCCCACCATATGATCAAACGGCTGTAGAAGTTTTTGTTCCCTTCTTAAAGCTCTTAATTATGAATGGAATGATTTTAGGATATTGGGGCCTCTTCAATAGAGCAGCACAACTCTTATCACACATGAACCACATAAATTGGGCAGGGCAGCTCATCCAGTGGGCCCCACTGTCGATGGCTTGTGGGCCCAAAAATCATACCAATGGAATGACCCAAGACATGAGGAAGTTTTAACTGTCGATCAATTCCTATTTATTATGTTTCAACCATCTAATTGCAGGTAGCCTGGAGAAATTAAATTCAATCATAGTCAAGTATTGTTGGCTTGGCACCAAGACGGACTCACAGGAAGTCTGATGATCGAACATGGCCGACAACAGCAACAAAATGCCGACCAGCATCTAATCCATTGTTCATATGCCCAAAAACGAATGCGTAGTCGTTAAGGACAGGCACAAGCGCCATGTTCTTATGCGCATATCCACAACATTGATGATGAAGTTTGAAGTTCTCAGGTTGATAGGTGAATTCGACTTCCCGCCAGACTCCTTTGAATCAATCATCCACAAAATTAAATCATCATCACAACAGTCTTGCTCCAGCTATTTAGGGACGTTTGGGACGTTTGGAGCCTAAGTTAATTTGGATAAACTACTTATGCCATAAGTAGCATATCTTGATTTATACTTAGTCAATAAGTGTGTTTGGTAATACCAACATACTTATCAACCAAAAAATACGAAAGCATGTTTAGTTAACGTCATAGTAATTATTCCTCACATCCACCATCCATCATGTGGGGCTAACCTTTGATGTGGATCTTTCATTGTGTAGGCCCAGCCTTTAATATGGACTGTCCATCATATGGGGTTCACCTAAAATGCGGGCCATTCATCATATTATGGCTCAACCTTTAATGTGCACCATTCATTATGTGGAGTCCACTATCAATGTTATTGTCAATCATGTGGGGCCCACCTTCAATATCCACCGCTCATCATGTAGAGCCCACCTTTGATGTGGACCATCCATCATGTGGGCCCCACCTCTAATATCGGTCATTCATCATGTAGGGCCCGCCTTGGATATAGCCACTCATCATTAGGGAACTTTGATATGGATTGTCCATCATGTGGGGCTCATCTTGATGTGGATCATCTATCATGTGTGGCCCACCATTATTAATGGAACATCATGTGGAGCCCACATTTGATGTGGAATATCTATCATGTGGGCCCCACCTTCAATGTAGGTTGCCCATCATGCAAGGCTCACCTTGGATGTGGGCCATTCATCATTATGGGCTGACCTTTGATTGGATCATCCATCATGTGGGGTCTCTTCAATATGGGTCATCTATCATATGGGGCCCAACTTCAATGTCTATTGCCCATCATGTGGAGCCTACTTTTGATTTGGACGGCCCATCATATAGGCCCCACCTTTGAAGTGGGTCATCCATCATACCAGCCCACTTTAGATGTGGGCTTTTTATCATTATAAATTAACCTTTAATGTGGACCATCTATATGTAGCCCTACATCAATATGGAGTCATCCATGATGTGGCGCCCATCTATTATGTGGACTCATCCACTATGTAAGCTCCACCTTCAATGCGGATAGTCCACCACCTGAGGCCTTTTTTGATATGGATATGTGAGAGAGAGCTTCTTTTGGCATGGACTGAGAGAAGTATAAAAGTGACGAGTTAAAAAGCTAAAAATAAATAATTATTAAGATAAGTAGTTTTTGGCACATAAGTTACTTTTACCATGATATTACATATTTAAATTAAGTAAAAAAAAAAGTAACCTAATTAATTAACATAAGTTAAAAAGCAACTTATTTAGTGGTATTCAAATGGGCCCTTAGGGTATGTGATTAACCAAGCTACTAACAAGACAAATACAGAGCAAATTGGCATCAGATGTACATAATTCACATATTTAATTAATCAATTTTCTTTTGAGGGGTACCCGTATTTATAACTAATCCTGACCATGATTTTGTACAAAATGGGGGATCCGACTGGACAAGTGCCATAACGTACACACAGGAGGCATACATCTTCTCAATCGACATTGTTCAACGACTCAACGGTCGTTTTGTTGTTTGTGCAGGACAATGATCTTTGTATCAACAATTTAGCGATCCTTGTTTGCATGAATGAGCTACTGTTGTTGGTATATTAAAGTGATGGTTGTAATGTACATTATAACAATCGCCATCAAGACAACGGTTGTTGCTTCAATGACTTCCATCAATGTTGAATGAAGATGTAACCATGTTTTTATATTTTTTACATTATTTTTAATAGGTTTAATTAAACCAAACCTACAATTATTTATATTCTTACTTGTTATGATGATAGGATAATCATGTTCACCAGTAATTAGCTAGAGTAGTCTAATGGTAATTTTTTCGAAGGATATGACTTCGTATGAGAGAACGTTCGAGTCTGAATACTGAATAGGCTGGAGAGCAGTATGTAGAGTTAGATTGCCACAGAAGGCCTTATCTGAACTGTCCTTGGGACCTACTAAGAGAGTTTCGATAGAGATCCTACTTTTTCCCTCCCAAAGTCAAAAATAACATATTGGGGTTTATTGTGTTCGTGAGGCCTTATTAGAATGTGTTGGGTTGTTTGTCTGTGAGCTACACCAAGGGGTATGTATCTAATCAGCAATATTGTCAGTCCATTTTAACTTTTAAAGTTAATACATGAGCAAAAAGAAAAAAGAAAAAAAAAAGAAAAAAAAAAGAGACATCTAGCTCACAAGTGGATCACACCACACGCATAAATAGATTGTCGTCCATGATTTCTTAAGCGTCACGGAGGCTTTGAATCAGGCTAAATATTGTTTTTTCCCTCTATCTAAATTTGTGGGACCTTCCAAACATATTTGATGGCTCCAAAAGACCAGTTCAATGGTTTATATCATATCATGGACCCTACAAATCTTCTCCGAACGCAATAGCCTTTACAGGCTTAAGGGTCATACACCCACCGTTGAAACTTTCCTAAAGCCCACTGTTCATAAGGTCACATAGACCTGGCTGGATGGAGGCAAAACCAAATTTCAACTTGTTCCAAAACCTTTGTAGCCCTTGGGATACTTTTAATGATAGGAGTTCAGTCACCACCATGTGATCCACTTAAACCTTGTATTTACTTCATTTTTCAGATCATACACTAAAATGATGTGAAAAAATAAATGGACTGCATGAATAAAACCCCTGCATTACAGTGGACCTCATAGAGCCCTTGACTAGACTCTGTTTTTCCGAATTTATTAATAGGATAAGCAGACTAATGTTATTATTATTTTTTTATTTAACATAAAACTAAAATCAAATACATATCTAGTAAGAAAGATGTACATACATTTATAATTAATACAATTTTACCTTGTAAAATTTTAAATCGCTATCACTGCCTATTTCATTTATTAATATAATTGGAAAAACAAAAATAAGCCTTAGGAAGCACGTGGATTAACTTAATTAAAAATAAATAAAATAAAAAATTCCTAGTACTCTCACGCACCTTATATGTATAGGGCACTCAAATTAATTACCTCAGTGTTGAAATGCTTATGGACTGCCATTGGGCTATGGTTGAAGGACAAGGATGGGACTAGGTACTACCCTCATCAAGCAAGGTAGGCGTCAGGGGGATGTAGATTGTGTTCTACCCCCTAACTACCATGAACGGCCAGTTCTGTGGGCAAGCCCACAGTGATGGATCTGTTTATTTATGTTGTCCATCTCTTTTCTCTCATATCATTTTAAGGCATGAACACAAAAATGAGGTAGATCCAATGCCCAAGCAGGACCACACCACAATGCCTCTTACATGTAATGCAACTTACATTTTGATGCTTTGTTCAACTTACATTTTGATCCAATGCCAACCTTATCATTTGGTGTGGTCCACTTGAGCATTAGATCTGCCTCAATTTTGTCCATATATCATTAAAATGATTTGAGAGAAGGTATGGACAACATGGATAAATAGATAAATCACGGTGAGCTTGCTCACAGAACTGCCTGTCTGTGGCTAGAGACTCACGAGGGTAGGATGCAATCCACCTCCGTGTGAGGTCCTGACTTTGGTGCACAGCTCTAGGCATTATGTACTCAAACCATTCAGTTATTTAGCTGGCTTAATTTGAAGTCATGGTGTTAAAAACAAAGCAAATACAAATGTGATGTAAATCACACTATAGGAAACAATGGTAATTAAATTAATTGAACAGATGTCATTAAAAACTTTATAAGGTAATAAGATGTTTATTTGTCATCTTACCTGTTAAAAAGGTCAGGCAGACCTGGATGAAGGTAAAACACAAATAGCAGCTTAATTCAAATCATTCATGGCCCTCAGAAACTTTTAATTGTGGGACTTTCTTTATGGTCCACTTGAGATTTATATATGCTTCGGTTCTTAGATCATGCCCTAAAATAAGCTAGCAAATGGATGGACAGCGTGGATATACAACGCATACATCTAGGTGGGCCCCATGGTCAGGGTTGCACCCACTTTGGTGGATCGGGGTCGGTGCTAATCCGCGTCCTAAAGAGTAATCGACGACCTGAGTCACGAGTTCCGATTCCGAATTCCACTCGGTGAATTTCCCTATCACAAATCGTCAGGAGATTCGCGCGAGGAGGATCTATCAATCAATAGGCCATCGCTGCACGTGATCGACGTGGCAATCATCAACAGCACGATTATGGGAACTCATTAGATTGAAGGCCACCGTTAGAACTCCTCCGAAAATAGGTACATTCATCAGGTGGACCACATCTTTCTAAACCGTCCATTTTCTCGTAAACTACCGCCAATCAAACCTTCTAGACTGTTGAGCAAGGATTTTGACACGGCGAGTTCCACCACATTAATGGCCAAGATCTCCCGCACGGGGGCTATATTAGCACAGGTAGAGTGAATCGCCCCTTTAATCTCTTCATCCGCGAATCGGCCAATAAACTTTAAAACCCTTTCATCCGTTTCGTGCCTCTCTTGTATGACAAAAGCAAGCAAGGGTACCCGCTTGGGACGCGGATTGGGTCCTACCCTCGCCGTACCGTCCGGGCAGGGATTTGTGGGGCCCACCGTGATATAATTGTTTTATCTTCTCAGATCATTTTAAGTTTGATTCTAAAAATGAGGCAGGTCTACATCTCTAGTGGACCACACCAAAGGAAACTGCAGTGATAATGACACCCACCGTTGAAACCTTTCTAATGGCCACCGTAGTGTATTTTTACCATCCAACTTGTTCATAAGGTAATGTAGACGTGGATGAAGTGAAAAAATAAATATCAGCTTGATCCGAAACTTCTCCAGCTCTCAGGAAGATTTTAATGGTGTACGTTCAAAATCCACTTTGTGGTCACTTAAGCCTTTTACCTGACTCATTTTTTGGATAATATCTTAAAATGATCTGAGTAAAATGATGAACGGCGTGGATAAAATACTTACATCAGGATGGCTCCACATAGCCCTGCCCGGGCGGATTACGGTCCGGGCGGGGGTAGAACGCAATCCGCGTCCTACCCACTTCCCAGCCGAGTTAAAAGAACCCTTCCTCACACACCCACACACGCTTCCTCCCTCTCTCAATTTTTTTTTTTTCAATTAATTTCTTTTCCTTTTATTTTTATTTTTTATTTTTCATAAACTCCCGCCAAAATCCCATGGCTTTTCACGTTGCTTGCCCAATTACATGGTGCGTCTCGGATGCTATATCCTAATCTCTCTCTCTCTCTCTCTCTCTCTCTCGTCTGACCGTAACCTTCTCCCTGTCTATTTGTATCTGGCAGCCGGCGGATCTGCTATTGCGCACTGGGCTTTCCCTCGAAGCTCCAGAGCGAGAAGGGGAGGAGCGACTTCTTGGAGGAGATTTTTAGGGTTGAGGAGTTCCTGACCGATCCGTGGTCGATTAGGGCAGGAGGGAGGACGACGGTGCAGATCTCGGTCCCTCGGATCACAGCGGCAACAGGGTCGGTGGTGGCCGATGGTGGAGATGTGGACGAGGTCTTTTCGGCGCAGAATAAGCGGGCCGCACTGCAGAAGAGGGCGGTCGCTGCATCTTTGGCGGCTGAGGATTATGTTAGGAGGTTCGAGACCGGCAATCTGGCTGTAAGCTCTCTCTCTCTCTCTCTGGAATTTTTGAATTTTAGTATGCTCATTGTTTGGATTTGATGAGTATTTGGTTTTTCATCTTCTTCTTCTTCTTTTCGTTTTTACGTGAATTTGGCTTGCATTCTTTTGATTCTTTTTATTGAAGAATTTTGATTTTTTTTTTTTTCAAATGTGTTTTTTTATGAATGGATGTTTGATTGGTTATTTTCTTTTCTCTGTACTGGTAGAGTTCATTAGTAGTTTTGCCACTCAAAGAATTAATGAAGATGGTTCATGAGTTTTCGAGTTTGATTCCAACCTTAAGCAGTAGCATATGCAAATAAAATGATTGAGACCACACAATGGCCTTTTTTTTTGCTTACATTCCTTGGGCATTTCATACACTGAATACGTGGGAGTCTGCATTTGGATATTCTGATTTCTTTGTGCATGCAATGCCTCCACTGAATTCAATATCAGTGAGTTTTATGTCTGACCTGAAACATAACTGATATTAATTTACGGCATAAGATTTGAGAAAATTGGGCTCACAAGTGACGTGTCCCGAAATCCATGTTGCCCCAAATGGTAGAACAGACAACTTCAGAATTCTGATCCAGATTTCATTTAGGGTGCAGCCAAACGCATCCTTGATTGCATGTTGCCTCAAAATTTGATTAGAATCTTGACTTGGTCTGTTATTGTTTATTCCCTGCATTTTTTTTCATTGCTTATAGTGATATTCTTGTGTGATCTCAGGATGTCTCTGGAAAAGCGGTGCTGGATCTCACTGGAGAAGATTGCAGTTCCGCCCTCATCAAAGTTATGTGTCGGATATGCCTTTCTGGTGAATTCGAGGGAAGCAACGGAGCAACACGAATGCTCGCATGCAGAATTTGCAGTAAGAAGTATCACAGGAACTGCTTGAGAAGATGGGCTGAATATAGAGGTCTGTGACTATTCCAATCTTTCCTGTCAGGCGGACTGTAGAGTAGTTGTAATTTCTCTTCCAATAACCTGTTTCTGTGGCATTTTTTGAGCAGATCTCTTTCATTGGAGTTCTTGGGCATGTCCCTTGTGCCGCATTTGTGAGGTCAGTCCTTCTGTTGCTTTGTTGCTTTATGTATGTATTATCTTGATCCTTTTTCATTATATGGAAACCTGTACCTACACATGCTTCCACGGGACAGATCAAGGAAGCAAATCTTCATCTGCTTAAGCTCTTTCAGGAAGCTTTGGAATACCTTATAAGTTTCGATGCAAGGAATTGTTGTTATAGGAACAGAGGCATGGTGCTATGGCTTCGGAAGGACTAGCATGCTTCCTTCTTTAAATTTAACAATCACCTGGACTGGTTTTGTGCGCATGTAATATTATTACATGACAGTGTCACAAACACCTTTCCTATGTTAATTTTTGCATCTAATAGTAGGTGAGAAACCACACAGTTTTAGGACTTGAGGAAGCCAGAATGAACCTGCGTGTCTGCTCACTGCTGTAAGCACCATGTGACAGAATCTGGAAAGAACTTGATTAAAAGAAACCCAGGGATGCAATTCTCATTGATAAGTGGCGATGTTAGGCATAGAGTGAGTGACATAATGAGGAAAATGCACTGAAAACTAACTTGGGCCAACACTAAAGAATTGATTAAAAAAAATACTGTAAGGTACGGTGGACACTAGTACACCTTAGGTCCATGGCTTTTTAAGGTCACAGGGTTTGCATGATTTTATCTTAAAATAATTATATTGAATTTTTTTTGGGATCCATGATACCTAAATGAATAGATCAGAACTAGCGTGTAGCTTCACAAACACAACATCTGAATTTGACTTTTCATCAACATTTTAAGAATATCAGATAAAACTCACATGAATGATGTTGGATACTATACCCAAGCAGGAGCACCAAGCTTGTTCAAGAAGCCTTTGGATCCATGCAAGTTCATTTGGATGTGGCCTCTAGACAACAGAACTTCCACCCAGTACATTGAATAGTTATTGGAGACCTACTATTTGAACTAATTTATTTTTCTCTTCTGCCAGCCTATCTTGAGCAAACTTAATATTTTGGTCTTGGTGGGAACTGGTAAATGGTAACTTGAGCCTTTAGCAGTTAGCCAGTTACCCTTTGGCTTTGGATGTGGAATTGTTCAACACCTTGTTACCATACATGTCAAGAACTTGGAATTGTCCTGTAATTGGGGACATATTGCCTTGTTGTGGTGTTATCCTTTTCTTTTAGTTAATTGAATGTTCTTTACCTATACAAAAGTAACTTGCAAGTGTCCTGAAGGTAAACTTCTTGTTTTATCTATAAAAAGCACTTGCTAGCATCATCTAATGCAGGATATGAAAATTAGATATGATGCGCAAGATTTCAGGCTTTAGATCATAATAATTTAGAGACAATCACAATAATTCCACATCCCACATAAAGTCAAGCATTCAACAAAGGGAATTTACGAGGGTCCAAGCCTACACACGTTAGGGCTGAATCAATTAAAAATTATATACCAAGCAATGCTCAAAGGATAGTAGATTCATCCACACGTGCAAAGAATTATTTCCCAATCTAAGGGATTCTCACATTTCAATTTGGGAAAACTTAGGATTTCAAAAGTGGAATAGAACTTTGGGATTTGAGATGATCTAGGGTTAGGGTTATGGAAACAAGGTGAAAGATGAGTGAAATAGAGACGAGAGGGAACCTGTGATCAGCCCGCATGTGTAGATAGCAAACCGGCCTAACGCATGTGTGTGGATGGTGGCCCGCACGTGTGTGGGGCCCACGAATTTGGAATCGGCCAGCTAGGGCCGTGTCGGCCAGGGATAGGTCACCTTCCCTCCAAATTCCGGGCCAAACGGATGGTCGGTTTCAATATGATGCTCCGTCGAAGTTTCAGCCCTCCTGTAGGGCCAAATTCTGAAAATCTGCTGTAGGGGAAAGATTAATTGCAAACGTGAGTGGATTTGATGAGGGGATGATTGTAGGAGATGAGGAATATGGAGGGTAGGAGATGGTGGCGATTTGGGATGGGTGTGGCCTCGCGCCAGAGTAGTTAGCCCTTTGAAGAAGGGAGAGTTTCGCACCCAATTAGGTTTTCACAACTCAGAGAATTAGAGAAGCAGAAAAATGTAGAATTGTATTAATCATCTTTAATGAAAAAACCATACAAGGGGTTGCCTATTTATAAGAAAAACTTACACCCCAAAAGTTACGCCATGTGCGCATACTATTACTTAAAGACAAAGTAATAAAAAATAACAACTAATCAATGTAATCTAAACTGTTCATGATGTTCCTAATAACGGTAATAAGCAAAACTCAAAGTCCTAGGTCACGTAGGGTAGTGGGCCATGATCATGAGATCTAATTATGGGATCCACATGATGTTTGGGTCCACCCCAAGGAATCAAAACACAGTCATCTAACTAAGAGGCCCTCCATGGATGTCGTCATCGATCCAGATTGAAGGTTGGGCCCTCCTTGCGTACGTGCGTAAGGGGAGCGTGCGTGTGCTCAAAATGTCCCCATCATCATCTTTGGTTACTTGGATATTTGTGGAGTATTACGCCATTTTCTCTTGTTTGTCTATACTGTGTGGATCCACCTGCAAGTGTCAATGGGTGTTGCCTAATGGCAGTGAGCTTCTTCTTCTTCTTCTTATTCTTTTATATAGTGGATATGCTGTCTTACACCTTATCAATTGTGCATGAACCTTGACCTGGAGTGTCACAATTTATACATTTACTATAGAATTGGACTGTAACATCGTTACTAACATTTGCATTGTGTTTTGGTTTCTTCCAGACGTGCCGAAGATCTGGAGATCCAAATAAGTTCATGTTCTGTAAAAGGTGTGATGGTGCTTACCACTGCTATTGTCAGCAACCTCCACATAAGGTTGGTTATGCCCTTGCCTTTCTTTATTCTTAAAACTTGTATAGCAATTTTATTACTGCATGCACCATCACAACACATCTCTTTAACTGTGCAGAATGTTACTTCTGGGCCTTTTTTGTGCTCGAAGCATACAAGGTGTCACAGCTGTGGATCCACAGTCTCTGGAAATGGCTTTAGTACGAGGTAGGGTCAGTTATGAAGAAAAGTTTTGCATGAAGTATCTTTATTTCTTCTTGTCGATCCAATATGTTTTAAACACAATGATTTAGCCTAAGCTGAGCTGCTTAATTGCTGAATTAAGAATTTCCCTTGATGTTTTTATACCTTGACTTAGCTACAATCTGTTGACATTTTTTGTGATTGCTGTATGATTTCTTCTGCTTCCTTGCACAATATTCATCTGGATGATAATCTGACGCAACCAAATTGAAAAAAGGAAAATCTTGATTCAAATACATACCTTTTTCTTGAAGATCAAACCACAAGAGTAATTCACAGATGCAATGGAAAATAAAAATTAAGGTTGTGGATTAATACCCAACAACATACTAGCCATGGTGTTAATAATTATCACATTCCTCGCCCTTCTTCCATAGGCAATATATGCCAAAAAGAAAGCAACTCATGCTTTGATATCTAATCGAGACACTCACAAATAGCCCGGACTTGGAGGATTCCAATAGTTCGTGCAAGTGTTGCTCACCGGATTTAGATTTCATGCCATGGAAGGTTGCCCTATCGATTTGACATGTAACCCCCTTCTTGCAACTCAAGTGGCATTAGAGCCCAATTCAGTTTTTAAGTTTCCAATGAATTGCTAGATCTATGCTAGGGTCAATGTAGGGAGCTTGGCGTAAGTTTGTTTGTGAGTGCCAACAAATTGCTCAGTCTCTGTTTTGCTCATTGGAAGAGTCTTTTGGATCTTTGAAACCCTATCTTCCTTGATCCACGGTATCGTCATTCAGTCACCTTCATTTTCTGTTTCTTTTCCATGACTCTCTACCACACCATCCCTATCTCAGCCAATCTTTACTTAACTATAGTCATATCAAGAGTCAAGACATATAACACCAATTGCAATGATCTCCTATTACCCATTTCCACTTGATTTCCATTCGATACCAATATTCAATGATTCTATCGAATCTCACAAGCCCTAATTCAAACCCATCCCATCAAGAACCTCTCTAGACATGATTTCTCATACCAAACCCATCGGTCTTCTTTTTTTTTTTTTTGAAAGATTTCTCATACCAAACCCATCGGTCATATGTTTACCCATCCCATCAAGAACCCTCCCAACATGATTTCAAATATCAAACCATCAGCCATATGTTTAATGTTTCTTTGATTCCTTGAGTTTGAGGATGTTGAAGGCCAAACCTAATGCAAAATACATCAAATCACTACGATATAAAATCAAGGAATTAACACAACATTTTGGGAATGGTGATATTATCTTGGAATCAAGATTGAAGAGCAGAATAGCTTGATGCGGGAGAGTGGATCTTGGAATTACATAGAGTTTTGGAAAGTTGACTTGTCAAGTTATTGGCAACTTGATTCAAGGGCGGAGAATTGGCATGGTCGAGCATTCGCCATACATGGAAACGCCAAGCGTAGTCCAATATCATCATGCATTCCAACATGCATGGTTTAATCATAGATGCGTCTCCAAAGTGTGTAACTAAACCTCCATGAGAAATTGTTGTTAGTTAATAATGTAGGGGCATTTTTACACCGGGCTCGAGTGGGGTGACCTGTGGGATGTAGGGCAAACTCGGGGTAGGTGGCCTATGTGAGGCGGGTGACTCATGTGAAGCAGAACCCATGTGAAGTGGGGCCCACGAGGGGGGTTTGGCCGAGATCCTAACCCAAGGGATGTGAGGCCTGGGCTATGAGATAAAGGGATTCATTTGCCATGCTCTATCAGTTCGAGCTTTTAGAGCAAGTGGTTAATTGTCCTGCATCAAAGTGGTATCGGAGCAGGAGGTCTCATGTTCAAGACTCTTCACCGGAGGTGATTAATGTAGGGGCATTTTCATACCAGGCTCGGGTGGGTTAACCTGTGGGATGTAGGGGCACACTCGGGGTGGGCGGCCCATGTGAGGCGGGTGGCTCGTGTGAAGCGGAACCCATGTGAAGTGGGGCCCACGAGGAGGGTTTGGCCAAGGTCCTAGCCCATGAGATGTGGGGCTTGGGCTATGAGATAAATGGATTCATTCGCCATGCTCTATCAATTCGAGCTTTTAAAGCAAGTAGTTAATTGTCCTGCATCAGTTAAGGTGATGAGGGTATTCGAGCATCTATATGAGTTTATCAGAGGAGGAGAGCTAAGGCTCTAACCCCAGTTTCATTATGGTTGGATGATCATTACATGGGGCCCAGTGGACCCAATTTAAGTTTTTAGCCGTGTTAAAGACCCCACATGCATGGTTGTGCATTTTTTTAAAATCCCACACTGGGATGATACATGTGGGTTGCTTATTTAAAACTGATTAATGCATCTTTGGATTGTTTGGACGTCACCCAGCTTGACCTAGACCATATTTGGACGTTACAAACGTTAGACCATGCTGTTGGATATCTTGGACAGATCAATTTAGTGATCCAGACCGTTGGACATGTTAGGAGACTTAGGTTTAGGTGTAGTGTTAAACACTATAGTTTGCGCATCCGAGCCATGGACACGTTGGACCACATTCATCCAGACTGTTGATCACGTGTGGACGTGTTGACATACATACTGCACGTTGGAGATCATCCTTGTGCTGTATAGCATATCGTTATTTCTGTTTTATTTTAGGTTATTGGAGATTTATGTTTTGATCTTTACCGTTAATAGGTTCGGACGATCAAGAATAGTTATAGACTTGGGGTTTGCTTAGTGATGCAGGACATGAAAATTAAATATGATATGCAAGATTTCAGACTTTAGATCATACTAATTTTGAAACAATCACAAAAATTCCACATCCCACATAAGGTCAAGCATTCAATAAGGGGAATCTACGAGGGTCCAAGCCTACACATGTTAGGGCTAAATTAATTAAAATTATAGACCAAACAATGCTCAAAAGAGAATAGATTTATCTATACATGCAAAGGATTACTTCTCAATCCAAGGGATTCACACGTTTCAAATTGGAAAAACCTAGGGTTTGCAAAAGTAGAATAGGACTAGGGATTTAGGATTAACTAGGGTTAGGGAAATAAGGTGAGAGAAGAGTGAAAGAGAGGAAAGGGAGAACCTGTAATCAGTCTACACGTGTGGACAACAGGCTGCCTGACGCACGTGTGTGGGGCCCACGAACTCAAAAAGGGACAACTAGGAGTTGATCGGCCAGGGATGGGCACCCACACACCAAGTTTCAGGGCAATCAGATGACTGGTTTGAATATGGTGTTCCGTCGAAGTTTCAGCCCTCCTGCAGGACTTGATTCTGGAAATCTCTTGTAGAGAAGGATTGACTGCAAAATAAAGGTGGATTTGAAGATTGGATGGCTGTAGGAGAGAATGAATATTGAGGGTAGGAGGTGGGGACGATTTAGGATGGATGTGGCTTCACACCACGGTAGTTAGCCTTTCGAAGAAGGGAGGGTTTCACACCCAATTAGATTTCCACGACTCAGAGAATTAGAGAAGTAAGAAAACACAAAATTTTATTAATAATCTTCAATGAGAAAAAACCTACAAGGGGCTGCCTCTTTATAAGAAAACCCTATATCCCAAAAGCTGCACCATGTGCGCACATAATTACTTAGAGACGAAGTAACAAAAATAACAACTAATCAACCCAATCTAAACCGTTCATGATGTTCTTAATAATGATAATAAGCAAAACTCAAAGTCCTAGATCATCTATGGTAGTGGGTCACAATCATGAGATCCAATGGTGGGATCCGCATGATGATCGGATCCACTCCAAGGAACTAAAACACAGTCCTTTAACTAGGAGGCCCTCCATGGATGTCGTCATCGATCTAGATCGATGGTGCGGTCCTCCTCCATGCGTACGTGCGTAGGGGGGGCGTGCGTGTGCGCGAGATGTCCCCGTCACTTAGGTTTTCTTATATATGCTTGTTTGAGACTTGAGACTTGGGACGATGGACATATTAAATGAAATTTCTCTACATTGCTTCTTTTGAGTAAGGAAATTTCATATCAATAGAATTTGGTGTGAAGCCATTGGAGTGATTCCAAGTTATCTCTCTTATTCCTATCAAGGTATTTCTTTCTTCTCTCTCTCAATCACTCCTTTACCACTGACTTTTTTCTCTTCTTTATCAAACCCTAACTCCATCATCAACCCAATTCATCACTGACCAAACCGACCTAACCCCACTACACCGTTCATACAACTGTACGGACGTGCCTGTACACTACACGGACCTGTCCGTACAACCGAACGGCCTCCCCCCTCATTGATCCTCTCTTCTTCTCTATTTTATGAAATGACTAACTCTAACCTTAACATTTTATAAAATCCTAAATACTCAATTTCTTGATTTCCATAGCCAAACCCTAATCCATTCAAACCCTAACAAAGCGCAAGTGAATCGTCGAATCTAGAACGAATCCTATACTAGATGGAAGTTCTACCTTCCATTGGGCCATGCCGATCAATAGCCTTAAGGATCTATTTTGTGGGATTGTGATGTGGTCTTGAACTTGAGCTTAATTGAATATTTAATTTTTTTAAATTTGTGGTAGATTGACTTTATTTTATGCTTCGATTTACTCTGGTAATCCGTTAATTAATTTATTTGCATCATCCTAATTTAGACCATCCATCCTGCATCAAAGGTGAATATGTATGCGACTAAGGGGATCAGTCTTGATCGACGAAGGCAATAAAAGAGTAACCTTGATAGGGTACAAGATCAGTAAACTGGAGGTTGCGAGAAGCTTGTATGCCATGCCAATATAAGACAATAAGTAGAAGATTTGGCCGAATTTCACAATTTTGATAATCACAATAGTAAACCCATTCCCCAAAATTTGCGTGATGTGCATGAATGATGTTGAATCGATTAATCACCTTTCATTCATTGGCCTTTTGTTCGAAGGTTTTGGATGAGTTTCGTCGCTCTCTACAAATATCTTGTGTGATGTCGAGGTCTATTGAATATTTTGTCTTAGTCTAGGAAGGTGGAGGGTTTGGGAAGGAAAGCAAGGTGGTTTGTCAACTAGTTGTAATGGTAGTTCTTTGGGCTATCTGGGGGGAACAGACCAACCGTTGCTTTCGAAATAGGAGTGGATCTATTGTAGAGGTGGTAAGAAAGGTCAAGGTTGATGTGGTAGAGAGGACTTTGTAAATCTTCTTATGCCCTATCTACGACATGGAGTGGGCTGACCCTCAAAGGGTCATAGGAGACCTGATCTTTGTGGAGTTGACCGAGTCACCAAGCATCTTGGGAGATCAGATTTATAATTGTACAATGATAATGTGGATGGTGAGGTTGTGTATGGTGACAAAAATGAAATTTGGGTGCTTTGCAAGAGCCTCCTAATGCCAAAGCAATCCAAGCTGGACTAGTCCCCAAATTTGTGAGCACCTTCGACGAAGAGCAAGAGTTATCATGGTTGACAAGGGCTACAGACATTGGGTGTATTTGTGCTGACAATTGACGATATATTCGAGCACATGGGGATTGGGGACTGTTTCTTTACATGTCAACGACCATGGGCTACATGCATTGGTCTACTCATCCGAGCTATGACGATGGAATTATCTTTGTTAGTCTCGGCACCAATTATACGTGGGGAGATATCATCAGAAATTTCATGTTTTTATGTCTATGTGCATAGGCTGTGACACATACAGTTTTGATTGTGAGGTGTTTCATGTTGTGAGATTTCTCATCTCTCGCTGATGCAGGAGCATCTGGGCCAAAGTTATATCTAACTGCAAATGTCTTGGTAATGGTTCACCATATGACATGCTTTTGGTGATTTGACAAGGGAATGTCGTGTTTGTCCATGAGGGTGGCAGAGCCCTTTGTTGGTGGCCCCATGGGCAACATCTACATGCCCAGACACACTCGAGCAGGAAGGTGAGTGAAGATGCAACATCAACTTGAGGATGAGTTCTTTTCAACCAGGGGAGTCTGATGTAGGGAAAATTATATGGCTGGAATTTGGATTTCTACTCAAGTGTTCAACAGCTAGACTGTGTGGTGTGATATGAAGCTACAAGTTGAATGGGTTATGGGGAGTAGTTTGGTCATTTTACTGCCCAATTGGTTGTTAGAGTTAGTTTTGATTAGTTGAATGTTGTGATTAATGAAGTTATCACATGATTAGTTATGGTTGTTCTATGAATACTCTGTTGAGTGATTGCAAGGAGTCTTTTGGCATTTGGTAATAAAATTTGATTTTCTCTTCTAACACGAGGGAGGGAAGGAGGCATTTGGTGCGCAACCCCCTTCCCAGACGAAACATGTTTTCTGAATCCCAAACAGCTAATAGTAGCTGTAATAGTTCTTTTGTTTAATATTTGGAATGGGAGTTGCTGGATCAAATTCTCGTGATGCATGTTAGCATTTGTGATGGGATTTGCTGGATCAAAGCTGTTATTCCAGCAAACAGTTCCAAACTGCTACTTGTAGAAGCATGCAATGGAATTATGGAAGTGGTTCGTTTAGATAAATGGTAGTGTATGTTTTAAAAGGTTATCTAAGAAAAAATTATCTAAAGGATGCTGCTTTACTATGTCAGTTACCTGATTAATTCATGGATAGCATGGACCAAAGTTGTTCTTAGACAATAGCGGATGACTAACTGTTTGCAGACTCCTTGTTCTATTTATCTGAGTGTTTAGTATTTGTTTGCTAATATGTGATGGCTGACTATCTGTTTACCTTTAAAACTTGCAGGTGGTTTTTGGGGTATACCTGCTGTGATGCTTGTGGGAGATTGTTTGTGAAGGGGAATTATTGTCCGGTTTGTTTGAAGGTATCATTTATGAGAATTATGGGGTCCTACCCATCAGAGACCATACAGTTTGCTGATGCACTGGATTCTGTGCATCTGAGACTATAACTAAGTGATCAAGGCAATTGATCTAATGGGTCTCCCTCCCTCCCTCTCGCCCCTGCCTCAATTGTTTCCTATAGATAAAAACTGCTAGATGGTTTTAAACTTCTTTTGTGCCCATGATAACAGTTTGACACATTTTCTTCGTTCGACATAGGTTTACAGAGATTCTGAATCAACACCGATGGTTTGTTGTGATGCTTGCCAGCGTTGGGTGCACTGTCAGTGTGATGGCATCAGGTTTATATCTGCTCTCTTTCTTAGCTATGCTGGTAATGATTCTATGTTGCTATTCTCATCCTTCTCATTGCATTTCAATGGGAAACATGTTTGAAACCTATATCAATATGTAAAAATGTTAATTTGAGACTGCTCACAAATTGCATTGTTGGTTGCACATTACTGTTACATCTCTCATTTATGCATATGGATGAATGTGATGATTTATGACTTATGAGGGGTTGTGGGGTGAGTGTGATCAATATAAGCACGTGGCTGTTGCAGGGTATTCTGTGTAATAAAGATTCAGAAACTATAACTTGAGCCTCTTCCTTTTTGAAAACTATTAGTTCCAAGCTTTATCTTGTCTATCAACCTCTTCGATGAGGTTTCATCAATTATCATCTTTCAATCCTAGTAACAAGTGCCAGCCTTCTTTTGGTGGCTGCCCCTTCATGTGAAGATTTATCTAGTGTTTTAAATAACACGTAGTGTATTGTGTAGCATTCAACTCTCTATAGCATATATCATAAGCTACACGATACTCCTATTTTTTTAGTTTAAAAAAAGATAAGAAAAAATATGATGAATATTAAATAGTAAGAACAAATGTAATTAAAAAAAGAAAAGAAAAAAAGAAGCCTGAAAATTTTATTCCATTTTTCAGATAAAAGCATGTTCAAACGGTCTTCAAAGTCTCTTTCTCTTTCCCTTCAGACATCTCTCTCTCTCTCTCTCTCTCTCTCTCTCTCTAGCTTACAGTGGACCATAGGAAACAATGGACAACCAAATGATAGAAAACAAAATCATAAAAAGCAATGGACAGCCACAATACAGAAAAATAGATCCACCCTGTTGGAGTAAGCGATGGGCCACACCATAAAAAATAATGGTCAATTATGAGCCACCTAAGAAAATCAAGCATATCCAACCATCACGTGGGCCATGCATAGAAAACAATGCACAACCTCCCAAACACCTCCATTAAAAAAATTTAAAAAAATTAAAAGAAAGAAAGAAAAAACAACATTGCATAGCATTCTATACACACACATTGCATAGCGAACGGCCAAAACATACCACAGAGACCAGAGTAGGCCCGTAAAACACAAAAAAAAAAGGGGAAAAAATTGCATAGGAACCCTTGTGCAATAACATTGCATAGAGACCGGTCCCCTAAAATGCAATTAAAAAAAAAAAAAAAAATTCCCCCCACCCCCAAAAAAAAAAAAAACCCATAAATCATCATCCGAAATGAAAAAAAAAAAAACTCATTAACAAATATTAAAGGGCAAGAGCATACTTCTATCAAGCTCAAGAAGAGATTAAATAAAAAAAAAATTGAATATTTGAGCTTCGTAGCCGTACGGATGTAAAAAAGAAGAAATCTGATTTTATTTTATTTTATTTTCATTTGTTTCAGCTCCAATGCTCTCAAAAATACAGCAAATGGACCTTGTAGAGTTGATTGATCAGCCAAAATCTCCTTTTTAATGGCTTTGTGGATCGAGAGAATCGAAAATGAGGATTTGGGGCGGGCCAGAGGGGTTTGTGCATCAAGTATTAGGTTTCGAAAGAGGGCTTTCCAAAGGCCTCTTTCGAAGCGCTTAGGTTTTAAGATATTTTTTAAAATGTGAGTTCTACACCATTTACAAATAGTCCCAAGTCCTCAACCGTACACGCGGAGGACCACTTATAGTTGTTTTATACGAGTACATGTACAAAAATTTTCCATTCACAATAGGACCCACTATTTGGATGGTCTGGATGGCTCTACGTCATTGACATGTGTGAGAAGGATGGGTTACTGCCATTTTACAACAACAGTTGAGCTAACAACATTAGAATTTCTTATTAAAAAAGGTGTAATGTATGCTAAATACGCTACACACTAAGGCCCCTAATAGCATATGCTACAGGGGAAATGCGCTATTTTGGTGTGCTATGTAGTGTTGTAGCTATGCTACTCTATGTAACGTAAGCTATTTCCAACATTGGATTTAGCTAATGGCCTGTTTGGATTGGTAGGAACCAAAACGTAGATGAGGAAAGGATAGTGCCACATCTGAGGAAAATTGTGGAGAAGGAAAAGGTTTCCTTTTCTTAAGGTCCGAGAGTGGAAAAGGAAATAGCCCTTTATAGAGAAAATCTTAGGAAAAGGAAATTGATTTCTTCAATCTTCCTGCCTTTTGCAAACAAGGGAACTGTTGCATCTGAGGAAATTGAATCCTCAATTACTTTTTTATTTTCACCAATCCTAACAGCCCCTTAATGTATCATAGAAAAGGATAACCTGAATGGATGATAGTCTCTCCAACTTTTTTTTAGTCACTCAAATGGGCTTTTAATATAGTTCTGTATTGTTTGCTTGAGATTGCAAAATGCTGGCTTGTTAGCATAGAAGTCAGAATATAACTGCCTCTTTCCTTGTTCAGCATTCCTTTTCTCTGTGAATATATGGCACCTTATCTACAAAGTCATCGTTTTGCAGTGATGAAAAGTACCTGCAGTTCCAAGCAGACAGAAACCTATATTACAAATGTGCTGCATGCCGTGGAGATTGCTACCAGGTGTGTTTGGCTTTCTGATAATTTCAGGTGGAAATTTCTTGAGAACTAGTAGGTAAGATTCTTTACATGATGAACAGGTGAGGGATCTCGATGATGCAGTTCAAGAGCTTTGGAGGAGGAGAGATGAAGCTGACCTTGACCAAATTGCAAGCTTGAGGGCAGCTGCAGGACTGCCATCTCAGGAGGATATATTTTCTATTCCCCCCTTTTCAGATGATGAAGAAAATGGCCCAGTTATAGTGAAGAGTACTTATGGGCGGTCCTTGAAGCTTTCTGTCAAAGGATATGTTGAGAAAACGCCAAAGAGTAATAAAGAATATGGGAAGAAATCATCAAAGAGCATGTCCTTGAAAAAGAAGTATGCTAAGAAGAAAGGATATCAGTTGTCATTAATGAGTAAAACAGAAGAACAACATCAAAGTTTTGAGAGACGGCATGAAGGACAATCATTGGGGAGCAGCCTGGGAGATGTAAGGACCAATGACATGCGGTCATATAGAAGTGAAGGGCCAGAGGAATTTTCACCTCTTACTACAAAAAATCTGAGCAATAACAAAGAGAAATACTCCATTAATGAACCTGGAAATGCAACCAATAGCTTTATTCAGGAAGCTGTGGTGCACAAGAGTAATAGGAACTCCAAACTATTACAAATTAAGAGTCGTAAGCCACAAGGTCTGCATGTTGGGGAAGGTGCTGGAGAACATGCTAGCAAAACTGAGACCGTGAAAGGAACAAAACTAGTAATACATTTAGCTGCAAGCAATAGAAATTTAACCAACTCTCCAAGGTCCGAAGCTCCTAGCTGTCATAAAGAGCCAAATTTAGCACACTCCAATGGTATGTGCAGTATATTTGGTGTCAATTTTTATTCCTCATGAAAAAATCATGTATTTGAATTTGACTGCGGTATGCCGTGCTAGTTTATGTTGGAACTGTTGTAAGTAAATAGCTATGAAAGAACTCAAGTAGATCTTTAACAGTGAGATCCTGTTTTTCATCTGCCATATTTTGGCATTGGCTTGAGTGCTAACTTTCTGCTCATTATCAAGGCTTTGAAGGGTAGAAAGGCACCAAGGCCAAGTTTGGATAGCAGGGATTCCATGCCAAACAATGGAAAAGGAAAAAGGGTTTTCCTTTGATGTGAAAATTTTTGTTGTCTGTATACCAAAGAAAAGGTTGTGTTCCACTAAGCAATCATTACACTTTTCCATAATCTGAATTCTTGGCACAAGAAACTAGGTGGACATTTGTAAAAGGAATATGATGTTTCCACTTGCTATCCAAACAAGAACTCTCAAAATGAAAATGATCTTTCAATAGTGTTCATGGAAATCATCATTATATAACATATTATTATTATTATTTTCCTTTCTTTTCCTTGGATTCCACATATCTGAACATGCTCTAAGAGTTTTAGTGGGCAGAATACATCTTATCTTTTACCAGGTGACCATGTATCAGGATTCAGGACATGTGGAGTATCACCTAGCCATTAATGGCTGAATATAAAAAACACATCCATCACTTTTTCTTGCTTTGCATTTCATGCTTTGATAGTGCAATCGCAGTATCTACCCATTCAGCAATTATTTTCACAGGTTACTGGCCAAATATTAATCAAAGTGTACCTGTGTTGAAAGTACTTTTCAAACCGATGGTCAAATGGATACATGGTGTATATATATAGCATTTCCCATTTTAACATGAATTATGAAATTAATCTGAAATGATCATGCCAAGAAATAGACTATGCCAAAAAAATTAATTTAGGTTTTTTGTTTTATGCAGTCTGTGTGGTTTCTTTTTATTTACACATGCCTCAGTGATCGGGTCTGTACTAGGATGTGAGGCAGACACCATACCAATATTAAAAACTAGTTTAGAAAACCAGAATGAGATTACAGAAGTTAAAACTATTTTAGAACAAATATTACATGTGGCCGCGTGACACATGCAGAAAGATGCTGCATTTTTCATTACCAAGGGTACAGGAGTCTGTGCCTTCCTGGTACAACCTTACAAATTGACAACACTGGCATGATCTGTCCATGTATATTGTCTAAAATGTAGTGGTAGAGAATATGGCTAAGAAGAAGAATAGTTCTACTCAACACTTTAAGCGCTAATCCTTGTTAAGATCATGTTTTCTATAATTTTTAATTCTGTATTTGATTAGTTTCAGTAATCATATATGGAACTTGCCTTTCTATTCCCTTGTTTATGGCAAAAATTCCATGTCCTTCCAATATTATTATTTCTCAATCATTTTACTACCAACTGCCCATTTTGCCTTTTACCCTATACACCCCATACATGGACGTCTATCTACATAAATATTTTTTAATGTATGCCATATGGCATGCCTGTGTTTCATACTTTTGTCATTCTATTGAATTTCAATAATCAAATGCTAGTATGTACTCATTAGTATTCTGGGCATGGTGAAACTCTTTTTTTTTTTTTGGAACAGATAATGAATATACTAGCCAGCAAAAGGCAAATGATGGTATGCCTGGACTTGATAACAGAAAAGGTACTTTTTTAAAAAAATGATCTATGACATATATCTGTAGCAGTCTTTCATCTTGCTTTAGGGGCTATTTGGATGCATGCAGAATCGGGTGCTGGCACTGTCTTGCACATGCTGTGCAGATCATGCAATGCAGGACTATTGTATGTGGGTTCTATTTGGCAAGCACTTGGGACAGGGAGTGGCTGAAGATGTGGGGAGCTTACACAGGTGGCATTATGGTGCATATGTACACCAATTAACATTGGAACATGTGAGGCACTTGAAGATTAATGGTGGCACATGTAGGTGCTTAAGCATGGATGGAGGCACATGTTAAACATTGGGCATATGTTGTGCTTGTGCATGGAACAGTATATTCCTGCATGCACCATACAAAGTTTGTAGCATGTGTAGTCTAACCAACCTTTTGAGCACAGATAGATTGTCCATTGGTAATGGTCATATTTTCTGTACATGTTACATCCATTTTCCTCTTTTTGCTTGCAAAAGGGTGCTTGACAAGCCATGTAACTGCTGTCTATGAAGGATAGCTTGCCAGTGCATGACTTTGTGTGCATCCAAACATCCCCTTGGCGTTCCTTTTAGTTGTGAATTGTGGTAATGCCTTATTGGAGTACATTTCGGCTGAAACTTTAATCTTTCTTTGTGGGAGAAGGATAACCAGCATGCATAGCCTTATCATTGCTTTGCATATGAAAGGCATTGTTTTAGCTTACTATTAGCGAAAGTGATAAGGTTCTCAATACTTGCAGGAGTTATACTTGATGATGCAAACCAGTTGAGGAGTTCAAAGCAGAGAGGAAGGGGAAGTAGCTTGATAAAGCTGGGAAATGTGAAGTCAAACTTTTCAGAGTTTAATTCCCCAAACAATAGAGGAGATACTGCAGAACAATTGGAGTCTACCGCTCTAGACGATAGAGTTGTATCGGCAAGGAACTGTGAAGGCACAACTGCAGTAGAGCCAAACACGCATGACGAGGTAGCACTGGGAAAACAATCAAAAAGCACATCTATTATTTTACATGGCGAAAGCCATGACGGCACACTGTCACCATCTGGTTCTGGCTCATCTTCCAAAGACCCCAAACCATTGCTGAAGCTAAAGTTCAAGAACCCGTATTTGGTCAATCAAAGTTCTTGGGTACCTCAAAGTGAGGAAGAGAAAAGTTCTGTTAAAGGGCAGAGGTCGAAAAGGAGGAGACCATCGCATGTTGCGGAGAAAGCTCCAGTAACGGAAGATGAGAAGGATGGGCAATTGCATCAGGAAGATCCGATAGATGAAGTCATGGATGCCAACTGGATATTGAAGAAGTTGGGTAAAGATGCGATTGGAAAAAGAGTTGAAGTCCATCAGTTGTCAGACAATTCTTGGTGAGTTGTTTTATTATTTGCCTGATTTGTGCTATAAGATTTTTTTATTTATTGTTTTTAAAAAGGAATGATGAACTATTCTGCTTTATTGTGAAGTGGCCAAAATTGGACCAGACAAATGATTCTAACCAGTTGATTGGAGGATTATTTATTTATTTATTTATTATTATTATTATTATTATTTTTTTTTTTTTTTTTTTTGGGGGGGGGGGGGGTTAAGAAAGCATGACTGATGGCTCTCTAAATTGACGGAAGTCTTTGAGTTTAGTGTTGTCTGAGAGGTGTGGTTTTCAGACAATGGCCAGACCATGGTGCGGCCCATCAAATGAGTGCTCTATATTTCATTCACATATGCTGCGTCTCCATAGATGGCATGTGACATTTGCCTGTGATATTGCCATTCTTCCGTTATGAACACTGAAGGTTCCACCACAAACCGATGAAGCATAGTGATGCTTTCTTCAAAGATCATAGTACTGCATTGCCCTTGCCAACATTGAGAACTTCGCTTTTTGACCAAAATATTTTCTTTTGTGAGTAGTGTTTTGAACAGAGGATATGCTTTTCTGCAAGTCAAAACCATTGTCTGACAAGCATTTGCTTTCTGTAGGCACAAGGGTGTGGTTACCGACATGATCAGAGGCACATCGTCTTTAGCCGTTCATCTAGACAATGGAACGTCCAAGATCTTGGAACTTGGTAAGCAAGGTGTTCGCCTCATTCCCCAGAAGCAAAAGCGGACTAAAATGTGAAGTTGGACCGGTTTATATGGGTTTTTATTATGCTGAGAAGACCTGTCTCTCACGGTGCAGAGGCGGTTTTTACAGGAACTAGAGCTTTGTGCACTCCAATTTTTCGACAGTGGTGATGCCCGTCGCTCAAGGCGCAGAGGCAGTTTCTACAGGAACTAGAGCTTTGTGCACTAGTGGAAATGCCTCCCTTTGTTGTTGGTGGTGTGATTGGTCGACCAGAGCTTTTGTTGTATAATAGAGTAACAAGGCCTATCCATATATCAATTGGCTGCATTTGTCACCACTATTTCAATATATCCTTTGTCATTTTTCCATTTTATCCCTGTTGCTTCAACCCAAGGAATCAACCATTTCAAGAGCATAAAGACAGGAAGGTGTATGGAATGAGGAAGTGCATTTGATTGAAGTTCTTTTATTTACTACTCAAGCAGGCGGGTTGTGTTTTTATTTTTGGTATGATGAAATTGGAGTTGGAATGCAGGGAATCTAGTTCAATGCTAGCAACATAAAAGCAGGCTATTTCAACCCAGTTGAGGAAAAAATAATAATGAATCAGGAGATTTTTATGGTTTAGTGTGGAATTAGTGTGTTTCTGCTTTCTTTTTTCTCCTTGAAATCTTGGCCTTGTTTTTTGTCACATTTGATGGATGCCACAGGGCTGCACTCACCATTATGGGAATTTTCACTATTCAGGACAATGGGAAATCAAGGGCAAATTGGATTCTTCAAACCCACAACTTTCCTGTTGTCAGTAGGATCTTTCACAAAAACATGTACAGTGATTGGAGATGTATGTCATGTGGCTCCCAGCACGGATGGGTTAGATGGTTAAGGGTGCATTTGGTTAAACCAAATATCACGAAATTTCAACCAAATGAACCCAAAAAACAAAGGACTCCATGTTTTTGACCCATTTTCATACCAGTGACCTGACAATTAGGGCAGCCCATTGGCACCATTTTGCTAGGGGGCATTTACAAGCGGCCTAATCTATGTTTGTATGAGTATATAAGCAAACCAGTTTCTAAATATATTGCTACATTTAATCATTTTATTTACACAGTCCTTTGTAATGGTGATACAATGACTGTTATATTGGTGTTATAACAGCTAAAAGGGCGAACCTGTGCAGTTATGTTTTGAGGTTGCAATAATAGCCTACGTAATAGTGGCAGCTATGGTCTCTAACAGGCTGATATATTTCCTTACAATGGCCTTTATTTTGGTCCGATGCAACTGATAATTAATCAATTGATTATGATTAATAAAAGTACTAATTACATTTTATTGTCGATTAATACTATTATTGTTATCATATTATGTATAATATGCCAAGGGCCTGATTGGGTGCTACTAAAAAAATGAGTTCATCTCATTTTAGTTAATTATAATTATATGTTAGAGATAATTTTTCTTTTTGGTAAGGATAAAAACAATCTTGATAACCAAAAATCATGATCTCTAATACGTAATGACAATTTACTAAAAAATAAGATAACTCATTTTTAAGTGGCACCAAAACAGGCCCTAAACTTTTTCGAGAATGCTAGTTGAAAAGCCACAAGGCCTGATGTATCACTGAGATCTCAGTTGCTGATCTCAATATATATCAAAAATAAATAAATAAAATAAAATAAAATAAATCAAAGAATTATTGAATAATCAGTGGGTGTGTCCTGTTCCATGCAGAACTTTAAACGGTGCTCTTTATGCCTTAATCAGTGTACTGCATCCTTTGATACTTTTCTCTTGACAATGGACAATTCCATTTTTTGGTGCATCCTCAATAGTTCACATGGCATATGTGTGCATCAATCCAGACTGTCCAAATACAGTGAATGGGGCATAACCAAAAATCACACTGACTAGAAGATCCTAACCATTCAAGCGGTGGCTATCAAGCACTTGGTTTAAAATAAAAGCATTCATTGATCTAAATTCAAGTAGAAAAATCGGATAATTAAGATTGTTCAAGTAGAATGAATGGGGCCCACAACTTGGACTGTCCTGATTAGGCCCAATGGATGAGTCAATAGACTCAATACAACCTAAGAAGTGGTGGTGAATGATCACAATAAAGTAGCCCATCACTGAAATATGGCCAGGCATTACAGGGGCAAGGATTCCACATTTTTTAGGGTGGCCCATATAACAAACTGAAATTTAAACATTTGGTTTCTCCCGGTTATCAAGTCCAATGACTCGGCCACTTGAGTCACATACCTAACCTTTAGAAGATAGGAATTCTGTGAGTTTATAAAACTAGCATGAGTGTGACTTTCCGCTCAATTTCCACCATGCCCATGTGATATTCAAAAGTTGCAGCTGCAAACTGCCCCAAAATTCCACTGAGCTCGTTGCAAAATTGCAATTTGAGCAAATGCCCACTTTGACCAACGGGAATTTACGAACACCCAAATGCACCATAAGCATTATATATATATATATATATATATATATATAGGATATAGCTTGTTAGTACACACCCATGTCAGTACACACACTCCATGTTAGCCACCCCCACTAGGGATCAATACCAAGACCTCAAAGTGTTGAAACGAGGTATCTTCACTCAGTCTGCCAGTTGAGCTATGGATCTGGGCGTAAGCATTATATCATCATCACCATCTAGTGATGAACTTGAATTTTATAAGCCGACGAGTGTGACATCTTGTGCCAATTTCCAACACCAATTCAAATGTCTGTACACAAATCACGCACATACCACTGATGGTTTTGGTTTTTCTCTACCACATTCAAACCAGCTAATGGTGGACGGTAAAAGTGGACTGCATTTTTCAATGCAACAAGGAATGTAAGTACAAGTTCATGAAGTGTAGATTAAATAAGCAAGACTAACATAATTTCTGTGATCATACAGGTGGTGGGGGCAAGTCCAATAGCAGCCAAAACCCAACACAGTCATCAGAATCTAAATTCTCTTGGATGGCAAGAAAATGCAAGCCCCCACATTCCTTCTTTGCTGCTTCCCACGCCTCAGCCTCTTGTGTCGTCGCTGCATTTTTGTTATACCTAGCATAGACATATCTGGTAGAAACACCCACTGATAGAATCAAGGAAGCCTGAGCAGCGTCGACTTCAACCGAACAAACCTCCAAGCCATTCATCCACGCTGGTCACGTTAAAATAAACACATCTCTTAGCACTTAAAACAGCCCATGATATTTTATGTTCGTATTAGGGAGCGTTTGGATGCACTCTAATTGAATGCGATTGTGAGAATAATGAATCGGGTATAACCAGATTGTAGTTCCTTTGGCTTTCATGTTGAGGTCAAGGCAAGTTACAATTGCGCTACCCAGATTGTAGTTCCCTTAGCTTTCATGTTGAGGTCAAGGCAAGTTACAATTGCACTACCTTCATGTTGCATCCAAACACAGCTTTAATCGTCCATGCCATTGAATTTCTTTTTAGAGACCGGATTCGGTACAAAGATTTGTACCTTATACTTAGCATTAAAAAAAATCATGTAAGTGTGTCTAAGTTCATCTAAGTGCATTTGAGTGCATCTACATGATGTAAGGGAGTGCTTAGTTTTCCAATTACAACAGTAATTGGCTGGAAATGAGTAATGATTACTTGCTCCTGGAAGTGTGTGGTGGCATCACCTATATTTGACTGCAATGATGAGTTTGCTATCATTGTTTATTTCACCTAGAAATCACTATAAAAATGATGGTTTTATAATGTAATGATTACAATTTCCTTTACCAATGTATTTGACCCTCGAATTATGAGCCGTAATTCTTATTTAAACAAATACGTTGAAAAGCTAATAATGGCTCATTATTTTGCATTACTGTTGTAATTGGAAAACCAAACATGGCCTAAGTGTGTCCAAGTTTATTTAAGCACAATGCACCGAGACACCTAAAATGCGCTCAAATGAACTTAAAAACACTTGTATGCAATTTGTACTTTATGCTGCCTATTTGTTTTGTCAATTACCTTAGTAATGTAAATGTGTCATCATTATGATTTTACTACTGCCAAATCAAACACAAGAATCATCATACAAATGCAGATGTATTCAAGATATGGGTAAAGGAATTTGTAATCATTGCACTTTTTCAAGGCATTACCGTGAAAATCTCGAATCCAAACAGCAACACCAACGTATTTTAGTGATGATCTGACATTAAAGTAATATAAAAATTCCATCATTACAATTTTACCGCTGATAAACCAAACAAGGAAATCAACGGTCACATGCAGATGTCGTCAAGAAATGGGTAAAGTAATCTGTAATCATTGCACATTTCCTTTATATTACCATGGTAATTGGTGAAACAAACAGACCCTTAACATACAAAGCTTTGTATTGGATCCGATCTCTTCTTTTACGTTCTACATTGAAAACTGAAGTGTACTAGGACAAATCTCACTCGTTTTTTTTTTTTTTTTTATAGGCATGAAAGAAATGAAGTTGTGGGTTATATATGTCTATATGAAAGAAAATTGAGATTGATTTTAAGGGTGTATATTTCATATGTAAACTACTAAGGTGAAACATACCTGCCAAAGGTTTAGCGCGTGACGATGCAACAGCCAGTCCTGGAACCAATGTCTTATCATCAATTTCGAGGCCCAAAAGATCTAAATCTAGACTCCCGCCAAACGCAAACCTTGTTTCTAATGAAGAGACCTCCTCTTGAACAGCTGACATAAGAAACAACAATTACCCCCCTTGAAGAAAATAAAGATTCTATGATATAGAGCAGATGCTAATTTGGAAGAACGAGAACTAGATATATAACGTTAGCCATCTCGACATGGGATCATTGTTCGACAAAAGCCGTATAAAACTAAAAAGAGAAAAAGAAGAAGAAGAGGATTTTGATTGACATGTTTGCAAAGAAGAGAAATTCCAGCCAAGATTTCTTATCTCTAGTTAAAATTTTAGGCTGTAGAAAAAGGGTTTCGAGTTTTAGAGGTGAAGGTGTCTTCCTTCTATCTTCCATTTTGGAAGATAATTTTATAAAACGCTGACATTGTTAATCAGAAGAAAAACAAATCAAAAGCATGCTAAATGGATTTGCACGATGGATGTGGAGGGAATTGGTATTAGAGATACCAACATCCATTGTATAAATATCAACATATCTCTTGGCGTGCCGAAAAATGCATTGTCTAAATTCATTATGATGTGTGCTGCTTTAGGGCCAATCTGGATAAGGTTTGATGGGACTGTAGTTGCATGAACCGTGATGTGAAATGGCAACAAATTGAGGTGAAAGAGTGGGGAAGCATCTATTTCAAAATGTTTACAAGTACAAATAGATAGGAAGCAGAGCAGGAGTGCGAGTCCAAAACGCGATTTGAAGCAGGAGCTACACCTAGTTAGAAGGATCGTGCAACTAAGGATGGGCAGCTGATCAGCTGCACAATTCTTAAGGGAAAGATTTGGGGAGGAAGACATGTGGAGGACCATTTGGCCCAAAATTTCGTTCTCTGACAAACTAGGGCTATTGATGTGCTAGGGCTGGTCCAAGCAAGCTCAAAGTTTTGAATAGGACAGTTCAAATCCGGGCCGAAGATACTTGGCCTGGCCCTTTGACAGCCCCAGAAAGATCAAGTACAAATTTCCCAAGATAAAAACTAGGGTCACATGCAAACAGGCTCCTGCACTTACTAACATATTTGTGGGATAAATCTGCTAAAAGACACAACAGTCAATACACGATGTTCAGAGACTAATTAACTCCAATGGTGATGTTTAGAGGTTCATGCTTAGGGTGTATTTGGTTGCACCAAATATCATGGAATTTCATGATTAATCAATCTAATTTGGAGCAAAATACCATGATATTTGGTGCAACCACGTACATCATTAAGCAAGTGTAAATGAAGGATTGACAAAGTAGATAAGTTGGGGTGTCAATGGGACGGACCTGGCTGGGTCAGCCTGTGACTGAGCCAATTATGCAAGTCCTGGTCCCCAGCTGCCCCCAACCCAAGACATGCCCTTTTTTTGGGCCTAAGCCCAACCTGATTATAATTTTATAAAACCCAATCCTGGCATGATATTCAATTTCTATGTGCAAATTAATGATATTCAATACATATACACACAACATACATACACAATTATTATCATGGCCTGGACCTGAGTCCTAGCCTGACCGAACCCAAGTGACCAATGACCAGGACTCAAGCCCGTGATTGGCAATTAGGACCTCACTTTTAGACCCAATTGGCCAGCCCATCTCATTGACGCCCTTTCTTTAAGCTATTTCTGGTATAAAGGATTGATAGTCACAAGAAGAATCTTCAAAAAACTTGGAAAAAGATAGCGGATTGCTTGGAAGATGTTACATGCCATGCTTTACAATTTAAATAAGAATAATCTGAATGAAGCGTACTACACAATTCCAATGAGATATATGGTTACCTGTAGAAAGAGAATGCTGGAAAGATATGACAGAAACACACATGGATACTGAAAGAGAGAGAGATTATTCATGTACCTGAGAAAGGTAACTGGACAAAAGCCCACTTCTCCCCAAAGAGGTTTTCAGGAAGTTCCATTGGGAATGGATTATCTAATGCCAGAAGAGGCTTTGATCCTTTCTGAAAACCAGGATGACGCATATATACAGTCTCATACCGCTCTTCCAGCCACAGTATAAGTGACAAACACTGTTTATGGTAAAACAATTGTTAGGAAAGAATAAGATGGGATTGAGGATGTCTAGTGTCTGCGGGCCTTGAGTTTACACAAGTGGGGTTGTGGTTCAGTGATCTGGACCTTGAACTGATTTTGGCCACCTTGAATATCTCATGATCCCAAAGAACTTCCAAATGGGACAGTCCCAGTCTAGGACTGTCTGGATCACCTACTCGGGCACTCCACTTGTATAGATAGCTGATGTACCATAAAATCTCCTATCAGATCAGCAGCATGGATCATCGAACCATGCACCCCACTTGTACGGACCTCAGGCTTGCAACTAGAGAGCCAAGATGACAAGATTATGCTTATATGCAAGCAACTGGAAACATAAGAGGTATCATAATCATAGCAAGACCTTGCAATGAACACTTCTTTGACACAAAATGCATTTGATTCTGTGGTATGATTGGTGAAAAGCATACATTTCATGTGTCAGGAAAAGACATTGAGAGCTTCTAAACCTTGAACAGAAGAAAAATATAAGAGAACTAAAATCATATAAGAATCATGACATTTACAGAAAAGTTTGGTAAATATAACTGGTTCCACATGAACTCTTCTTGGACTAGGAAGCAAAAATAATAGCTTCTTCCAGCATTCATTAAGGGTGCATTTGGTTTCACCACATATAATGAACTTTCATGATTAATCAGTCCAATTTGGTGCAATGACAACTTCATGCTGAGAAATGACAAAATCTAGCTGCCGAAAGTACTCAAATGTATAAAATAAAATAAAAAACCAATAATTAGCTATCGAGAAACTGTCAATCAGAACATCCTTATCACCATTGCCTTAAGACAAGTATGAAATGTATTTTGTTGATGATAGTGATGAATGTATAGGTAACACGAATAACATGAGATGGAAGGATCATATTTCCTACCTATTAAAGGGAAATAAGAACAACAAGATAGGAAAGTGAACAGAGGAATTGAGCTATTTTGCCTCTACTATAATTTCTTAACACTTAATTTGGTTATTGTATGAGCTTTACAGGCTATGATGATGAAATACACCATACAAACTCAAGGTTAAAATATGTTTTTGTGTTTCCGTTTCTTTCTTTCCCTTGTTTTATTTAAATTTATTTTTGGGTCATGTGGAACCTTGGTTGTAAACCATGTATTACCTAATTACCACAGATAAAAGGTATCAAAGATTCCTGGCAGTAGCATATCTTAATCATGAAATCTGTGTAATTGGGTCCATGTGGTATTGGTAGCCAACTCTTCTCGGGCCTCCTAGATTTTTCTCTTTCTTATTCTCCAATATCCTATTCGTGTTTGCTCTAATTTCATTGATCTCAGTTCGTTTTCCACTAGTTAACGCTAACCAGTTTTATTGGCTTCATTATCTATATGCTCTGTTCTATTCTTCTGGTTGTGTTAGTGACCAATCTTTTTCAAATTCTTACTTCAAAAGGGTTGCGCTTTTCAGTGGTCACATACTCTTTTAGGACATTTTTGCGTAATGACTATCAATCAAGAGACGCAAACTCTGATGTATTCATTTTGATCATATTGACATCCATGGTATTACATCATTGTGAAAAATATCGCCAAGATTTTTTAAAATCTTGCAATATTTCCATGGAAATTTGTAAAACAATCACGACATTTTTGGAATCTCAGCATATTTTAATTTTGTGATATTATCGTGATTTAATGAAGAAATTATTTAAAAGTAAGTTATCTAATTTACTAGTCATTTATTTAGAAATTTGAAATTATTCTATTTCCATTAGATTTTCCTGATAACACCACAAGGAAAAAAAAACTGATAATCTCCCGATATTCCCACACTGAGAAATTGCTGAGAATGAGAATTGTCACTATGTATTACATGTTGTGATAAATGTAAAGAATCATGAGATGGGCTGCATTCGATCCTAGCCATTGGTTAGGAATAGACGGCTGGAGATGCAAACCATGACTTCTCACCATCTAGGCGTTGTTCCTCTTCTATCAGGATGTGGAAGCTAGTGTTATTTCATGCATTTGGTGCAGAACAAATACAGAAATTTTAAAACCGTTTGGAGACCCAAGAAAAGAAAAGAAAAGAGAATGAGGATGGTAGAAAAGATAGAACAAGCACCCGTTTGCTAGGAACCGGTTTTATACCAAGCTCTCCACAAGCTTTGGTTATGATTGTTTGCATCTGCGACCTGAAACAAGCAAATCAATCTAAATTATCATTCTGGGAAGCAGTCTCCATCACCCAAATGGCAAGCTTGGGATAATCAGGACTGTTGATGAGGTGGTCCACCATGTGAATGAATCATGAGCCAGAAACCGCGGAGATTGGACATCTGATCATCGTGAGTTATCCTGTTGAAGGTGGACCATCGTTCACTTCTTTTCAGCTCTGCATCAACGGTCCATCTGCGGGCCACTGATCAGATGGCTAACATAATCCAACCACCTTTATTTTTTGGGCTATGATGGATCCACGCGAGGGCCTACCAAACCAATGATGCTGATCCCCATACACGTGCCACACATACGGTTGAGATGATCTGGCCCGACACTTGGCTGTAGTAAACTCTGTAGAATCCAAAATTCACCTGAAAAACCGAATTTTCTCTGGCAAGGGGACGCCCAAGATGTCGCTTATTGACAAGATGGCGTCCCTCAAAGTGATGCTGTTGATGACATTGTTCGGGAAGAACTTGGTGTGCTGAAGTGAGAGTGTGCCATCGCAGACGACGAGCTCCCATAGCTTCTTCCCTCTGATATCTAAAATAGGTCTTGAGCAAAAGTCCAATTCCCATTCGGAAATGCTTCGGGGATCGACGTCAGGGTCTAAAAAGCTCAATTCGGCAGATGGGTCATCGTCATTTTCATCGCCCGTTATAGAAAACGCGGAAGAATCACCAGTCGGTGAAGAAATTGAGCTTTCCGAGATGGAATTGGATCGAAATTGGTGTGATTTGGGTAGGAAGAGCCTGGTTTTCGTGGGGGAATGGGAGGTTGGGAGTGAGATTTTGATGGGTTCTGAGAGAGAGAGGAAGCTGAAAATGGGTTTTTGAGATTGAGACCTGGACTGGTTGATTTTGGATGGATTTAAGCTTACAGTAGCCATGGTTTCTAGGTTCTTGGGTGCGGGACGGGGTGGTGGGATGGTCTGGGAGTTATCCACCACATATATCCGTTGCTGACAGTTGAAAGAGTATGGATGTAGGATAAGGGTGCGTTTGGTTGCACCAAATTTCACGAAATTTCCTGATATTTCGTACTCATTCAGTCTATTTTGGTGCAAAATATCACGAAATTTCATGATCTTTGGTGCACCCGAACGCACCCTAATCCTTCTCTCCTTTTTCGTTTTCGGGGAGTTATTAAATACTCCTGTTGTGTATGGCACTTGATAATCAGGCACTTCAAAATTACACAAGTGGCATATATAAACTAAACTTACGTTGGACCAGTTAAATTGTGTAAGTCACGGTTTCCAAGTTACATGCCAAGAATCAGATGGATTTCACAATCCTAATCTCTGATTCGTGGACACTTGTTTGTCGAAATAAGATTATTGGATACTTTTCATTTTTAATGGCACAGGAAATGTTCGGAAATCTTACAGGAAGATTATCAATCGGTACCAATTTATTTTATTTTTTGACAATACATCTAAACTTTTATGTATAAGTTAGACCGTTTGATATGCCACGTATGCAATTGGTAAGTAAGTTATAAGTGCCTGCGTATCATACATCGCACTCAACCAGAGTATCAAAGTTTTTTCTATCTTTGATTTGGTTGTCATTGGTACAGTTGGGGCCACCTTCATAAATCCAGGCTATTACCCTGGTGGGACACACTGTCAAAAGGAAAAGCACCAATATTCTCATATATTAGAGTATAGCTGTCCAATTTTTGGTTTGAGATTGGACGGTTACAGTGAATGTTCCAAATTTTACAGTGGCCCAATCGGGCGGGTGGTAACCATCTGGAAGTGGTGATTCCTGGATCTCTCCCATCCTGGCCACAGAAATATAAATTTCCAGATCAATGCAAGCATGGGTCCCACGTTAGGTGGAGAAAATTGCTTGATCCGTGTATTGGGTTCGGTATTTTTGTTTGGGAGTATGGATGGTCTCGTGGCCCACGTTAGCGTTGGCTCTAATTTGGGCATGCTCTCTCTCTCTCTCTCTCTCTCTCTCTCTCTCTCTACTCTACGGAAAAAGCCTGTCCATATCTCCCACTTCACATTTCAAAAGCCCAACACCGAAGCGAGGCTAGATGATCCTCTGCAACTGATGTAGAATAAACTCATTTTACACCCCACCAGGATATAGGGCCAACATCCAATCCTCCAAAAGCTGTGCCCCATAATAATGTTCTCCCCGAAACTTAAAATTAGCCTGATCCAGAACACAAGTGTCCAAAACGTTAGGATGGGGAGGCCCACCTTTGGAACCTTCTAGATTGTATGTCAGGCCCATCCAATTATTCAAAAACCATAAACTGAGGTGGGCCCTACTATTGAAATCACACCACGTGATTTATAAGGTTTCTGCATAATTTACATGGTGTGGCCCACCTGAGTTTTATATTCAACTGGTTGTTTTGGTTCAATTGAGAATATGATACGGCACACATGATGGACCGATGGGATTTTATGCATAAATAACAGGGACTCATATACCTGGAATAGGCTTATTCGAAGATCCCACTCTAACAAATAAATTTTATATTTTTTTATTTTATTTATTTATTATTATTATTATTATTTTGTAAAGGCCTTGGGAAATGGTTGGGTTTGGCTTAGCCAGGTTAAGTTCAGGCCTATCCCAGCACTTGAGAATTGAGGCCTGAGCGGGCCCAGCCTAACATGGGCTGATACGATAGGCTCAACCTGAGTGTGAAAAAAAAATTGGTTGTGCCTACGCAAGAGGCCACTCACTCGAATTTTGATAAAATCCCTATTTTCTGCATAAATGCTATTAATTTATCCATTGATCAAGTGAAGCCAAACATAAATGTTGTTAATTTATCCATTAAAGGAATGAAAACAACAATATGATTGGTTACTTAACCATGATTGCAATGGCACATTCACAGGATATATCTACACTTTCCATACAAGTTAAAATAATTTTTTTTTTTATAGTTATTAATATCTTGATTCTTCCTTTTTAACACTTTTACTTGAATTAAAGGTCCTGTAAATTATCATTTTTGTAACTTATAACAAAGGGGTTATAATTATTTACTATTAAGGGAGCTAAAATTGGACAGGAAAATGGAAGTAAATTACTTTACACCACTCAATTTGTTGAGAAAAGTCTTAAATCTAAGGTTTTGAGGTCGTTCGACCGGTCGTGGGAAGCTTCGACTAGTCGTAGGTGGTCTATGACCAGTCGTAGGAGAGCTACGACTAGTCGTAGTTAATGCATTGTTCGCGATTTTGTTAAAGCATGGATTTGAGTCCTTTCGCAACTGGGATGCGGAAGGGAAGTTTCTCAAACTATAAATAGGTATTTCTAGGGTTTTTTCAAGGCAATGGTGATGAATGCTAAGGCTTTCTAAAAGGGTTCCAGGGTTTCTAAAGGGTGTAGCAAGGGTGAGATTCGAGGTTGTTCGAATCGGGTAAGTCCTTTCTCTTTGTAATCGATGCTTTATATGGTGATCTGTCACGCTTTGTGCCGTGGTTTTTTCCCCGAAGGGTTTTCCACGTTAAACTGTGTTCTCTTTTTTTCTTGTGTGTGCTTGGTGCCATTGGATTACCATCATAGATCTAGATCTGCGTGTGATTTTTGTGCCAAAAATCCCAACAAGTGGTATCGAGCAATCGGTTGGGACACAGATCGAATCGAGGGATTAGTAATAATGGCGAATAGCGCAGTATGATATTGAGAAGTATTCGAGGGAAAAATAATTTTGAGTTATGGAAGATCAAGATGATGAGTTCCTTAATCAAGCAAGGCGAGGATAGTGCTCTTGAGGAGCGAAAGTCCACTATGACTGATGGTGATTGGAATACTCTTGATAAGAAGGCATTATCATCGATCCGTTTATGTCTTACGGATGAGGTTCTCTACAACGTCATGAGGAAAAGCTGCGGCTAATTTATGGGCGAAGTTGGAGGATGTTTATGCGAAGAAATCCTCGAAAAATCGTCTCGCACTTGAAGCTTAGCGGTGGTATAACTTCAAGATGGCAGAGGGTGGAGACTGGAGGCTCACATCAAAGAACTTTAATAAATTGGTTTGCAAATTCTTGGATATGGAGGAAGTGATGAAAGATGAAGAACAAGCATGTATGTTCTTTGAATTCTCCCTGCATCCTATGAGTCATTCAAGGATACTATGTGCGGCAAGACATGAATAAAACCCTGAGTGTCGACATTGTTATCTCACCTTCAAGGGAAGGCTATGAGAGCCTAGACAAAGCAACATGGGGACGTCTTCTGATGCACTGTTTACAGTGGGTAGGAATTCTGAACAAGGTACAGGTTCTTCAGGTTCTAGATCCAAATCCAAGGGCAAGGGCAAAGGAAAGGTAAAGTGCTGGAATTGTGGGAAAGAAGGACATGTAAAAAGGGATTGTGAAAATCCTAAATCTAAGAGAGAAGATTTTGAGGCTTCATGTAGGGAGGCTAACACTGCCACGTCAGATGAATCGAGTAGATGTGATGGCAATGTTTTGTCTGTGTCTTCGCTCAGACGGTCATACAATGATCGTAAGGACGAGTGGATGCTAGACACAGGGGCATCTTTTCACATGACTCCTCATCGGAGTTGGTTCACCAGCTATAGGGATGCGATGGTGGACAGGTATTTATGGGCAATGACATTGCCTGTAATGTTGTGGCTATTGGTACGGTACGCATCAGGATGTTTGATGGGGTGAAGCGTACCTTGACTGATGTCAGGCACGTTCCTGATTTGAAACAGAATCTGATTTCTCTTGGTGTGCTTGAGGCAAAGGGATGTAAGTACACAGGTATTGATGGTGCTCTTAAGGTATCCAAGGGGGCACGGGTAGTCATGAAAGCGCAACGACTCGATCATGTTTACAGGTTGATCGGGAGCACTTCAAAAGGTGGAGCTACAGTGGATGTAGCGGATTCCACATGTGCACGTGTGTGGCATGATGGGCATGGCCACATGAGCGGGGCGGAAAAGGTGAAGGCCGAGACGGACGGGATCTGAGAAAGGTGTGGAGCGACCACGTGTGAAGAATCATATAGCATGATCGCAGGATATCAGCAAGGTACATGGATGTTGAGGGTCAAATATTGCATATTAGACCCCATTTATTACCAGATTTATGAACATGTCACCGTTTAAAATCCTAATTTAATCGTGTTTATGATGCAAGGTACATTTGCAAGGGTGGACTACAAAAAGGTGCTAAAAATGTGTATTTGGTGCTCTGAAATTACCACAGCAAGGGACAGACTCCAGAGGACCGATATTGAAGAATTTACACGCCAAGGATCCGAGAAAATCAAGCCGTTCACATTAAAGAAGCTTGAAATTGGTGTAAAATGCAAGATCACATGGTTCTCGCCATCTGATTGACTCGAAACTTCATACATGTGATGGGGGCCATAAATTAACCGTACATATTAAATTTCAGCCATTGAAGATCTCAGGAAGTGGTCCAACGGACAGATCAGCCCATTAATCTCCAATTTGGGGCCCACATGATATCTGGAACTGCCTCAACTTGGGTATTGACGGCTAAAATAATATGCGAAAGAGGATGGATGGTGTAGATTTCTCGTAAACATCAAGGTGGGCCGTATATACAGCGTGTGTACAAAGAGTACACATCGCCTACCGCACTAGCTCAAGTAAACGCGAGCGGTCGACGGCAGCTGACCGCAATATCATCTTCCTAAAAAAGGCAATTGCCGTTTCGTAAAAACGGACGCTATCCGTTTTTTTTTTTGCTGAGGTTGTGGACCCCACCCATCATCCGTAGGGATGATCCAAGCCATCCATTTTGTAGAGGGCCACGAACACTACAAAACCTTGCTGACCTTTGGCACCCATGCATACACACGTGCGAAATACAGAGGCCATAAGCGGGCTGTCTCGCGACGTTCAAAAGTATTTAGCGTGATTTCTTCTCTTGGACGCGTCGACGGACGGAAAAAACCACTCTTTCCCGAACGGTTCTTCGAGTACAATCCAATGGACGGCTTGGATTGATGAAAACAACAACGAAGTGGGCTCCTCCATCATCACAGCGCAGGCCGATGTCCAAGCAGAGACCGGACGCTGCTGTCCAATGTGGGTTGGTTCCGTGATCCCGATAACGGTCGGATTGATAATCCAAACCGTTCAATGTGTAGCTCGTCGAAAAGATTCCTCAGGGACGTTGCGTTTTGGAAGGATATTAAGTAAAACGGTGCTGTTTTAGCAGGTTTTTGTGGGTGCGTATACAGGTTCTGCGCACGCCGTTTCTCTACTGCGTAAAGCTTCTCACCGATTCCAGCACTTTCCTCTTGTGCGTGAGAGCCATCCACCGACCAGAGCAAGCTATAAAGAGAGGAGAAAGAGAGAGAGAAAGGGGTATCTCATATCCACGGCTGAAGAAAGAGAGAGAGACAGAAAGAGAGAGAGATTTGTCTTTATTTTGTTCTTGTCCTTTCATTATTTTTGAGGGATCCAGCCAATCATGGTTGGCTAAACCTCTTAGCTAGGGCTAAGAGGTGAAGCTTGTAGCGAGATGGGAGGATTCTGCGGCTTGGATTATGCCCGTTGAACTCATTTTGATCGGTTTGATTTAAGGAAGATTTTAGTTTTTAATGATTTAGTGTGACTGATATTACATTAGATCTGTGATGGCTTGAGTTTTCCTTTTCCTTCTTCTGATTATGGGGTTAGGAAGCCCTGTTGTTCACCATCGTCTCCTAGGCATGGTTGGATGACGGAATTCTTCCTAACATTCATACATCACACTGATTGGTTGTGGATTGGTTTAACTCTGTTGTTTGCTTTGTCTCATGGACATGGTTTTGTGATGGAATCCATTCTAATTTACACCTGTCTCATCTTTTGAAAACTTGATCAAAGGAAGTTCAGATTGTTCTTTAAGCGATATATCTTCCAACTGGATGAAGATGGGACTCGAAGTCCAGTTGAGTTCGTGAATCAAGCGTAGATCTCCCTGATCTCTACAAGTGGATCCTCTGAATCCCTAGTTCCCTTTCTCTGAATTCTTAAATTTAGCTTAATAATTTACCATTATTCCTCAAATCACAATTGGTTTAGATTTCATCCTAGCCTAGTTCTAGATCTGTTTATTTTCAGGATACGTACAGGTTTCAGTCCCTGTGGATTCGACCTCGGTCTTACCGAGTTTTACTACATCACAACTCTATACTTGGGAGTGAACAAGTTTTGGCGCCGTTCTTGCAGATCGACGACTACGTTTCACGAAGATAGCTTGGTTTTAGGATTAGTTTGAGATTAGGCCCTTTTTTTTTTTTATTCTTAGGATTTCCTAATTCAGGTTTTTCTTAAATTTTTAGAAATTTTATATTTAAAGTAACTTTCTATTTTTAGATGGTTTTCCATTTTTAGAAACTAACCCAACTTTCTTATTTTGTAGGATTCTGAGATAGGTTTCTAAATTGGTAATTTCTCTCTTAATTTTTTTTTTTCCTGCTATTTCTAGATTAGGATTCCTTTTTAGTAAGTTTCTAATTCTAACTCTTTTAGAATCCAATTTTCTTTCCTATTTTATTTTTTAGAAACTAACTTTCTTGTTTTGTAGGCTCATTAGAAATTTCTAATTCGGTAACCTCTTTCTAAATTCTACTTTCTATTTTTAGAACTCTTCTATTTCTAAGCTTTCATTTATTTTAGAAATTATTTCCTTTTTAGAAACTCATATTGCTTTCTATTTTAGGATTAGGATTTATAATTCAGAACTTTCTAACTTTAGGTTTAGAACCTTCCTCTTTTGTTTTTAGAAACTAGGTTAGTTATTTTCCTTTTTAAGAAGACTCTTTCTAATTTTAGAAACTAACTCATTCTTCCTTTATTTTGAGAACTTTCTAATTCTAGGTTTAGGAAACTTTCCTTTTCTAAAACTAACTTTGAATTTTCTAACTTTAGAATTTCTATTTCTTAGGAACTAATCTCTTTTGGTTTCTTTTTGCATAGGATCTTAATTTAGAGACTCCAATTTGTAACTTCCTTCCAACCCTCTCTTTCTTTTAGATTTTTATTTCCTTCTTAGGATTAGGTTTAGAATTTGATTGAGGGCCGTGAGTGTTTCATGCCCAAGTGGGCTCGTGACAACACTCGACGTCTCGACCGAAGGAGGATTAGTTGAGGGGTTAACCGTCCATCGCAGACTAGACACCGCTCGAATTCCCCGAGTTAATTGAGGATATGGAAAGAGCAACCTCGTCTACCCCGGCCTAGGGTAGAAGATGTCCAGGATGAGAATGAGGTGCATCAAGCACCCCGCCTCGTACCTTACGAGATTACTTACAATGGCGGGGGTGAGTACGCCCTCATGCATGGTTTTTCAGAGAATGGGACATATGGATATCAAGCCGGGAGTGATCCAACTCCTTCCTAAATTTCATGGGCTTGAGTCGAGAATCCATATCTACATCCGAAAGAGTTCGATGAGATCATGACTACCCTATACTTTCCTAACGTGTCCGATGACACGGTTAGAGTTAAAACTCTTTCCCTTTTCTTTGAAAGAGAAAGCCAAGACGTGGTTACATTCATTACGTCCTCAATCTATTGGCGGATGGAATGACATGACAAGGGAGTTCATTAAAAGTTTTTTCCATATCATAAGACGAACACCCTTAGAAGTCGATCATGAACTTCGCCCAAAGGGAAGATGAAACATTCTTCCAATGTTGGGAGCGGTTCAAAGATCTCAGTCGGGTTCATGCCCACAACATGGTTTTGAAACGTGGCGCATCACGAATTTTTCTATGATGGGTGACGTCTCCCATGCGCCAATTAGTTGAGACAATGTGTAATGGGAGTTTATGAATAAAGGTGTCGATGAAGTGTGGGACTACTTTGATAAACTTCGAGAACACACAAACATGGGACATCTCCCTAGACCGAGTACTACGCCTAGGCCGACTCATTCCAAAGAAAAAGGTGGAATGTACCTCCTAAAAGAGGATGATGATATTAACGCCAAGGTAGCCAATCTCACTCGAAAACTCGAGGCCATGGAATTAAAGAAGGATAAGGCCAAGGAAATTGTTTGTAGTATTTGTGGTTGCAACATTCACACTCGAGAATTGCCCAACTATATCCGCCTTTCAAGAGGTATTGAATGAGCAATCCAATGTTTGTAAGCAATTACCAAAGACCTTTTAGTGGGCCCACCTCTAACACATACAATCTGGTGGAGAAACCATCCAAACTTGATTGGAGGAATGGACAAACCGCTACACCTCAAGGTTTCCTAAATCAAAATCCAACTCAAGAGAAACCTCAAGAGGATCCGGTTCGAAACATTTTCAAAAGCAAGAGCTTTTTAATCAGGGTATGCTACAGGCCTTTCAAGACCTTACAAAAGCAATACAGGGACTTAAGGCTGAAAATGCGATTGGGAACAAGGGGAGCTTCCCAGCTCAACCTCTTCCCAATCCTAAATCGCAATATGAAGTTAGCGACCCAAGCTCTTCAAATCGATGGAGCAAGCTAAATCCATCACCACTCTTAGGAGTGGAAAAATCATTGACAAAACCATTCTAGCTAGGGGCGAAAAGTCTAAAGACCGGAAATGGATAAAGAAGATGGATCTAGCCATGCCCCACCGAGTTAGAAGCAGGAACCTCAAGGAAAGCCGGTTGCTCCATTTCCCCAACGGTTGGTTGCACCAAAACCCTCTCTAACTCTCAGGATATCCTAGAGGTGTTGAAACAAGTAAAGGTCAACATTCCTCTACTTGATGCCGTGAAACAAATACCTTCCTATGCCAAATTCTTGAAAGACTTATGTACGACCAAAAGACGGCAAAATATTCAAAAGAAAATCTTCCTGACTGAGAAGGTGAGTGCTATCCTAAAGCAAGATGTGCCATTAAAAATTCAAAGACCCTGGTAGCCCAACTATATCATGTGTAATTGGGGACTATCGAATTGATCACGCACTTCTTGACTTAGAGCGAAGCGTTAATCTTATTCCTACTCGGTATACAAACAAACGGTTGGGTTTAGGTGAATTAAAACCCACCTTAACCACACTACAACTTCATCGATCGCACCGTTCAGTGTACCAAGAGGAATAATTGAGGATGTGTTGGTCCAGGTTGATCGATTTTACTACCCAGTAGATTTCATCATCCTAGATACCGAACCCATCAACAATACAAGCACTCAGATTCCCGTCATTCTTGGTCGCCCATTCCTTGCCACTTCAAACGCAATTATCAATTGCAGGAATGGTGTCATGAGTATGTCTTTCGGGAATATGACATTAGAAATGAATATCTTTTTCAACACTGGCAGACGAGTAGAGGAAGATGACGATATCCACGATATTAACATGATCGATACTTTCGTGGAAGATAGGACAACCCTTACCTTATCCTCTGATCCTCTAGAGACGTGCCTGGCCCACTCCCATGAGTTTGATGATGACATAATTAGGGAGACGTGTGCCATGCTTGATGCGGTACAGATTGCTTGAAGTTAACCGATGGAGGCCTCAATTTGAAAAGTTACCCTACACCGATGAAGTGCCTCTAACTGTCTAACCTCAAGCCACAGAAGCTTGACCTAAAACCTTTGCCCTCGATTTAAAATATGCATATTTAGGTTAAGATGAGACATACCCGGTGGTGATTTCTGCCCACCTTGAAAAAGAACAAGAGAGTATGCTCATATCTACTCTCCTTGAGCATAAGGAGCCCTTGGATGGACAATCGCGGACCTCAAGGGAATCGATCCCTCGATTTGTACTCACCGCATATATCTTGAGGATAATGCGAAGACAAATTTCAAGCAACCACAACGTAGACTAAATCCAAACATGAAGGAAGTGGTTAAGGCCGAGGTTCTTAAACTATTGGATGTGGGTATCATATACCCTATATCTGATAGTCAATAGGTGAGTCCAACTCAGGTGGTTCCTAAGAAGTCCGGGATCACCATCGTAGCCAATGCCAATAATGAACTCGTGCCAACTAGAGTCACTACTGGTTGGAGGATGTGCATTGACTACAGAAAATTAAATACCGTCACGAGGAAAGACCACTTTCCTTTGCCCTTCATTGATCAGATCTTGGAAAGGTTAGCTGGTCATTCCTATTATGATTTCCTTGACGGGTATTCGGGCTACAACCAGATAGAGATCGCCCCTGAAGATCAAGAAAAGACTACGTTTACATGTCCTTACTAAGCACCTTTGCTTACCGAAGGATGCCATTCGGGCTATGTAATGCTCCCTGCCACTTTCCAAGATGATGTATGATGAGCATATTTTTCGACATGGTGGGGCAATATTTAGAGGTCTTCATGGACGATTTCTCTGTCTTCGGTCCATCTTTCGTGCGAGTGCTTGGAAAGTCTTAAATGTGTCTTTGAAAAGATGTGAAGAAAAGAACTTGGTACTTAATTGGGAGAAGTGCCATTTCATGGTTCGAAGGGAATTGTCCTTGGACACATTATTTCATCCAAAGGAATCGAGGTGGATAAGGCAAAGATCGATCTTATCTCTAACCTACCTCCACCCAAGAACATAAGGGACGTGAGATCCTTCTTAGGACACGCCGGGTTTTCTGAAGATTCATAAAGGACTTTAGTCTCATCTCTCGTCCTCTATGTAATCTACTTCAAAAGGATGCACCATACGAGTGGGTGAACCATGTCGAAGCTTTCACTAAGCTTAAGGGCATATTGACTAGTGCACCCATCATATGCCCATTTGGACCGGAGCATTCCTTTTGAACTTATGTGCGATCGCGTCTGATTATGCTCTTGTGGCGAGTTCTAGGCAGAGAAAAGATAAGAAACCCTATGTTATTCATTACGCAAGTAAGACTCTAAATCCTGCCCAAGTGAACTACTCGACTACGGAAAAGGAACTCTTAGCCGTAGTGTTTGCCTTGGACAAATTTAGGTCCTACTTGATCGGATCCAAGATCATTATTTACACTGACCACTTGTAAGCCGCTTAAGTATCTTCTCGTCTAAGAATGATGCTAAGCCCCGCCCTTCGATAAGATGGATCCTCCTACTCCAGGAATTTGACCTAGAGATAAAAGATAAAAAGGGAGTAGAGAACGTAGTGGCTGACCATCTTTCTCGCCTTAATCTCTCTGATTCCTTTGGGATGACACCGATTAATGACATGTTCCCTGACGAACAATTGTTCAGAGTCTCTCATTCGCCTTGGTTCGCTGATATCGCTAATTATCTTGCCACGGGTTCTATACCGACACATTGGTCTGTGCAAGATAAGAAGAAAATTTTCACCGAGGTGCGCAAATTCTTCTGGGATGATCCATACTTGTTTAAATATTGCCCAGACCAAATCTTGAGGAGATGTGTACCAGACGATGAGCATCGAGTGTCATCTCCTTGTCACTCACGGGCTGTGGTGGTCACTTTTCGTAAAAAGACCACGGCCAAGATTCTGCATGTGGCTTTTATTGGCCCACTATGTTGGGGACACTCATGAGTTTTGCAAAGCTTGTGGCGTTGTCGAAATTGGGAGCATTGTCGTCGAAATATGATGCCCTTGAATCCCATTCTTATCATAGAGGCATTTGATTCTTTGGGCATCGATTTCATGGGACCATTCCCCAATCTTTTGGGAATTTATATATTTTGCTTTAGTAGACTATGTCACTAAATGGGTCGAGAAGCGATTAGTGTCGAACTAATGACCATCGCACGGTCATTAAATTCTCGAAAGAAAACATCCTTTCCCGATTTAAGACGCTCGAGCCATCATTAGTGATGGGGGCTCATACTTTTGTAATAGACCATTCGAGAGTTTAATGAAGAAATACGGTATCTCTCATAAGGTGAGCACCCCATACCATCCACAGACAAGTGGGCAAGTTGAGATTTCCAATAGGGAGATCAAACGCATTTTGGAGAAAAGCAGTTAACCATGACAGTAAGGATTGGTCAATTCGATTGACCGATGCCTTATGGGCATACCATCTTGCTTTTAAAACCCTATTGGAATGTCTCCCTTTAGACTGCGTCTATGGGAAGGCTTGCCACTTGCAATGGAATTGGAACATAGAGCTTCTTGGGCGATCAAAAATCTAAATTTCAATCGAACAACGCATGGCTCGCTACGCAAACTTCAATTAAATGAACTTGAAGAAATCCGAACGAAGCGTACGAAAACTCGAGAATTTACAAAGACGGGATGAAGGTGTTTCATGACCAACATATTCTACGAAAATCATTCACGCCTTGGTCGAGAAAGTCCTTTTGTATAATTCTCGATTACATCTCTTCAGGTAAGCTTCGATCTCGTTGGACCGGTCCTTACATTGTCGTTCTTGCATATCCTCATGGGTAGTCGAGATAAGAGACCCGACAATATAAAGGAGTTTAAAGTAAATGGGCATCGCTTAAAGCCATTTGTCGAGAAATTTGATTTGAGGACATGTCCATGCCTCGACCGATCCTGTTACACGGGAATGATCTCCTAGTCGATGGAGGTATAGGTAGGTTTATTGCTTTCATAGGACTAGGGTAGTTGCTTTGGTCTGGCTGAAGACATTAAACTTAGCGCTCCTGGGAGGCAACCCAGCTTTTCATTCCATTTCATTAGTTCAATGTTTGTGGGTAACATTCTCGCAAAACCCTCACGAGACTACAACTCGTCCACTAGGGGCAACCTAGGGGTTTAAAGGCTTGTTACATATGCTAAATGCAATCGAGAGCACCTGCGAAAGTGGTATAGGTAGGAATTTATTTTTATTATTTGTGTTTTACTTTCGATTGGTTTCACTCTTGTGCTGACCCGCTCTCATGATGAGATCTCTACGGAAAAGTCTCTCTCGACTCGTTTCCCAGGTACTATCTTTCCATCACTTCTCATTTACTTTTGTTGTCTCATGTGCATTGCATGCTTACATCTTTTACATTGAGGACAATGTAGATTTTAGGTTGGGGGTGGGAGATTAGGTTTCCTAATCCTAATCAGTGTTTTCTTGGTCTTGAGCAAAAATTGTGAAAAATTTTTTAAATTTTGAATTCGAGGTGATTTTGACGGCCATCTAGGGCACTTAGAATTTCAAGATTTATGGAGTTGGTAACGTATGACTCTTGGATTCAGTATTTGTTAGATTTCACAATAAGTTCAAGCATTGTTAATCTAGGATTAGAAGTTTTAAACATTGATTGAGTCATGATTCCACAAGACACATCCACCTTGCACATTAAGGTTTCAGTTCAATATTGAAGGATTGACTTGGTGATCGAGTAAGCATGAAAGGAACCAACACTGGGAATTTGTCCATCATGTTCAATAAGAAGAATGAAAGAAAATGAGAAAACCCAGCTACAAGATAGCTGCCTGCGGAAAGGGTTGGGCGAATGGACTTCACCATGGGTTTGCTCCCCATAGGTGTAGAGTCGATTCCCTATGGTTGTCTTTGAAAAAAAAAAAAAAAAAAAACATTTTGTAGAAAATATAAGATTTCTGGGCGATTGATCTTCACCATAGGTTTGCTCCCTATAGGTGAGGATTTGATTCCTTTCATTGGCATTAATTTTGATGGAGAAATCGAGGGATGGAATGTTGATCTATGAGGCAAGTTTTGGTTTAGGTTTGGATTGTTATGGGTTTTCTTATTTATTACCAATGATATAATGAAAGAAAGAAGTAGATCCTAATGTTGATAAGCTGAGATCACACTATACACTCATGGAACTCAATGTGTAGAATTATTCTAGTAATGGATTAATATTTGAACTTGATTATGAAGTCTACCATGCGCTTACCTCCAGGAGAAATTTTATGCCCAACATTCATGAATCTTAAATTTCTCATATCTGAATCGTTCTTCAAAAATATCACTCGGTTTCATGGAAATTACCCCTGTAATTCTCAACTTATTCTTCGCATATTTTGCTCGGGACTAGCAAAATCTTTGGTTGAGGTTGTGTTGAGGGTCAAATATTGCATATTAGACCCCATTTATTACTGATTTATGAACATGTCACCGTTTAAAATCCTAATTTAATCGTGTTTATGATGCAAGGTACATTTGTTAAGGGTGGACTACAAAAAGGTGTTAAAAATGTGTATTTGGTGCTCGAAATTACCACAAAGAAGGGGAGACTCAGAGGACCGATATTGAAGAATTTACACGCCATGAGGATCCAAGAAAATCAAGCGTTCACGTTAAAGAAGCTTGAAATTGGTGTAAATGCAAGATCACATGGTTCTCGCCATCTGATTGACTCGAAACTTCATACATGTGATGGGGGCCATAAATTAACCGTACATATTAAATTTCAGCCATTGAAGATCTCAGGAAGTGGTCCAACGGACAGATCAGCCCATTAATCTCCAATTTGGGGCCCACATGATATCTGGAACTGCCTCAACTTGGGTATTGACGGCTAAAATAATATGCGAAAGAGGATGGATGGTGTAGATTTCTCGTAAACATCAAGGTGGGCCGTATATACAGCGTGTGTACAAAGAGTACACACGCACCGGCGCCGCACTAGCTCAATAAGCTGTAACGTGATCGGCGGCCCGGCGCGTCATCTTCCTAAAAAAGGCAATTCAAGTTTCGTAAAAACGGACGCTATCCGTTTTTTTTTTCTTTGAGGTTGTGGACCCCACCCATCATCCGTAGGGATGATCCAAGCCATCCATTTTGTAGAGGCCACGAACACTACAAAACCTTGCTGACCTTTGGCACCCATGCATACACACGTGCGAAATCTGAGAGGCCATAAGCGGGGCGTCTCGCGACGTTCAAAAGTATTTAGCGTGATTTCTTCTCTTGGACGCGTCGACGGACGGAAAAAAACCACTCTTTCCCGAACGGTTCTTCGAGTACAATCCAATGGACGGCTTGGATTGATGAAAACAACAACGAAGTGGGCTCCTCCATCATCACTGGTAGCGGCCGATGTCCAAGCGCAGACCAGGGACGGCTGGCTTTGTCCCAATGTGGGTTGGTTCCGTGATCCCGATAACGGTCGGATTGATATTCCAAACCGTTCAATGTGTAGCTCGTCGAAAAGATTCCTCAGGGACGTTGCGTTTTGGAAGGATATTAAGTAAAAAGCAGTCTTTGTTTTATGGTTTTTGTGGGTGCGTATCAGGTTCTGCGCACGCCGTTTCTCTACTGCGTAAAGCTTCTCACCGATTCCAGCACTTTCCTCTTGTGCGTGAGAGCCATCCACCGACCAGAGCAAGCTATAAAGAGAGGAGAAAGAGAGAGAGAAAGGGGTATCTCATATCCACGGCTGAAGAAAGAGAGAGAGACAGAAAGAGAGAGAGATTTGTCTTTATTTTGTTCTTGTCCTTTCATTATTTTTGAGGGATCCAGCCAATCATGGTTGGCTAAACCTCTTAGCTAGGGCTAAGAGGTGAAGCTTGTAGCGAGATGGGAGGATTCTGCGGCTTGGATTATGCCCGTTGAACTCATTTTGATCGGTTTGATTTAAGGAAGATTTTAGTTTTTAATGATTTAGTGTGACCGATATTACATTAGATCTGTGATGGCTTGAGTTTTCCTTTTCCTTCTTCTGATTATGGGGTTAGGAAGCCCTGTTGTTCACCATCGTCTCCTAGGCATGGTTGGATGACTAATTCTTCCTAACATTCATACATCACACCGATTGGTTGTGGATTGGTTTAACTCATTGTTTGCTTTGTCTCATGGACATGGTTTTGTGATGGAATCCATTCTAATTTACACTGTCTCATCTTTTGAAAACTTGATCAAAGGAAGTTGATTGTTCTTTAAGCGATATATCTTCCAATTTGGATGAAGATGGGATTGAAGTCAGTTGAGTTCGTGAATCAAGCGTAGATCTCCCGATCTCTACAAGTGGATCCTCTGAATCCCTAGTTCCCTTTCTCGAATTCTTAAATTTAGCTTAATAATTTACCATTATTCCTCAAATCACAATTGGTTTAGATTTCATCCTAGCCTAGTTCTAGATCTGTTTATTTTCGGGATACGTACGGGTTTCGGTCACTGTGGATTCGACCTCGGTCTTACCGAGTTTTACTACATCACAACCCATACTTGGGAGTGAACAATGGACGACTCAATATTGCGGGGATTCATCTTCTATTCGATGGCTCAGGTGAGCCCTGGTCTTGAAAGTGGAAGGTGACTATGGGCGATGTGATGGATTCGTTGTTGTAGGCAGCCGACATATGGGAGTGGTGGAGCTTCCAAAGTGGGCGGTGAGCGGTTGGATGCGGGTGGATCTTCGGAGGATACAAACATGATCTGGCGAGGTTGGTAGCGAAGGGTTATGCTCAAAGAGAAGGGATCGGCTTCTCGAGATATTCGTGTCGACGGTATAAGCAAGTATCTATCGGATCCGTGATCGGGCACCTTGGTTGGCCAATGTGATCTTGAGCTATGATGTGAAGCGAGAGATAAGAGAAAGAGGTCGAGGAGCTACCGGTTGAAGATTGAAGACTTGGTGGAGATTGTTGAGAAAAAGTCTTAAATCTAAGGTTTTGAGGTCGTTCGACCTGGCCGTCGTGGGGAAGCTTCGACTAGTCGTAGGTGGTCTACGACCGGTCGTAGAGAGCTGACTACGACGTAGTTCTGTGATTTGCAGCGATTTTGCTTGTTTGCTGCGATTTAGGATCTTCCTTTCGCAACTGAGATGCGGAAGGGAAGTTTCCCAAACTATAAATAGGTATTCATAGGGTTTTTTCAAGGCAATGGTGATGAATGCTAAGGCTTTCTAAAAGGGTTCCAGGGTTTCTAAATGGTGTAGCAAGGGTGAGATTCGAGGTTGTTCGAATCGGGTAAGTCCTTTCTCTTTGTAATTGATGCTTTTATAGTGGTGATCTGTCGCTTTGTGCCGTGGTTTTTTCCCGCAAGGGTTTTCCACGTTAAATCTGTGTTCTCTTTTTTTCTTGTGTGTGCTTGGTGCCATTGGATTACCATCCTAGATCTAGATCTGTGTGATTCCGCAGGCCAAAAATCCCAACACAATTATGTTAGGATTAGCATCTTTTTATGTAAAACCCACTGCATCCATCAGATTCTATACTTCTAAATCACAAGGACAAAAATCAACTAGATCCATAACTAAAATGGGCCACACCACATGAAATAGTGGGAATAGAATGCCAATATATTTAATCAGTATACCATTACCTGCTATGGAAAGATGGCTCTATAAATCCATTCATTTTAGGGGTCATATGATAGCTTGGATGTGGGAGGGTCTGTAATTTTTTGAACCTTTGCTAGTTAAGATTTTGAAGGATTTAGATGTTGGTTATTCCAAAGTCAATTTGCAAAATCCATTTCACTGGGTTTCAAAATCCGATAGATTCCGAGGAATTTTAAATCTATGGCTGCCTCTAAAGAATTTTAAATTAATGGCCGCCAAATGACTCCTTGGTTATGGAAGCCACTTATATGATTTAGCCCACACCAATTATATGATCCGAAGTATCCAATCATTTAGGTAGAACTTTGGCCATGGGATGCTCGACTTTTATACATCAATTTGCTTGACTTAGATTTGGTAGTGACCCCTAAAGTATGTGTTGTGGGCCCCCACAGTGAAGTATGTATCTCGTCTATGCCATTCATTTATTTTTGTCAACTCATTTCAAGCATTAGCTCAAAGACAGGGTAAATGCATATCTTAGGTGGACCACACCAGAGGAAATAGTAGTTGTTGAACAACCAACATTAAAAACTTCTTGAGGCTCATTAAAAACATCACAAGTCTTATTATAATGTTTATTTGCCATATAGAATAAGGGAAAATATAAATATCAGTTTGATCTAAAACTTTTATAACCCAAACAATTTTTACTGGCGGGTGTTCAATCAATGTTTTTTCTTGTGTTGTAGTTCACTTGAGATTTGTGGATATATCAACATGATCCGAGTCCAATAACGGTGTGGTCACTATCAAATGGTCTAAATCTGAGTCGGTATTTGACAGCCAGAGAATGAATGGTAAAGACGGTTCGATGAGTGTGTTTCTTTGATGCGTTGCATCCAATTTGTAAATGCCCTTTAATACTAGGGTACATGTGGAAGTGGTGTTAAGACTTGATCGGGCCAGTGGGTCCAGCAGGCACCGCGGAGTACCCGATCAACTTCTTCCTTCACACTACAGTCTACAAAACCCTAATCTCACCCTTCACCTATATAAACCCACTTCTGGCTGTTTCTTTCTTCTTCTCTCACTCTCCGTAATCCTCATCACCACCACCATGGCGGAGAGAGGCGGCGACAGAGGTGGATTCGGACGCGGATTCGGCCGTGGAGATCGCGGCCGTGGTCGCGGCGATCGGGGAAGGGGTGGTCGCCGCGGCCCCCGCCGCGAAGAAGAAGAGAAATGGGTCCCAGTAACGAAGCTGGGCCGCCTCGTCAAAGAAGGGAAGATCCGCAGCCTCGAGCAGATCTACCTCCATTCCCTCCCTGTCAAGGAGCACCAGATCATCGAGACCCTCCTGGGCCCACAGCTCAAGGACGAGGTCATGAAGATCATGCCCGTTCAGAAGCAGACACGTGCCGGGCAGCGTACCCGCTTCAAGGCCTTCGTCGTTGTCGGCGATGGCAACGGTCATGTTGGCCTTGGTGTGAAATGCAGCAAGGAGGTGGCTACGGCGATCCGGGGCTCGATTATTCTTGCAAAGCTGTCGGTGATTCCGGTAAGGAGGGGCTATTGGGGGAACAAGATAGGGAAGCCTCACACGGTTCCTTGTAAGGTCACAGGGAAGTGCGGGTCGGTCACGGTGCGGATGGTGCCGGCTCCACGTGGGGCTGGGATTGTCGCGGCCAGGGTCCCAAAGAAGGTGCTGCAGTTTGCAGGGATTGAGGATGTGTTCACGTCCTCTCGGGGATCCACCAAGACACTCGGGAATTTCGTCAAGGTTTGGATTTACCTTTTGTGCACATAAGTTGGTTTTTTTTTTTTTTTTTGTTTATAAAATTGTCTTCATTTCAGTTCTTTATTTGTTTATCCTTTGGTTGTTTTGTACAGAGATTGTGTTTCTATGCTATTTTATAGATTGCTTTACTCAAATACTATTTAGAAATTGTGATTTTAAATGAAAAAAAGGTTGTTCTATGATTAGCATACATTCATGGGGAATGTTTCTGCCTTTTAAAAAAAAAAAAAATGGAAGTGAAGAGACATTTTGCCCCTTCTTTAGCTTTTACTTTTCCAAAGTTATAAATAGCATGTGGAGTTATTTGGTACTCTGTCAGAGTATGATGCTTGATGCTTAGATACTGTGAAATTTTTTATAAGTGGTTTATATAAATTCATAAGAAGCTGTCTAGATTGTGGAACATACCATGGATAGGTCAGCCTCTTGAATTCAGATCTACTTTTCAATACTATGCTCTGATTAATGGAAATTTGTTTATTAAATTCGGACCATTGACTAGTTTTCATTTCAATAATTCATTAAATGTCCACAGATCGTCCAGATAAAAAAAGTCAAGTCAAATGTAAGTTATGCTATGCAAATGGTGGTTGAGTAGAGGACAACATGTAGTAAAATTTTGGTTTGTTTTGATGAGTTATCCTACGATGGTTCACTACCATTTTACAAATGGTGGTGGCATGTCAACTGCACATTTGGCATGCCTACCAAATTACTGGACCAAGTTTGGTTGAGCATGGCCTAAAAATTACATTGAAAACATGATATTTATCATGTGATATTGCGCTTGGAATTTGGACCATTCACTATTTTACTTCTAACCATCCATTTGAGAACCATCAATTGGATGAATCTCTATTATTCTAGAGGTATCCTTTATCTGATTCCACAATGTGACCACAATTGAGGTGGGGTAGATAGCTAGCTGTACGTGAGTCTTGAATGTGAGGAGATGAATTGACAATATTTTTAAATGATGGTGTAGTGTGGTAGTAGCCAAGCCCCTTCTTCTTTGGATCGAGGCGTGAATTCATTTCATATATTGACCTACCTTCTTAAATTTCCTAAATGCCCTGTAATTGGATTTAAAACCTTTTGGATGTCCTTTCATAAGGCAAGTTTTAGCAAGTCAGAAAGGAAATTTTTCCTATGGCTACTTGTGTTATATATGGCAGAGATGATCCATCTAATTTTGGACCCACAGGACATTCATATCACATGTACAATTTATTTTTTGAGAGATACATGTACAATTTATCATTGGCTGCATAAACCATTACACTCTGCCAGATCATCAAAATTTTCCTTTTATTTGATACTTTGGCAAGAGTTTCTTTTGCCGTTGCAACACTCAAGAGCGCGAGCATTTGTTGCCGTGTTGGGGCCAAGATGCTGATATGGTCCAGTCATCGGACCTGTCCAGCTGTTGGATTCTATATTGTGCATGCATTGAAACTTACTGGATCATCTCCAGTGTGGGTCCTGTTCCATAAAATCCTATGGCAGTGTTATGGTTGATACAATCTGATTTTAGTGTGATGATGACTTTGCTTCCAAAAAAAAGTGTGATGACCTGTCAACAGCGATTGGCAATTTGGATGGTTTGATCTAAGCTAATTTATACCACTTCTACAATTTCTCAGTGCCTTATTATCAACAGTCAAAGGAAAAAAAAAAAAAAAAAGAACTACCATCACACTGTCAAGTTCATTTTTCCCATGTCTTGACCATGATGGGGCAACATGCTTCCAGCGACCATATGCAAAGACGGTTTGATATTTGAAACCATTCATTTTTTTATGCTACTAGAGTTGTGGTCTAATAGTCGCACCTTGAGGATGGGCATGATCTCTGTGGCTTGTTTGGTGCCTGGGAATGCATTCCCAGGATTGTGTTTCCTGAGGAATGTTAGGGCGAATGACTAAATTTTGGTTGGTTGATATTCCTGGTTTCCTAGGGAAACCTTGGGAAAGTCTAAAAATCTATTTTAATCACCCAGGTTTTTCATTCCCTAGCAAAAAGTTGGGGCTAGTTTCTTTCTTCTTCTTTTTTTTTTCAGGAAAATCTAGGCAATGTAAAAAACCAAGCAAAAAGTGTGAAGTGAACTTCTTATATATATATATATATATATATATATATATATATATATATATATATATATAGAAAACTGGGGAATTACTAAGCTGAGAAATATAAAACCAGCTACCAACACCACTTTAATTTTTAAAGTTCAGTGTGAGTCATTGAAAATTTTCTTATGAAATACTACATTTGCTAAAACTTTTGATTGTTTGAGTCTGTTATTCAGTGTAAGTATCTTATTGTTGGACCACATGTGGGCTGACCTGACCACGTGTGCCGTGGTCCCTTGATGTCTTATGTGGGGTCTCATGTGTTGGGTTCTATGTTTAGGGCCTGTTTGGGAGCGTGGATTTGGAACCCCATGGATTTGAAATCCTCCTATTGTGTTTGGCACCCTAGATTGGGAATCAACTTTAATCCAAAAGTAGCTATGCATGGTATATTTACAGGGGCTTGAATTTAATTACTAAATCAACTTTAATATCTCTAATTAGTGAACGTATGTAATGTTTAACACAGTGTTTGCAATAAGGCTGCCGAAATATATGCTTTGCTCGAAAGTGATGAAATGACATACTACATTCGCTAAAACTTTTGATTGTTTGAGTCTGTTATCAGTGTAAGTATCTTATTGTTGGACCACATGTGGGCTGACCTGACCACATGTGTGCCGTGGTACCTCGATGTCTTATGTGGGGTCTCATGTGTTGGGTTCTATGTTTAGGGCCTGTTTGGGAGCGTGGATTTGGAACCCCCTGTATTTGAAATCCTCCTATTGTGTTTGGCACCCTAGATTGGGAATCAACTTTAATCCAAAAGTAGCTATGCATGGTATATTTACAGGGGCTTGAATTTAATTACTAAATCAACTTTAATATCTCTAATTAGTGAACATATGTAATGTTTAACGCAGTGGTTGCAATAAGCCTGCCGAAATATATGCTTTGCCCGAAAATGATGAAATTACAAGTCTCGGATGGGCCACAAGCACAAAATCATGTCCGATTGACTGACCAAAGATTTATAACCGTTGATTTACATGGACAATGTTTGGACGGTGCCGATCATCATATTAAAGTAATTATAGTAATGCAATTGATTATCTAATTGTTTTGGGACATCATTAGTAGGCCATGTGCCCAATAGAATAATAGTCTAGTGACGTACATGTTACACATGCAACTCTTGGAAGGATTTTAGATGTAATCCAAGCTCACACCGTGGATTTCAAACCCCCTCTTTGAGGGGTTTTGAAACCCCCAGTTACTTTATGGTGCCAAACAACCAGGGGATTTGACATCCCTCAAATCCCCCCAAATCCATGGTGCCAAATGACCCCTTAGGCTTTAGTTGGTGTGTTTGGGCTAGTATTCATAGGCCCATGAGATCTTTATTATTTTACTTTTAGTGAGAGGGGCATGTAGGTAATTTTCTTGTAATGAGTGGAAGCCCTATTATAATAAAAAGAGTGGGGGCGTGTGGAGCTCTATTGAGCTCCACCGTCTCCTCTTTTCCTTCCTCTCATTCTTCCTCTATTCTTCTTCTCTCTTCATCTTAAATCACACTTATGATGGCCGTTAACATGGACAGTTCGCTCTTATGTCATTTCAACATGTGGGTCCAATGGGGCAATGCATGCTAGCAATCTTGAGTCTCCTCATAAGCCAAACAAACTTGAAAGTATCTAATAACTGGGCTAGATTCCTTTGATGGTTTACCACCATTTTAATAATAGTAAGCTTTACGGCAAACTAGACCAGCCAAATTGCTGATCCATTGTGGGCGGAGCATTAATAAAATATTTAACTGAAAAAATAACAGTAACCAATAACCATCTGATTTTGCCTTGACCCATTTGTGGATGGAACATTACCCAAAATTGACACTGAAAAGATGATGTCAACCGTCTGATTTGCCATTTGTATTTGGACCACCTTTCTATTTACTTTGAACCATCCATTTGATAACAATCAATTGCATGGGTATGATTGCTTGATCAGTGTGAATTTTAGATATGGGCCATCAAGAATGTGCCTCACAATTTGTGCTGTCTGGATAGCTGTACATGTGTGCTACAAGAGAAGAGGATGGGTCACCCCCAGTTTCCATTTTCAAAGAAAATGTATAACAAAGGCAAAACTGTAATTACACTTCCATCAGTGCATTAAATGAAGAACATGGAAGCCATAAAGGCTTTTCTCTAGAATTTATCCGACAACATCCAGTTCTATAAATTCAGAGCTTTATGAAATTTATGGCGTAAAGACCACTTTATATGTTGATGATTTGAAATGTGTTTTGTGCTATGGGATATGGTTGGATATAATGCTATGGAATAATGACAATTTATTTTACATTTTGTGATTATTGATATTGTTTATGGTTGATTCTCTATCAATTGTGCATCAAAGTTGTGTATTAAATTGTTATGTGATGCTCATAGTTTGTACGTATATAATTTGATGCACATGAATGGTGAACAGAAATATGAAGTGTGTAGTCTTAAATTGTCATGTGTGGATTATTTGTCTACATATCATGTGATGGGAACAAATCAAATCATGTAAGAGGTGAATAGAATCTTGGAGCATGATTTGAACTTTGCTTGATTTTTGAGATAAAATGAAATGCTAGATCTAAGATTACTGGGTCCATGCCAATTGATGATTTATAATCAACACACACACACACACACACACACACACATATATATGCTACGTAGATTTGTTTTGATTCAATCTGCTCGTTGTCATCGTTGAGGATGATAAATTGATTGGAATCAATTACATAGACTGGAAAGTATTCATGTAAGCAGCGGTCTTGTTACCTAATGCTCTGTTTGATGCTTTAGTGAAGCCATCAAAGATCTCGGGGCCGATGAGCTATCAAAAACACTTCTTTTTTAGGGTTTTTGAAACATGGCGTAAAGTTTGAAAATCCAGTTTTTAAATGTCAAATATTTTTCTCCAATATGTAATTGTTAGATTTTTTAAAGTCCAACAGAAGCGGGGATGAGATTGAATAAAGAGGAATTAGATTCCCGACGAAGAGGAATTAGATTCCTGACAGATGGTAGGTGTTTTCTATAAAGGTTAGGGAAGCGGAAGAGATGTCAATACAGTGAAGGTCAATCAATGGTTTGTTGTTCGATGGGGGAGGAGAGAGGAGATAGGATCATTAGAGGGCTAACGATTTTGGGTCATGAGGCAAGCAGGTATCAATGAGAGAGGGTTTGATGGCACTTGGCAGGGAAGAATATTTTAGCAGAGATACAGCTCCAAATGTCCTCAAGAGAGTGGACCAATGGGATAATGTGTCTCTTGACGTTGATGGCTTTTCCATTCAAAATAAGGCCATTTACTAGTAAGATTATGTGTACAAGTGTGTCCCTGGTAATACAAGTAACTCTTGCTCACCACAATGCGTGAGATTTTGAAGTGATGTGCGTTATCATCAGGGTGTGCCAAATACGCTTTGGTGATCGGGCCGACACGTACGGTAAATGGTAGCCGAATGCTAGTTTCCATTTTTTTCGTATCGGCCGATACGGTCCCGTTCGGGCGTAACCGCATCGACCAGAGTATTTCTGAACGGCAAAAAGAAAAAAAAAAAAAAAAATAAAAAAGAAAAAGAAAAACGACTGTTTTCGATTTTTCTTCGAGGCAATGGGTAGCTTTGATGAAGTTTCCCTCTCTCGCTTTCTTTTTCTTTTTTTTTCTTCTTTTTTTTTTTCAGAGCACGTGTCGGAGGCAGCGCCGAGTTAGGTTGTACGAACGGGTTCAAAGAGATCAAAGTTACATGGGAGATGTCACATCTACACCATTCATCTAAGAGATCATTTTAAAGCACTAACCAAAAAATGATTTATATCCAAAGATCATTTGGACCACACCAAAAATAATGGAGATAACATTTTCACCGTTAAACAATTTGTGGCTACGGTAACGCTTATTTTTCATCCAATCTGATGATCGTGACTGTGAGTGGGCCCCACCATGATGTATATATTTTATCCATGTCGCATTCATTTTAGGTCGATCTCAAAAATTAATAATATCCAAATCTCAGGTGAACCACACCATAGGAAACAGTGGTTATAGAACACTCACCATTAAAAATTTCTTAAGGTCCACTGTAATGTTTATTTTCAATCTAACCTATTAATTGGGTCACACTGACGTGGATGAAGAGAAAACACACATGTCACAATCTAAAACATTTGTAGCCCCAATAAATTTTTAATGGTGAACATTTAATTGTGCAATCAAGATGTGCCTCATTTTTGGGCTCATGCCCTAAAATTATTTGACAAAATGGATGGACTGTGGATATAACACATCTCAACACGAGGTGGGGCCCAAAAACTTTGACACGTGTGTTACACTTCACAATTCAAGTCCTGCCTAATTCGAGCATTAAAAAAATTGTACACGAGACATATATTAACTTAAAATTTAGCAATTAAATTATGGACGCAATTGCTAACTCAACGATGCCAAAATCAAATTGTTTGAATAGTTTTAATTGTTAATTTGTAGACTTTATTTTTAAAATAGGGACTTTGGATTTTTTTTCATGATTCACTATCCAAGAAATGTCCACTAATTCATAATGGGCCCTGATTTGGTGTATAGATTGGTCCTCCAACAAATTGACAATGCCATCTACAAAGAACTATTGAGAGAAATGATATCAAGTTATTAAGTATATAAATTAAATATTTAAGTCAAATTCAAATTACCCTGGTTCATAAATTTATCGAACAACTTCTCACCAAAGAATGGACCGTTATACCACCATAAACATGTTCCAATTTATAAATGAATACATATTTGGAATACTTAGAATATTCGTATTTAATCCATATTTTTCATATTTTTTAGCAAAAAAAAAATTTCTAAGACGTGTACATTACCCCATAAGCCGTTAATCCAGTATCGGTTTTGGAGATCGTTACACCAAATCACCGATACAAGAACCTTGGTTATCATTGACATGCTATTTTGGCCACAACCAGAGTATTTCTGCTGGAGATTCTAAGGGCACGGTAGCTTTGGATGAAGCAGCCTTAGAGCCGGAGGCAAAGTTAGGCCCTCTATTGGAGTCTATTCAAGAAGATAGCTTGATGAATGATGTGTGGTGGTGCCATGAGGACTTGCCAAAAGGAAGTTGTGTCAGGACTCGCAACGATTCAGGCAACCCAGATGCTGACTTAACTTTATCTTGATTGGATATGCATCAAGCTCTAGTGGAAATCTGGACATATTGGCAAATCATTAGCATTGATCCAAATTCATTGGAAGTCTTTTGTGTGCCATCTGAAGAATGCCCCTCCTGTCCAACTACAACCATTTTGCTCTCTCCCTTCCAAAAAAAAATCCCATCTAAATTCAGGAACTCGCCAGCGTCAAGGTCAAAAACTAAAACCCTAAAGAAAGGCTAGAAACTTCAAAATATGTGGAGGATTCAAGTGCAGCAGGATTGAGGACATAAATGATCTCCATCAAGATAATCAAAATACACTAAGGCCCCGTTTGTTAAATCTGAAGTCTAAAGACCGAATCTGAAATCCGAAGCTAAATCTGAAATCTGAAGTAAAAAAACTTGTTTGATAATTATGGCTGAAGTCTAAAAAATAAGTATTGAATCTGAAACAAACGGTTTGTTAACAAACATCCTAAATGTCTGAAATATGTCAATTTGACACATTTGCCCCTATCTCTCGTTTGAAAATGTTTTACATTATAAAGAAATTATTTTTTATTAAATGAAAATAAAATCATTAGCAAAAAAAAACTTCAAATAAGGTCCATCTTATATTTATATGCTATCCAAACCGTTTATAAGGTCATTACAAATCAGATGAAGTGAAAACATATTGATCCAAAACTTCCGTGGCCTATTTAAGTTTGGGTTTCAATCCGCATCCTTTTTCAAGCTTTAATACGAGCTTCTGTGACCCCAAAAATCATATTGATCCAAAGCTTCTGTGACCCCAAAAATCATATGCAAATTATTTTTCATCTCAAGCTTTAATACGAGCTCTCACCAAATGGATGGATGGTTTGGATATAACACATACCTCATGATGGGACCCACAAAACCAGCAGCTATATAGCTAGTGTGAAGTACACCAACCAATCCACATCCTACTTGGATGTGGATTAGCTACCAGGTTGAATAGCTAGATTTGTTGCTGAAGTGACGTCATCAAGTTCCATGGGCCCACTATGATGTATGTGCTTTATCTGCACCGTCCATCTATTTGGAGATTTAATTTTAGAGCATGATTTAAAGAATGAGGCAGATCCAAATATGTAATTGACCCCACCACAAAAAAATCGTGGCGAGATTGATGCCTACCGTTGAAACCTTCCCAAGGCTCACCGTGATTTTTATTTGAAATCCAACCTGTTCACGAGTTAACACAGACATAAAAGAAGGGAAAAAACAAATATCAGCTTGATCAAAAACTTTTGTGGCCTATTTAAGTTTTTAATGGTGGGCGTCAATCTCCCCATGGTTTTCTGTGGTGAGGTACACTGGAGCTTTGGATTTGACTCATTCTTTGGATCTTTACCTAAAATTATATTTCCAAATGGATGGACGACATGGATACAAAATATACATCATAATGGGGCCCACATAACTTGGTGACGTAACTTCAGCGAGTCACGGAGGAAGCGGACTTCAGAGCCTTTCGCAGGAAGATCTTGCGTTGTGAACTTAGGTGGGGCCCGCTGTGATGTTTGTCAGGAATCCACTCCGTCCATCCGTTTTGTGAGCTAATATTAAGAGATTAGACCAAAATCGATGTGGATCCAAGACTCAAGTGGGCCGTACTAAAGGAAAAGGTATTTAGGGAAATTCCTACCGTTGAAACTTCCCTAGGTTCGACAGTGATGTTTACATGCCATCCATATCATTAATAACGTCATTCCTATTGGTATGAACCGTAAACACAAATATTAGCATGATTCAAAACTTCTGTGGCCCTGCAAATATTTCAACTGTGGACGTTCAATTATCACGTTTTCGGCCCACTTGAGAATTGTATACAGTTCGTTTTTGACCTTATGTTCTAAAAATGAACTCACAAAACGTATGGACGGTGAGGATTTATCACAAACATCCCAGTGGCCCCACCTGCGTTCCTAGCGCGGGAACTTCCTGTGAAAGGCTTTTACAGGAAATCCGCGTCTGGAAACAGACTGGATACTTCCCTGCCACCCGCAAATGGCTGATGGTCGGTGCTATGTGGGCTCCACCATGATGTATGTGTTTCATCCATGCCGTCCATCTATGTTTCTAGATCATTTTATAGTATGAGACAAAAAATGAGGTATATCACAATCTCAAGTGGACCACATTACAGGAAAATGATGTTGAATTAACGTCGACCATTAAAAACTTTTTGGGGGCCATAAAAGTTTTGGATCAAGTTGATCTTTGTTTTTTCCATTCATCTAGGTCTATATGACCTAATTAACAGATTGGATGTCAAATAAACAGTACATTAGGCCTTAGGAAAATTTTAATGATGGATATCCAATCACTATTGTTTTCCTATGGTATGGTCCACCGGAGATTTATATTCCTCTCTTTTTGGTATCGGGCCCTAAAATGATCTTTAAAAATGGATGAACGGAATGGATGAAACACATACATCATGGTGGGGGCATAAAGAAGTTTCATGGGTTAAAAGTTGATTTTGTATTGTGCAAACAATTTAAAGAGAAGAAATTGCCGTACTAACTTGAAAAGGGGTAATTTGGAAGCAAAAATTTTTGTTTAATGAAAAATTCACTGAGCGCATTCCGCGTTCACCGTTAAGCCAAACTCCTATCACGGAAAGAATTCAATGAAAAACCACTTAGCGCTTTCCTTCTTCCGCGTTAACGACGCATTAACAAACACCACTAAACACGGAACATATTCCCAATTCCGCGTTAAGTGCAAAAATTCAGCATTAACAAACAGGCCCTAAATGGTTGGTAACTTGGTCTAATCATGGATTTAGATCTATGTTGCGTGAAGGGGAGAGGAAGTGATGACCAAGCTCCTTGAGATTCTTGAAGAAAGGGATGGAGGAACCATTGTAGGGAGAGTAGTTCAAAGGTCAGAGGGAAGTGGGAATTGGTGAACCTGGCATTTCCATATTATGATAAAGGCTTGGAACTCAATGGTTGGAGGAACAGAAAGGTCAACAAGGGTTATAGGAAACGGGAGGCTGGAAACGACGATAGTTGCTGGAGAGTGAGGAGTCTTCATGATCCTGATTGGAGATTGGCAGTGAGCGAGCTTCTTAGGTGGCGCAATATCGGTATTGTCATGTTATTAGAATCCTAATTAGAAGTGGTCTATGGGGGTTCCAGGACAAAAGGTTTGCCTTCTTACCAGTACTTAGAGCTGGGCACGGGACGACTCAACTCGGCAAACTTGACCTCGTCCGACTCGTTCAGACCCTACTCGATCTGAACCGGGTGGGTGAGTCGATCCAAACTGAGTAGATTTCGTCCAATCCGAACTCAAACTGAGTTGAGTTCGGGTCACCCAGTAACTTGACTCAACCCGAAATCCAACTCAGTACTGACTCAACTCATATATATATATATATATATATATATATATATATATATATATATATATATATATATATATATATATATATATATAAAAACTCAGATCTGACGTTTCATATTTGAGATGCCATGTAGCTGATTGAGAGGCTGCAATTCTAGCAAGTGCACCTAGGTTTTGAGTTGTGATTTTAGCCCATGGATACCTGCTGCACCCGACTCAGTTCTTGTGATTAGTTCAGGCTAGACCCGGACTTGGATTGGGTCAGGCATGCTGGACTCGGTACCGAGTTCGGGTCAGGTCTATTTCAAAACTAAATTGAGTCGGGTCAGCCATAGCTTGCTTTGACTCGATGCCCAGCTCTACCAGCTCTGGACTGAAAAGGCAGTATCATTGTCATGTAAAATGCTGATAAGATCTGGGTGGAAGATCTGTTGAAATGTGATTTTTGAGTTTGTTTGCATTGAAATGCAAATGGGTGTTGTCAGTCGTTTATGGTCTGAACAACCCAAGGCTTTGCTCATAGTTCTTTTTGAGCTGTCCAGGGTTAATAGCAGGTGAAGTAATCTTGGTGCATTGGCGGTGATTTTAATATAATTAGATTTTCACATGAAAAGCTTGGGAGGATTAGAGGGAAATTTTGCACTCTTCTAAGCAAATGGCAGTGGAAATCTAGGGAAGAACAGGACTAGTCATGGAGAAAAGTCATTTCTGAGAACTCGGGCATCTTAATAGGGGTTTCCCTAGTGTTACCAATAGGTGTGTGGAAAGAGGTCAGTAAGGCAGAGAGATGATCTGAGGATTTGAACGACATTATTTCAAGGAAGGTTTACTGCAATTTTGAAAAAGGAGTCCAATTCCTTATTGGGAAAGGGGTAGAATTCTCTTTCGGAAGGGATACATGGCTTGATGACATGCCTCTAGCCGAGTATTTCATCATCTGTTTTCCCTCTCTATATCTAAAGAGGAGAAGATTATTGACTGTTGTGACATTTTCCCTTTCTATATCTAAAGCAGAGAAGGTTATTGCCCCCTCTTTCCGTCATCTGTTTCTCTTTATATACATACAGAGGAAAAGGTTACTGACTGGTGTGAAACTTTGGTGGGTGTGACGGTCCGGAACATTTGATTTCGTAGAGATATTCTCAATTATGAAGTCAGATTACTCAGAGATCTCTTGAAGATGCTCTGCTCAGTAACCACTGACCCGCTTGCTAAGGACCAGAAAGTTTGGAAGCCAACCTCAAAAGTTTGTGGGTTTTTTTTTTTTTTTCTGCAAAATCTATGTTTATGTTGTGGAGGATTTCTTGCAAGTCCAGGCAGCAGTCAGCGTGTGCAAGGGCATGGTATGCTTCTGTCATACTGAGGTGCAAGTCTTTGGATGGGTTGCCATGGCAAATGAGATTCTTATGCTGGACAATTTTAGATATCTTAGATCCCTTTGGCAAACATGTGCATCATGTGCCGCGAAAGTGAACAAAGTGTAGATCATCTGCTCCTCCATTGCAAGGTAGCTGGGTTAGTATGGAGTTGAATCTTTTGCACCTTTGATATTTGATCGGGCGCTCAATGGTTCTCTGCCCAACCTGATCGACAGGGTTGAGTGGTTGGCTGTTTCAGCCTAGTTGGCATTATTCTCTGAAAGACGCTTCCCTTTGGTTTTATATGGTATGGTGTCTTTGGTGGAATAGGAGAATTTTCAGTAAGATTTCCCTACTATGAAGTCCAACTGGGGTATTGTGCTTATGATCACAAGGTGCATGCTCTCTCTGATCAAATTCAGGGGTTTGTCTAACTATATGCGAGTGGAGAGTGTTGTGATTTTAGTTTGTTGAGCCTCTAATATTGCAGTGGTTTTTTTTTTTTTTATCTACGGGTCGATCTGTATGGTGATAAGAGGGTCACCTTTTGCTGGGCCTTGTTTTCAGGACATTTGCAGTAAAATTTTCAAATTATTGTGTAGTTACTCAGAATAATTGCAGACTTGAAGAGTTAAATTTTAAGAAACTAAGAATGTGAAGGGTAACATGTCCATTTGAGCAACATAATGTGTTGATTTGACAGGCACTAATATAAAACACTTTTGAAGTATATGGTGTATATTGCTAACGTGGATCCTCTATTTTTTCATGTAAACAAGATACTTGGGTGTCCATGCTGTTATGGTTTAAAAGAAACATAAAATGTAACAAGAAAACAATACATTTATGTGACAATCAAATGTAAGCATTTTGAACATCTTGGAGCAGTTTGGAATTAAATCTCTTGGCAAGTGTTTACTAATATTAGTTTTACGAAAAGTTGATTCCATCTGCGTTTTATGTGCAGGCTACATTTGATTGTCTGCTGAAGACTTATGGATTCCTTACCCCTGATTTCTGGAGGGAGACCCGCTTCACTAAATCTCCTTTCCAGGAGTACACAGATCTTCTGGCGAAACCCACAAAGGCAATCATTCTTGAGGATGCTGAGAAGTTGGAAGCTTAGAGAAAGTGCAGAGAGAGTCAGAAGTCAGCTTTTTTGTTTTGTTTTTAGTTTTTTTTTTTTTCCATCCAAGGACATTGATCTCTTCCATGGGTGTTCTAGAAATTATAGTACTGTCTTTTTGCTGTAAAAGGTTTTGGTTTTTATGGATCCCCTGTTATTAAGTGTTTGAAATTCATTGAAAACTTTGAGACCACCAGAGCTTGGGGGCCATTCATGATAAGTAGTGTTTATTGCTACAGAGGATTGAAAATGATTTTGATTTTTAGCTGCAGCTTTTGATTTTTCTTACCCATATTATCCATTGCACCTTACTTGTATGGCCATTTCCTCATTACCCGTAATGTGATTCTACTTTTTCAGATTAAGGGCCATCGCTGCTTTCTTGATTATAGTTGAAGATACTAAATTACCAATGACTGATTAGTATTGGCAGTGGCAGGAAAATGTTGTGTGCTTTTATTCTCCTATTTCTATGTTTTTGCTTGTTTAGGTTTGCTCAAATTTGGATGTGGTTGAAGTACTTGCAGGTTTGGATGTGTGGACTGTTGTACTTGTTAAAGAAAAAATCTTTGTAGCCCATTAAAAAAAAAAAGGGTTTCCCATATGGTATGGTCTGTGGGGCTGCCCATCCATGCGGGCAAATCATATTAAAGGCTGTGATTGGATTATCCTAGCAGTCCAATTTTTGCAAGGATACCATCGAATTCTTGAGCTGGAATGTAAGAGCGGGTTTGTACCTGCTCAACGGGTATCTTATTTTCAACTTGCAACCGTTTTCTCGAGCTGGAATGTAAGAGTGGGTTTGTACCTGCTCAATGGAAGGATCTTTAGACTACGTATTGGAGAAAGACTCATCTTTGGTGTGCCCTCTAGATTAGTGGCTGACCTTGCGTTCACCAATCTGATGGATCTGAAAAGGATCCACAGAACCTTTTTAGGAAGCAACCTGACATGGATGGACTAAGAGAGGCTAGTATTTTTTCTAAAGCAGTGGATTAGGCATTTATGCTGTTTCCTAAGGGTTTGGCATATCTTACTGATCTTCAAACGTGTCCAGACCTCAAGTCTGCTTTGTACCGCAGAGATATGCTCTGATTGTGTCTGAATCATGTGCCAACAAATTTCCCTGTCCAGGGTGCGGCATCCAAACACCACAGAAATGGATTCCAATTATTAGATCAACCATTGCAGTTCAATTCAATATTGCAACCAGACACACCCTAAGAATGCTGTATGGAATTGGATCAATTGCAATTCAATTCAAATCCAAACACACCCTAAGAATGCAGTACAGAATTGGAATTCGAATCCAGACACACCCTAGGATTCAAATTCAAACCCTCAGGAATAAACAGTTCATTTTCTTTCACTTACATTGAGGGTTTAGGCCCCAAATTACAACCCCGAACAAGATTTTGTGTACTTTTGCCAAGATCTGTCCCATAAGCCCAGCACTTCTGCATGATCAGGCTCATAACTCAGCTCTCAACTTCAAACGTGGCTTACCTTTTCTTCTTTTTCTTTTTTTTTTTTAAATTTAAAATATATATAAAGTCTGATCTGTAATTTTCTCATCCTCCATGAAAATGAGCTTCACAATTCAGATTCACAAGTGGATTGCTTTCAAAATATCATTAAATACAATTCAGATCCAACAGCTGATGTCCCACCATACCCTTTCGGGTGTTACACTCTTTTAGAGTATCAGATAACCGCCCATTTGCAATCACTCCTCAACCCGCTCTCCATGTGCATCACACTACATGCCATACACCTTAGTTGCAATGATGGCAGGCATGCAAGGAGAAATTCCCATTTCGCCCTTGCGTGCACACCTCCCTCCCAAAATGCATACATTCCTACATGGACAACAAAGCCTTTCCCAATATATGATGAATAAATACACAACCTTTAGGATTGGACTATGCACCCAGACATGCACCAGTGTACATACATTACCAAGAGTATACCTCTTGCTCTCTTGACATGTATGGAGCAGGCATCAAGTCATGAACATCAGCAAATGCATCTTCACCAGTAGATTGGCTTTTGGCAAGGGTTGAATCCAACACTGTGTCAGGAATAGCATCCAGGGTCTCCTCGAGAAAGGACTTGACAGTCTACACAGATCAAGAGCGACAAAATTGTTTTTTTCAGCCTTACGCGAAACATGAGGCATTATATGAGAATTGGGTCCCGAGTCCTTGGTCCACAGCAATGGAGCTATGGATTGGTGTTCCAAACCATTGATCCGATGATCTCCACCATGGATGGCCAATGCCCAGAAAATATCCCTGATGGGGTGAATGCTAACCGTTTGGTTGGATCGCTAGAAAATGGATGGGTAAGAAAAAATAATAATATATATATATATATGGAAAAAGCTCATATTCAACGGATAAAAGGTCAATGGTTGGAAAGTTAGGATCTTCTAATGTTGGATACTTTTAAGGTTGTGGTCCATCCAATGATTCCACAACAAGCCCCCATCAAAGGAATACTGATAGTTGCTTAAACAATAGACATTTGTTGACAGAAAGTGGAAGAACTAATAAAGGTTTGAAGTCTCGTCAGGAAACAGTACGCATCACTGAATACGTACTGGTATTGCCCGTGAACGATATGGCTGCATTGACCTGTATCAGCCTGAAACAGCCCGATACGGGTGATACGAGCCATATCAATGGGGAACAATAGATGACACCCCAATTTAAAACCTTGGTTGTTTGTTCTTTGCAGAAATCTGCCAACAGTCAATCAGGAAAAGGGAAATTGATTTTTTTTTTTTCTCCAAAGTTGACATACCGTGCAATGGTGTAATGCAGCATCGGCCTTGCGTTTCCAGAGACCGTTGCCAGGTTCCGAATGGAAAATGTTTAGTAGAGGCTGCATCATTTCAGGACAACAGAAATAGAACATTGTTAGCCGATATGCAGTGATATAACAGTATAAACAGTCTTTGAGTGCTTTGGCTGTGTTTGGATGCACAAGTGAACTAAATTGTGGAAGTAGCATAATTGCAATTTGGAGTGCAGAACCTCAATATGAATGCGAAGGGGAGAAATTACAATTTTGGTTATTTCCACCTTATTAGACAAATCGTTGCAATTCAATCTAATAATCCATCCAAACACACCCTTAATTTTACATAACATTAGCCAGACGCATCCTTGCTAGGCAGACAAGGACAGACCACGGACCCATTTTCAACAGCATGAAGAACGTGGTGAAGATTAAGAACAAACATCTTATTGTATTTAATGATATTTTGAAAGGAATGCCATGGACCCATTTTCAACAGCATTCCAAAATGGATTAAGTACCTAACTTTGGAATTGAAAAGACCATTCGGACTATAACACAATTATATATAAATACCATGTTTTCTAAGAAAGAAATCCTCAGTATTAAATAATGGTGACAATGAGAAAATGATGGAACCCAAAAGATGGTGGGTTGAATCATCATCATCTAAGCCTTATCCCAACTAATTGGGACTGGCTACATGAATCCTTTTCCACCATTCCACTATTAATAATCGTAACTTCAGTTAGGCCATAGGTTACCAAGTCTTTTTTTACCACATCCACCCACATCCTTTTGGCCCTTCCTTGCCCTTTTAGAGCCTTCAACTTGTACGAACCCACTCTTAACCGGTGCAGTTCTTGGTCTCCATTGCACATGACCAAACCATCAAAGTCTCCTTTCCCTCATCTTATTACCTATTGATGCTACTCCAAAATTCCCTTAAACACATTCATTTCTAATTCTATCCTCATCTTCTTCTTCTTTTTTTATGAAATGACTAATTCTATCCTCGTCTTGCCACTTATCCATCACAACAACCTTATTTCGGACCATCTAATCAACTTGTAATCAGCTTATTCCTTAGTTGATTGTGATCAACCTATGTAACAGACTATTAGATAGTGCTTGGTGGTAATCAGCCTACGTAATAGTCTATTACATTGCGCCTGTGGGAGTTTTATGCTCTCACTGCTGGTCCCCACTCCCCAGCCCGGATAAAGGAGGGTTGCGACAGGTTGGCAGCCGGTGTCAAACTTATGCCATAACTTCCAATGAATCCGAACAATATGCCGGGCTGAATCCAGGTGGCAACTGACACAGCTCTGGATAACTAGGTGGAGTTGCACCACCTCTTCATGGCACCATACCATGGATCTAATGACATCTCCCCGAAAGAAACCTTCCATCACAAGAAAAAGAACAAAGCTTTTATTCGTCTTTAAATATTCATCATAACATAAAAAGAAGTGACATGCCCAAATGGTCTTGTATAGACCGCAACTTAACAAAACCCCAAATATAATGAGAAATGACCAGAATAACTTGCATATGGGCAGCCCATAGCAAAGGATATTTTCATCGATTCCTTTATTAGAATGGCAGAGCTTATATTTATTCAAAATAACTAACACATCACGAGATTGCTGATGTGCAGTTATGTGGGGTCCAAACGTGGGATTGGGGATTTAATTGTGTCAAAAGATGGAAAATTATTACATAGTACTGTTAATCAGGTTTCGTGGCTCGTTAGTTGCTTCCATTTCCTACAAGGAGAGTCATTAGATACTCCAGCTGTGTATGATGCCTTGATACACAGGCACTTGCAAATGGTACGTGTGGTGTATATTAAACCAAATTAAATCAAATAAATTATGGAACCCATGGTCAATAAGTTACAGTATAAAAATCAGGTTGGTTGAACAATCCTAACCTCTGACTCGGAGAAACTTGATTTTTGAAATAAGAACATTCGATAATTTCCATTTTTATGTCCTATAAATCACCAGCAATATAATATTCTGATAACCAAATTAGAGTAATTTTTTGTACATGATATACCTGAATTATTTGTATGTCACATAAGTAATTTCTGGTATTTTATAACTGCCAGTGTATCAACCATCTCACTCTGCTAGACTACCAAAGTATTTGTCTTCCTACAAAAATAGGGGAACATGCTGAATTAACAACTGCAGACATCTAATAGGAGGTTTTGTGATGTAGGACAATTAACCACTTGCTCTAAAAGCTCGAACTGTTAGAGTATGGTGAATTAATCCCTTTATCTCATAGCCCAGGCCCCACATCTCATGGGTTAGGACCTCGGCCAAACCCCCCTCGTGGGCCCTAAATCATATGGGCCGCCCACCTCGAGTGTGTCCCTGCATCCTATGGGCTACCTCACTCGAGCCCGGTGTGAAATGCGCATTAATCACCCCCAATGAGGAGTCTCGAACACGAGACCTCCCCCGTGAGCCCCAAATCACAGGGGTCACCCACCCCAAGTGTGCTCCTGCATCCCACAGGCAACCCCACTCGAGCCCGGTGTGAAAATGCCCCTACATTAATCACCCCCGGTGAGGAGTCTCGAACACGAGACCTCCCGCTCTGTTACCAATTTGATGTGAGACAATTAACCACTTGCTCTAAAAGCTCGAACTATTAGAGTATAGCGAATTAATCCCTTTATCTCATAGCCCAGGGCCCACATCTCATGGGTTAGGACCTCGGCCGAACCCTCGCTCGTGAACCCCAAATCACATGGGCCGCCCACCCTAAGTGTGCCCTTGCATCCCACAGGCGATCCCACTCGAGCCCGGTGTGAAAATGCCCCTGTATTACTTTGAAGCTTAATACAAAAACAGCAGATGATGTTCATTAAAAGGGAAACAAATAAAGAGCAGAAGAAGAAGAAGAATGTTGTGGTATCCTTACTGACCTTGACCACTTGCCGAAGATTTGGTTTGTTAGGTCCAAACATTCCTAGAATGGGATCAGCATATACCCGGAACTGTTCAAGGATCTGCACCAAATATCATATGGTAAGACGGAGCTAACACTCCAAAAAAAGTAGCATCAGTAGTTGCTAGATCTGTTTGAGAACCTGACGACGTGAAAGACCATTACTGGGTACACCATAAACTGTGGCATCGACATGTCCCAGAGTAGACCACGGGCTGCCAGAAGTATGCACTAGAATTGTCAGTTTTTTCGTCTGGCAGAGGCCAACACTGGAAATCAGGGAGCACTTGAGGAAAAGAAATAAGCCAAGCCACTCAGGAGATGTCAAGTGATGGCCCTGGAAATTCCAAATGGGCAGCAAAGCCTTCAAACACGTTTTCTTTTCTTCTTTTTTTATTTCTTTTTTGTTAAATAGCAAAAAAATCTGTTTAAATGTAAAATTACATCAATGCAAAGAGAACTACTCCCTTATCAAAATAAAATCCCACCACACCTCAATCTTGTTCACTTCTTTATGTACAGAAGCCAAAAAAAAAAAAAAAGGTTTAGGGCCTGATTGGAATATCCACAAAATGCAAACAAGACAAGCTTTCCAGCCCAAAAGGAGAATGTGATTTATAACAACTGGGAGTCATTTTCATCGGGCCTGCATTTTCCAAGTGGACACTCTCCCCCAAAGTGCAGATGACGGGATGTGCCTTTGATCCCATCCCCGTTTTGGGGTACACTCCAACAAGCCCTCAAGTTAAAGCCAATTCACAAATCTCATAAAATGTAGAAGAAGCCACCAAAGTTGATGTTGACACAGCTTGATTTTAGTTTAAGCAACCCCCTAGACAGACTTCAAAGAGATTTCAGATCTTGGTCTTAGTGTTCTTTTAAAGGTATGATCAGATTGAACCTGGAAGTACCAACACTAGCAGAGAAGAAACTCGAGAAATTGTGAAATAAAGGATGGAGAAATTTCAGGTTTTAAATAATTGCAGAAAATAGATTGTGAGTGCTTCAAAAAATATTTCAGGCATCTACTGCCTAATTATTGTGTAAGAGATACAGCCACAACACAGTATTTGCCAAAAACCAATCTTCTAAAAGAATAATGTCTGCTGAAATGAGCAGATTATAAAGTAATTTTCACTACATGATATATTATTTTTTCATACTTATTGTATGCCGCTCGTCCGACCATCACCCCATGAGCTCCTTGTTTTCGAGCTGCATCCACCTATTTAATAGAATAGAAAAGGCAAGGAACAAAAATACAAAATCACCATATACTACAGCACAAAAGAATTAGCAATAGTTTAGTTTACAGGAGCTAGAGTGATTCTTTGACATGACCTGCAAACCTTACTTGAAGATAGACTATGTCAGAATTTTAGCTTAAAACATCAGAACTTGGCTAGTTAATCTCATATGTAGCAAGATTGAGAACAAAAAGTGATATATTGCGAGAAGGAAACTTCCTGCTTGGTAACTTTCTTTTGTCAAGAGGTGTGACGGGCCCGTGCAATATTGCAACACAAGGACAACACTCGAAGGCCCCAGTAGCAAGCTACTGTGGTGGGCCCTCCCCCAAAAGAAATTAATTTATATCATTGGGCTTATGGCCCATGTATGATGTATGATATATTGAACTGATGCGAACAAAATCTGCAAACTCATTTTATTTGAATATAAACAATAAGATATTCCCTTGCAATATCTGAGTGTGACTTACAGTGTGACATCGAGTTCCAATGGTCTAAACTCTGTCCCATGAAAGAAAGACATGACTAGAACTACAAAATACCAGGAAATGTAGCCCATTGGATTGATGGGATTTTATTAGGGATGCGTAGCAGAATATGATTTTCTCCGAATCCAAAAATAAAGCCACAATCCCAAGATCTACTAATACGATCATGTACAATTTATAAAATCCAAATCTAACTTGAGAAAGTTATATCATACCTGAAATATGATGGTGTATGCTGATCTGATGTTGATGACATTCCTCTAACCTATAAGGTCTCTCCCCAATCTATCTCAATACTTGAGAGATTTAGATGGCTCAAGGAATTTCTTCAGGTAGGTGCCAAGGAATTCTACAGCTGTCTACAATAATGGACCATGGAGAAGATGTGGGAAGGAGGATGGAGATCTCCTTTGCTCTGTCACTTTCTCTCTATCTGTCTATCTATCTATCTATCTTTATCTCCTTACTTCGATTCACATGCCCGGGGGGGGGGAGTGCATCCAAGGCTTCTTGAGTGGCTCTCCTCTGGGATAGGATCTAATATATAGAGAAGAGGTTAAGGTTCCAAGAGAATTCGAATATGGTACCCCGCCACCCTACACACAACTTTATAACCTACTGTGGGGGAAGTGTGTCAATCCACCTCATCCATGCATGTACCAATTATCTAATCCCTCCACTAACATAGACATCCACCAAAGATCTATATCCCATTGTTGATCAAGTGATGGACCACACAATCTAGACTATCAAATCATCAAGTACGATCAAAGTAGTTTTAATGGTTAAAATCCTTTAAAGGCAATTAAAACATCCTGAGTATTGGGCTTAGCGGAAAAATCACTAAATGACTTCCTGATCTAACAGATTTAGCCATATTTCAGTCCCTAGATAAAACCCAGTGGATCCCTTCTTAGCCCATGCAAGAATCAACAGTTCTTGATGGAAGTATCTAGCCACGTCCACTTTTAATGGCTAAGTAGCCTTGTAAGAAGAGGCAAAGTCTACTAGTCTGGGCCGTGATCCTTACACACCCTCAGGTCCAAGGATTGATCAATTTCATACAACATCAAGTCATGATCATCATGATCATCTGATCTAGGTGAATAGGCACACAAATCAGTGACTTAAACTCAATCCTACCAATGTAATTACCCCAAATTTCCAACCCTGGATCCTATATCAATGGCACACTCACACTCATGTATGGGTTAAGGGCGAAGGCACACAAACATTAAGTTGAATCCCTGATGCTGGAGACTATTCATCTTGATCCAAGTCAATTCCCTGACACAAAATGACTGTACATTTCATGATAGAATGTCCACGGGTGTGTCTTAAGTGCCTGTGATAATCTGACATATACAGGGTGCTAAGATCCATGGATCACGACTCCCCCTAGGTAATAACCATTGTGTTCAATCTCAAGCTCCAAAGGACTGCTATAGGACTGACTCCTCAACTAACCCATATCCATAGGTTCAAGGTGATATCAAATACATTAAGGCATACAAGGTGCCCACGAGAGATTCATGGTCATCAAGATCTATAGCCCCGTCCCATCCACATGGGCAATGGATTGGGGCTCACATTGGTTTTCCAGGACATACTCCAACATAGATGTTACCCAGGAGAGGAAATAAACAATAGTTTGATAGTTAGAGTGGGAAATGAACTGGTATTTGCTCATTGGAGGTATCTAGATTGTTTCGCCTTGATGAGTCATCCCCAACAAGGAATTAAAAAGTATAATAGCCGAAAGAGTTTTTCCGTTAGGCATGACCAAATCATGCTAAGAAGTGGCTGGTATGGAAATGCTTTGGCTACTCTTTGATTGTTAACTCACCAATCTCCACTAATTCTAGATCCTGGGAGCAGATAACACTTGAATTCTCAATAGAAAAGGACACATGAATCATACAAGTTGGTAATAACAAAACAACCCCTCAGACATTGGCATGATGTTATATGCTCAAGAAAAGAATAAAGAGAAATAGACATGATGCTTAGGATTAGAGGAGATAAATGATGTGGCAAACAAGGAACTTAATCCTCCTTGGGTGGCAGATGTTTGCTGAAATCTTTGACATCATTGAGATGGATTCCTTCTCGACATGGTACGAACTAAGAGGCTATGCTTTTATAACTAGAAACCAAACTTGGATGCTTCGTTGGTTGTTTTTTTAATCAAAACATTTTCTTGGAGACGTTTAAATTTATAATTTTAAAAAACAAAGGATAAAAACCATACAAAAAAAATTTGATATAGGATTTTGAGCACAAATGGCTTGGACAACATGCCTTTCTCTTGGGAGTCATGGAAATAATATTTCAATCATGCAGAAACTTAACATGTTCAGTCATTATTATTCAATCTTATGCATACCTTATAACACCAGATAATCACTACAAAAGATGAATCATGCTTTCATTAAGTGAAGAAACATTAATTCATTATCATGGATTATCAATAGGAACCACAAGGTTAATACCAAATGACTCCTAAGACATTCAACAATCAAACATGAGTTTCATGGCAATGACCACATAGCTTTTACTTGCTATCTATCAAAGTAAGGCTTGGCTCTAGTGGTACCAAGGTATTCTGTATTGGTAACTGTGGCTGTAACGGTCACCACTGTTACCGATACGGGTATCGGTCAATATGGGGGCGTAACGACCCCCATAACGGTTCAAAAAAGAAAAAAAAAAATTGCCCGAAAAATTCTTTAAAAAAAATATCTAGAAAATCTAGAATAATGTAAATATTCCAAATTTGTATTCATTTTTTGTTTTGAACAGGTTTATAGTAGCGTAATGGTCCACTCTTTGGTGAGAGTGTTGTATTGGTAAATTTATGAATATGGTTGTGTCTCTAATGTTTACACATCATAATTAAGCATTAGAATTAGAAACCGAATAAATGCATATATACCACTAATTTATTATTTTTTTTTAAAAAATGGCCCTCAGAGCTTCTATTCGCCCAAATCGCTTCAATCTACTATTTTAATCATAAAAACTATAATACTAGTAGTCAAAATCTGTTGTAGAATGACGTAGAAAAGCTTTTGGAATAAGAAAAGTAAGAGAGAGAGAGAGAGAGAGAGAGAGAGAGAGAGAGGAAAAATAGATTTACATATAAGAAAGAAGTTACTGTTTTTCGACCGTTACGAGGGTAATGATCATTATGCCCTGTAACGGCAGTTATGGCCCTTGTAACACCGATATGGTCCAAAAAGCCAACTGCTCTGTTTCTGTTTGGTATCGCATAACAGTCACGACCGTTACCTACACGTATCAACTTTTAACACCCTGAGTGGTACTGGTACCATTGTCAGCTTCTCATGGTATCAGGCAAATGTGGGGCGCACATGATATATGTAGACATTCAAGTATCCAATCCGCCAATCAGATGCATGAGCTCATGTTACTCCAGTTATAATAAAAATAAATAAATAAATAAAAAATCAGCCCGATCCAACACTCTGAGGGGCCACAGCACAAGGAACAAGATGGGAGCGAACACCCACCCTTCATTTGCACCGAGGCCCACTTGAGTTGCAAAACAGCCAGATTTATGGGCCTGACCCTTATCCAGGCCAGATGGTCTGAATGCCTGGATTTCAGGAACTCTATACGGTGAGCCCACTATTCCTACCAACAGCAAACATCCACTCTCAACTAGTTCCCTTTGTTGTGGTCCACCTGAGCTTCAGATCAGGCTGTTTTTTGGATACCGGGGGTAACTTGAGGTCACGCATCTGATGGGCGAGTTGGATGTCATGAATACATCATGTGAGCCCCACTTCTGTTCGTTACCCCCGAAGGGTGCCCCTAGATGATGATGATGATACATAAAAATAAAATGGTTGAAAATATGGAGTCCAAGTTCAAGGTCATCAGGTTTTTCAGTCCAAGTATGGTCAATCATACCAACAGTTAACGTGGTCCAGTCTCACCTCATCTATGGAAGTTATGCCCCCATTTATTGTGAATTGAAGTTCTGGAAAATCACGCAAAAGCCCAAAGTAGTACTCGTACCTATGGATCCAAATAAAATACTGTAAATAGGTTGAATCCAGCATGTTATAACAATAATTCTCTATGGAATACAGTGAAGTATAAATTTGGTATTAAAGAATTCAAACATATCCCTTATTCTTTTTAGATCTTGAAAGATATCCTGAAAACTCTGATATCCTCAATGACTATAAAAAAAATAAAAAATAAATAAATAAACAATACTTTGGGAGAAAGAACAGATGCAATAAAGACAACAAATTATCTGTGTATATTTTCTTCACATGTTCACTTATATGATTTTATCGACCTACTTAATTGTATATACAATGATAAACAGTGAGGCCACCAGGTAAAGACATACTTCAATGGAGGAACTGTCCGATTTTGAGCAGGGCTGATACCGTTGAGCAGTGCCTTCCGTGCGTGTATTACGAAATGTCTAGTTGGAGAAAGAGAAGCCACCGTATAAATGAAGTTGCCTGGGAAATAATAATAAAACCAGAAAGCACTGCAGCGATTAAAGTGCGTACCATGTTAGAGGGGGAAAATTACTAGCATGATTGTATTGTGATCCTCTTCTTTACAGTAATTCAATCTTTTATTAAGGACTTAAGACATACAATAATGATCATGTTAGGGAATGGTGCTTGCATGCTTTCCGCTCAGAAACAAGGTTGTGAAAATTTTATTTCCTAATTTTATTGTAACCAACACAAAGATGCAGCAACATCAAAATAGTGCTGCAAACCACTACAAGAATAATTAAATCACGCTGCAACACTTACAGAACAATGTGTGAAACTTATTCAACCATATCATATGATAGGCAGACTGAAAATTTGTGTAAGTATGTGTTACATTTGAAATGGGTCAGAAGATGGACAATGAAAAATTAGAAAACAGAAAAGCAGAACAGCATTAGACAAATAAATATATATCAGCTTCTGAACTGCCTCCTCACTAAATGAACAATAACTTCTAGGCTAACAGAAAGCTGAATCTGTTGCAGATATCCATTGGAAAGAACAAGAGAGTTGATGAAAGGGCTCACAGAGTTCATTGTAGGAATCATGATTGTCAACACCAATTCGACATTTCACACTTACAGGAACATCACAATTGGCTGCAATGGCTGACATAGCCTCCCCAACAAACTTCCCTTGTGAAAATCAAAATATTTATATCAGGCGATATTATCAAAGAAAAGTTAAAAAGTCTCAAAAATTATAAAGTAGCAAGGGTTTGTTTAAGGGGTAGAACATGGTATCCTTATATGTGATTCCACACCAATTGGGTTCATAAAATCCTAAACAGTTTCTCTCCTAAACAATTATCTAATTGCTTTTTTAAGGGTTGGATCTCCCAAAATCCAACAGTGCAGGAAGCACAAGTCTGGTTACTACCTATTTTTGTTTCATACCATAACAGCGCCATGCAGCAATTCCTTAAAAGATAAAGTTAGCATAAGCGTGCTTCGTTATCATACCTTTGGGTTAAGCATAAGCCGCACACCAAAGCACCCATGACCAGCTACTTTTCCACTTGGACATCCACAGCTGGCACATATTGTACACAAGGTCAAAAATCATGGATGAAAAAGGAAATTTTATATAACATAGAAGCAAAAGAAACATGATAGATGTGGACTTCAGATTAATCTCATCGTAACAGTATGAATTTGCAAGCTCAGCTGCTTTTGCCAAGTTATCCAAATTGCTGCCGCCAATTTGAAGAACAATTGGATGTTGCTCTGGAGGAAATGCTAAGAATCTGTCCTGAAGAATACCAACAAAATTGAAGATAACTTGCTGTTAAACAACTGACACCTACAGTTACGTGAAAACATCAAGGTAAACATAAATTGAACCTATCTTGTGAAGCAGCAAAAAAATGAGAGTAAGGTTATGGTTACCATAATCCTTGTAGAAAAGAACAATAACAATGAGGAATATTTTTATTCTCCCATAACTAGTTAAGCTTTTATATCTCTAAAGAAAAAGAATAAAAAATAAAAAGGCTCTTGTGTTCTTCATGACTTGAAGCTAGCCTGAATTTTCTCGGCTCTGTTAAAAGATATATCTTCCCGTTAAAACCAATGCCAATAGTCTAGAATAAATTCATGCTTTAGAAAACTTACTTGCAGTACAACAAATAAGGATGTAAAATGTTTGCATTGCATTACCAATGAACATTGGATTCACACCTCATTGCATATTAATCTAACCAAGAAACATAAATATTACCTGAATTAGATAATTGTTGATGCCAAAAAGTGGATAAAAAATGGACATATCTTCATGTTGACAAAATATCTCAACCTAGTGGACTAACAGTATCCTAGAAACATGCAAAGAAGACCAAAATCTACCAAGAACAATGGTTCAACACCCAATAGGCCAAACCATACAACCAGGATCCATGAATAGAAAAGAAATATTGCATCTTATGACAACGTTTGAATGCCTTATGGGATTAAATAACTGGAGGGACGTTTAGGATGTATCCCTGAACAGACAACCTGAACTAGTATCTAAGGAAAACAATAGAAAAGATAAGGGATGTTAGTGCCTAAAAGTCCACTAAGAGAATAATGAATGCTCAATGCTCTTATTGCAAAGAAATGGATCAATAAGGATGGTGATTCTGCACGCATATCAAGTTTCAAATGCAAGCAAACATGACAAGTTTCCTCGCTAAAGTTGTTGCACAGATGAGATACTGCATGAGATCGTATTACTCAAAAGCATCTAATTTGTGTTTGAGCACAGATGCCTCTCGAAATGTGCATCTCATCTGCCAATCTAAAGCAAACATAATCAAATTACATGGCCAGCTCATGCCAATGACCTTGTAATTTTAATTAGTGATCTCCTCTGATGAGATAGTTGAAGCTTTCTTTCTGAGATAACCAGACTCCTGGTCCTCATTTGCATTCTTAGCTATTTAACGCAGATATGGGCATGTACCATTCAAAAGAAAAAAAGAAATGGATACAGCCATGCGTATCAGTTCAGTTGTTGAACATGGATGTACAATGCCAAACATGCCAACTACAAATGCACGGAATGCTAACATGCCCATCAATTCAGTAAAATATGAAAAGACAATGTTTGAATATAAAAGATAATTCCAAAATATGGGAAAGGGATAAGCTATAATCTCAGATTCTATTTCCAGCCATGCCAACATGCACATCTATGTCAATATGCATTGTCCAGCCCTCCCCTTTGTATAATATACTATAGAAAAATAAAACCATGCTTAATCTTCAAAAAGAGATAGATAGATAGATAGGGAGGGAGGGAGTGAGGACCAGAATCTTCAGGAAACCTAAAGAGTGGAAGTGCTTAGGCCTTGTCACATAGATTTTGACAACTTAATAGTAGAAAATCATAATCCACACTACTTCATACTAGCATTCATGATACTTAGGCTGTCTAAATTTTATATACGCAATATTTTTATGGAATGTTTTGCTAATTCAATTGGCTCATATATCATAGACATTCGCTTGAAGTCATAGTTTAAAAACTCGAAAACTCGACCTGACTCAATATCCAGTCTGATCAGGTCAACTCAAAGATTCGATCAGACTTTACTCATAATTAATAATTAAGCTAGGAATAAGATTACACTAATAATAGATACTTAGTACAGTATGACTATAGAAACAGGCAACTAAAGCATATAAAACAGCTCATGGTCTGCTCGTAGATGTTGTCTGTTTGAGGGATTATGGTTCCAATCCTATCAAATTCTTCTTCTTTTTTTAAATGGCTTACTCAAGCACTTGGTTCAAGTCATGTCGAGTTGACCAAGTGAGCCAGCTCATCAAGTCAACCTGAGTTTGAACAAAGTCAAGTTCCTCAGGGAGTTCAATAGTGAGCTCTATTTCTCGTAGAGTCAAGTTGACTCATTTCTCATCAAGTTGACTCAGCCAAGTTTCGGAGTGAGTCACTGAATATGCTTGAAAAAGTATTATACAGAATCATGATATTCGTACGTTTTCCATCAATGCAATCATTTGCTTAGTAGATTTCTCCTTGTTTTTATCCTCTTTATCAGTTTCTATTTTCTTTTTCCTTTTTCTTTGATGCAATCATTGGAGCATGGTGTTGGGCAATAAGGACGCAACATGAGTAGAGGATAAGCATTGCACAGATGAGGATGTTGAGATGGATGTGTGGGAGGTCTAGGAAGGATAGAATCAAGGAGGTCATCTGAAGCAACCAAGCACTAGTCTCACTATGGTATGAAGTATTGGAGAGCAAATCGAGATGGTTTTTGCATGTGCTACAAAAACCAGAGATGGCCCTAGAAAGGAACAGAACTTTGATTAGGGTTGAAAATCCTAAAAGGAGGACAAGATAAAACTTACAAGGACTCGGATAGAGTTGGTGAGAGGCATATGAAGGTTCACTTGTTTATTGAAAGGCCTTGGATAAAAATAATGATATAGAAAATAAGATGATAAAGCCTTGGATAGCTACGACAAGGTTATTTTAATTTTTTGCTTTTTTTTTGCTTTTTGACTCTCTTTTCATGTTATTAGAAGAGTGAACCAAGAAGCATACAAGATCTGGAAAGTATAAAATACCAGTCACAAATTATGTGAGAAGACCACCAAGTATGCTTGCAGAAGGCTTGCATTAAGCAATAACTAGTTAGCATAGGAAATGCAACATCAAGCAGCAATTGAGAGCCTGTAAGTATTAAATCTAGCATTTTGCACCACAGAAGTAATTAAATTCATGAAAATGAATCAGCTTGTCTCTACATGGAGTAGGTGAATGAATATCCTAGTTCTCCTACCAGATTGTCCTTCTGATGAACAATAGTTTCTGCAACAACCATTTCTGTGTAAAGCCATGCATGCTTTGATATGAGACGTGCAAGAGTCCTGTAACTATTATCCGTCCAGTCCATCATCGGAGCAACACTGCAAAACACAATAATGCGGTTAAATTGGCAGTATCCCGAGAAAGGCAGCTATTCTTCAAGAAAGCTTTTGATTTGGGCTTCTTTATGTAGGCTCACCTGAACCAAGGAGGAAGATAGGTCCCGCCAACCACAGTTTCTTTTATTTTCAGTGAGTGCTTCCGGGCTTGAGAACACAGTCTTTTACATTGTGTCGAATTCCGATATAGCAGATTGAAGGATCGGCTGTGGTGGCTTTTGAGGTTGCTGGAATGAATTGGAGCCCATGAAACAAACAAACTATATGTGGATGATTTCATCATGATTCCAATTGAAACATCACAGCACTTTGAGAAGCTCTTCACTAGAAGGAACCAAGTGTTAGCTCCTTCAGACTTTTTCAGACCAGGAATGTCTCATATATGATAGCATAAACAACTAATACAGTTTTCAGTGCATTCTTTAAACCTCAAAGCGGCGTTTGAATATTGACTTCCATAATCTCATCGTTTTTTTTTTTCTTTCTTTGCTTTGCAATAACTCGGGATCTAGTCAAAGAAGCCAAAGGCACTAAAACGCAAGTCAATTTGAAGTCTATCTAAATGCACCCCAAATGCTTTGCTTTTATCTAAGATTTGGAAAGACTATAATGGATTGCTAATTCCTTCAAAGAAACCAAAGGCAAAAATCTCAGGCATGTCAAGGATCGTAGCACAAGAGCTGGCAGTAGAGAATGAAGACCAATTCTCATAGAGTATGGATTGACCATTACTTTCCACCAAGGTGTTCCGTATCCATTACGTATGCCCATAAAGGCCGATAGGTATAGGTAATGGCCATGACCGTTATGCAATATAGTGGTGAAACAGGGCGGTTGGTTTTTGGGACCGTATCGGCCGTTATGGTGGTCATAAAGGCCGCTATAGGGTCGAAAATTGCCATTTTTTTATTTAAATTCATTTTTCTCTTGCTATAGTTTTTAAGATTAAAACTGTAGATTGTAGTGATTTGAGCAAAAGCTCCAAGGGCCATTTTTTCAAAAAATTGAAAAAGTGGTATTTAGCCTTTTTTCTAATTCCTAGTTCTAGTGCTTGATTGTGAAGTGTAAACATTAGAGACATATAATCATGTTTATAACTTTACTAGACAGCCTGATACAACACTCTCACCAAAGAGTAGACCATTACATTACCATAAACATATTCAAAACAAAAAAAAAAAAAAAAAAAAAAAATGAATACATATTTCGAATATTTACATTATTCTATATTTTTAGATATTTTTTCAAAATTTTTTGAGCAAAATTTTTTTTCAACCATTACGGGGGTTGTAACGTTCGTTACATCCTCGTATCAGCCATTATGCCCAATACCCATATTGGTAATGTGTTGAGCATTATGGCCATCGATACCGATACATATTACCTTGCTTTCCACACATCCTAACGGTATATGTGTCGAACCAGATTCCTATATCCACACCCTTGTGTTGAATTTCAAGAAATGCAGAATTGCATCCCCAATCCCAAGGTCGTAATATCCATGCCAGTATCCATGTTTGTATGCAGGCATTAAAGTTACTAAAGACATCTCTACCAAAAGAAAGAGATATCTGTAGCATGTTTGGAAACTCGGGGAAAAGCACGCTGATCCATTATTTGCCAGCTAAAATGCAAATGAAATGACAATGGTTCAGTCCAGCAAATTTACGACATTTGTGTCTTGTGCCTGCTTTTGTGGGAGGAAGTACACGACCTGCTTTCCACACTTTCCACACTTTGCAGGTTGCGCCAAACCGCCCATTTCCACAAAATGCAGCTGGATCTGCCCCATGTCTCATCAGTCTCACTCTAGGGTTCCATCCAAACAGGTGTTTTGCTTTGCAAACCACTGTCAATGCACTAAAACTGCATTGCAATACAGCAAACACTAAATGTGCACTTCCAGATTAGTGACATGCTGGTGTTTGACACAATTTAACAATAAGTCACACTCATGAGGCGTTCATGACGTACCCAGGTGTTGATTGTATCATCCATATGGTCTATGTGGCAGATTGAGATCAAGCAGCAAAACCCGCCAAAAGATCCTCACCGTTAAATACACGCAAATTAAATTGATTTCATCAATAATCTTACTATAGCTGAGGCTGCATTCGGATGCACAGCTGATTTCAAGTGCAATGATTAAGCTGTGACAAAGCGAAATAACCAAATTTGGATTCGTCGCTCTTAAATTAAAGTGAGTCACAGATCCCATATTGCAATTTCTTCAATTTTGCAATCGAAAAATATAGCAATAAGTCAGTTTCAGTTCGTTGCGTCTCAATTATCGCAAGCGAAATCCATTAAATAGCCATACGCAGCCCAAAGCAAGTGATTGATTATTAATTTACTACAATTTCTATCTATCTAAAAAGGAAAATAGAATATTTGGTCGAACGATGGAAACTTAGAAATTAGAAGGCAGTTTCATTTATCGAAATGGATCAGATTATTTTAAAGAAAATGACGAGAAAAAGAAAAGAGAGGGGAAATTAGGGTTTACAGAGATATTTTGGGTGCGGCGACGCTTGCTGCGTTAGAGCGAGCGGCAAGGAAAAAATGCGGGAAAGAGGATAAATCGTCTGGATGAATAGAGTAAATTACAAAATTGCCACTGCCTGTTTGGGAGTAAAAAGGCCAAGGATAGGGGAAGCGTATTGGCTGCTGTACCACACACCAGCTACGGAAACGGATTGGCTACTCCCCCTGACACCAGCCCCGGAGCTGGTGGTCGGTGCTCTGTGGGCCCACCATGATGTATGTGTTTCATCCATTCCGTCCATCTATTTTTGTAGATCAATTTATGGTATTGCAAAACAAATGAGGTATATCCCAGTCTCAAGTAGACCACATTACATTACAGGAAACAGTGTTTAATGAACTTCGACCGTTAAAAACTTTTTGGGGGCCATAAAGTTTTGGATCAAGTTGATCTTTGTTTTATCCATTCCTCTGGGTTTTTATGACCTAATCAACGGATTGGATGTCAAATAAACAGTACATCAGGCCTTAGGAGGATTTAAATGATTGATATCCAATCACTATTTTTTTTTCCTGTGGTGTGATCCACTTGAGATTTATATCCCTCCCATTTTTTGGATAAAAACATAAAATGATATTTAAAACTGGATGAACGAAATGGATTTAAACACTTACATCATGGTGGGGCCCACAGAGCACCGACCACCAGCTCCGGGGCTGGTGTCAGTGGGAGTAGCCAATCCGTTTCCACCAGCTACATAGCTGCTATAGGTGCGAAGACGAGCACTGACGCTCCTCCAGCTCCGAGTTGTACGAACGGTTCAAAGGAGATTAAAGTTACATGGGCTCCAAAGTTATGTATTTATTGTATCTGCACCGTTCATCTATTTTTAGAGATCATTTTAGAGCATTATCCATAAAATAAGTCATATCCAAAGAAAGATCATATGGACCACAACACAAATAGCTGCGGAGATAATGATTTTCACCATTAAACAAATTGTAGGGCCCACCATATGGTTTATTTTCCATCCAATCTGTTTATAAGGTCAAAAAGACCTGGACGAAGAGGAAAAACAAATTTCATATTGATCCAAAACTTCTGTAACCCCAAAAAGGATTTCAATGGTAGACGTTCAATCTCCCACTACTTTTTGTAGTGTGGTCCATTTGATAGTTATATCTGTCTTATTCTTCGTCTCAAGCCTTAAGACGAGCTCGCCAAATGGATGGACGGTTTGGATATAACACATACCTCGTGATCATACCCACAGAACTTGCTGATGTCAATACAGTGGATATATAGCTGGTGTGAGGTACACAACATCAGCTAATCCGCTGCCAAGACCCGGGCGGCCAGGCCCAATCCCAGAGCGAATAGTTCGAAATCCGGCCCGTTCACAGCAGACTGCGTTTCCCGGAACGAATCCAGACACAAATCACGAGAACAAAACATTTGATGACATCCGGGCCGTTGGATGTCATGCATACATCACGTGGTGCCCACTTCTACCAGTACCACCAGAGCGCGCGCCCCATTTTTCCTGTTGCTTTTGGACGGCTCAATATTTATTTTTAACAATCCATTTGATAGCCATCAATTGGATGGTTAGGATTTCAATATGTGATCCCTGTATTGTGTTATCGACAATTTAAATGGTTTAGGATGGCCAAATACATGCGTGCCATGCGTTCCGAGCAGGATGTAAAAATGGTGGTGAAGTACCACCGAAGTCTTGTCCGAAATTAATCCTCCAGCGTGAAATCTGTGTAAGCAGCGGACATCCACCCACCCGTGATCCAGACCGCAAGCTATGATGGGCCGCAACTTGGAGACGAATCAGGGGCGGCTCAACATTTTTGGGGGCCTTAGGCAAGTCATAAAAATGAGGCTTTTTAATTTAAAAAATAAAAAACATTAATAAATTCAAAATTAAATCATAAATTTGCTTCTTGTTTTTTTAGATGCAAAATTACTAATTAAACTTTTGTATTCAAGTTTACCCAATAAATCAATTTCAATAGATAAAATTATTAAACCGTTCATAAGGTGAATCCTAGATGGATGAAAGGAAAACATAAATATCAGCTTATCCAAAATTTTTGCCACTTGCCGAAAAGTTTTTAATGGTGAGCATTCAATATCCACTTTTTTTCTGTGTTGTGGTCCACTTGAGCTTTGGTTCTGCTTCATGTTTTTTCTAATATTATAAAATGGGATGAAAAAATGGATCAACAGAATAGATATAACACATATAATAATGTGGACCCTTCAGAGCTCAAGGCTGCAGAAATCCCTAAAGTGGTCTGCACGCAATCCGCAATCCGCATCTATTGTGAGAATAATGAACTTAGAATTGTATAGTACTCTAGTAGTAGTGTTATAGTTAATAAATAGGCACTCATAGATTGTTAATATAGCATATTTTGACTCTATCCACACCATCCAAGTTAGGTGATCCATTTTAGAGAGGCTAAATTACAAAAAATCCATTGATTTAACTATTCTATCTTCCAATTAGTGGGAAGTTGTATGTTGAATTCAAATAATTTGTTTAATGTACAAGAATCAACCAGTTAGGAGCATTTATATCTGTTTAATTTAATTTAAAAATATTCAAAGGTTGTAATTTCTCAGTGCATATGTATAGATTATCAAACACTGTCAGAGTATTAAAAGCCTGTTCCTATAATACAGGGCCTTCATACCTAGGGGACCTTAGGCGATTGCCTCACCTGCCTACCCCTTAGAGCCGCCCCTGAGGCGAATCTGCATGAAGTTTCCTGGATTGATCGTATCCGTCCATTATTTGGCTTCTTTTTTTCCTCCAGATGTGGAATGTAGCTGTATTTGATCCGCAGGCTGATTATTCAAGGTTGGATTTCTTTCATCTCGTATTACCCGCATACATTATCGGAACAACAGTGTGGATCACCAAAATAGAACATCCCACCCGTGAAAAGAGTGGACCATTTCACGAAGATCCTGCATGGAAATTGAACAAATCCAATCAGCAAGTGGGCTACGGAAATTGCATTAGAGTCGGATCCTCAACTATCCATTTATCAAAACCTTTTGGCCGGCATGGTGAACGGACAATTCTGGCCGCGATTGGAACCGTGTCAATTTAATTAGATACGATATCTTAAAGTAAGATTGTGGGCTTGCATTTGGATTTCGTGTATGATTATAATGCATTGATTGTGAGAGTCTACTCAACTAAATGTCTGATTAAGCCACTAATACCCTTGCGATTGAGTCAAATTGATTAGAGATTAGACATAGATTTAACTATCCTTTCAACCATCAATTATGATTAGCAATCTGAGAATTTATGATTTCGAATAAATTCTTTTTTACTTATATGAACTCAAAGACTTGTTCTTTCGCCAATATTATAGTTGCTATTTTTCAAAGAAACAAAGATAAATATATTGAAAAATAATAACAATATTAATTCTGATTTTATTAGCATTTGAATGTATGGCCCATTAAAATCGACACTGTTTTAAACAACCGAGAAAATGAAATAAACGATGGATAAATAACTAATCTGTCCATCGAAACAAACAATCAAAGCGCTTAGTACGATGTGATTAAACTGGTGTGATCAATCAAATCGAAACTTAATTAATCATGATCTAATAACTTACAGTTGTAGATATTTAATCTACTCCTATGATACCATAGCAATAATTACCTATGGTAGGTTGCGTTGAGAAAATAAATGATAAATGAAATATAATTTAAAAAGTAGATAGATGTGTTTGGCATAGGGATCCAATCTCTTATTCTATTAGTTCTTTTATAACTTAGGCGACAAAATCCTTGTTGGGATTCCTTGTTGATCCCGAATTCTTCGCGTGTCCAATATAATTTCCAGATAAGAAAGTCTCTAGATAGATTTGAAACTATTAGTTTTTCAAATTTTCTTTTCGTAGTTGATCATCCTTTCGATGGGAAATGTTTGTGGCCCACTAATCAGACTTATTAGGAGATCGATGACCCTAGTAATCATCAAGATTCTTCTAATAAAGAAAATCAGGCCAAGATTAAGAACCCATTCAAGAGATTGAAGCTGATCTCATACCTCAAACGATCATGGGCACTCATCTGGTGGCCCACCTCCTCCACTTCTAATCAAGGTGTCAAACAGTTTAGATGGTTTGGAATGCAGGTGGGTTTTGCAAGTAATATTGATCTGTTATTAGACCTAATCAGACCTAACTCTCTCATTCTCTTGATTCCAATCAAACAATGATTATAAGATCGGGTCATTGGGCTCTCCCATTCTTTTAATTCCAATTGATGTACGGAATTGGGACCCGATCTAGCTAACGTGTCTGTCTCTCTTGATTTGGAACCAATCCATAGCTGGATATGCTTGGATGTTGATCCTATCTTCGAATATTTGGAACCTTTTCGAATGTTATAAACTCTTTCAAACGTCTTTAGGAAGATTTCTCATATTGGAACGATTATTAGATATGGGCTTACCGAGTGTATCATAGCCAGATATGTAATAAGATCCATTCTCTCAGCAAGTCTTTTTATATATATGGTGAATACATTATCTCATTAATTGATATGTTTGATCATGGTCACATGGCATCCGTTGATTTATTCTCCTAAAGATGTGTATGTGCCTACGCCTCCATATTAATAACAAAAAAGTGTAATGTCAAAGGATGATTAACCGAAAATACTCTCAAGTGTGGGTATAATTTTTGTCAGCACTTAACTCTTTGGTGTCAATATATGACAGACTTTCATTAGCCCATGTATGGGCGCGGGGAATGGGTGTAAAGACTGTCCACCCTTTTTCACTAGTCGAATGTCATCCACAAATGATATTTAAAAAAAAAAAAAAAAAAACAACTATTATTGGCTAATTTAACATGCACTGATATATGTGAATATTTCAGAGTTTAACATGAGAGTAGAAGGAACTCAATTACCTTAATTAAAATGGAAAAAAAAAAAAAAAACTTACAAAAGTATCCTTTAACAATCTTGTGTATGTGGTATAGATGGCGATGCTTTAGATCTAAGTCTTCATTGGTCCAATGATTTGGGCATAGACAAAGAGAATCACGCTATTGAAAAGAAAAGAAAATGCCTACCTTGTAATCCGACAGTTAGCATATGTAGAAGGAAATTACATTACTATTACTCTAGGCTATTCCAACGTAGCAATATAGACATATAAGATTACACTACTCACATGCTAAAATAACTCTGATGTAATAATGTAACATCTCAGAAAAATTCGTATAAATACCCAAGTATCACCTCAGGCAGAAATCACTAAGAACCGAAATCTTTATAATTTAGGTGAAGTTTAATGAAATACTAAACTGATTTAATCAGTGGATTAGCTTGAACCACTATCTATATGGATGGCAATACCCAAAACCATTAGAATCCCTACTCAACATTACTTAGAAACCTAGGAGCAATCTCAAAACCCAGTTGCTTTCGGGAGCACCTGGACCGCGCGTCTAAAGTTTGATGACCGCGAAACTATAAGGTTATGACCACCTTACTGGGCTTGACAACCATTGCGGGAATCAAGCCCGAATAGTATCCAGAAACGCACAACTAGAGCCTTGAGTAAAGTGTGTGAGAAACCTGAATATTTTTAGAAAATGAACTCAAACTTGAGTAAATTGGATAGTTCGCTTGCAGGCGAAATTAAAGGTTTCAGACCGTCAAATTCTGACCAAACTTTACCAGTGAATCAAGAAAATTTCCCTGCTCATATTGGTATACTTGTGGCCTCGATCGGGTAACGACGACCGTTGATTTGATGCAGGTCCTTCACGACCGATCTGTTTGTCAGATCGCACCATAAACACAGTCCTGGTGTAGATCCATTGTCAGGGAACTTGCTCCATGACTTAGGTGAGAAATGGACCTTCCTAAGGGCCCCGTTTGTCAAAAACAGACACCCTTTGGCTATATCCTAAGTATACCATGGCCTTGGGGTCATTGACATCAGTTATGGGCCTATTTAAAGACCTTAAACCACCCCTTCTCTCCCTCATACGAATTTCCTAGAAACCCTAGGAAAGAGAGCGAGAGAAAAGGATAAAAAAGAGGAAGGAGGAGAGATTCTTAGGGATCGTTGTTGGAATCTTTTTCCACAACTCCACACACCGTTTTGCTTCTCTACTACGCTACTCAACTTGTTTTGATTCCAATTTGGGTAAGGAATCCTAACCCTAATCTCATTTTAGGAATCCAAATAGAAGAATCTAAGAAATAGCTAACTTATTTCAATGTATAGGTACCCGTTGTTCCGTATTCGGGAACGTAATGTACGAACGAGGTTCGTAACGGGCGTACCAACGGAAGGTGCGGACTATAAACGTTTATGTTATGGTTTTCAAGGCTTTCAATGTCAATAATTATTTATGTCTGACTTGATTGCTGCCATATGATCTTAGTTACGATGTATTCGATAAATTATACATGTGTGTGAACTATGCGATTATATGATGCATTCCATGTGTTTGTTGAAATGTTTGAATGAAATTACAATTATGATTTATACTTGTCATGACTTTTAATCTAGAATACATGTTTGTTATATGTATGACAACTCTCTTGTAAAGGGATTTGCTATAATATATGCTATAATTCTGATAGTTCATTATGTAGTAATGTGTAGGCTAAGTGTTTGATAAAATGTTTGAATGAGAAATTGTTTGATGAATTTCATTTAATAAGGGTGTTGAGATAGGATTCTAAATTATCTTATTTATAGTTACAGTTTCCTTCATGTAACCTATCTTGCTACTACGTGATTTATAGATGAAATGCCTATGTATGGTAACATGTTCAATATGTTTATTAGAATGCTTAAATAAAAATTATATTTGAATTAGTTATTAAATGCTACTATGACTATCACATGTGATAACCTATTGCAATTAAGTGCGATTGGGACTATTACCTAGTCCAGGCAATCAGTAACAGTTCCAAATTGAGTGACCGAACTAGTCTCGCCACAATAAATACGTTTGGCGAATCCGAGCCGTACGGTGATTATCGACAGTAGTTAGGCCACGTGGAGTGCTTATGCGCTCCATGTCGACTAATTCAATGTATGCTCGTACAAATCGAACTTATCAAATAATCCGATTGACATATTGTATGTTTACCATGTGTGGACACTACTGCTTGAATCTATTGTACCACTTACCAATGTAAAGCCCGTTTCAACCATGGTACCAAGATCCGCTAAGACTCATGAGTCGGGCATGGTGGTGTATGGGACACTGTGGTTGAGCTGTCGGCCTACGCTGGGGTGACGAGCATCCCCGAAGTGACCAGTGAGCAACCCAAACTCATAAGCCAAATATGGTGGTATATGCGACACCGTATTCGAGCTATCGGCATACGTTCAGGTGACAAGCCTCCCATAGTGACCTCGAGTATAAATTAGGCCTACGCTGAAATGACGAGCCTCCTCGTAGCAACGTCGAGTGTAAACTCTTGAAATTGCCTATCCACTGTTTTCATCAGGGGTGATGCCCTACAACTTGTCTATCGTATGTGAATAACTAGGATTGACGACCCTAGATGAATCTTTGCTTGGGTAAATGATAAAAAGGGAGGTACCTTAGCTTCCCGAATCTGCTGTATGAATAAGCCTAATAAATTACTTGGCTAATACGACCATGCACCGCATTGCATGTACTTTGGCGAGGAAGCGCACGTTTAGGGAGTTTGTCATGCGCGACCGTGAGATGAAGTCGCTAAAGGAGTGCAGGAGAGGGCATGCATCATTACAGTATACCATTCCTGCATTAACAAGAGTACTTAGGACATGATTGTTGTACTGCTTTATCATTACTGCTTGACTGAATTGATAACATGTTAACCTTTGCCTTATAGTATCACTGAGTTGATCACTCACTCCCACTCTGGGACGGTGTTTTAAAACACCAACCAGACTCTTATTTAGATGCAGGTTATGATGATGCTTTTGTGACGGGGCCAGATTTCATTGACAAGGAGGAGGAGTTCTCCTACGTGCAGCTCTCAGGCGGGTCTATGTAGACCTCGCGCTGTTTCGATAGGATTACAGGGATATTGGATTAGTTGAATACTTACATTTTGGTATTTTATGTATTTTAAAACAAAATATGTATATATTCAGCCCGGCTACATGATTATACTCTCGAGGTTATGAAACTCGTTCATATACTTTATATACCTATCTTAGGGCGTGTTTGGACAGGCCAATCCCATGGGATTGGATTGTATTAGGGTGGATGACAAGTAATGATGGCTCTATCAGTGGATTGGTGCCAATCCAATGGGATTGCTATATCCAAGGAACTCACCACCAAGTATGTTTGGCTCGCCTGGCCAATCCCAGGATTACACCGACCAATCCTAGGATTGCTCCGTCTAACCAAACATGTCCCAGGTAAAATAGATGGGATTAGGAGGGATTGGGTGGGATTGGGAGGGATTGGGTGGATTTCAAGGTAATGATGGTGATGTCAGTGGATTGCTGGCAATCCCATGGGATTGCTTTATCCAACTTCTGCCTGTTTGGCACACCCGGCCAAATCCCGGGATTGCTCCTTCCACCCTAATAGAACCTAATACAATCCACGTTGCCTGGCCAAACAGGCCCTTAGTCTTCCGCTTACCTAATTACATTAACTCTGGAGTATGATACACTGTTTAGTGTAATCCCACTCATGTTTAAGGCACTAATATAGACGACATTTAAACATCATTATTTATGCTGCATAAGTGATGCGTTGGAACTTGGGAGTTGAGCTTTGCTCGACCCCCGATTTTCGGGGCGTTACAAACAACATAGATGAGTTTTCTTATGCTAGGATAAGATAAAAGATAGAAGACATACAACATTGCATTGTATATTTGATTTGACATGTGATGAGTTGGCAAGGGCCTAAAAAGCTCTTCGATTTTCTCCTTGTGTGTATGATTTTTAAGACAATTGCATAGAAAGATTTTTATAGCCACTTTTCATATATATTAATATACATATAATCGTTTAGACACAAAAGGCAATTATAATCTATCAAACGATGTCATATATGCAAATCTTTTGTTATGAGCTGACTATTGGTTGTGCACATATATATCATACTCTCTGATGTAGAGCGGGTCGCGGACAATTTCATGGCCAAGATGGATCAGAAAAGGCCTGGTCGACGACAGAAGTGATCCGGACCGTCGGACCTTAGATCAGGTGTATCTCACAATCCGAAATGAGTTAGCTGACGTAAAATATATGATTTTGGGGTAGAACGAGCTACTTTAGCCAACCAACTCAGCTATGCGGGGTTGCGACGCCCAGAATTGCGAAAAACCCCTAGATCGATGGTCGTTTCCTTGCTTTAATTTCGTTTTTACTATAAATAGTAAGTTTTAGTTTGATTATAACTCTTCATCCTTCGGGCTTTAGGAGTTGCGCCCAACGTGAAAAGAGCTTAGAATAATTAGGAGAACGGTTTGGTGAAGCCAAATAGGACACTTACTATTTTTGGCCGAAAACCTTGCGCACTTGTAGACATCACGACCGTCTATAAATAGTAAGTTTACTATTTATAGTAAGTCGCAGATTTTAGGAGTTCTAGTTGTAGTTTGATTCTGATTTCTTTCTCATTGCTTGGTACCCCTATTGAAAGGGTTGTGAACTCGTTTTTAGTCATCAATTAAGTTTTAGTTTGATTATAACTCTTCATCAGTCGGGCTTTAGGAGTTGCGCCCAACGTGAAAAGAGCTTAGAATAATTAGGAGAACGGTTTGGTGAAGCCAAATAGGACACTTACTATTTTTGGCCAAAAACCTTGCGCACTAGTAGACATCAAGACTGTCTATAAATAGTAAGTTTACTATTTATAGTAAGTCGCGGATTCTAGGAGTTCTAGTTGTAGTTTGATTCTGATTTCTTTCCCATTGATTGGTACCCCTATTTAAAGGGTTGTGAACTCATTTTTAGTCATCAATTAATCAGTTTTGAATTTATTAGAATTTATTTCTATTTTCTGCTTTCTTTCTTCGTGGATTCGAGAAGTCTCTGTGAGGAGTCCAGAGAAGCTCTGTGGATTCGGAGTATTTATCCTCATCACGTTCATCCCTGCGTCAATTGGTATCAGAGCGAGGATTCCTCTCGGGCCGATGACAAACAACGAAGGTATGAATCAAAATTCTGTGGACGGTGATCAAGGGATTCGTTATCTTTCAGAAAGAATGAAAGCTTTCCACCGGGAGAGTCAATTGACCATGCAAGGGCTGCAGGCAACCGTCGACCATCTTGCGGACGCGCTACTTTCGCCCCGAGCCCTAGGTGGTGCTCCACCACCTATGGTTGCTCCACCACCCATGGTTGCTGTATGACGCAACCCCGATTTCCGTAGAGCACTACTGGTGGCAAACCATAAGGCTACACCAGATGACTCAAGTTCTAGCGACGAGGACTTTAATGAGGGTTTTTCCCGACGACCAATCCATGGAGGCGATTACCTAGATCGTGTCGAAAGAGACTATCAAGGTAAGGCTGAATTCCTAGTTTTAATGGTTTATTACGTATAGAAGATTTCCTCGATTGGCTAGCCGAAGTAGAGAGATATTTTGATTATATGGACATGTCAGATCATAAAAGGGTAAAATTGATAGCGTTTAAGTTAAAATCTAGTGCTTTTGCATGGTGGGAATAATTACAACTCTCACGAGCTTGCCAGAACAAGGCGCACATCTCATCATGGCCACGGATGAGATGTCTTCTTCGATCACGATTTCTCCCTAGTAATTATGAGTAGATATTATTCCAACAATACCAAAATTGCCGACAAGGAAACCAAACTGTCACAGATTACACTAAAGAATTTCAGCGGTTGGCTACACGAAACGATTTGTCAGAATCTGAGTCACAGAAGGTAGCACGATTTATAGGTGGGTTGCGACCGACAATTCAGGACCGAGTTCGGATGTACGAGACCGTGGATGAAGCAGTTCAATTGGCGGGTAGAACAGAAACACAACTTACAAGAGTTCCTGCTCGTCCCTATCCTTCAACTCGACCCCCCATGACGGGTCCCACACAGGATCCAGTGTTGGCACGTGGAAAAGATCCAGTAGGAGAATGTCCTCAACCTCCTACAACCGCAAACCGTGATACGGAGAGCCGCTCATCCAGACCTCAACGTGCAGCACCCACAATAGCGGGCCCGAGTAGGATTCCAAATCCTTATGCTCGGCCAAGGTCGAACAATTGTTACCGCTGTGGCCAGCCAGGCCACTTATCAAACACTTGTCCTCAACGTCCCGTAACACACTTGACTATAAACGAAGGGGGCATTGAAGATGAGGCCTCAGAAGAAGACCATAGCTATGACGAACATGAACAAACCACTGAAGAAATAGCAGGTGATGATGAAATGACGGGCGAAGATCGTAGCGAATTTCTAGTTGTGAGGCGATTACTGTATACCCCACTAAAGGAATTACATCCATAGCGACACAATATATTTCGTACTCGGTGCACTGTCAACGGAAAGGTCTGTGATGTGATCATAGATAGTGGTAGTAGCGAGAACATCATCTCAAGAGTGATGGTGGACAAGTTGTGGCTACCAACGATGAAACATCCTTCCCCGTACTCAATTGGCTGGATAAAAAAGGTGAATGAGACCAAAGTAACTGAACAATGCATTATCTCATTTTCAATTGGTAAAAATTATAAGGATCAGATACTTTGTGACGTGGTCGACATGGAAGCTTGCCACATGCTACTTGGTCGATCCTGGCAGTCAGACTGTGATGCGACCTATCGGGGATGAGACAATGTTTACGTATTCGTCAAGGATAGTCGAAAAATAATCCTTGCCCCTATAACACCAGAGAACCACCCTGAAGCTTCTAAAGTGGAGGGGAGTTCCCTCTTCACCATTCGGGATTTCATGGAGGAATCCAAGGAAACCGGCGAGGTGTACACCGTAGTGGTGAAGGGCGAGGAAGAATAACCCTCAAACATCCCTCCAAGTTTAAGACTGTTGCTAAACGAATTCAAAGAATTTTGGCCTGAAGATTTACTTGATGGATTGCCCCCCATGAGGGATATCCAACATCACATAGACCTCGTCCCTGGGGCTAGCCTGCCCAATCGCCCTCATTATCGGATGAGTCCGAAGGAGTGCGAGATACTTCAGGGGTAAGTGGAGGAATTGATCCGTAAGGGTCTCTTGAGAGAGAGCATGAGCCCATGTGCCGTACCAGCACTATTAACGTCAAAAAAAGATGGAAGCTGGCGCATGTGTATCGACAGTCGGGCAATCAATAAAATTACCATCAAATATCGGTTTCCAATACCACGGTTGGATGACATGCTCGATATGCTAGAAGGGGCCAAGATATTCTCAAAACTAGATCTGAGGAGCGGGTACCATCAGATTCGTATCCGACCCAGTGATGAGTGGAAAACGACATTCAAGACTAAGGAAGGGTTGTATGAGTGGCTAGTTATGCCTTTAGGCCTATCGAACACACCAAGTATTTTTATGCGTTTGATGAATCAAGTGCTAAAACTGTTTATTGGTCGATTTATGGTAGTATATTTTGATGACATATTGATATATAGTCAGGATGAGGCGGAGAACAGGAAACATCTCAGGCATGCTCTACAGGTCCTACAAATTAACAAATTGTACTTCAACTTGAAGAAGTGTAGTTTTTTAAGTAATAGCCTGTTGTTCCTAAGGTTTGTTGTAACGTCCACAGGTATTCGTGTGGACAATGAAAAGGTGCGAGCTATTAGGGAATGGCCGATCCCGACGAACATTCATGAGGTGAGGAGTTTTCACGGGTTGGCGACTTTCTATCGTCGATTTGTACGATATTTTAACACCATAGTTTCTCCTATAATAGATTGCATGAAAAAAGGACCGTTCCAGTGGACCGATAAAACTGACAAGATCTTTCATGAAATTAAGCATCGTTTGTCTACAACACCGGTCTTAGTGTTTCCTAATTTTGACAAATTATTTGAAGTTGAGTGTGACGCTTCATACATCGGAATTGGGAGAGTATTATCACAGGAAGGCAGGCTGATAGCCTTCTACAGTGAGAAGCTCAGCGAAGCCCGAAAGAAGTGGTTGACTTATGAGCTTGAGTTGTACCCAGTTGTTCAGGTGCTGCGACATTGGCGGCATTATCTGATTCAAAGAGAGTTTGTTCTTTACACTGACCATCAAGCATTAAAGTTTATTAATAGTCAGACTAACGTGAATCGTGTGCATGCTAGATGGGTTGCGTTTTTACAGGAATTCACGTTCGTTCTGAAGCACAAGTCAGGGCAGCAGAATAAGGTGGCTGATGCACTTAGCCGTCGTGCATCACTACTTGTTACGATGAGCAACAAGGTGGTCGGCTTCGACTGTCTCAAGGAGCTGTATGCCGAGGATGAGGACTTCAAAGATTCTTGGGTGAAGTGCCAAGAAGGTCACCCCAGTGACCTTCATATACAGGACGATTTTCTCTTCAAAGGGAATCGATTGTGCATCCCCCAAAGTTCTTTAAGGGAGTAGATTATTTAGGAGCTACATGGAGGTGGCCTCGGTGGACACCTTGGGCGAGACAAGACGCGAGCTCTTGTGGAAGAGCGGTATTACTGGCCGCAATTAGTACGTGATGTGTGAAAAGCTGTACAACGTTGTCATGTTTGTCAGACCTATAAGGGATAATCTCAGAATACGGGCCTCTACACCTCGTTACCTGTGCCTGACGGTCCTTGGGAGGATTTATCAATGGACTTCATGCTTGGTTTTCCACGAACACAACGCGACATGGATTCGGTGTTCGTGGTGATAGATCGTTTCTCCAAGATGGCGCACTTTATCCCATGCAAGAAGACCCTCGATGCAACATACGTGACAAATCTATTCTTCAGGGAGGTCGTACTGCTACACGGGATCCCCAAGTCCATTACTTCTGATCGTGACATGAAGTTCATTAGCCACTTTTGGCGGACTTTGTGGACTCGATTCGATACACGACTTCAATTCAGCAATGCTTACCACCCATAGACTGATGGGCAGACCGAAGTTGTGAATCGTACGTTGTGAAATCCCCTTCACTGTATTTCAGGAGAAAAATCGAAGCAGTGGGATTTAACCTTGTCTCAAGCAGATTTTGCATTCAACAACATGGTGAACTGCTCGACAGGGAAATCACCGTTTCAGATTATCTATGGACGAGTGCCTCGTCACATGCTTGACTTGGTCCCTCTGCCCAAGCACCCAGGCATCAGCATTACAGTAGAACATATGGCAGATAAAATCATGGGCATCCATGTGGAAGTGCAGACCAAGCTACATGCCTCGAATGAGAAGTACAAGGAACAAGTGGACAAGCACTGGTGACAGAAAGTGTTCGAGATGGGCGACCGAGTTATGGTCCATCTGCGCAAAGAGAGATTTCCGACCGGGACGTACAACAAGTTGAAAAATAAGAAGATTGGACCCGTCCCAATCATTTGAAAGATCAATGACAACACTTATGTTGTTGATCTTCCCGACGACATGGCGATCTTACGGACTTTCAACGTCGTAGACCTGACCGAGTATCATGAACTAGTGCAGGATGAGAACTCTAGGACGAGTTCTTTTGAAGTGGAGGGGACTGATGTAGAGCAGGTCGTGGACTGTTTCATGGCCAAGATGGATCAGAAAAGGCCCGGTCGACGACAGAAGTGATCCGGACCGTCGGACCTTAGATCAGGCGTATCTCACAATCCGGAATGAGTTGGCTGACGTAAAATATATGATTTTGGGGTAGAACGAGCTATTTTAGCCAACCAACCCAGCTATGCAGGGTTGTGACGCCCGGAATTGCAAAAAACCCCTAGATTGACGGTCGTTTCTCTGCTTTAATTTCGTTTTTACTATAAGTAGTAAGTTTTAGTTTGATTATAACTCTTCATCCGTCGGGCTTTAGGAGTTGCGCCCAACGTGAAAAGAGCTTAGAATAATTAGGAGAACGGTTTGGTGAAGCCAAATAGGACACTTACTATTTTTGGCCGAAAACCTTGCACACTAGTAGACATCACGACCGTCTATAAATAGTAAGTTTACTATTTATAGTAAGTCGCGGATTCTAGGAGTTCTAGTTGTAGTTTGATTCTGATTTCTTTCCCATTGCTTGGTACCTCTATGTAAAGGGTTGTGAACTCGTTTTTAGTCATCAATTAATCAGTTTTGAATTTATTAGAATTTATTTCTATTTTCTGCTTTCTTTCCTCGTGGATTCGAGAAATCTCTGTGAGGAGTCCAGAGAAGCTCCGTAGATTCGGAGTATTTATCCTCATCACGTTCATCCCTGAGTCACTCTCATTAAATGGTCAAGAGTTTCCTAACCTGCCACGTGTAAGTGATAACTATACACTTCTTTATGCAAACGTGAATGGTATGCCTGGCTCCTCAAATATTTTTACGGAGGAAATCATGTGAAGCGTTAATTGATTGAAGTTAACATTCGATGCAATCATGTTTTGGTCCATATCCCAATGTTTGGCACTTTCCACACTATGTGAGTGCAACATCAACAAATTCATCCACGACGAAGTTACAACCTAAGATCCACGACTATATTATGTTAACTATTTGTATTTCGTTCATATGCTCCCGAGTAATCTTTTCATGGCTTCAAAAAAGTAAAGAAATATCAAAATCACCTGAGAAGAAGTGAATAGAATATGCAATACGTGTGATTTACCGTAGCTAGCTAAGCTTATCCTTTTTGGCAACTCGTGACTTTCGACCGTCAGATCAGTCAAATAAAATTTCCGAAAATTTGTGGCCTCTTGTTGTCATTGTGTGGCCACAGGTTATATTCTGAGTTGCTGGATCCATGTGGATCAGATCAGGCCGAAACAAATGATCGGTATGAGATAAAACATATACATTGGGCCCCGAGAGGCTTTTAAGAGTAGGTAATCAATCCTCACTTTTTAGTGTAGCGTAGTCCCTTTGGGCTTTGAATATGCCTCGATAGATGAACAACGTGTATAAACACATACATCATATGGTGGGTCCACGGAGCTTTTCCACCACCGACTTTGGGTCGCGGAGGGGTCCCCACCCAAACCGAGTTCCATCGTCTAGTTAGTATTCCAATTTTCAGTCCATCGTATTACTGTGTACCATTTGTGGATGTATGGTGAGCGCTCATAAATTCTCCTCCATCCAACCCTACGGTTTCTAACCTACCAATAGAGGACTGAGAGTAGAAAATAAAACAACGGTCAACATTCAATTGATAAAAGGTGAATAGTTGGTGGCTAGCATCTTCCAGGTTCCAATCACGGAGATCTCTAGCGCAAAGTCTATCTTCCACGGTAAGGATACGACAGAGCAATGGCCTGATTGCCGACCACGGACCCCCTTAGCTAAAACCCTCGTACAGGGTGCAGACGGTCGAGTCGTGGACCGGTTTAGTTATCATCGGCCTTGCGTAAAGCATCACTGGGTAACTCCTAGATACCCATCGGGAGTTACTTTGACAAACTGAGGGACGCGGATTGCGTCCTACCCCGGCCCGGACGGTAATCCGTCCGGGCAGAGCTCTGTGGGGCCCACCGTGATGTAAGTGTTTTATCCACTCCGTTCAACGCTTTTGGAATATCATTTTAATTATTGGTGTTAAACATTAGGCATGAACAAACCTCCAATGGACCACACCAAAGAAAGCTGCATTGATAATGACACCACCGTTGAAGCCTTTATAAGGGCCAACGTGATGGTTTTTTACCATCCAACCTATTAATAGTGTCATGTAGACGTGGATGAAGTGAAAACACAAATATCAGCTTGATCCGAAGCTTTTCCAGCTCCCAAGAATTTTTTAATGGTGGACGTTCAATCCCCACTTTGTGGTCCAGTTAATTCTTAGACGTGCCTCATTTTTTGGTTCACATATTATATTGATATTCCAAAAGCTTTTAACGGCGTGGATAAAAAAACTTACATCACAGAGGGCCCCACAGGGCACTGCCCGGACGGATTACCGTCCGGGCGGGGGTAGGACGCACTCCGCGTCCCAAACTGAGAGTCACGTCGGTGGAACTTTCATCAAATCCAACCGTCCATAAAGTATGCCGTCTCCTTTTAACCGTTTAATCCAAAAAAAAAATAAAAATGATCATAAAAAACTCGTAGATTACACCACAGGAAAAGTCGTGATGGAACGTCCACTAAAATTGTGTGGGATACGTTGTGTTTATATACCATCCAATCCATCCTTATGATAATGTGCCTCGTTCCCAACTGAAGAATTATTCAAAAATCGCAGCATTCTAAAATTCAGGTGGGCAAAATTTAGAGATTTTAATTATAATTTTTTTGGGTGGCCCACCGGAGCATTGAATCAACCTTTTATTTTTTAAATTCTTTTTTTGGAATAAGCCTAACAAGGAGGGGTGTACGTGATGGACGGCGTGGATTTCATATACGTTATGCAGGACTCATGCACCAGGGAGCCCCGCAATTCAATAGGCTACCTAACACTCAGTACTGGAAAAGATAAAAGGCATTGGATCTTGTCTTGTCATGGTGGATCAACATCAACGAGTGACAGCCAATTGATACCGCTTGATCCCACCACCTCGCAGGGCGCTGTTTGGGTGGATCCCCCGATCCACTGAGGTCGGTGGATCCCTAACTGTGGCACCCACTTTGATGTATTTTCCTTGAATCCACACCGTCCGTCCATTTTGATAGCTCATTTTAGGGCATGACTTTAAAAAATGTGAAGCAGATCCAAATCTTAGGTGGACCATACCACAGGAAACAGTTGTGATTGAGTCCCCACCATTAAAAACTTCATGGGGGCCACCGGAATGTTTATTTGCCATCCAACCTGTTGATAAGGTCACAAAGACCTGGATGAAGAGATCACACAAATAACAGCTTGATCCAAAACTTTTGTGGCCCACGAGAATTTTTTAATGGTCCATTACCACTGTTTCCTGTACTATGGTCCACCTTAGATTGATCAGCTTCATCTTTTTCGAATCATGACCTAAAATGAGTTTTCGAAACGGATGAACGGTGTGGATATAAGACACATACATCACGTTGGGCCTTACGGTCAGGGATCCCACCCACCTCGATGGATCCGGTTAAGGCAGGTGGAGCCCACTTCTCATAACGGTTGGACGGTCAAAGCATTTCGCACCGATCTACGGATCGAAAGCGAAATCCCCTTTTCATAAAGAGGATAAAAGGCACCCAAACGGTCTGTAATTTTAAAGCATGATAAATTTCCAGAAGTCCTGCGGACCACCAAATTGTTAGTGTGAGGCCCTCATTGGCGTGGAAGCTGGGGATCATCCTCGTCGTACACTTGTTAGGGAGAACTGATCGCCTGCAGGCAACTTTACCGCAGCTTGAGATACAATGCCATCTTTCCTGCAATATGAATCCACCTATTTGGAAATCATTACCATGAAGGCGATAGGCCTCGCCATGAAGATCACCATTCTAGAAAATCGGGATGATCCATTCTCTAGGTAGGCCAGCCAGTACATTGAGTCACACTTCCAGTTATCCATTGATTCCAATAGAGCGGCCCAGTTGATTGGTGAACATGCCTGATTTTTGTGTGAAGTAATCCTCATGCTGGGGCCTACCACTTTGATGGAATGGATAGCCTACATAAGGAGCGTGCTGGCGAGAAAGATGGTACCGTACCACAGATTGTGGTGCCTTGCCCGTAGCCCGTAACTGATCCGTTCTCAAAGTTAAATGGCGCCCGCCGTTGTGATGCCGTGAACACGCACGTGTGAGTCCATGGCCATCCAATGCAAGTCCGGATGTCAATATGGCACCCATGTGCGATATCATGCTTTCCATTAGGTGGGCCACAATCTTTTATCTCCTGGCCTAAAATCAGGGAACGGATTGACTATGATCCCAGGCAAAGAGATATCTATGTGCCTGGAGCTGTGTGGGGCAATGAAGATATTTGCGACAAATTCACTCGGTACATCTGTTTTAAAGGACCACAATAGGACAGGGGCCTAAAAAATAGACGGATCCAAAACTCAGGTGGGCCTTACGACACGAAACAGTCGGAACGGAAACATCCACCGTTGAAACCTTCCTGAAGCTGACCATGATGTTTATATGCCATCCAAACCGTTCATAGGGATATTACCACTCAGATAAACTTTAGGAACAGATATTATCCTGATACAAAACTTATGTCACCCCAGACGTTCAATCCCCACCATTTCGTGTGTTATAGCCCACCTGAGTTTTTGATCGATCTGATTTTTAGATTTCAGGCCTATTGTGGTATTTTAAAACAGATGGACGGAGTGGATTTGTCAAGAACATATCTTTGGGCCCCACACAGCCCCGGGCACAGAGTCGGGGTTACACCTAATCCGCTCCCCTAAAATCAGGCAGGTGATCGGTAGAGTAAAAAAGACGAAGGACGGTTTTTCTTGCAATCCAGTTGTTTTCGTACATTGTGGCCCACTTGAGGAATGAAACCGCCTGATGTTTAGTCCACAAGTTCTAATCAGCATGGCCCAACTGATGGAAAGCTCGCATCCCACACGAATGTCCCTGCACTGGTGTGGATGTGCTCATGGAAACTGTTACGGGAAGATCCGAGACGACTACAATCGGAGGGATCGACGGTCCGTCACTCCGAGCGGAGAGTCCGAGCCTTGGCATAATAATAGGAAGGTGGATTAAGATGGACGAAGCTCCCACTCTTGATCACTTTCCTTCCAAAAGCAGTCGGAAGAGAAAATATTCGAGTTATACGACCGACTCCGAGTAAGCATCCATCATGACACTGAGAAGGGCTAGCTGTATTACTTGCGAACGGATCAAGGTTCGGCTCGGGTTGACATAACCAACCATCAGCTCGGAACGATATCGTCGTCTTCGGTCTGGCCGAGCCGAGGCATCTCCGAGGATAAAGGTCCCACGCGCTAAGTGGAGAAATTGTCATGTATAGGTATGCGCTATTATCTCGCCCGCAGATACGCACATCGTAAGACATGATCTTCGGATTCTGGGCAATATCTCCATGATCCACGAACCCCACTGATCGTGCCGGGATTATCGGATGCGAATCGAGCGATGAAAATGTATAAATATTACATCATCCCATAAGAACAGGTACGCAACATCTGACACTCTCCCCTTTCTCCTAAACTTAGACTCAGATTCTGTTGTCCTGACTTAGGCATCGGAGGGTCCCCCGGCTTAGCCAGGGTCTCCATTGCTTACGGTTTATGTGCATGATTCCTGGTCCGACGCCTGCTCGGAGTGTGTGAAGAGGGGAAGAGGGCTGACCAGATTTTGACCTCAACATTTTTTGGCGCCGTCTGTGGGAAACTGATACAAAAAGTCAGTTTCCTATTCTTGAAAGCTATGGCTAGAGGGAAGAAGAAAGCTGTGGTGGTGGAACCGGAGCAGACCCGCTCCTCATCACTACTTCATGCGGAGTCTGCTCCGGGCCCTTCTCAGCGTTCTCGCAACAGTTCCAACAAATACCGCGCTTTATAAGGCGAAGTACAGGCTTTGCGGGATGAGCTGCAACGGATGAGACAGGAGCGTGAGCCCCAGCAACAACCCGAGCGGAGAAGTCCAGTGCCAGAAGTTGTCGGACCAACCGTTCAAGCCCATTCAGCAACAAGAAGTCCGAGGCGCGGAACATCTCCGCAACAATCTACCCGAGCACCAGTGTCGGCTCAAAACCCTCCCCCAGCTCCAATGCGAGCTCCTACCAGGAATGTGACGACTCGGGCCCCGACGGATGTCCCAGCCGCCTCGGCTTTGGCTCCAACGGACCTTCGTCACACCCTGGAGAGGAGAAGGGAAAGAAGAATGCCTGAGCCGGAGAGCACTCGGGAAGAAGTGGCGGAAAACAGGGATCCCTGGGAGTCACGATTCGCAGACCTGAATAATCAAGTCTTGATGTTACAGAAGCAACAGCAGCCATCATCGATCCCGGCTGCTGTTCAAGCCATGATGGAAGAGACCAAGCCACCGTTCACCTCAGAAATCATGAACGAAGTGATGCCTCAGAGATTCCTCTTGTCATCCAGTATTCCGGGTCTGGCGACCCATCCGAACATGTGGAAGCTTATCGTTCGTGGATGCAGATACAGACTACAACTGATGCAATGATGTGCAGGGGATTCTCAATAACTCTGGCCGGATCCGCTCGAAATTGGTATCGACAACTCAAGCCTGGATCCATATGTTCATTCGAGGAATTGGCTCGGTCATTCTTTACCCAGTTCATAAGCGGTAAGAGAAGCCGAAAGCCCAATACCCACCTGCTTACCATCAAACAAGGGTCGAAAGAATCCTTGAAGGATTACATTGCTCGATTCAACGAGGAAGCACTGCAGGTGGAAGACTATGACGACAAGATGGCTCTCGCCGCAGTATGTAGCGGCTTGAGGGAAGGAAGGTTCGCCTTCTCAATAGGAAAGAACCCGGCAAAGACGTTAGCTGAGCTCATCGCTAGAGCCCAGAAATATGTTCATGCCGAGGAGTTCTCTGCTACTCGCAAGAATATCCAAATAACCGAGCCGAATGGTAAAGGAAAGAGGCCAAGGAACGAGGAACCCCAAGCCCCGAGGAAAAACTCGGATGATCATTCTTCTCGTGATCGCCGACCAAGCAGAAAGCCAGAAGGAAGATTCCATTCCTACACACCTCTCAACACTACCGCCGAGCAGATCTTACTAGATATCCGCGGCGAGAAACTTCTCAATTGGCCAGTCTGTATGCGGGCAGACCCAGAACTCCGCGACAAGCGCAAGTATTGTCGCTTCCATCGAGATCATGGCCACAATACCGATGAGTGTGTGATCTCAAGGATGAAATTGAATCCCTCATTCGGAAGGGGCACTTACGTCGGTATACCAAGCAAGAGAAAACTACTCGGAAAGAGGAGCGAGCACGAGAACGCCCCAAAATCCCGAAGAGCTCTGCGGAGATCCGCACCATCTTCGGAGGTACATCAGTGGAGGAGACTCAAACAGAGCCCGAAAAGCTCATTCCCGAAGGAGCCCAGACCATTACGTCAATCTTACCGAGCGGCCTAACAAAGAACCACGAGTCAGTCCCTGTAGCCTCACCTTTACAGAAGATGACGCTCGGGGGATCCAACACCCACACGATGACGCCTTGGTGGTCACTATGACCATAGCCAATTATAAGGTGTACCGGGTTCTCGTTGATACTGGAAGTTCAGCCGACGTGATCTACTCTAAGGCCTTCGAAAGGATGGGGATTCCACAGTCTCATCTCAGGCCTGTGAAGACCCCCTTACACGGCTTTGCCGGAGAAAGAGTAATCTCCGAAGGAGCTATTTCCCTCCCAGTGACTGCGGGAGAGGGACAACATCAAGTCACCTTGATGGTGGACTTCCTTGTTGTTAATGTGCCATCAGTGCATAATGTGATTATGAGCAGGCCCTCCCTCAATGCAATGCGGGCGGTCATATCTACTTATCACCTGATGATGAAATTTTCCGCCGAAGGCGGAACAGGTTACCTCCGAGGCGATCAACGCGAGGCTCGGAGATGTTATGCCATTGCGGTTCAAAAAGGGTCTGTAAAGCAAACACTCACTGTTGACATCTTGGACCCGCGTGGACCCACCTAGAATAAGCCAATTGAAGATTTGGAGAAGGTACCACTCGACGAAGCCGATCCTAGCAAGACGGTTCAGCTCGGAACATCACTCACGCCTGAGCAACGCTCCGAGTTGTTAACTTTCCTGCGACGACACAGGGACGTATTCGCCTGGTCGCACGCGGATATGCCAGGAATCTCTCCGGACGTCTTGGTCCATCGATTGAACGTGGATCCGGACCACAGGCCTGTGAAACAAAAGAGGAGACCGTTTGTTTCCGAGCGGTGTGAAGCCATTGCGGAAGAAGTCTCGGTCCTGTTGAACGCCGGCTTCATAGAAAAAGTATATTATCCAGAATGGATCGCAAATGTGGTGATGGTTAAGAAGGCAAATGGCAAATAGAGAGTTTGCATGGACTATTCAGACCTGAACAAAGCATGTCCAAAAGACAGTTTCCCGTTATCTCGGATCGATCAACTAGTGGACAGTACTGCAGGACACGAACTACTTTCCTTCCTGGATGCCTACTCTGGTTACAATCAGATCGCGATGCATGCCTCAGATAGGCAGAAGACTACCTTTGTCACAAACGGGGGCTCTACTGGTTCTGCACGGATCATGCCATTTGGCCTGAAAAACGCTGGAGCCACATACCAGAGGCTAGTCAACCAGATGTTCGCAAGACAGATCGGGCGCACGATGGAAGTTTACGTCGATGACATGTTGGTGAAAAGCGTCAAGGCATCCGATCACTTGGCGGACCTCGGAGAAACCTTCGAAGTCCTCCGAGAATATCAAATGAAGCTGAACCCAGCGAAGTGCGTTTTCGGAGTCGGTTCGGGAAGGTTCCTCGGATTCCAAATCAGTTAGAGAGGCATCGAAGCTAACCCCGATAAGATTAAAGCACTCCTCGACATGAGTTCACCTCGGACTGTCAAGGAAATACAATGCCTCACTGGACGAGTAGCAGCGCTCGGACGCTTCATATCCCGAGCCACTGATAAATGCCTCCCCTTCTTCCAGCAGTTGAAGGGTCATAAGAAGGCCGAGTGGACGCCCGAATGTGAGCAACCTTTCCAGCAGCTGAAACGATATCTGGGCTCACCGCCTTTGCTATCAAAACCGGAGGATGGCGAATCTTTGTTCTTATACCTCGCAGTCTCAGCCTCAGCAGTCAGTTCGGCTCTGATCAGAGAAGTGGGGAACAAACAGCATCCAGTATATTATGTGAGCAAAGCTATGGTACCAGCAGAAACAAGATACCCCGCTCTGGAGAAGCTTGCACTCGGCTTAGTCGTTTCGGCTCGGAGGTTGCGTCCATATTTCCAAGTTCATTCGATCATCGTGTTAACCGACTCCCCCCTCCGGCAGATTCTCCAAAAGCCAGAGGTCTCGGGTCGGTTGACCAAGTGGGCGATAGAACTTGGGGAATTTGACATTACTTTCCTGGGCCGTAGAGGACAAAGAAAGAAAGGCCAAGCGGTGGTGATTTCATCGTTTAAGTCGGTCTAGAGGAAGGGCAGATCAACGACGGGGATGAAGTAACTCCGCTTGACCTCCCAAGCAACTCACAGGTTATCCCAGAAGCCGGATGGATCCTCTACGTGGACGGATCATCTAACTCAAAACGAGCCGGGGCAGGGATCGTCTTGATCGCTCCTGACTCCACAATTATCTAATATGCCATCTGACTCGGCTTTAAAGCTTCCAACAATGAGGCGGAGTATGAGGCACTATTAGCTGGGCTCAGATTGGCCGCCAGCCTCGGGGTCTAATCTATACAAGTTCGATGCGACTCTCAGCTAGTCCTGAATCATATCTCCGCCGATTATGAAGCCAAAGAAAATAGAATGATTGCTTATCTAGACGAGGCCAGAAAACTGATCGAGAAGTTTTGGAACTGTACGATTCACCAGATTCCGAGGACAGAAAATGCATGGGCTGATGCTCTGGCGAAGTTGGCGTCAGCCGCAGAGGGAAAGATTCCGCGGATCGTTCCGGTAGAGTTCATTGAACATCCCAGCATCGATCGAATAGAGAAAAAGACGGTTAATCCGGTGGATAATAATCCGAAATCTGGATGGACCTAATCTTTGGCTACCTCGAGTCAGGGGTGGTTCCCTCGGATAGACAGGAAGCTAGACGTCTGAGAGTCCGAGCAGCAAGATACGTTATTCTGAATGGAACTCTGTATAAGAAGGGGTATTCGCAGCCATATCTCAGGTGTCTTCGACCCGAGGAAGCGGAATATGTCATCCGGGAAATTCACGAAGGGATCTGCGGAAACCATTCTGGCAGCCGAGCCTTGGCTTTAAAGGTGCTTCGGCAGGGATACTTCTGGCCGACCCTCAAAGAAGATGCCAAGAGGTATGTTAGAAAATGTGACAAATGTTAACGTTTTGCGGCCGTGCTTAGGCAACCGGCGGAAGAAATGACTCCCATGAGCGGTCCGTGGCCTTTCGCTCAGTGGGGGATCGACATCATCGGCCCTCTGCCGACTGGAAAAGGACAAGTCAAATTTGTCATCGTCGCTGTCGACTATTTCACGAAGTGGGGCTGAGGCCGAGCCCGTTGCAAAGATTACCGAACAGAAAATAATTGACTTCGTCTGGAAGAATATAGTCTGCAGATTCGGAGTTCCGAATACAATTGTCTCAGACAATGACAGGCAGTTCGACAATGACAAATTCAGGGGTATGTGTAGAGGGCTCGGTATCAAGAACGCATACGCCTCGCCTCGACATCCGCAGTCCAATGGGCAAGTGGAAGCAGTAAACAAGGTTATCAAGCACCACCTTAAGAAGAAGCTGGAAAAAGCAAAGGGTAACTGGCCGGAAGAACTTCCATTCGTCCTGGGCGTACGAACCACAAACTCAATCTTCCCTTTGGAGAAACTCCGTTTCTCTTTCTTATGGGTCGGAGGCAATAGTGCCCGTTGAAATCGGCCTCCCTACGGCTCGAGTGGATAATTACAATGAGAATCAAAATACCGAGCAAATCACCGCCAATTTGGATCTTCTGGAAGAGATCCGAGAAGTTCGAAGCTCGTGCACGTGCCCGACATCAACAAGTAGCCAGATTCTACAATTCTAAAGTGAAGGTTAGACGATTCCGACCAGGGGATCTAGTTCTTCGACGAGTCTTCCAGAACACGGCTGAGCTGGGAACCGGAGCACTCGGTCCTAACTGGGAAGGACCATACCGAGTGGTCCGATCGACTAAGCCCGGATCCTACCACTTGGAGGATCTCGAAAGCCGTCAACTCCCCCACCCGTGGAATGCTGAGCATCTGAAAATTTACTATCCTTAATGAGGCGCTCTGAGCAGCTTACTGACCTTTAAGGTTATTCAATAAATGTACGCCCCCGAGCGACAAGCCTTTAAGGCTATGAATAAAAACACATCCGATCGGCTTATTCTTGTCATCAACAAAAAGACTAAATTCTACGCGTCTCCTCCTAACTGAGGAGAGGAAGCTACGAGGCGATCTGACTTCCCACTAAGGAAGTCGGACCAATTTCTACAAAGGCATCCCCCCTTAACCGGGAGGGCAAAGCCAATGGGTAACTTCGACCCCCCAGTAAGGGAGTCGATCCCACCTACACGGAAGGCCCTTCGCTAAAAGCGAAGCGAGTTGATCCTTTTAAGGATCAGACCGAGGCCCAAATCACATCCGAACAAATTGAGGACTCGGTTCGACTGCACAACCTAGTAAGCAAGAACGACTAATAAAAAGAAAAGGTGATCCAAAATTGGCTCTTTCATTAAATGCTATAAATGCGAAGTACATAGTAAAAAAAAAGAAGGAGAGAAAACAAAATATAAATAAAGGAAGCGGAGTCTTCAAGAGGTCGGAGGAGCTTGGGAATCGGGGGCCTGATCCTGGTTGATCGCCTCGGCAGCAGTATCAGTAGGGTCCTCAGGCAGGAGGGGGTCGAGGTCAAGGTCCGGGTACAGCTTCTGGACCTCGACAAGGCACTCGTCAAAGCCGCGGTCATAAAACTTGGGGCCTCGATATCCCTCTCCTTCGAGGTCTTGTACGAATCTATTGCCGCGACGCCCGCCAAGGAGGCCTCGGCCTCGCCTTCACGAGCCCTCCAGAGCCGTGGCAACGGCTCTGCTTTTCTCTTCTGCAGCTTCGGCCTTGATCTTCTTCTGGTCCTCACTCAATCGGGCAACCTCCCCAGCCAGGGTGTCAACGCGGACCCTGGCATGATCCAGCTCAGCCACTGCCGCATTGCGACGTGCCTCAAGGTCCTTCGTGATCCTCTCGGGCCTGGAGCGATTCGGACTGCCGCCTTGGCCGGTGACATAGATCACTCCGCTCCAGCTGAAGGATAGAAGCCTTGTCCCGTAAGACTCCCGCTTTCGCTCTGAGAACCTCCGTCTCCGCCCGGAGGGCTCCCACCTCGCTCCTAAGGGTTTCGACCTCGGCGTCAATTTTCCGACGCTCTCGGACCCTCTCCCAGCATAGGAGGATCCTCGGAACAGACTGGTCCAAAGCAAGGAAATGAGAAAGAAATAATAATACAAAAAATAGCTACAACTTTTTCAAAGGAAGGGGCAGAAAGTACCTGGTAGAAGACTCCAGCCAAGTCTTCCAAGAAGCAGTCGTCCGGTTTATCAAGAAGGCGCGAAATGGATTCCTCCGTAACGTGTTTCGCCGCCCAGTCTGTCAAACAAGACATGTGATAACCCGGCTCGAACCTTCCTCTGCTCGTGCCAACTTGAGCCGAGCCCGTCTCCTCCCCGGCTCCCGTCCGACTACCAGCCGAGGGTTGAGCCCCACCCTCGGATCGCGTACAGACCTCCCCTCATTACCCGGTTGGGTAATCATGGCGTCGGCCATCCGAACGGCTTCCTCCCTCTCGGAGGATGATGGAACGACTATCAACGGAGGTTCTAACCTTGCTCCTTTGTTGGGGGGAGCGGCGATGGATGGAGGGGGAGTTGCCCCCATTGCGGGAGCAGAGGCGAGGTTAGGGCCGCATAAAGGTACGACCATATCAACACCGACCGGGGCTCCTGGTCGCGCGCCGTAGTATTGGAATTGGGGACACAATTGCAGATGCAGATGGTCCCTCAACCAAGGGTGCTGAGGCAGGAAATGGAGCTGTATCCCGAACCAAGATGTTCGGGATAAGGGGAGGAAGTGCCACCCTCTGAGCCGCGACCCCTGAGGCAGAACCTGAAGGACGAACTCCTTGAACGACCTTCTTTCTCCGAACTACTTTCGCCGGGGGCTCGGCCCTCAGCATCTCCTCAGCAGACAGCGCAGCTTTCCTCCTCCGAGAACCAGATGCCTCGGCCATGCCTGTGCAGGAGAATGATTAGGATAACGTTACCTCGGACCAATAAAAATAAATTGGCTGAAGACAAGAATACTCACCGAGCGAGGTAGGAGCGGCCTCGTCTTCAAAGCCCCGTCGGTAAAGGTTAGCATTGTGTGATCGATCTGACCAGCGGCGACGCTCCTCCGAATATGTCCTCGCTTTGGCTATCTGGTTCTTCTGGTCCGAGGTAATGAAGGGCACGCCCCTCGCGAAACCTGCAAAATAAAAAAAATCTCTTTCAAGCGAAGCCAAAGTAAAAAGCAATGCATGAAAGAAATCTCGACCCGACCTGGCATTGTGAAGCGAGTGGGAACCCGAGTCGATAAAGCCCCAATCTCCGCTGCCGGCACCTCCCACTCGCCTGCGGCCCAAAACCACTTATTCTTCCAGTCCTTATTCGAGGACGGAAGACCCAAGACGAGCCCTGAACCCTTGCTACCTCGGGTCGCGAAGTAGTACCATGGATCTTTGTCTTCGTGCTTGACCAGGTACAGGCTCATCAGCTCGGCGGGTGTCAAATCCGAGTTCCCTACTTGATGCCAGATAATGTAAGCAGAAATCAGCACCCTCCAAGCATTGGGTGCAAGTTGCCCAGGCGCGAGCCCTAAGTAAGCGGTCAGAGCTCGGATGAAGGGGTGCATCGGGAGACGGAGGCTGCATAGTAGGTCGTATAAAAATACAGCTACCTCCCCAACCGCGGGATTGCCAGCAGCATCAGTGGGCTCGGGGGCTCTGATCCGAACGGAGCGTGGTATGTCAAACTCAGTACGGATCCATGCCATTTGAGACTCCGTTATTACGAAGCCCCCTGGAACCAGTTCCAATGCCCGTCCACCAGGGGGCATCTCGGGGACATCGACGACTGCAGCTATGGGGGCTCGTGCTGTCCCTCTCTTGCTGGCTTCCTTGCTGACTTGGCGAGTGTGAGCTCTCGCCACCGTCCGCTTCTTGGGCCGAGGATATAAAGGCACAGCCTCGAAGGGACCTTCGGAGGTCTCTCTTCCATTATCAGAACTCCCCGACTCGGAGTCGTCATTGTAACCTCTAGCCATTTCCCTATCGGAAGACATCTCGAAACAGTGATGCTAAGGATCAAACTCACCAGATAATCGCCGGAGATGGCTTCAGCAAGCGTGAAAACTATATTGGAAATCACTTCTGCCGGAAATCGCCTTCTCCGCTAAACAACTCAAATGCAAACGATAGCAGTCGAATGAAGACCCCGGACGGGCCTTTTATAGACTGAAGAAACCCTGCATTAAATGACCCGTAATAATGGTTGCGTCGGAATCATTGCTTGCCGACTCCGAGTCTGACGTGGGGTCATATCATTGGATCAAAACATGGAAAAGGTAACGCTATCCGCCTCGATTGTTGTGTGAGTTAATCAACACGATACCCGAGCGCAGAAAAGAGTGCTCGACACAACGCCCTGAGTACACGTGGCGATCATTCACAGGTTGGTGACGATTCGGAATCCTAACCGTCGCCACGTGTTTGCTTACGGTTAGCCCGAAGCCACTAAATCCTGAGTACGATACGTTTCACATGAGGACCATAAATGCACCAAAGAACTGAGGCGACGAATCTTCTAATTAATTACTCTCCGAGCTCATGAATGACCTCAGAGGTAGGGGGCTTATGTTATGGGAAGATCCGAGACGACTACAATCGGAGGGATCGAGCGGAGAGTCCGAGCCTTGGCATAATAATAGGAAGGTGGATTAAGATGGACGAAGCTCCCACTCTTGATCACTTTCCTTCCAAGAGCAGTCGGAAGAGAAAATATTCGAGTTATACGACCGACTCCGAGTAAGCATCCATCATGACACTGAGAAGGGCTAGCTGTATTACTTGCGAACGGATCAAGGTTCGGCTCGGGTTGACATAACCAACCATCAGCTCGGAACGATATCGTCGTCTTCGGTCTGGCCGAGCCGAGGCATCTCCAAGGATAAAGGTCCCACGCGCTAAGTGGAGAAACTGCCATGTATAGGTATGCGCAATTATCTCGCCCGCAGATACGTACATCGTAAGACATGATCTTCGGATTCTGGGCAATATCTCCATGATCCACGAACCCCACTGATCGTGCCGAGATTATCGGATGCGAATCGAGCGATGAAAATGTATAAATATTACATCATCCCATAAGAACAGGTACGCAACATCTGACACTCTCCCTTTTCTCCTAAACTTAGACCCAAATTCTGTTGTCCTGACTTAGGCATCGGAGGGTCCCCTGGCTTAGCCAGGGTCTCCATTGCTTACGGTTTATGTGCAGGATTCCTGGTCCGACGCCTGCTCGGAGTGTGTGAAGAGGGGAAGAGGGCTGACCAGATTTTGACCTCAACAGAAACCATGTCGTGCAACCTTTTTTTTTTTTTTTTTACACACGTACACACACCCCCACACACTCACGCCACACGCACACTGTGGGATTTCACCGTGGGTACTCGAACCCTTGACCCCGCGTTGAAACCATGTCGTGCAACCTGTACAGAGAGACGTGCTGAGTTTACCCACCTCACACGTGGGACTGAGGAACATATGTGCGGGATTGGAGCCGTCGTCAGGGGATGCCACCAGAAGATGCCATATCCCAAGAATCAGGCTGATATGATCATCGAACAGCTGAGAAAAATCGATCAACGGTCCATATTGTATATACATTTATATCCCATCTGATGATTAGGTTGACCTATTTTTTAACGTACAGCATTCAAGTAATGTGGATGGCCTGATGAGCGGTTCCGACCTCTCACACGTGTTCGTCGTTTCCACATGTGACTCGAGTTAAGCAGCACACGTGATTTTCTCTTGCACAAAAAGACAATAATGTGTTGTAATAAACTGGCACCTATCTTTCTCCCACGTGGAACCAAACTGTGGCCTTTTACGCCGACCCGCTTGGATTACTTCAACCATAGGGTTAGAGCGTCTGTGGACCGAATCCCTGCTCGCATCCAAGCCGTCCATCAGATGGTCCATTGTCCCAAACATCAGACCAGTCGACTTCCCAGTTCCCATGTCAGCCATAGTTTAAAAAACAAATGAGACAAAAAAAAAAAAACATAAGCATGGCAAAGTTTTCCTTGCCCATCATGCCATTTCTAAAATCGTAGGCCATGAATAGCGTGATTTTTGGGTCCCGTCATCTACATGTTCAGATCCATTTAATGGACGGTTTGGATCTTGCTCTAAAGTACAACATTGGAACATGTAGTGGCATGTACATAGTTTGCATACTGTAGACGTGTGTAGGTAAAACCCGAATCCTCATCATTCAAATCAAAGAAAAAAAAAAAAAAGAAAAAAAAAAAAGAAAGAAGAGAGGAGATATGCTCCTCTGCTGTCAGAACACTTTTAAGTTATAGTCCTCGTTGCGACGGTTAACTTGGAGATTCCCAATCAATTGGTCTGATCTCTCCGTTAAGTCTAGAACACATTTCACAGGCCACCGTGCAAACATCACACTGATCAGATGGTGCAATCCAACCTTAATTTTCTTTAACCATGGATGGGTCTCTACTACTCATGGCACAGTCGATTATGGGTTCCAGCGCCCATGTGATGTGTAAAAATAAAGAAAGAAAACATGGATGGGATAGTTGTGCTTATCTAATGAAAGCTATTCCTCGTAATAATAAGAAATCCATTGCAGTCCTTAACAATCGTATAGTTTTTATTGTTGATTGGACCATTTTTTGCGTAAATAATCTTAACCGTCCATATTGATGGACATTGATATTTGTAAGATCAGTGCAACATTTGCGTGGTAGCCCATGAATAATATGGACGTTGCACCTGATGAACAGTCTAGATCAATGGATTAGACTAAGTGTCTCAATGCAACTAAGAGTACTGTAACTTACAGTGCTATTACTATACCTATCAAAACAAAAAAGAGAAAAATAAAATAAAATACAAACGCACACATACATACACCAAATAATTTCTAAATCTTTTTATCTAACTAAACTCCTAAATAGAAGATTTTCCAATCTAGTCTTACTCATTTTTTTGCCTCTTCTACCTCAGGTGTTGCTTTGAGCGGCGGCGCCGCAGTCGCTGGAACACCACCATCAATGCAACTAGCACACTTTCTTTCCACCCATCCTTCTATGTCATGCTCACCACTTCCAGCCAAATGCCTGCCACCACAAACACGTGCGAACACACCGGCGATGACACCGACGATGATGATTACTGCCAGGACGACCACCAACGTCTCAATCGACCTATGAGATGATCGGCTCGGCCCGGCGACCATCGGCTGCAGTTGGGTCAGTGAAGGTGGGCTATCCACCAGCAATGGCGGCTCTTCCTGGGCCACAGCCATCATCGACATCCACATTAGCATCATACAAGCTTTGGTTTGCATTGCAAGTGCTTGGAACACAAGACCGCCTTCTCTTGTGAGCATCGGGAGTAGAATCTTGGCTCTTTGAGGGGATGTGTCATTTAATATCTGAGAACAGACACGTACTCGCAAATTACCACAACTTGTGGTATCAAACTATCTCACCCAACACGCAACTTATGTAAGACATCAGCACCATTAAATCAGTAGGCCCCATCATGAAGATCATCTGGCACACAAATAGAGCCAGGACTGATTTTTTGGTGGGCCACAGCGGTGTTTACCAGTGGACAGCTGATATTTATCCACATAGTGAGTGGTCGGCCTGAACTTTCTATAAATGCCATATTTATGGTGGAGTGTATCTTTTTCATGGTACTGATTTCCTAAACAGATGGAATGCTGGTAGCAAACATGGCGTCGTACCACAAGTTGTGGTACAGTTGCCTGTAGGTGATCTGTTCCCTTAAAATACTGTTACCCCAGTGTGTGGTGCTCGGACGTTGCGGGTTTATTTTATTTTATTTTTATTTTTTAACTTTATCTCCGTTGGATCTTCTACTTGAGTTGGTGTTGTCTTTAAAGGAACGGTGGGCCACACCTGGACAGGCTTTCTGAGCATAGACCGAAGATCCAAGTCCTCGAATTCCTTATTTTACTTGTGATAAAAGCAAAAGGCACTTGCAGGTCACGAGTTTGGGAGATGGTAGCGTGCAGCCGATAGTATCTGAATAAGTTAGAACCGTTTCTTTACAGTACGTGTGACGTGGTTATGTATTGATCGAGACCGTTCATCTAGTGGGCCCTATCATGGATGGGCTATTCTTAAAAAATTACACGTTTGAAACGATCATGTGCGTCATTTTCTTCACTTTCCTGCACTGAATGTGGACCACTGACCAGTTTTGGTTTCTACTTTTGATTTGAAAGCCAGTTATAAGGTGGATATGATCGTCCAATGTACGATCTCTTTGGAACCATCTGGAAGTTACAGTTGGTTGTACTGGTGGACAGTTCGGACTGACACATCACCGGGCCAGAGGACGCAGACTGCAGCACTAAGCTCCGTGGTGCCCAAACGTGATCTATGTACTAGATCAACTCCGTTCATCTGTTTCTACAGATTATTTTACCATATGAATCCAAATTTGAAGTAGATTCAATCTTCAATTGGACCACACCGTAGAAAATAATGTAGATTGAATGCCCACCTACTAAAAAGTTTTGGGGGCCGCAGCAAGCTGAAATTTTTGTTTTCCCTTGCTCAAGGTGGGAGTCACCTTATAAACGGTTTGGATGGTAAATAAATATCATGCTTGGCCCTAGGAAGCTTTCAACGGTAGTGTCATCATCCCTACTGTTTCCTGTGGTGGGGTCCACTTGAGCTTTGGACATGCCTGGACTCGTGCCCTAAAATTAGCTGGCTAAATGGATGGATAGCATTGATATAACACATACATCACAGTGGGCCCACAGAGGTTAGTGCGGCAGAAATCCAGTGCAGCCGGGCGCTGCAGGCGATCCCTGGGCCACAGGCACAGCACCTCACACTCTGGTTGCGTGTGAGGGCTAGACTACTGTTTGATTTCGGCGGTGATCCATACACCGTATGGCGGACCTGCACATAAATCCAGACCGTCCAAATAGAGGGATACATTGTGGATTGAGAATATCTCTAAACTGCAGCTGTCCATTACGAAATGTGCGCAACCATCCAGTCAGAGGTCAGGCATCCAAATTCAATGATCAATCCAGACTGTTAAGATCATCCGACCGACGTCAATTTACGGAGATGCTCCATCCACGGTGAGCCCCACGAGCAGGAGGGTGTAGATTGACTTACACGTATGCAAACTTGTGGTGGATGACTCACCACCGTCTAAAAAATGTTGGATGACGCATGTGGAAGCCTAGCCCCCCCCTTTTTGACGTTTTCTTTTTGTGATGGCTGCCTGTGATGTTCGTCTCTAGTGATATCCCATCATTCTGTCCTGGAATCCTAGTGCGTGCTTTCGATGGTCTCTGCTCCCTCTCTTCTTGGAAAGGGGCATCATACGGTGCTGGGAAGGCCACCTGGCTAACACGTGGCAAGTGCTTCAAGTCCTAACCGAACAAATAGTTTTACCCATAATGCATGGATTACAACTACAAAATGGGGAATGATCCCATGCATTCGAAAGTATGTGAGTTCCACTATACTCGAGATTTTGTGGGACCTTCTAAGATGTTTCTATGGAATCCAAGCCGGTCATCAAGTCTGCCGACTTATTTTCACTGTACATAACAAAAATCAGATCGATCCAAAACTCTCCCACATGAGTTATAAAAGGCCTCATTTTTGGGATACACCTCCACATGAGTTATAAATCACCTGATTTTTTGGGATAAGCCTTAATCCTAGTAGGCGCGTCCGAAAGATTAAACGGCATATACACAGCACGTTGTGTCCCTCATATAGGCTACGAAAGATCCTACGGAGTGCATCCAGTCTCCATTTGCTCTCTGTTGCTCCTTTACACCAGAGGATTCAGACTGTGAATCCTAGCTTAGCTCGAATATTGAAAACTCTCTCATCGATGGTATTTCAAACCTCTTTATTGGCAGAGGTTTGGACCTGTTTGGTGTGTAGTATTAGGTGGTATGGAATTGTACTTGCTCTCTTCCAAATTTCATCTTACATTTGAATATGTGGAAAAGCTTGGATTAATTCTAGTATTATATCATCCAGGGCTGCTGATAGATACTGTATGATTTTTATGAATTTCAAAATCCGTCACATTTGTGGGCCGTACATTGACGCATGTGTTTTATTCATGCTATCTATTCACATGTGCCGTTTTCTGTTGACATTTAAGTTACACATGCATGCAGATAATTGGCATCAGTTGTGAAATGTGATCTATTGATTACAATTTAATACTCCACTGTTGATGACTAAATTTGGATGGCTCCCCGTTCCGACTTACGAACTCCAAACCGCTTCAATGTCTTGAACCTGCACACTTACAACAAACAAAGGAGACCCTGGTCTAGGCAGGAGACTCTCCGATGCCTAAGTCAGGTCAACGGAATCTGGGTATAAGTTCGGGAGTAGTAGGAGAGTGCAAGATGTTGCGTACTTGTAGCAATGGAGCCTCATTATATTTATACCTGACTATCGGACAGTTCGGGTCCGTTAATCTCAGCACGATTTACTCAATCAGTGGGATACTATGATCGTGGAGATATTATCCGTAATCTGGGGATCGTGTAGCGTATCGTGTGTATCTGCGGACGAAACAATCAATCGTGTCTGCTTGAGGTAGTTTCTTAGTTTAGCGCATGAAGCGTCCACATCCTGCCTTAGCCTCGGCTCGGGACGTCTGGCTAAAGAGGCCCTGACTCCGAGCCTCGGCCTTAGACTAGCATGCATAAGGGCTTTCACTGTCAAGTTATTAAGCGAGGACCGCGTCATGAGTCCGAGCCGAGCTCACGCTGCACATGTCTGTCGGGTATTCCAGAGGTCTCCCTTTCGAGCTTCAAGGTAGTTAGGCGGCGGGCCTGTCCTGTCGAATTGAGCTTTACCATAACGAGTGACTCTGATGCGAGTGGTAGAGTTATCTGTTTCTGGTTAGGCAGTAGTGAGGTAACCCGAAGTCTTTGGTCTGAGCTTCGCACCGACTGTTCTGACCTTAGGTCACTCCGAACCGACTTCCTGCCTTAGAGCAGGAGTACAGCTGTAACCGATCCGGGAATCTTCCTTTCCTTTAATAACATTTATTATTGCAGAATAACTCTTATGTATCTGTCCGGATTAAAGTGGTGCTACTCCTCGGAACTGAAGGGGCTCAGATCTTCCCATAACACTTCACCAAACACAAAATGGTATATTTCTCAAGAGAAATATTTAATCCCAATAGTAGAATTACTGAATTAGACAAGTAAAATACCATGGTATTTCTCAATATTAATCATTATGTAATAGTGATGTTAATTTCATGTAATGCAATTCTATGTCATTTAGTCTCGCAGTCCAAATACCATGCCTGATGCATGCGTTATATTTCTTGTAACGCCCTGAAAATCGGGGGTCGTGTATACACTCGACTCCTAAGTTCCCGGGGTTACTTATGACCAGTTTTCATTAATATGCGCTTCAATCAAGTTTAAATGCGCAGCCTGAAATTTTCTGGAACATAAAGCATAAACACACAAGTCTACTGAAATAAAAGAGATCAAGTATATATACAGGTCCAAAAGAATATAAATGAGTTGCACAAGGCGTCACCCAACAAAATCACAAAAAGAATGCTATGTCTAAAAAGAATATAAGACTGAGTCCACGACTCAGCGATCTAAATTCCACCTGTCAAGTTAATGGAGAGCCGTCCATCAACTGAAAGTAGGACAGCTCATCCTCCTCGTTTAAGCTCGCGTCGACAAGCTCGTCGAACTCCTCGTCACCTGCAGCTATGAAAAAGTCTAGTTGGTGTTTTAAAACACCATCCCAGAGTGGGAGTGAGTGATCAACTCAATGTGTGCTATTAGTTTTAAGTTACAACGTGCATTAATTATAATATGAATTTAATAAAAAACAATTAATCATAAACTCCTAACTAATCTTATTATTGCCCATGTATGACGGATGATATGATACATGCCCTCGCCACAACTCTCCCTCGAGCGACTCCATCTAACGATCGCATATGAACGACGCTCCCTCAAAGCGACCTCGACTGCCGAGTCGCCACCCTAACTAGTGCGATGTAATGCAATCATGTTAGCCAAGTTCTTATTTAAGTCAATTCATCCAGCATGTTTGGGAATCTGGTACACCCCACATATCAATGCCCTAATCTGGTTGCGAGGCCAAGGCCCTCCAACGTGTGAAGCCGAGACCCCGCAATCATTGATCCCGTCGGGTTCCCCATCCTCGACTCCAAGCACATGGATAGTCCCGAGAGGAAGGGATCGCTTACGGTCACTACGGGGAGGCGCGTCACCCCAGCGTAGGCCGACAGCTCGAACACAGTGTCTCATTCCACCATGCTCGGCTCACGAGACTGTGGATCAAATTTTAGTCTGGCTAATGATGGGCTATAATGGTTGTAGGGTGCTCCAAATTTCATACATATGTGAGCAAATATGGTTAACAATCACGATTGGCCAGTGAGTAGGCTAGACCGCACGAGTTAGGCGAACACGCGACAGATGACATCGAGTGCAGGAGGCCCATGTAGTCGAACTACTATCGTCCATGGGCACCCGCCCAAATCCATGGGTTTAGCCTTAGGGTAGCCCTACCAATGAGGCTACCGTCTCTCCTCTTATTTCCTAACCAACCCAAGGGTTTGAGAATGGTTCATAATATGCCAACATCAAGGTTATCAACAAGCATAATAGTATCATGTTCACATATATCTCAACATATGATTCAAATACTTCTAACGAGCAAGCTACAACATCATGATTAGGGTGCAAGTGAGTGGTGTGGATTAGGGAGGGAGTTAAGCACTTCCTACACCTCAAGGGATCAAATACACATGAGTAATGAATCTTACACACTAGGAAGTAAACACATATGAGAGAAATCAACCAAACATGAGTATGTATTCATCCATATACCGAATCATGTGAGAGGCAATATTAATCATCAAATGAGAACCAAACATACAAATCCATACAATTCCAACAATATGTCATTCCTAGGTTTCCTCTAGATTCTTCAATACAACCTTCTAAAACAAACAAAATCATTGAACTCCTACTAAAATTGGTGCTAGGCCACCTAAGGATAATAGTCTACACCTATGGGTCGTTGGAGACTCGGAAATCGACCTAAGAATGAGGGCTTTGAGGTCGATCGACCGGAATCCCTAAAGCAAGTACTTGTAGGTTAGGTTTCCATGTAAATCCCCCTCATCACAAGGGTTTCAATGAAAATGGGTGATGGATCTTACCTAGACGATCGACGGAGTGAAAAGGGCGATCTTGAATGAGGGATTCTTCTTAGAGAAGATGTAGGGAGTTGTGGGGTTTGATCTCCTTGGGCCCCACCTCAATCTAGGGTCCACCTTGCCCTCCATCCCTCTCTTTTTCTTCTCATTTACTCTCTTGCTCTTCCTTTGATCCTTGGTGGTTGTGGTGAATGGGAGAGTTATGAGAGAGTTAGGGTTTATTTCCTAGACTAGGCCCCTTTGGCCCCAAGTTTCCACAAATTCTCAAAATAGACCCCTATGACTCCCTATTGATGTTAGGGCGGCCTTAACATCCCTCTTGCCACAAAATTTGGTGTGTAGGTGACTTATTGCCCTATGAGGGGTCATGCAAAGTTTGGGAACAAACGGATGAACGAATATGGGGTTTGAGCGTATGGTTTTGATTATTTAAATGGCCTTGTGGGGACCATTTTGGTGCTTGAGGCAGTTCTGGTGGCCCTTTGGCCATGAAACTTGTAGGGTAGGTGTTCCATGGCCCGATGAAGGGCCATACAAAATTTGGGAAAGATCGGATATGGAGTTTGATCGTACGGGCTCGATTTGCGATCAACGGTCACCGTGCCATGATCGGGGCCCAGATTTGGTGGACGGGCGTAGAAAAATACATTAAACCTTCACCATAAATTTGGAAGAAATTCGACGGTTGAAAATCCTGGTATCTTAGTTTTATTTGCAAGTGCTAGATTCCAATCTGACATTAGTGGGGTGCATTTGGCAAGTGCCAGATTCCAATTCTGGGTGTCCACTGGGTCCGTGGTCCGCAATGGACCACAAGTCCAGTGAGACCTTCAGTTCCCTAAATTTTTAGATTTTTCCGACCCTCCTCGGTCGCTGGGTGGCCCTCACGGGCTGTTGCTAGGTGTAAACGGACTATCTGACTTGACAGCCCGCACTTTGCTCCATCATAACTAGACTGGTCCACCCCAGCATAAACTAACATTGAGTGCTAATGGTCATTAGGTGGTATTGTAAGTTAATTAATTTTTTTTAAAAGGATTTTTGAAAATCTAAAACAGTGAAAATCCAGGATGTTACATTTATTCAGTCTACTCATTTGATGAACTCTTTTTAAGAAATCTAAAGATCAAGTAAAAACAAAATAATAATAAAATGTCTAAATAAATTAAAGCAAATAAAATAATATGATAAAATAATGTCACAAAGAACCTCCATAATGTAGACCGTTATTTTTGTACGCCTCGTATCGGTTTATGAGGTAACTCTAGCTTAAATGAAGGGAAAATACAAATATTAGCTTCATCAAGGGCTTTCAAAGTCATTAGAAAGTTTTCAATGGTAGGAGTTGAAGCCCCACTGATTCTTGTGGTGTGGTCCCTTGGGCTTTAGATCTATCTAATGTTTGGGGTCATGTCTTAAAATAACAATCATAGTGGGCCCTAGAGAGTATTGGGCTGCAGCTAATCCGCTTGCAGTTGGATTGGCCTCACTTATTGGGACAACGCTGGTGGACGTCTTGGATGGCATACACATAAAAACCGTAGAATAACCTTGTTCTGCAGCAGGAGATATACCATAGAGCTGAAAGAAACAGTACATGGTGGAGACGTATTGCTATATTACGTGGCAGTATGATCTTTCAATTAAGATTGTCTATCTAGTGGGACGCTATAGATGCAAATTGATTCAAGACACAAATAAAGTAGATAATCCTAGGCATCTAAATAGTGTCGATCAAATTAACGGTGGGATTGCAAACAGTTAATAGTTAACAATAAGTGCTTGAAAATGAAGAAAATTGATGGTTCTGATCTTCTGACCAGTATGATTTCGCTGGCCATCCATAATGAGGTCTATCGGTCCATTAAGTATGAATCCCTATCCACAGAATATATCCTTGCTGTTGAAAATAGCCATTCGGGCTGCAAAGGGTCTTGGTCCTAAGGACTGCTGGCGCTGGGCTCATCTGGAATATTTATTTCGTCTGGTTGGCAGCACGAGACCAGTACGTACTCGGCCGGAAAACATTGAAAACAAAAAACAAAAACAAAAAAAAAAGGCCCATCTATGCAGCATACGGCTACACCAACCAAATCTCGCCACGTCACACCACCAATGGTGAAATTGGATTGCGTAATGAATTACTCAGTACGCTCTTATCGTACTGAGTAAACTCTGTTCGACACACCGTGAATGCATGTGGTTCATCCACGCCGTCCATCCGTTTTTAAAGATAATTGTAGGCGTTGAGACTAAAATTGAAGTATATCCACACCTCAACTGGACCATACCACATGAAACCGTGGAAATATTGATTTCCACCGTTGAAACCTTTCTAAGGCACGCAGTGATGTTTATTTTTAATCCAACCTGTTCATAAGATCAAACAGATATGGATGAAGGGATAAAAACAAATATAAGCTTGATCTAAAACTTCTGTGGCCCCGAAGAACTTTTCAACGGTAAAAGTTCAATTTACACTGTTTACGTTGGTGTAGTACACTTGATCTTTTTATAGGCTTCATGTTTTGGTTAATGCCCTAAGATTATCTGGTAAAATGGATGAACGGGTTGGATAAGATGCATGAATGAAGGTGGCCCCACAGAGTTTACTCAGTACGCTTAGGGTACTGAGTTACTCAGTACGCAATCCGAATCCACCAATGGTGAGGGTGGTTAGTGGCTAAATAGCTATTCCACGTCCGTTGGTGGGGTGATAATGTCAACACGCCTGGAATAGTTACGGACCCGTATCTTTAAGTGATTAGGATGGGCCTATTCCGTTTGAAAAGCTCGCCTGCCGTAGATATAGATACCATCCTGGTCCTGGATAGGTGAGCCTACCAGCCTGGCTGATACAATCTGAGCCTCCAATGTTACTTCACTTTTCTCGTTTCCAGGAAAGCAACCGAAACGGGCCACAACGATATTTGATCCGAGACCTTTCCTGAACTTGTGCTTGGACCCGTTTATGCTTTCATAGGCCGGGTTAAATGGGCCATACCCGCCTTGAGTTTACGTATGGCGTGTGTAAGATGTCTGAGTGCTTGCTTACCATACTTTCAAACACTGCCTAACCATAAACATTTTCCCAACAATGAATATTCATATCACTCACACGAATCTTTCCAAAAAAATCACACACACCAATCTCCCAAAAATGCGTTGTGTGGGGTCCACTGTGATGTATTCATGACATCTAATCCGTAAATCATGTTCTCCTTAGGTGCCAAAAATCTAGCTGGTCTAAAACTCAACTGGACCCCACCCCACCAACTAAAATCATTCCTAAAAACATCAAAGCCACAGTCTGGGCCACCCCAGTCTTGGAATGGCCTGATTTTTTAGGATGTCCATTCATCCCGATGGGAGCATCTTCTGAATGGATTGAATGGGATATGCAAGAGATGCTGGGCCCTCACACTTTCTAAAAGGTTTTAATGGTGGGTCCCATGCCAAGTGTTTCCTGTGGTGTAACCCACCAGCACTTGTATTTTGGTCGTCCATATTTTGAGATGCGGAGAAACTTGAAGGAGCGTACCTTATGGATGGATTGGATGTGGGTCGTACATTGCGGGGACCCAAATGCACATTGTAGAATGGAAGCTAACTTCGCTCCGACAATAAGCCGCACGAGCAGTGCTCCTGTGGGACTTACTGTGATGTATCCGCTATCCAACAATTTCCTAAAATTAGTTTGAAGGCATGAGTTAAAAAAACAAAAGTCAGATCCAGCACTCAAATGGGCGGCACCAAATACAACTGCAACTTGCATTTAATGCTTAGTGCATTTAATACCGTCTACTTGAACTTTGGATCTGCGTAATTTTTGGGCTCATGCCTTAGAAAATGGATAAACAGATACATTAGGGTGGGCCCCACAGGATGGCTTATTTTCCAAAGCGAAGTTCGGACGCAATCCGCTTCCGGGCCACGGAGCAGGGACTGGCAGCGGCCGTGTCGAAGATGCGGACGGCTCGCTTTGCATGACTGACCATGGTCCAAAACCCACCCTGGCAAGATTCCCTTAACGGTCTATTGGAACCATTGACTAGGATGGATGCCGTTGATCCAATAGCCCCACCTTCGATGAACGATTCCCAGGGGTTTTCTAATTCACACCCACGTGCTGGCATACCTGCAAATATAAAACAGTCATATGAGATATGAGCTTTTCATACGGATGGGCCGTATGTACAAAGTAAATCAACTGTTAAAAATTCCCTACTAGCCATTCATTTGTTTTGATCATATGCTGTGGCGCACATTAGGTTTAAACAGAAAAGCTCACCTGGTGGAAAAGCTCAGAAGTCAGATCTGATACACTTGACATTGAGACACATGTGCCCGCCTGTGGAATTAGCAAAACTCAGTCAATCATCCGATCTCTAGAGTCTTTCCCATGAATCTGGACCGTTTCTGTTTCTCCTCAACTGTTTATGTGACCATTGATCATGCATACGACATCCAGGAGTGAGGCCCACCAGAATAACAGCTTCCATCACCGAGCGCTCGTCCCTGGTCAAAACGGTACAAAATATTCCATCATCAAGTATGAGTAAATAAGTTGGGAGTCCGGAGACGGTTTGCTGCAATGTGAACATCACCAACCAGCAGTGCGGACAACATCACTGATGACGTGGACCAATTACAATTTCTCAATTTTTTATAATAGGGCCGTACATCGGGTGGTAGGAAGATCTAACCGCTGCGATGTACCCATGGCGAATCCATGGTTGGGCAACCCATACGAGCCGTCTGTGTACATGCTTCTCACGTGGCGTACAGAATCTCTCGCGATTTAGTCGTGCACGATTAGCATTTCCACGAGAAGAAAAGTGATGGACGACTCCCTTCAACACAGGAATCTGATGTACCGGAAGACTTCGTGAATCGAAAACATTGATACTCTGGCAGTGTGATGAATGATACGCAGTCACTTTTAAATTACAAATAAACTTCACACGTGGCGTATAGTAATTCAAATTAAATTATGAAAATTATGGCTCGCACTTTGGATGTATAGTAAATAAAAAAATTACATTTTTTTTTTCACAGTCTGATCGCCGGAACGTTGGACAACTATGTACGATTAAAATGAAAGATAGCCAACGGTCCTATTTCAACAAATGAGTATCCACGAATCAGAGCTTAGGGTAATTTAGCTAATCTGATTTTGATACTGCGACTTAGCAACAGCGGTTTCCACGATTTACTCGGTTTAATTCAGTAAAAATGTATCCCAGGGGTACAATTCTAAGTGCCAGCGTATCAAGCATCATACACTTCCTGAGTATCATATACCTCATTTTTCACCAGTATGACATTTTTAAACGGCAAGATTCAACATTGTCCTCATACGCTAAATGAACGCCTAGAATGTTGACACGTGTCCAGTTGATTCGAATCAGTGCCGACGCTGGACGGTTGGTGAGGTGCCCAACTTTCCGAAGCGCAAGAATTCCACATACTACGTGGCCGAACAAGATTCTGACACGTAGTCAGAAAGCCCACAAAATTGGAAGAACACGTTCCACCCGGTCGGAAAAGCGGAGTTTTGAGTGGGAGGATTTCAACCGCATAAATCGTTTGGCGAGGGATGAAATAATCAAAATCTCTCCGTCTCCATGTCCATGAATCATCGATCCTAACCGTTGATATTCGATTCCCTCCCGAACTCCCATTTCTCTATCATTCTCTTCTCTCGATCTAAATCACTTCATAGCCGAAGAAAATCGTGATTTTTGGAAGGTTTTATTCTGTTGTTTTCTCTGCTTTGGGTGAAGATGGTTGGAGCTGCATCGATGGCGGGCCTGGCCGTCGATTCCCATATGTGCCCCTGCCTCTGCGTTGACACTCTCTCCGTTTCTAATCTCAGTTTCAAGAGTAGTGGCGATTTGGGTCTGTATAGGAATTCAATGGGCAGAAAGCAATCAAGGCATTCGACGGCCTCATTGGAGCTGAGCAGCTCGTTTGTTGACACCTGGCAGGATTGGCGCCTGTCGGGGAAGATCCTGACGGGGATCATTCGCTTGAGGCCGCGGCGCAAGTTGCCGAGCTTGGTGATTTTCAACGAGGTAGCCGGTCAGTACGACGACACTTTCGAAGATGTTACTAAGGTAGGCAATCTACTCTGCTTCAGCTGCAATCTTCGTTGTTTTAGTTTAATTACATTTGATTTAGGGTGCATTTGGCTCTGCCAAATATTAAAGTTTTGCCATATTTCATGAAATTTGGTGCAACCAAACACGCCCTTTAGTTATCTGGATCCGTTTTGGGTCAAAAGGTTCCAAAGATTTTATGAATGATTTGATGAGAAATAACATTTCATTTGCTCATAATTCAAAGGATTTGATGTACTTCTGGCGATGTTTACTAAATAGTATTGTTGCCATCTAATGGTTTTGTTTCGCCCCATGAATCATCTTTATCATTGATGTAGTTGTGTGAGGTGATACAAAGTTAGAAACCTTTTGATTGGTAAGTATGTAATTGGGTTTATGTAGCATTAAATCAGCGGGCCACCTCTTGGATGAGCCATATGGACAAAATGGTGCTGATGAGATGTTCACAAACATCTGATCCATCACCTATTTTTAGATGGTCTAGTAAAGTTTCAAGAAATCTGTGGATATAATGGCTAGAAACACTCAGCTGTTCCAATTTTTGGGCATTGTTTGATTCATGAGGTGGCCTAACAGGCTTATTCAACTAAGCTTTTTAGTGGACTTGTGCCAAAATGACATACCTGTGGGAGATCCAGCCCATCATTAAGTGATCTGTGGACATGCCCTGGACAACACAATAGCGTTGATTGTGGACTGTTGGTTATTTTTTCTCGCCCAAAGTATGACGATGATATTTGTGAAGGATAAATAAACCCCTGAGAGAGTGGAAGAACATAGAGTTTACCAATTGATGAAATGGTAAAATTCCATTCTAGAGCATTACAAAATCAATTGATGGAATTCGTTATTTAAATAATACTCTTTTCAACTTGTGAATCAAATTATCAATTGATATTTTATCAATTAAAGTATTATTATATTCAGGTATATTCTCTTCTCATCAGTTCAAAAAGTATAAATAGTAAATTAACAAAAAGGTTGGTACATAAGATAAATACACTGGAGTGGTCCGCCCTGCCATTTTAGGTATGGGCATGTTTACCATGGACATCACTGGGTGAATGGTTCAGATCTTGCACACGTGTGTGTGTTGAACGAGTCTCAGTAGGGTGCCAATCTGGTGAGTTATTGGCTGGATCAACTTACTAAACAATAATAGAAGTGTGTTGGGTGTAGGGTGCCATTTTCGTATCAGTACCTATATCTACTACATCATTGTTCTGTTAGCTTTTGAACGCACAGTCAATTAAAGTTGCCAGTACTAGTGTAATAAAGTGGAGATAATCCCTTTTCCTTTGTATAGTGTGTTGCGCCAGGTTGGCACTTCCTCCTTTTAAATAAAGTTACTGTTACCTTAACAAAAAATACAAGTAATTTCCTCTCTGAGCATCTGTGTTGAGGGTCTCAGCTCCTAACTGCAATCAAATTACTATCAAATAGGACTTGAGAGAAATGCAACTGCACTTGGGGCTACTTCGTATTTATGTAACTTTTATAATAAAGTTACTGTTACCTTTCAAAAAAAAAGTAATTTCCTCTGAGCATGTGTTAAGGGTCTAAGCTCCTAACTGCAATCAAATTACTTTCAAACAGGACTTGAAAGAAATGCAACTGCATTTGGGGCTACTTCCTATTTATGAATACTAGGAAACATAATTGATTTTTGACATTGGTACTTGTTCAAACTGAATTTCATGGTTCGATTCAATTGTGCATCCAAACACATCAATAATGCTACAGTTATTTAGATTTTGGGTGATTCTGTGGTGCTATTTGTGTCCTTTTTTATGTCTTGGCCAATGATTGTTACATAAGAGCCTTGTATCTAGTTACATGTTTCTTGTAAACCTTGGTCTTCTGAATCTGGCTAAGGGTGCGCGTTTGGATGGTCAATCAAACTGAATTGCAATTCATTCATATCATTATAAGGGCCTGTTTGGTTTTCCAATTTCCTATAAAATGTAATGTAAATGAGCCATCATTATCATTTTTAGGTGTTTGTATAAACATGAATTATGGCTTGTAAATCGAGAGTCAAATACATTGTGGTAAAGGAAGTAGGTAAAGTACACTGTAATCATTAATTTTTCACACTATAAAATTGCCATTTTTACATTGATTTCTGGGTGAAACAAACAATGAAGCAAAATCATCATCGCAGTCAAATGTAAGTGATGTCACCACACAATAACAATAGTAAATAATCATTACCCATTTACAGCAATTTACTTCAGAAACCTTGAGTTGGTATTATTCTTGAAATAATTTTTTGTGCACGGAAAGTCCTTATTTTTGACTGGGAATGTCTTCACTTGCAGCAAATAGTCAACTATTTTACATACAAAGCTACAAGGACCGTTCTTAACCAGCTTTATGAGATGAATCCACCACAGTACAGGTGGTTATACGAGTAAGTGCATCTATATCTTTGGTAGGCTGTCTGTGAAGGATTTGACATCTAATGATATCCAATGATCACAGTTGTTCTGAAGGGCCCAGTTTGCTCACAAACGATGTTGATCTTTTAAAATTTTGTTATGCTTATATACATTTCACTGTTTTCCTCTTAGTTGTGCTTGTTTTATGCTGCCTAACAGTTTTTTAGTAACAAACAACCCTGCGGAGGGGAAGCGCTTCATTCGCACTCTTGCAAAGGTAATCTTTACAAGCTGGGATTAAGTTCGTGAATTGTTTCAAGGGCACATTGGGAAGTACCTCGGGAAATGGGGCAGCCAGAATGCCTTTACCTCAAAGAATATTTTGTTCATTTCAAGTAGCAATTGCAAATATAGTTCTAAAACTCAGTTACTTGAAACTTGACCAAGTTGACTTGAATAGGCAAGATTTTGTTGCCAAGTTATTGAGAAATTTTGGTTGTAAGCCTGACTCAGTCACGACTCGGCATGCTTGTCAAGTTAACTTGCTGACTCGGTCTACTCGAGTTGAAGTGAGTCACTCGCTTCCAAAGGATTTTTAATGAAGAGAACCTAAGACCTCAAGCAGGAACAACACTCTAATCAACAAGCCAAGCACCATTTGTTTGCTTATACTTGGATTTTTCAATATCTTAGCAACATATAACTATTTGAAATTAATATTAATTTAATTATTAAATATTGAGTTGAGTCAAGTAAAGGCTCGTTCGAGTCCTTGAGTCAATTCGACCCGGTTAAACATCGAGTCCAGTTTTCAAGTTTTTAAACCAATGATCTCAGACAGGCAAAACATCATTTGGGGTGGAAGACTCATAACCCATCCATTCTGTTTTCATTTGGTGCCACCCCAAATGTTTATCTTAGTTCAAATCAAAGTTCCCCAACATACAGATCAAACCAAAAACCGAATTTTGGGGTACTTCCAAACGCTATCTTAATGCACTTCGAGGAAAATAACAAGCCAGCTTGTATTTATTTGGCAGGAGAAGCATGAACTGGCTGAAAGAGTAATGATAACGCGCCTTCACCTCTACAGTAAATGGGTTAAGGTATGTAATAGAAGAGCCTGTTTTTGTCTTTTCAACATTTGAAACATGGGCCCAGGCACTAATCTTGCTTGTCGTGAATCAGAAATGCGACCATGCTAAAATATACCAGCAAATCTCTGATCAGAACTTGGAGTTGATGAGAGAACGGCTCATGGAAACTGTTGTATGGCCATCGGACGACACAAACACAGGAAAAATTGGCTGATGGGTTATGTTTTCAACACCATTCTATCGAATTTGGTTCACTGTATGTATATGCTTTTTACGGTATATGATTTTTCATCAATCTAATAAGATGTGATTGTGATGCATATCAGACGCCTTGCATGCATGCGTTGCTCTGATGGTGTGGCCCACCTGAGTCTTGGATCGAGATGATTTTGTTATTATAGTGAACATGAGGTGGCGTAAGTGAAGAATGGAGTGGATGACATACACATGCCATTACAGCAGAGCTTGGTACAATGCATAATCTTGTGCATGTATGTATTGAAATACAAATTTGAGTGCGGGCACCTCTGGTGCAAAATCTTGGGCCCAAATGAACCCTGTAAGGCCTGTAAGATCAACGGTGTGGATCACTGAGCCATGGGCTCCATTTGTACAAAAAAGAAAAAGAAAAAGAAAGAAAGGCTGGAGGGTAACCAAGGGTGGCAATGGGTCAGGTTTGGCTGGTCGGATTCGGCCCTGCCTGACTGATCTACTAAATGGGCCAAAAATTGCCCAAACTCATCCATGATCCATTACCTAGACGTTGGATGGAGGTGGAAATCAATGGGGTTTGAAAGCTCGACCCATTTCATTTACTAAAAGGGCTAAGAATTCTTGCCCAAACCCGACCTCACCTACTTCAAAAATTCATTAAGTAAGACCCATTTAATGGGAAATTGTTCGGGGTACACTGACCCGATCCAACTCAGGCTATGCACAACCTAACCCAGAGAGATTGGATATGTTAATGCATTAATTATTATTATTATTATTATTTTTTTTAAAGAAAAAAAAGAAGGAAAAGAAAAAAAAAATCATCTCTACCTTTCTTCATCTTATATCAGGTTGCGGGTCTGGTTTTGTCTTATCTGCCCAACCTATTGATTACCTATATGCGCAGGTCGGTTGAACCCTTTCTCACCTGGGCCAGTTGACTCACAGGTCGACTCGACCCATTGCCATTTGCCACTCCTAATGGTGGATATGTGCACAAAAGCTCATGTCTACTTTTCTTCTTTGTTTTGGCTTTTGGTCCGGTCATCTCTCTCTACTCATTGATATCTTATATGGGCGGTTAGGTCGGGTAGAGTTCAACACTAGCCCTACCCATATAATAACTTAAAACGGGTTACATTTCTAAGCCAGAGTCGGATCTACTACCCATATTTAGCTTGGCTGGAACCCACCTCAAGAGTCGGTGGGGCGCCAGTTGACCAGTGGGTGATCGGACCCACTGCGACTCCTAAGGCTAGCGTGGAGATGCCTGTTTTGTGGGTGTATTTGATCCTGATATGTAGTATGACTGGCTTTTCAGTTTGTTGATCTGATGGCCACGCTGAAATTCTCCTCGATGGCTTGCCGAGAGAGAGAGAGAGAGAGAGAGAGAGAGAGAGCGAGTAGTTCTGGAAATTTCAACGAAAGAGACAAACACAATAGAACTCTAGTGAAATTCAGGTGTTTGGTGAATGTTTAATTACAGCTGATCAAACTTAAGCACGGGATTTTGTTGGTTGGCATTGGAAGATGAAGCTTCACCATGGTGCACTTGGTTCCAGTCCATCTCGGCCGGTGGTAGAGCTTGCTCATAGAAGGCAACTTGAGCTTGATGGGCCATCGTGAGGTTGAGTCGGTTAGCATATAGGTCATGTTGTGGGCCAGATTGCAATTGGACTGGAGCCTGTTCAACCCAATGAATGTCGTAGAGTGCCATTTGAGCTTGGGTCCTTGAGAGCTCATACTGAATCATGTTTATCTCGTGTTGTAGCTGGGATATGATTCCAACGCATCCGTAAATGGGGTCTTGCACGCGTAGATGTGCCTCAAGCGACATGGAATCAGCTGCTTGTTGACGGAGATGAACTTGGACTTGCTGCTCAAAAGATGGAAACTGAAATCATTGCTTCCTGCCAGTGCTTGAAATATTGAAATGCGACGTAACAGGTCCAAGTGCAAAGTATTGGAGGGAAAACACGACTATTAGATTGATCCAAAACTTCTGCCGCTCACAACAACTTTTTAATGGTGAGACTTCAATCCCCACTTTGTGGTCCCAATTGAGCTTTGAATATGTCTCATTTTTGGGTTTATATTCTAAAGTTATCTGGAAAAATGGATGGACGGCATAGATAAAATCCATACACCACGGTGGGCATCACACAGCCCTGCTTGGACGGATTATCGTCCAGCCAGGCAAGACGCAATCCGCTTCCATAAATATTATTATTTTGTTAAATATTCCCTTATTTAAAAGGATGCAAACTGCACGTACCCGATATTAATGTAATGCCAATAAAAAATGCCATCAACGCCTAAACGGATTGCGTGGTGTGCCACACACCACCAACCTTGGTGGCCTTACCAAGTTCTGTGGGCCCCATCGTGATGTATTTATTATATCCAAACCGTTGGTCCATTTGGCGAGATCATTTCAGTGAATGATTTCAAAAATAAGGCAGATCCAAGGCTCAAGTGGACCACACCACAGAAAGCAATGGGGTTGAATGTCTATCATTGAAAACTTCTTGCAAGCCACAAAAGTTTTGGATCAAGATGATATTCGTTTTTTTTTTTTTTTCCTTTTCATCCAGGCCTATGTGACCTAATGAACATGTTAGATGAAAAATAAACATCATGATGAGCATTAGGAAAGTTTCAACCGTGGACATCGTTGTACCCCTTCTTTCTATGATGTCGTCCACTTGAGATTTTGATTTGATTCGGTTTTAGATCTTCTCGTGGAATGATCTCTCTAGATAGATGGACGGTATGAATATAACATATTCTTCGTAGTGAAGCCGACATAACTTGGTCACATCTAACATGCTACCAAGGTCACGCGGCCTATTCCACTTCCTTAAATGTGCGAGGTACAATGGAAAAGGGCACGGATTAGGTAGGGCATGGATAAAGCACGCACATCATGATGGGTCACAGAGCTTTGCTAGCTAGCTGGCTGGTGTTGGGTCACTAGCCAAACCTTATGACCAACACCAGTGGTTTGGCCAGTGACCCAATACCAGCCAGCTAGCTAATGTCAAAGACCTGTGGGCACCACCATGTGTATTTTATCCATGCTGCCCATCTATTTTGTAAGCTTATTTTAAGGCATGGGCCCAAAAGTGAAGTAGATCCAAACCTAAAGTAGACCACCATTAGAAATAGTAGGGATTAGATACTTATTGTTGAAATCTTTTTAAAGGCTACAGTAGTTTTGGATCAAGCTTATATTTGTGTTTTCCCTTTGTCCATATTAGTGTGACCTTATTAACAGGGTGGATTACAAATAAATATTACAGTGGGCTTTAGGACATTTTTTATATTGGACGTTCAATCCCCACTGTTTTCCTATGTCGTGGTCCACTCGAGATTTGGGTCTAACTTATTTTTGAGCTCATAAATAACTTGAATAAAGCATACACATCATGGTGGCTCACAAAGCTTTGACACCAGCTGATAGCTGGTGTTGGGGTCACTGGCCAAACGGCAACCCACCATGACCTAGCTAAATACCAATGATCATGTCAAGCGTCTATGGAGCCCACTGTGATCTATACATTTTATTTACACCGTCTGTCCATTTTAAAAGATCATTTTAAGGTAGAAGCCTAAAAAGAGGCAGATCAAAAGCTCCTTGTACCACATTGCATGAAGTAGTGGGAACTGAACTCTTATTGTTGAAAATTTTCCAAGGTTTATTGAGATGTTTATTTTCTCAAACCTGTTTATAAGGTGCATAAATATCAGCTTGATCCAAAACTTCTTTAGCACCAAAAAGTTTTCAATAGTAAGCTTTAAATCTTCACTACTTCCATCTGCCTCCGTTTTGATCTATGTCCTAAAAGAATTTTTCAAAATAGATGGACGGCATGGATAAATTGTATATAATCAGTGGGCCCCACAGATCCCCTGACTCATTCGTCTCTAGCTGGGTCCCGGTACCCAATTCGCTACCCTTTTATGGTGACATGCACATAATGCTTAAGCATGCTGCATGCGGTCCACATCCTATTTAAACCCTCATCCCATCCCACATTAGATATTAAACGTTCATCAACCAAATTAAATGGCCATTCCTATAATACAATCGATATAAAAATTATTAGTTTTTAAAAACGTATTTAAAACTCACATCCCATCTCAGATTTGATGGTACCCGTTCATCAAGCTCATGAATGATCCACTCTAAAAAAAAATATGGTAATTAAATATCAAATATAGTATGATATCTACGCATGCATGTGCATTCTGCAAGCTTGTATATATACCTGTAACATTTTACTAACATTGCTAGCACCATATATCCTGTGGACGCTTGCAAATCTTTCAGGGTGCGTGGAAGGAAAATACGGGGCGAAAATGCAATCTTCCGGACATCTCCTTCTAAGGGATTTGCAAGCTGCACAACGGTTGTAGGTAGACATTGGCTTTCTTTGGAATCTATCTTGAGATTGTGAAAATCTAGAGATGGGTTTTGTTAGATTGAGTGAAATCTTTTTTTAGATTTTTGAAATCTTTTTGAAATATAAAGGAGAGGATTAGCTAATGTTAGTAACACCAACGGCTAGAAATTCAAATTTAGAGCGAAAAGGGAATTTAGATGGAATTTCCTAAATTAGAGAGGAAAAAGCGAATGGGAATTAATGTTGGATGTATGGAAATGATAACAGGTCGTAGCATAACCCTCGGTGCAGCTGGGCGCATGCATTTGGACACATGGACGTTTGTATCATTATATCAAGATGACTCGTGGCTGGCCATGATAACGGGGCCCATCCAAAATGGTTGGTTAAGATCCTTTATAGAAGAAAAAAAGGGTCTAACTTTCAATCCGAGTCATCAATGATTCTAATTAAGTGGGTGCCAGCCTTAAATCTTATATCGACTCGTACTTCTCCCTTGAGGAGGACAAGGGATCCATCTACATGCCAATCACAGCCATTCATAAGATGGCTTCACTGTATAGATGCCAAAAAAATTGGGTAGTTTGGTATATAACGGTGTTGGAAAGCACATATATCAACTTCATCCAAGACTTGTTTAGCTACCAAGATAATTTTAACGGTGAGTGTTCGATTCCCCACTTTAGCCATGGATTTACTTCATAGTTGGTTTCAAACGTTAAAATAATATTTAGGAATGGATGGGTAGCGTGAATAAAACAGATACATAACGTACGATGGGTACTCCTAATTAAAGAGCCGTAGCTACCTGGGCTGATACTCGTTTGGGCATGCAGCTGGGGCAGGACGCAATCCAGTTGGTAGAGAAATAGAGGTATTCAGGTAAGTGATCCATCTTCAGCCGATTATATGAATTGTGTTATTAGGTTTAATAGATGGTGTGTTATTGGGTCGGTCCGGTCAAGTTGTGATGTCGGTCTCTCCTTGGGTTAAAAAGTGCCAAACGTACGTATTTGATTTCTCATTGGTTTTGGTTGAGCAAATTCGGGTCAACCTAAGATGGGTTTGGAATAAGTCAAGTTTGTGTGTAAGGCCTTCTTAAGGTTAAGGTTAAGGTTAGGTCGGTCTCATGCACGCGTTGAACCTCAACCACACCCAAACCAACTATTCAACAACGCCCGTCCCAACTGACTTTTCTAGTGCTGTGGACCACTTTAGTTTTAGATCGACCTACTTTCGGGTTACTCTTCCAACATGAGCTGTTGCATCCAATGTACGTATCTCATGTAGAGATCATAGTGGGCCTAACCTTTTGTTGAACGTACGGTCAGATTTGTCATTTCTGCCCTTTTAAGACCGTGTACTTATACCAGGAAAGGTTTTATATACTACTTTCTAATTTTGCATTAAAAAGAAAATAGAAAAGTTTGAAATTTTATTTTGTCTTTTAATATTAGTATAAATTTATAAATATATTTTGCAAAATGTTGCTCTGACATTTTGCAGGGACAGGAAAGTAAAAAGAAATTAAAGAAAAGAAAAGAATAAAAAAAACAACAACATTTAGAAAAGATAAGAAAAAGAAAAAGAAAAGACAAAAACTGCCTTGGAATGAAATCTAAGTTACCTTTTTAAAACCTACTCTTCAACCATGTGTGGCCCGCCTATGCAATCATCAACTATATAACTTTCCTTCCCTATCAAACCCTTAGACATCACCCAAATTGGGTAAAAGAACCAAAAACGCCCTTTCTCTTTTTTTTTTTGAATAATGCATAGACATCATTACATATCAACCAAAGTATAAGTCTCGAATAAAATACACTATCTTTTCTCACTACTCTCTGAAACCAATTAGAGAAACAATAAGGAGAAATAGTCTTCTTTCCTTCTCTTCCTATCCCATTCCAACCTGAAAATATACATAAATGTAGAAAATTAGATATGGTTGAAAAAAAAATTATACATTTTTAGGAAAATGAAGAGGTTTTATCTTTGGTGCGCTTGAGGATCCATGGAGACTTGAAAGTTGGCAGATCGATGAGGGGCCCACATGGTAAGCCAGTAGATAATCCAAGCGTTCATCTGCTAGCTAGCTAGGTCATACTGTTGATATGTGATTCTAAAAATAATAATAATAAAAAAATCATATCGACGTGAAAATCCTAGCTGTCCGGTTTCTCTCATTTGAACGTGGACCAGTGACCAATTGTGTTTTTAACCATCTGTTTAAGACCCGACAACTGGATGACTAGGATTATCCAACCGATGTGGTATTTATACAGTTACCCTTCTTCTGCAGGGTCCAACACATGCATGTCTTAGATCGTCCTCCCTAGCAGTTGTGTGGTCTTAATTCAAGCAACGGATCCTCCAGCGGTTAGATAAGAGTGGGCCTCGTTTAAAAGCCAATCATAGTACTCTATCTCACCTGAGGAATTCCTTTCTCAACTTCAGTGCTGGAAACACACAGCCAAAATTAAAAAGAAATTGCTGAGCTAGAAATCCAATGTCAATTCCTTATTAAGATGAAAATTTTCTCATAGTGGGCCCACCTATAATCAACCTGGGCTGTTAGATAGGGAGGGTACACTGAGGATTGCACGTGCAAAATGAATAGTATATGACCATTTTTTTCTCCTGTCCAACCTAGCATGCTATCAATTGTATGACTGTGTGATTAACGGATTATGATCAGTCGTGCAATTCACAGTGGTCCCTTTGTATCTAACAGTCTTTATTGATCATGGGCCGGGGGCCCACTAGGGCCACACATAAGATTTGCATCTCGATAAGGTACAACTCTATGTTATTGTTAGGAAACACATGAAACACATGCACACACTCACACAAGACCTATAAGTAGTAGTACTTTTTTGTTTTTATGGGAGCCATCTCTTTCAAAAACAAGGTTGTGGGTAAACCGTTCCTTTTGAAGTCCCTTCAACATTCTTGCATGAGCTTTTAGTAGATTTCTCTCCCATTCCATCAAGTTTGATGTTTTCCAACACTATCCCAGTGCATGGGAAACTCTCGCTGCAATCAAACTTGACAGCTACTTCTGAAGCGCTTGTTCCTTTGATGTTCTTGTAGACCACATTGCTTATTTCTACCGCCGATTCCTGTAAGGGAAGAATGGACCATCAAAATCGATGGTCGTGGGAGAGATCAGATAATTAATCCAATATGATCAATGGTCCCATGGGTGGGGTAGATTATTATTATTATTTTTAAATACCTGTTCTGGGCATGGTTTTTTCGAGTCACAGTAGTTTTGATCCACGATGATGGGCCTTGTGACATTGTCCATGTCAATGTTTTGGAATTTGATGTTGTTTGCATTTCCAGAACCTCCCTGCTCATTCAAAAACAGATGAACATGATTTTTTTAAATTAATTAGTGCCCATCCAGATACAGGCAAACTTGATCAATATGGCACACATGTCTGAGATCTGAGCCTTTTGTCAGTTGGGTCATATTCTTTGGTCTTTTTGGCCTAAAAATAAGCCTGTTTTACTGTTCAGGTGGGCCACAATGTCCAAAACAAGTGAATCATCGTAAAAAAAATAAAAAAAATAAATCGTAAACCTACTTACACACAATGCACACACGTGCAAAAATGTGCATTCCTTGAAAGTAAAACATACGACATACACAAACACATGCATAATATAGCTGTATGTGTTTGTGTGTATGCATGCACATATATCTGCATGCAAGCATGTATGCAAGCAAGTATGCGTGTCTATATTACATGTAACGTGAGCGGCGGAAGTGATGAGTAGGGATTTGAAAAAGATGATAGGGCTGATCACCAACGTCCAGTTAGGATTTCACCCGCAAAAGCTCTCAACGGCTATATTTTTACGTGCAAAAAAGCTCTCCTTACAGACCCCCTCTCTCCCTTCGGTTTCTGTCTCCCTTCCTGCCATACCTTTAGGATGCATGCATGCATGTGTATATGGTGATTAATCTTACCTGCCATGTTTTGATCCTGACTCCATTGGTTGTTCCAACAAGCTTTGCTCCATCTACTAGCACTTGTGAGACATGGGCTTCTTTATTGCCTTTTCCTAAGCTTCCGATACTGTTTCACCATAGAAGGATTTTTGAAAAAACGTTAGAATATTGTGCAAATTAGGGAGCTTTCAGTTTGCGGTAGAGAGTTTCAACGGCTGAGATGAGTTTAAGACCTGATCCCATGGCCCGGTCCACACGTTATGTTCGTAGCTTTGACATTTTGTGACCCACTTACTATTGAGATGCAATCATCACCTTCAATAATAAAGGAGAATTTAGAGATTAGAACTTGGTCTAGATTTGAATAATGAGGTTTGCTTGCAACATATTGCAATCGGATACGCTGGAACTTTAGCTTTTGAATCCGGACCATGTTCCAATGATCTCAACCGTTATGGTATGAAAAATCAACAAATAAAAGAGATCGATTGGACTATCTCAACCCTTTGATAATTTTACTCTTTTGCTTTGAAAATGACCGGTCAACGTCACCTTTCTATGATCAAAGGGTTTCAAACATCTGAGAGTTTTATTTTTTTTTGGGGTCATCCTCCATCCAAAGGGAGCTCTATCAAATAAACGGCCTGGATAATTGAAACAACATCTAAATCCAATGGCTAGTGTCCCGATGTATCTTCTTGCAATACATGGGGATGTATTGGAGCAAACCTCTTCAATAATTTGAGTCAGGCTTTTTCTATTTTGCGTTATTTTTCTATTTTTCTATTTTTTTAAAAAACTCAAACTTCATTAAATAAAGGAAAATAGGGCCTATACTTATATTTCGGGTCTTACTTATAGAAACGCATACATACGCATGTATGTAGTATGCACATATGTATGTATTGTTACCTGTCCCGATGACACAACTGTCTATCTGAATGTCTAGGGTTCCTGTAACATGAATTCCATCTGTGTTCGGACTCTTCTCTGGTGCAGTTACCATAAGATTGGAAGCTTCGACATCGCTACATCTCTCAAAAGAAAGATGTATCTGTTGGCTGTCTTTGAACGTCAGGTCTTTCACTTTCAAGTTCTTGCATGAATAGAATGTCATAGCCTGTTATAACAAAACCAAAGAGGAAGAATTTCAGCTACTTCCTCTCAAGAACTCATCTTGAGAGAATTTGATGCATTATGGAAAAATCTCTACAATTTCACATGCAAAGGGTTGGGTTACATACCGTTGGGGCGTCTTTACAAGGCTGCAAATTCATAAAAGAAGAATTCAATTAATCACAGTGAGTTCTTGTAAAAAGCAAAAGAAAAGTGGGCAATGTCGAATTTAGAGAATTCGAATTCTAATCTAAAGAACTTACTTGAGATTTGTCGATTTTGCATGAGTATTTCCACCATATCTCTCCATTGCCATCGATGGTTCCACCACCTTCAACTAGTAGCTTTGTAATCTTCCGGAATCGAAGCCAGTACCGCTGGTTTGATCCATCCCAATCCGATCGATTGGTGGAAGCTTGGATGGTTCCATAGATCTAATACATTAAAAAATTAAATGATAAAAAAAAAACTCCAACAAACAAACCTAATGTATGAGTTTGTGTATGGAAACTTCATTTCATGAGTTGCATGGACTATCTTCAATATAAAAATGCATTTTTTAGTATGTATATATAGATTCATCTCACCATCACTTTAATAAAAGATTTGCATGGGCCTGAAAACGTAATTGGTTTAAGAAGGTAGCTCTTGTTCTCAGGCACTACCAGAACAGATGGAGCAGATGAACACGCTTCCTTCCAAGCCTTCTCGAATGCCTGCAAAGTTGTGACAATTAAGAGACAAAAAGAGAGAGACTTATCAAACCCTCCAACCATTTAAAGGAAATCTCCAATTCTTATGAGATTTCAATTACAAAAGAAGCCACAAATGCAGTGATCTTCTGATAGGTACCTCAGTGTCATCCGTTCCATCACCTTTAGCTCCAAAATCATCCACATTCACCTTTCTAGATGAAGATTCAGGATCATCCGCATCATCATCACCATCACCATACAAATTTGAGACTGCTGCGGTCCAGAATCCAGGCCCACATTCGCCATCTTCACCATTGATGGCACCAAAATATGTAGGATATGCTTGTGTGTCATAGGGAGAGGCTTCATCAACACAGATAGAGGGTGCGCCCTCCATCAGATTGCTGTAACAGGAATAGTAACAGAAAGATAACATGAAAATAGAGAGTAAGCATCTTTCCAGACCCATGTATTTCTCAAACTCGCAAGGGAGAAAGAGAAAAAGCAACAACAACCAGTGTGGTATCTGAAGGATGTTTGATTTTTCTTCTTAGAGGGTATGGTGGTGAAATTATGTCATGATGAGTTTGTGTATATATAGAAAGGAGAGGTTGCTTGTTAGGCAATGAGAGAGAGAGAGAGAGTGGTTCTACTCAACCAAAGGCCGCTTGGGTCTTGTTCAACGTGATTCGGAGGTGTGGATTGAGATGCAAGAGATTGAGCCGAAAGGATCTCTTTGGCCGGTCGCACACCTTGGTATCTCTCTCTCTCTCTCGTTGTGAATATACTAAAATGAAAAATAAAGGTAACGTAAGGAATGTTCTAGCGGGGAGTAAATGATATGCATTTAAAATTTAAATATTTTGTTTAAGATGAATTTAAATGCATTGGAATTTTTTAATTAATATAAAATGATTATAATAAACATATTGAAATATATAATTTAGCCAAAAATAGAATATCATTGTACACATGTGATATTTAATAGAATGATTATAATAAACATATTGAAATATATAATTTAGCCAAAAATAGAAAATTTTGAGCCTCGAGTGAGCCACAACCACAAGGATCACAAACATGCAACTTGCCAAATTTTTTATTTTATTTTATTTTTATCCATCCATTTAAATGGTCAATCTTTGGACGGTTTGGATCACTTTATTGGTGTGATTTTAGTAATGTAGCCCACGATTAAATTGTTTTGGAGTGTCATTAGCATGCCGCATGTATGATGGACGTGTACATAACGACACTTTTGTTTACTTGTGTGACTCTCTAAGGAGCTCAAAAATGCATTTCACTCCGTTTACTTTCAAATCCTCTTTAGTAGAGAGGATTTCATTTGCAAGTTCATTTACTTTCATTTCATTTCATTTTTATGCATTTACTTTTATCCAAACATACTTCAAATGTCATTTGCCATCGTTCACTCTCAATTCTTCTCATTTACTTTCATTTACTTCCATCCAAAACGAGTCTTTTTCCATTGAGTTGTTAGGCATGCGCATGCATAAAAACACCCGAGTAGATCCGTTTCCGGCAAGAGAAAAACTTTGATACTCTGGCAGTGTGTACGATAGATGATACACAAGCACTTGTAAATTTCTTATGAATTACATAAGTGGCGTACAAAAAAAGGTTATAATTAAAGTTATAATTTTCTCTCCTTATGCCCTCTTCTCCATTCTCTTGTTAGTAGGCATACATATGCATTATTACATGCTAATTAATCACCATAGACATACTTGAATCTATTTATACGTATGTACCCATGAGCTCCCATCAGCTTAAACGTCATATCAATCTTATATCCATATGCAAGCACGCACACACGCACACACATGTAGACAGATGTTCATATTTGGTTAATGAACAAATCTAGTAACATGTTTAACCCTCCAATTTTGACAGATGTCTCACTTGAAATGGTGTATAAGATGAATATGTGCATGTGTATATAAACATCTAAGCATACGTACATATATTCGCTGTAAGACTTTTCATGCATGCATTCATATGTATGTACATTTTCATGTACGTTCCTGTGCATTTGTAGCATGATTCATTCCATACTTGAGAAAAACCAGAAAACTCGATCGTTTCTATTCTGCATGACGTAGTGGCGAGTTGAGTCGACTCGAAGACTCGAAGACTCACAAAAAAATGGCTGAATGGTAACTTATGACACGACCACGTATGATCCATGTGCGTGCATTTATCCACTCATACCTGCGTTCACACACGGGCCCCCCAAAAGGCCCACGTATCCTGTCACGTGCAAATGTAAGCATTCAATTTTTGTACGTTGATATGTATACGTAGATACTTATATATTTCAGGAAAGAAGGATGGAATTTATATAGGTTTGTACATGACCCAAGTGACCACATCTTGGTGTGGCCCACTTAATGTGTAATGTGGATGATGTCAATAGGGAATGGGAGATATAAGGGGATTTTCCAACTCCTTTATGCGTTTGGATTGCCGGTAAGTGTAAGGAAAGGGGAGAAGGTGAGTGTGTGGTAAGAGAAGGGCATTTGCGTGTGTTTCGAGGTTGGTAATCTCATTCTCATCACGTCCCTTGCCGTCCACACGCCCCATCTTCAAGCGCTATACACCCGTGCATGTCACATGCATATGATGTGCGTGACGCATCCAGCAATGGGAACACTGTATGAGCACTTGGAACATGTACGCATGTGAAAATTTAGCACGTGTGTAAGACATTGTGTTTTGGAGCTTGGAGAATAGGGCGTTTGGAATCATCAGACTCCTCATTTACCTTTTGCCCTGTGGCGATTTTGGGGATTCAGCGGGTTTCGCCGCCCACTTGGGGGGGCCACGTGCTGAGTTGTCTACTGACCCGAACCGTCGTTGTTGTGGATTCATTTAGTGCTGCCTGTGAGAGGCACCGAAAGAAAAGTATGGTGAGTGGATGATGGTGACCATCACTCACTACTACTGTAGATAAAAAATAAACAATGAGAAGAAAAATTTCAATAGCTCACATTCAACTCTAAAAATCAAAAGATTTGGGTCATCACTGAAGCATAACCGTAAAGATAACATCTTATTTATACAAGTAGAGAGAATATATGTACGATTCAAATCATTATAACATCTCATCATGTGGCCCTGGAAGGTGCCGACACACACGCAACATCCTTAGTCTCGACGGAGGTAAAACCAAATCTTCGGGAGGGGCCATATGCAGAGATGGTCAGATAATCAGAACCGATCATCATCCTCTGGGAATCATCTTGGATGGCCATTGATCAAATAGATACGCTAGAGGGTTATCCTGATCATTGATTTGTGAACTTGAATATGTCTACATTCAGCTGTACATTTTGATCATATATTGATGGTCATGATCATCCGTTGGAATTAAGTTTCTCACTGTGGCCCCAACGTCTGACATGTCTACATGTGGACCCAAGTGAGGCGACACGTGCTGGTGAGCAATGTATTCCAAACTTGCGTCCTTGACTACTAGTGCGGCCATGGTTCCGTAATCCGGACCATTCATCTGTTTTCTGCCACTGTGGATGAAAAAATATCTACCAGAATGGAAGATCCTAGCCACTCATATTGGAACGTTTTTCAGCTAAATGTGGAAAATCATTCTATTTCTCTTCTTAAAAGTCAGTTAATTATATAAGTCACAAATTGAAAGGTGATGATTAATTGTTACATCGACCACACTAATTTTTAAAGCAGTGTCAATCCACTGGAAGAGGCAACATGATCAACGGTCTAGATTACCATATCATGGGTCCCGCTTGTCGAATCCAAATGCCTGTAAACAGTGCAAAGATGCATGTTGCGTATCATACAATCCCTTGTCATTTGATAAGTGGGCCGGCAGCTTTGTCCTGTACGCTACAGTGAAGCCATTTGATACGCAAGCACATAGATATGGTGCACGTGACCTATGTTCACTCAAACTAAATTCACTAAATTGTGGAATCCATTGTATCTAACTAACAATAAATGAAATCAGATTTATTTAACGATCTCATCCTCCCTCATTTGTGGGCACTTGATTTTTGAAATAAGAACATTTGATACTTTTTCATTTTAGCTAGCTGTCCAATAAATGGACAGTAATTTAATACTATCGCTGAGCTAGATTGGATATGTCACATAGCTAGCATTAATAGAACTTGATGAAATTTGATTGAATCTTAGGTAGCTGAGATGGGAATCATGCAAAGCATATTTAAAAGGTGAGTCATAGAGTGAATGAGCTTATGTTTAACAATATACTATTGTCCAATTAAAAGTTGTGTTATAATGCCAAGTGAAGTAATTAATCTAAGCCTTACTTAATTATCAATCATATTATAATAACTTTTGATTTATTGTACATTTAAACTGGTGTCATAATTTGAACATCCTTAGTAATTATTGGTTGCATGCATATCATCCATCACACTCTACCAGAGCACCAAAGCATTTCTCTGTTGTCTTTCGAATCCTCACCGTCTATCTTTAGGCCACGAAAAGTGAAGTTAAAGATTACAGCATGAGGGCGAATTTCGAGTCATAATCCATCTAGGGTGGAGACGCTCAACTGACCAATTGCCTACATGCATCTTACTGAACCATATATAGGCCGAGCGCGGATTACCTACTACCCCCGTCGGTCCCTAGCTCCGAACGGGTAGTTATGCAGGCGGTCCACCGTGATGTATCTGTACATTGGGGTTGTCTATCTCATTATTTTAAGGCATAAAAACAAAAATGAGGCGGATCCAACTATCAAATCGACCACACCACAAATGACTTTCGTATTTAATGCAACTGGCATTTAATGCTTTGTGTATTTTAATGCAACTAAGCTTATTATTTGGTGTGGTCCACTTGAGTGTTGGATGTGACTCATTTTTGTGTTTATGCCTTAACATAATATGAGAAAAGAGATAGACGGTTCGGATGTACAGATACATCACGATGGGCCCGCCCACAGGCCTGCCCGTTCGGAGCTATGGACGGGCGGGGGTAGTACGCAATCCGCGTCCATATAGGCCCTAGTTTTCAAAACCCAAAATCCGTACACGCTGCCCAAAATTGTGGCCACGCACCGTATAATCTTCCAACTCATGAAAACTCATTATTACAAGCACGACTCTTTTAACTAACCATAACGTGAGAAAAGATGAGGATTAGCTCACATGGTACTCGATCCTGTGTTATGTCCAATGTATATACTCAGACTCTAGGTTTGTACCAGTTATGCCCATGGCTCAGTTATCCAGACCATTGGTCCATTGGTCCATTCAGTGGATGGGCCATACTCCAAAGATCTGATTTATAGTCAACATTTAACCTTTTGATATGTGGCCAGAAAATAGATTGCTAGCTGTCCACGCTCAACTGGCAACAAGCCCAAGATTAATATCTAGGATATCTTTTGGCACATATATGGTCCGTCCACAGTCGAGCTTAACATCCCAACGGTTTGGAATATTATTGAAGCATGAGCTTCGCATCTGTAGCAATTGAAAACCCGAGCACACTGTGCATATCATCCGGTCGAGGATCATGTAATTCGTCATGGAAGAGGGTCATCTTTCAATGATCCAAACCGTTCATATGATGGGCCTCAGCTTGGACGATGAACATCGGGGAAAGAAAAATCTTAGATTGGAATAATTTCAGCCCTTTTAATTATTTGACTATTTTACTTTTGGTGTGGACAGTCCTTTTAACCTTTGAATAATCTAACGGTTCATTTATTTCGATAGGAGAGTTTCACTGGGTATGCCTGGTAAGCCACATCATTGTTTTTGCCATATTAAAGGATCCAAAAGTCTAAACCTATCGTAAGTTTGGGTATAACTTGGGAGTTATTTAATATACAATGGCGGAGTACAATTATTTCTACTCATGCATAACCAATGTACGCATGCATGCAAGTCAATCTCAACAAAAACCATTTGAATTGCAGGTCCATCATGGCCACTCAACAACCAAACATCAGACATAAAAAGACAATCACAAACATTAATGCAATCTGTGGCAATCCATTGGAAAAGGAAAATGGAAAGAAGGTCAATTGGCTGAATTCAACAAACAAATGTCCATTAATCAGAGACTATGATTTGATTTTCCAATCAACCTTATTTGAGACTGTGCAACATTTACGATGGGGCCCACGAGTTGGACAGCTTGGATTGATGCACATGTCATAGATATGCTAGAAGCAATAAAACAGTGCACATGAGTATGGTGGTCATCAATGTATTCTTGTAGTCGGTGGGATCTTTTGAAAAGGTGACAATTACACTTATGAACACTGATTAGAGAGCATGAAAGAAACGATTGGCCCATTTTGTAACAGAAGCCGTTCATTTGTGCGTGAGTCCATCATGGGATGGGACAGATGAATCTAATAACGAGATTTGTGGCTTGCGAATGGACAGTTACAGCCAATGGTTCACACTTAAAAAATTTCTATAGTTAGTCAAGATCATGTGATTAATTAGCATGATTTTCTGAGTCACCTCACATTATTCCTGATAGGTCCACCACATGAACAGTTTGGATCACATCAGAGGTGCACCATGAGGGAACATTGCATGTTTCCTCCAGCGTGTAAGTCTAGTCTTATGTGACACATTGGCCGAATTGTCAAGATAATGGGTGGCCCATGAAAGTTGCTTAGATATCTATCTGATCTGATCCAATCAAGTGGCATTTTGATGGTTGGATCTCGATGATTGATCCTGTCAGATGTGAACAGCTTGCGTGCGACCCCTACGTACAGACGGACAAGTAGCATATTTGCAAGTTAGAATAATATCCTAACATGAGCAGCTAAGCAAAGGAACTTATAATCATGTTTCACAAGTCGTGCAATTTTTGTCAAAAAGCATTTTGAGTCAATGGCTGAAATCATGAGAAGTAAGAATTATTATTATTATTTTAAGTGGGATTGCCCTCCTTTCTTCTTCGCCTATACTAAGCAAGGGACCTTGTGTTGCACAACACATACAGCCAAGAATACTTGTGTAAGATTCAAGTTTTGTAACAAATGGACCCCACTCTTAAGATGTAGTAGCTCAAAATTCAATTAGGGTTGGATATCATTGGCGTCCAACCTAGAACTAGACACTGAGCCGATTCAAACCAAGCCATGCTAAGCAATTCGACCAATAACTTACCTCAGTGGCTCAACTCAATCCCCGACCTGTATTGGCCAACTTGGCTCAATTCAGTCAATAGCTTGGGCCGAGCTTGACTTGAGTTCGAGTTCAAACTTTTGAGTTAATTATATTTATGAAAAAAGGTGTGTGCGCACAAGTGTGTGTGTGTATATATATATATATATATATATATATATATATATATATATAGAGAGAGAGAGAGAGAGAGAGAGAGAGAGAGAGAGAGAGAGAGAGAGAGAGAGAGAGAGAGAGAGAGAGAGAGAGAGAGAGAGAGATGAATGCTAACCTATGCTAACTTGGGCACTAGTTTTCCTGAGAACTTGTAGGAACTTTTTGATAACTTATTTGAACCGTCCACGTGATGCAACACTCACGAGAACTTGTATTAGCCAACCCGTAAGGCCCAACTTTTACCCTAATTCAAAACTTTGGTGGGCGTAAAAATTGGGCCCAGAGGGTTTCATGGTCATACACTCATTACGATAGCTGAGTTGCCAAAAATCCCCCCCCCCCTCTCTCTCTCTCTCTCTCTCTCTCTCTCTCGCTATGTGTGTGTGTGTGTATATATATATATATATATATATATATATATATATATATATATATATATATATATAAAGTCCAGTTGAACTGAGTTGAGTTAGGGTGGAGCTTAGAGCCAGTTAGAGCTATAAATCAAGTCAAGCCAAACTGAGTTGAGTTAGGGCCGAGCTTTGAGCTGAGCCGAGTTGAGCTTGGGCCGGTTGGAGTTTGGCTCAAAATTTTTTTGAACTTAATTAATTAAGTAGTTGGGCTTGGCCCAAACTCAGTTTTCGAGTTGAGCTGAGTCGAGCATATCATAGCCAAGTCGAGTGAATTAACCGAGCTAGCTCAATTTGTATCCAACTCTATACATCATATGGGCATTGATCTCACATGTATTGCGTGATGCGTGTGCTGGAGCTAGGGGTGTCAATGGGCTGGTCTCAAACCTGAAAAATCAGAATTTTGAATGGGCTCGCCTCAACCCAGCCCGAAACCTTTCAAAATGTAGACCTAGACCTACCCCAGGCCCAGCCCGTTGACAGCCCTAGCTGGAGCTTTTTTTTTTTTTTTTTTCAGTAGTTCATCATATTATTAAAAAGAAATAAAAAAAAAATTGAAAATAAGTGAAAAGATTTCAGGCAAAAATTGTTACGAAAATTCCCCAATTTTTTTCTATCACATGCTATCTAATCTAGCCTAATCTAATATTAAAGAAGAAAAAGAACCGTTATTATTATAAATGGGCCCAAATTAATAATTGGGCCTAATTTTATATAAATGATCCTGATAGTCCATTCTATAGGTGACTGATCGGATGGTTAGAGCCATATGACGGTGTGTGTTGGACATAATTGACGGTCCAGATCGAACTATCGTATTGTCCAAGTGTCCCTATATGCCACCTGGAGCAGAACCCCCATGACTTGCAGTGCTTTGAGAGCATTGGATCGTCTTTCTTATGTAACACTTACTCATTCTTGAAACTTATTCATTTCAAATGGATTTGGACGGCTGACATTTTCTATATTCTTGTGCATTTGATGATGATCATGTGTGTGGTTAGGATCATTGGTTAAGTGTGATTTCTGGGATATGGTCCATAAGAAGTGGGGTCCATGATATGGATTTGGATTTAATTGAAGTGTAGAGTGGAAGAATCACCACCACTGCTATCAAACTCCATCCTTCAGATTTCGGTGAGACCATCTTTTCCCCCTGAGCAGTATATGATCCTTGACGCATAGTACAGTTATACAAATGGGAACCATGGTGCAGTGATCCAGACAACTGATCTGATGGGCTTCACCCTGGATGTCCCAAGCCTTGAAAGTCTCTCTGATTGGAAGATCCTAGCCATCCAATCTGATCTTCTTCAGTTTTGACTGTGTTCAGTTGTTGGATTTATTTTCTTCACCGTCTATTTTACGGACTAGTGAAGGGTTTCCATTATCAATCGAGGAGAACCCCTGAGAAGTTTTCGACAATAGGCGTTTTGTTCAATTCACAGTGTTTCCTGTAGTGTGGCCACTTGAGCTTTGGATATGCTTTCAATTTGGGATTTTGTACTAAAATGATCTGGTAAAACGGATGGACGGCATGGATAAGACATATACATCCATGGTGGGCCCCATAGAGTTAAGCGTACTGAATAACGCAGTATGCGATCGGCTTCCAATTCCAAATTAAAGATCCTCTAAAATTACCCGGAGCCTTTTTTTTTTTCCTAGATCATTGCTATATTTTCCTCGCAACTGTTTAACTTTAGGCCGGCCCAGAGCATTCTCTGAAATCCATGTGTGCTGTCCATGATGAGGTTTGGTATATTAATGGTTCGATGGTCCCATTCCATCATAAACTGGCTCATTAGTTCAATGGTCCGGTTCTAAAGGTTATCCATATATCCGGTGGAAATGCTAGAGATGATAAATTCGTTTGATTTAACAAATTTATTTTTTGAAATGCAATTTCCAAATATTAGAAGGCCGACTCTTGTGCTCAGTGCTTTTAGATGCATGGTCATGGATGGTTGAATAATCAATCTTGACCATTCATTAGGTTCCCCCTGCTTCTCATAGGCCATGATGAAAAAGCCATACAATAAAAAAAAAAGGAACTCTGCCATGTGATCAATGGCATACAAAAAGGAGAGTTTGGAATCTTTGGATCAACTAAAGTCAAATAATCAAAATGAATAGTCAATTGGATAAAGAGTACATTTTCAACGGCATATTTCCGTGGAACCTTTTGATGAGACTTATAAAAAGAGGGCAATGCTAATAAGGTACTAGCAATCCCCACTCGATATGAGTTTTTGGTGAACCTAATGGGAGGTCTAGACCGTTAATTAGACAATCCCCATGGGAATGTGCCTTCTGGTAGTTGATCAAAACAAAAAGGACCTTGTGAAACTCGCCCGAGTCAGAATTCCTATCCATTACTTTTTTTTTTTAAAAAAAAAAAAAAAAAAAAAAAAAAAAAAAAAAAAAAAAAAAAAAAAGAAGCCCCAAATGTATGGGAAGTATATTTCACGAAAACGCACCTTGACTTGGCAAGCAAGCCCAGGCCAAGACCTATCGTAAAAGGGGAAAATAAACACGTGGGATTATATACTAGGGAAAGTGGGGAAAACGATGGGTCTCTCAAACAGCGCCAAGACCCACCTTATCTAGTAGAATGGAGCCTCTAATAGCCGGAGGCTGCTCAGACACATGATGGGCTAGAAAGGAAAGTTGAAACTCGGACCCCATTCGGGCCATCTCATCCACTGGGCCATTACCTTCCCTGAACACATGCCTGAATTTGAATGACCCGAAGGACCTCAGCCTATCAATTCTCTTCAACCAGGAATTCCAGCGCCAACTGGGGTCAGACGAGTCGTTGAGAAGAGCCACCACGGACTTCGAATCGGATTTAACCTCCGCCTGCCGGAGGCCAAACTCCAAGCAGAGAGCAAGACCGTTGTAGACAGCCATGAATTCTGCTCTTGAGTTGGAGCCTGGGCCATAGCCCACCACGAAAGCGAAGCAAAGTTCCCTGTTGTGACGCCTGCAAACGCCGCCTCCTCCTGACATCCCGGGGTTCTCCAAGGCAGAGCCATCAACATTTAGTTTCACCCACCCCCTACACGGCCTAATCCATTTAACAACGGAGGAGGGAGGAGTAAAGGGAGGGCCGTTGATGCCCAGCCTCTCGATCCATCGCTGGAGGACACGGAAGCCTTTCCTGCCCTTCAACTCCAGCGAAATCATGCAAGAAAGCCTCCACTTCACCCTGGCAATCACCAATGATGCAATCAGGGGAGCCCCATCAAACCTGGCCGAGTTCCTGGCCAACTAGATCTCCGATAAGACCAAACAGGGAGTAATGCCTTGCAGAAGATGAACATGGTTGGAGGGCTGATTTGGCCGCCACCATTTGGAGAGGCAGCCCTCTATAAACGTTGAGGATGGAACTGTCAAACCAAAAGCTGAAAAGAAAAATATCCAGACGGCGGATACTAGATTCCCACTCATGAATAAATGGACTAGAGATTCAGAGGCGGGACAGGATCCTAGAGTGCTTGGACAACATGAACATCTCGATGCCAGGGTCCAGGTGGACCCCTTTTTTTTGGATGGCCATGTTGACCGGGATAGCATTATTCAGCAGCCTCCACACAGACTGAGAATCAAGTAATGTGAGAATCAGCTCATTGTAAAACCGATCCGATGCGACTCATCCAATTCCCAGGTTGACTAGCTGAGTTTAAAAACAAATGTTTTAACCCACCGAGGAAAAAAAAATGTATAGGGGAAATTTAATTTATAAGAATTTAGATCCAATTTCTTATTCAAGCCTCCATTAACTAAGATTCTTTTGAGGCCCAAAATGTAATAGAACCAGCCCCAAATTCCATTGGCTTCCACAAAAGAATTAATAATAATTTATGGAAAATAGGAAAATGTCCAAAGTCCAAACTGACTTATCTACAAATAACTTCACAATGTAATAACAGCAACAGCGATAGCACTCAACATTGCTTACATTAATGGCCCATACCTTTTTGAGTTAATGAGCATTTCGAATATCTCAACCTTCTACTTGCTACTGATTCTAGCAGTTGATTCCGCACTGTTGGATATCCGGGCCTGTCACTCGGGTGGTGAATGGATCGATCCGAACCCACAGCAATGAGAAGATGGAGGCAAGGAGAATCGACCATACAACGACGATGGTTGGTGTCCGGTTCTGACGTCCCATCAACCCCTTGAGGAAAGGGTAGAGGTGGACAATCACCCAGAAGGCAAAGAAGAGTTTCCCAAAGAGCGGCCCCCACGACTGGTACCCACTGTTGATGGCATAAGAGATCCCGGCAACAACCCCCACCAGGTTGATTATGAGTAGCGTGGTTGGCGGTATTAGCAGGGTTGTCCATTTGAACATGTACAGCTCTGTGAAATCCCCATCCTCATCTGATGCCTTAGACGTGACGGTGAAGTTGGTGTCAATACCGGCAAGGACTTTCAGCAGGCCTTGGAAAACAGCGAAGAGATGGGCCGATACGCCTCCAATGACCCAAAACTGTTCATTCCTCCACCATTCATCAATCCCAACTCCGCTCCACCTCATCTCCAATATGCCAGTGGCAAAGATGGAAAGGAAGAGAGAAATGAACCAAATACTGGCGAAGTTGCTGATCTGCATCCATAACGAGATACATAGTGAAATTAAAATTGTAGCAGATCAATACCATACATTCCAGGTGAATCTAGAAGTTTCTATATTTTCTTTGGATGGAATGCCCGTCGAGCAAAATGAGAGGGACATCCATAAATTAATAAGCTAATTTGAGCCCCCACTTGACAGACAAACACCAGCAAGCAACCCTCTGATGATAGATTGTACTTCCTCAAATGTGCAGAAAATGTTGGTACACTTGGTTGGCCCGTCAATGATAACAAATGCTTTTCAGGTGCCTTTCAAACTGGGCCTCAGCTTTCCGTAGCAGGAGCAAGATTTAAAGTACTGACCAAAACCGGTACGTATCGCCCGATACGTTACCACTATCACCTATTACAGGTATGGTTGTATCAGCTAGAAACAACCTGATACAGGGGCGACATGGGGCCGTATTGGTGGTGAACAGTATGATACCTGATACAGCAATTTAAAACCTTGATAAGGAGTCAACTGGGAGAAAGCAACAGGCTTTTGTAAAGGCAGATTACTTTGCCATTCGCTGACGGCCTGTTTTTGTGTCCCCAGGATGCAAAAGAAATAGAATGTGCTTTCTGTGGAACTGGGGGTCATCTGGAGCATCCTGCAAAATGCGGATGGCCAGATGGCATGATACATTAAATGCTCTCCTCTGCAATACATGCCCCAGACTGAGAATGTAATCATGACGAGTCAGTGGCTGCACACTCCTGGCTGCATTTTTAGGTGTAAGGTGCATGCCCAAACTGGGCCCTTGGCTGCCAAGCATTTTATCTTTGAATCATTTCAAATTCTAAGAAAGCTTTTTGGTCTCCTGAAATTATTCTAGTGACAATGTAGATGTACCTGTGGAATAATGAACTTCCCGGTGAGTAGACAGACTGCTGGCAGTGTACAATATGCAAGAAGTGGAATTGCAGTAATAGGGTAAATGGTGGTGTTGATGTATGCAAATCTCTCCAGCCATTTCAACCTTCCACCGTAACCATACCATATAGGGCAATGCCGACTAAGAAGAATTTCAACAGAGCCCAAAGCCCATCGAAGCACTTGGTTCAGACGATCTGAGAGATTAATTGGAGCAGATCCTTTGAAGGCTGGGCGCTGAGGCATGCAGTAGATCGACCGCCAACCACGGGCATGCATCTTGAATCCAGTGAGAATATCTTCTGTAACAGAACCGTAAATCCATCCAATCTGTAGAAATGGACATTCACTTGTTTAGAAACCCGAGATGACAGAAACAACTAAAGAAACACATGAGATGTTCCCAGGCAACAATGCACTAGGAAAACAAGATTTTTGAGAGTAGAACACAATGCCATAATCGAAGAAAAGAAAAACACAATGCCATAATAGAAGAAAAGAAAAAGAAAATGATAAGTATCTGCAGATTCTGCAGTAATAATATTTAGGTTATCTGCAGTCAAGCTCCATCTTTCTGAATATAGAAAGAAAAACGTGCTCTGATTCATTCTCCAAAAATTAAAAAAGGGAAAGCAAGAAAGAAAGAAAATGGGAAAAAAAGAGAGAGAGAAAAGAAAAGAAGTGCTCATATTGGAAAAGAAATCGATTTCCATGGACATCTACTTTTCACCATTTGAGAGAAAAAAGGAAATCAATTTTCATTTCCAAAGTTTTACTAAAAAACCGTGGATGTTGATTTCTTTTAGAAAGAAAACCTGTAAATATGTAGATTTTCAAGGTTATGCACAGCTTTTGACTGTTGAGCTTTGAGAGACATACCTCACTACCCCACTCTGTTTTGTCCTCGTATCCACAGCTGATAACATGGATAGCTTCCTTTAGAAGAGACTCGGGAGTTGCCGACTGAGGGACGCCACCATTTTCCATGAGTGTTGAGGCAACAAAGACGGTTGACTGGCCAAACCTTTTCTCCAACCTCATCTGGGACATGAGCAGTGACTTCTCATCATCAAATCCTGCACCTAATTTTTGGAAGTACAGAGAAGACTTAGTGCTACAGATCAAAAAGAGTCTTCCTAATCAATGAATACTACCTAGGCACAAGATTACAGTGTTTGTATCTGATAGATAAACGTGGCAATCCAACGGATGTGCATGAACAGGGAAACTACATTAAGTACAAAAGAAAGTCACACAATGTAAATATACAATTTAAAAACGAACATAATAAATGAATAGATAAATGGTTTGGGAACTTTAGTCAAATTTAGTCAAACCTAATGCATTGACCAACCTTACTGTTAAACTATTTCAGGCATTGCACACTATTATTAAACTGGTAAAGAAATAAGGAAGATAAGAAAACTGAAAAAGGTAATAGAAAGCTGCAGAGAATATAGTCATCATCATCATTGACATAGCCTTTTCCCAGATATTTTGGGTTGGCAAGTATTAAATAGAGAAGAAATAGTAAATAAGTAGATAAATTGGTAAATTTCAGCCAATCTATGCCAATGTTTTAACAATCAAACCTTTTTCTTTGGGTGGTTCGGTCCAACCGCCGGCCCAACTGGTCAAACTTGCACTAGCCGTTTAGGCACAAAAATCTTCTTAATCTAAAATCATAAAAAATAGAAGAAAATCTCTCTCTCAAAAATAAAATAAAAATAAATAATAGAAGCAATTAACAAGCACCTGCTCTTTACCTAGTTGTTAGAGCATTTAATGTGGGGCATTTTCACACCGGGCTCGAGTGGGGTGGCTTGTGGGATGCAGGGGCACACTTGGGGTGGGCGGCTTGCGGAACCCATGGATTTGAGGCCCGTGTGAGGTGGAACCCAAGGATTTGGGGCCCATGAGGAGGGTTCGGCCGATGACCTACCCATGGATTTCGGGCTTGGGCTATATGAGATAAAGTGATTAATTCGCCATGCTCTATTAGTTCGAGCTTTAGAGCAAGTGGTTAATTGTCCTGCGTCAGCGTTATACTTCCACGGTGAAGTCGTGGTTTTAAGTTTCAGCTGGTGCACTTGCATTTTTTTTTTAAAACAAAACAATTATCTTTATTATATTACATGTGAAGCTTATGTGAGCACTGTCTTTGAAAATCAAAGGACACTAGAAGGCATTTAAAATAAATGCGATGAGTATTTTGGTAATTTAGAGGCATTAGGGAAGGAATATTTTTGCCCTGCAATAGTTTTATGAGAGCACTCAACTTTGAATACTCTAAGGACATGGGAAGGCACTTGAAATAATGGTAATGGTATTTATTTGTGACTCTCTCTCTCTCACACACAAACGCGCGCGCACACACCCACACACCCACACCCCTGACACCTTCTCTCTTGCAGCCTGCACACTCTCTCAAGGGTGTTTCTGTCAACTTTCAGGCTAGTTAAACATTTTCCTGAAATCCAGATTTTTTTTCTTCTTCAGGAAACTGAAGCGAAAGTGTCTCAAAGAATTGCTAGGAAATGTATGAAACAACCAACTGCATCTACATGTGCTTTGAAGGATCAAAACGCTAAAGGCAAAACAAATTAGTATTTAAGATGTGTCCACACATGCATGGACGCATATCCATGCCCATGGATATCTGACATAATTGCATGCTGTTTTGGGGTTGGCAAAGCTTCAGAAACAATATAACGATATCAACAATCATACCTTCAACCCCTTCCTCTATATCTTCAAGATTAAATATTGGCACAGTAGAGTCAACGTGCTTGCTTGATTTCTTCTTGTCCGAACCCTTTTTACTCGATTTAGAATTCTTTCGTGATCCACTGCAGCATGAAGAAAAAAAACCTGGTTTTTTATGCTTGTTCTTGAGAGGAGGTTCATAACCATATAATGCAGTTCTGTTGAAGACACATCCAGTACCGACATAAACAGGGCCTTGGATGCCATCCAGCCCTCTCAAATTGATCTGAAACCACATGAAAAGTAGCCCATGATCAGAAAACATGAACGGCAAAAGACAATTATTTGCTAATTTGGTAAAAAAAAAAAAAAAAAAAAGAAGAAGAAGAAGAAGAAGAGAACGTTGAAAAGCTACTTCAAGTTTCAGAACTTGTTAGGTAGAGTGGCATGTTGTTGCTGTTTCCAGTACCATAATTTGATCTGCAGTTTTCTAAATGCTGCATTTGTGAATATCACACCATACTTTGGATATTTTACTCTAGACAGTTGTTCTTTATATATTTTGGACTATGAAGAATCAAGAGGATAAGATAATGGCTGAAGAACTCACAATGCATCATAAATGCAAAACATGCCATCTATGATCTTTGTAAAGAAGAGAGACATTATTTTGAAAAAGGATAAGGGAGACTCACATCAAAGAACACGGTATTTCGGTTGGCATAACGATCATTCTTATCAATACCATCAAATCTCTGTGGAAATTGAACATAACAGACTGATTTCCCAAGATTCGGGTCCATAAGGAAACACATTGCTTCCCGCAGTGCCTGGCTATTGTTTACGTAGTGATCACAGTCAAGATTCAACAAGTAGGATCCATTGGTAAGGACAGCTGACACCCGTACCTGTTGAAGGAGGATTACATCGATTAGTACGATTGTTATAAAACAGAAAATGGGCTACAGTTCATGTTGTCATTGTTTCACTACTTACAAGTGCATTCATTGCACCAGCCTTCTTGTGATGCTGGAAGCCTGGACGTTTTTCACGAGACACATAGACCAGCCGTGGCAGCTCATTTCCCTCACTGTCAAGCCCTCCACTATGGCCCAAGAAAACCTGCAAAAAAAATTTTTTGTTAAAAAGAAAAGAAAAGAAAAGAAAAAGAAGGAAGGAAGATTTATTCAAATTTGAGTTGGAAAAAAAGCGCTAATGGAAGTGATCAAAGACTTTTCTTTGGTATTGCAACAATCTCAACAGAAAGTTCAAGTTATAGAGAAAAGTGAAAACCAGAAGCGAAGGGAGTCGACTCGCCTTATACTTAAGGATCAGGTAAACACATCAAACCAAGAAAAGCATTCATCCTAACGAATACTACATTTCACAAATGTGAAGCGTGGCCACCAATAAGATTACAGACAAAGCATTCTATTTTGGGGCTGGATCCACAACAAAGCTTTGTAGGGTAGGCATCTTCTACAACAAGGGCATTTTGGTCCAATGCAAAATCTCTTTACTACTTGCATGCTGAGTTGGATGATATACATGCCCTAAGGAATTAATCAGAAATTACATGTGGCATTCAAGTCAAATTAATCAGTTAGAATTATGGTTCTCAGTTTATATGTATTATGAACCAAAAATTACACTTAGGGCCTGTTTGGGATGTGAAATATAGCAGCAATGTATTGTAAAAGGTGCCATCATTACGATTTTATCATAATTGTTTAAACATGGAATTTGGCAGTCCAATGTAGATGTAATAGGAGATGTGTAAAGGAATTTGTAATCATCACAGTTTTACATTGTATTGCAGTGGAAATCTCTTATCCAAACATGCATATCAGTGTATTTTTCTATTTGATTTGAAATAGTAAGAAATGTAAATGTATTGTCATTACCATTTTACCTAAAAAAAACAAACAAGGAATTGTTGGTCAAATGCAATGCATTCAAGAAACAATTAAAGTAATTTGTAATCATTGTTATCCAATGCGATCGCATATGCGCATATGCGATCGCATATGCGCATAGTAATGATCAAATCGCATATGCCATGATGGCATATGCGATCCTGGCAAGTATGCGATGACATACTTTTATATGCGATAAATATGCGATCGCATATGCGAGTATGCGATCGCATACTGCATATGCGATCGCATATTTCCCAATAGCCAAGAGCGGAAGATTTTTATTTTTTATTTTTTATTTTTTATTTTTTCAAATTAGAGAACTTTTGCCTATAATTAGGCACTCATATCCCCTCCATTTTCACTATTCTTTACTCCAAAGCTCTAAATCTCTTACACCTCTTTCTTTTTTACTCTAATCTCTATACAATTATTTCAATCATGTTTATTTTTGTATTTTATAAGTTGTGCTTACTTTTTGTAAATTAAGTTGTAAGTTATAACTTGTAAGTTGTTTCAAGTTATCCATTTATCATTAATATTTCTTTGTTCGAAGTTTGTAACAATGGGTTATCATTTAATGTAGCTTCTTGATTGTTTTGTTAAAATTTATATAATATAATATAAGTAATTAAATATATCACTTAATGAAACACTCAAACTATAATGAAATAAGTAAAATAACCCAATCCAATCATGTGTACTAATTAGACGAGTTTTTCCCTCTATTTTTTTTTTAATAGAATTTTTAGAATTTTTTTTTTTTTTGAAAAAAAAAAAAAATGCCAAGAAAAAACTATGCCATGGCATATGCGATTGTGCGATCGCATATGCGAACAGCATATGCGAATCGCATGCAATCGCATATGCGATTTGACAACATTGTTTGTAATCATTACACTTTTACAATACATTACTGCTGTATTTTGTGGCCCAAACAGGCCTTTAATGTATATCTGATCATTGGATCGGTGAACATTTATCAGATGGTTTAAAATGCAAATATACAATTGTTCCATTTCAACAATCTACTGTCCACGAAACAGAGGTTAGGATTGCTCAATCAATCTGATTTTTGGACTGTGACTTAGCGACAGTGAGTTCTGCAATTTAGTCAATTTAAATTGACTTAATGCATGCCATGTGTACAATTCCTGAGTGCCTGCATGTCAAGCATTATATGTTGCATGAGGATCATATAACTCCCTGCTTTTGAAAGGTGTAGGAGCATACATATTGTTCCTTCTTTTGGTAACAGAACAGATCACCTATGGGCAAGGTAGCACAGCTTGTGGTACCATACCATACTTCCTACCAACATGCCACTTCTATACGAAATCGTTACCATTCACATGGTATGTACCACCACGAAGATCATCTTATACAAAAAATCAGGCCAAACATATCATAAAGTGGGCCACACTGTTGGAATTGATGGAAAACCGACGGTTTAAATCAACGTATAAGATAGGTGTATTTGGTGAGAGGATCAGCCTAATTTTGTAGAAAATTGATCTTCAAGGTAAGATCTATCTTATTAATGGTACTGATTTTCTAAAATAGTGCCATATTGAGGAGAAGATGGCACTGCACCAAAACTTTTGGTACAGTTGCCTGTAGGTGATCAGTTCTTCTTTTTCCTCTTTTGGTAATGATTCCTATAGTAAACCAGTGCTTATGTAAGTGATGAATGTATGTCAGAGGTACATGCCTCATGTCATTTCCCAACATGTGGAACACATGGCTAAGATAAAAACGGTTCATTTGACAGTTCCAACAGTAGATGGGACGTATTCCAGAAATACATCTGATTGGTCCATCATAATTCATAACCAATTACCTGTTACAAAAAAAAGGACAGTAATGAATAAAATTCAGCAATGGCTAGTATTCAGTGAGAAAAGGTACATTTTTTAGATGATCTAGAGTTGTTCAACCAATACAAATTTTGTTATTTGCCAATTGATGGTGTGGCCTGCAGAATGACTGGTTTCGATCATCACACGCATGTGACATGTGTTCGGGACAGAAACCGGTGGAAAGTAGAAAGGAAGGTGAAAAGGGGTTTGGATACCCACATTAACCCGAAGCCACACTCACAGTCCAATATTTTTTTTGGGGATTAAGATACCCTTGGCGATGTGGTTACATCATAGCCATACACAACAATCCAATGGTTCTTTGGAGCATTGTAGAAAATGCCTTCTCTACAAAGCTTTGTAGTGGATCTGGTCTCTCCTATTTTTAGGAAACCATTTTCAAAGCATAAATACCTGTAGCTATATGAGAACATAGCCTTCGTTTTGGAAAACATTTTTCAACAATAAAAACTAAGAAGTTAAACCAACCACTGAATAGTCCGCATTCAGCTTATCAGCTATGACTCGGACCTACAACAGCCAAAAAAGAAACGGACCAACCTGGATCATTCCTGGATGATCTCTAGTGTTATTTCCAGGCCACGGTGTGCCATCTTGCATGATCCATCCCTCATCTGGAACTTTTTGTGCTTTGGCAACTAGCCCATTTATGCGGACTTTAAATTCTTCATATTCCCTCTGCAACATGAACAAAGGAATTTAAATTATAAGATATCCACAGAAACGAAATGATTCAAGGAAACTTAGGAGTAGCACCAGTAGCTAATAAGATAAGGGAAAATAGAAATAGATAATTTGGTCATGTGTAACAAAGACCAAGAACTGCACAGGTTAGAAGAAGTGTGTTGGTTCAAGTTGAAGGCTCTAAAAAGGCAAGGGGAAGGCCCATAAGGACATCGGAGGAAGCAGTAAGAAAAGACTTGGTAACCTATGGTTTAAATGAGGATATGGTCCTTGATAGAGTGGAATGATGGAACATGATTCTTGCAGCCGACACCAAGTAGTTGGGGTAAGGCCTAGACGATGCTGATGATGAAAAGATCTGAAAATAGTAAATTCCATCTTGAGTGAAAAATATGTGATCCTCTACCTTCATAGCCCTACGGTCTTTGACAAATGAAGGTTGAACTTTATCTTTTAAGTAGTCGATCTTCTGTGCAAAGTACCATTCTGGAGCTCGAGGTTCAATTGTGTATTTCTTGCAGAAAGGAACCCATTTCCTGGCAAATTCTGAAGTTTCTGACAAAGCTTCAAATGTCAACATAGAAGCTCCGTCGTCAGATACATAGCAAGAAACTTTGTCGACTGGGTAGTCCACCGCAAGAATTGATAGTACAGTATTGGCAGTGACAAGAGGGGGCTCCTTCAAAGGGTCAACAGTACTGACAAAAATGTCAACAGCAGCCAACTGACATGGCTCTCCCTCTCGATCAAACCTGTTGTTGATAAGAAGTTAAGAACTCATAATGAGAACTTTGAAATGAGCAAGGGACTCGTTGGACATCGTTTGAAACTTAGAGATCTATCAGGTATATAATCATGACAGTAAAGCATGCATTGAAATAAGAGAGGAATGGTAGAAGAATGCTTCACCTCAGAGAAAGCCTGTCAAGATATGTCTCGCGGTTCACAGGGAGCCATTTCGGGAACTGATCCAGTATCCAAGAGATTGCAAACCATATCTCACAAATCACAGAAATCAACCACAGAGCATAGGCATTGCGAACTGGGTTTGTAATACGATAATGCAAGAAAATGCAGAGGATGATAAGCCGTAGAACAATGACCATCCTGTATGGGTTTATCCTGGAAGAAGGAATGGACACCTTCCTAGAAAGAGGTTGGCGGGCTTCATCATTCCTGCATTACAGAAGAAATAGGCTAAGAAGAAAATTTGTGATGAAAAATATCACTTCTCACCTTAAATATGAAATGACCCTAAAGGCCTATGATGTTGAAAAACCTTAGAATGTCAAATAATAATAATAATAATCAGATAATGACACCCATTCACATGTATATATGCACAAATAGCCAAATTGCATAACCAAAAAACCATCCATTTAATAACTGACAGTGACCAAGTAATCTGAATTTTCTAAATATTCTTTAGAATTATATTAGTGTATTAATCTGGATCCTTACTCTTGCTCCGGTGGTAGACTCTACGGAGTTTCAACACCCGGTCAAGGGTTCGAGTATCCATAGGTGGTGAAATCCCACTATGGCGTGAGTGTTTGGGGGTGTGTGTGCGTGTTATATATATATATATATATATATATATATATATATATATATATATATATATATATATATATATATATATATATATATATATATATATATATATATATATATAAAAGGGTTTTTTAGACGTTCTTCTTACTAGGATAGAGACACCTTTACAAGGGAAAGCTGAAGATTAACAATAAAGGACAAACACAGTATGAAAGCAATTCACCAGGAAACTGAAAATGATAAAATGAATTCTTGGGATCACTTAGTTATCAGAAGGGTCCTTCTACCCAATGACACTCCCCTTGACTTTGAAAAGGCACAACGAAGGAACATGGGAAGCTTTTGCTTCTATTTTTGAAACATTCAGAGTTTGGTTTCCAAAGAGTGTTTACTAGAAAGTATTCCTGCAATTGCTGCAAGTATGTTCATAGTAGATGGAAACTGGACCAATATGATATGAAGACTATATTTGTTCATAGAATCTTACAGAGGAAATCTCATGCAAAGACAGCTGAAGGGCTTCAAAATGGATCACATCTTCAATATGTGTCTAAAATAAAGACACTGTGGACTGCATGGTTAATGCCTATCCCAGTTTGCAAGGGTCTGGGAGGTTGTTTTCAGGATTCATTTGGAACCAAGAGTACCCATTGTTTCACAGTACCTTGCTAGCATGTCCTTGTGTTAGACTTATTGAAGGCCTTAACAGGAAAATGTGGAGCAATTCAAAATGAACACCCAGGACCTTGTCATTTCCTCAAAAATAAATTTCTAGATCAGAGTTGGATCTATGAGAGGGTTGAAGGGCTTTCAAAAATAATGAAGAGAAAATCAGAAACCTTTGGGAAAGCACAACATGCAGGAAGATAATAACATAATAAACCTTGAAGGGCTATAAGATACATTTATAATATGGACCGAAATAAGAAATTTTCAGAATATATAACCACATTGGGTCCAAGAAGGGGGAAAGAAGCTTCATGAACCATAAACACCCCCAAGATCTCATGTTTTATGGAAAACACTCAAAGAATAGAACTTCAGTGGGTAGAACCACTAGCAAAATTAATGGCACAACTAAACAAAGTATGCAGAAATGAATTGCAAGAACACAACAAGAAAGAAACTTTCCCGCACCATAAACATCAATCTACCATTCAACAGTTTACACTTATCTATTCACATGAAAGAATATAAATCATGATATAAAACCATTCTATCAGGTTGGGAAACTCACAGTAATGCATCGTCCATATTCACGTCAGTGCTAGCATCAATATCTCCAGCACCCCTGCCCTCAGAAGTGCCATGACCACCGGTGCTCATCGGTGCTGTATTCTTCTCCTGCTTCACCTTCCACCCATCAACTCTCTCTTTCCAAGCAACATTACCAAATCCCTGAGAACCAAATTCTCTTGCCGGATCCACCACCCTAATATTATCTGCTAAAGTGCACATTTCCAAGAAACCCAAATCAACATTCAAACAAAACAACCCCACACAGAAAACCAAAATGAAAAACATGAAAGATCCACTCAAGCTACATCTAGAACACAAGAAAGAAATATACCTGACTGATTGACATCTGCATAAGGGATAGGATGCACACGCTTCCCTCCACCACCTCCAGGGGATGGCATCGTAAGACGGTCGGGAGATGCAGCCAGCAATTCCCCCGAAACCTGCAGAAAAAAGAAGAAGAAGAAAACAAATGTAAAAAAGAAAAAGAAAAGAACACACAGAAAAAACCATAATTTAATAAGTAGATAAATTAAAACTACCAGGACAACTAAGCGTGTAGAACAACCTGGCTGCTGCTGATCAAGGGAATGTGATTGTGCGGAACTTGATCTCCGTCATATTTCAGAGCCCCAACATCCTCCATACGCCCGTAGCTCATTTTCCAGCTCAGCATGCGCTCGGCAATCTTCTGCTTCTGGTTTTGATTCCCCGACAAGTAATTGAAATCACCGGCTACTTCATCGGCATCACCATCCTCACCTTCATCTCCAAGCACAGGAGGGCTTCCTGAAATGAGACAAACAGTTAATTAAACCCGACAAATCACATCCAAGCAAAAACCCACTGCAATATCGATTAGATTCACTGAAACCTTTATGCCTCTTGTATCGGGTCTTGCACTGAGGACATGACTGATTCCCGTCCTTCCTCTCGTAGTCGTAGCATGGCCTACAAACAGGGAATGAGCAGACATCGCAAGCAATGAAAAGGTCGCCATTGACAGTCGTCCCAACATCATCACCGCAAATCTGGCATACTTGGCCATTCAAGTGTTTCAAAGGTTTCGGCTGAAAAATGGGGGGAAAAAGAAGAAGAAGAATGAAACGCAATTCAGCAGACAATTCAACAGCAAAACCAATGGCAGAAAGCAATTCAGTGGCCAAATCAGATCTACAACAGAACAATCAGATTCAAACAATCCATGGCGAACAAATGAAAACGGCATCAGATGAAATGCACTTCGAATTCTCAAATTACAGAAATAAACAGTGAAATATCAAGCAAAACAAAATCAGAATCTTCGCAAATCGAAATCGAATTCTGATACTAACCACCAGCTCCCCTACTGCCGCCATCGGCAATCTGTAAGTCTACTCAATGAGATCCGACAGGCGACGAAATGCTGAAATCTCCGCCAGATCTACACCGCCAATTCACGTCGCAAAAAGCTCTGATCTCTTCCACCTCATGCAAAAAGGAGCTCCAGAATCTGCTTTTCTCCTTTCACTTCAACAGAATCACCAGAAAAAGAGAACTAACTCGAATTTTTTAGGAAATGCTAAACCCTAGAAGCTCTTTGAAAACTGAATTTTCAGTAAATTGAGATCTGCTACAGGTCGATTCCAAATTCTTCCAGATCTCGACTAAATCCGATGCAGAGACCTCGATTTTGATCGTCCCAACCAAATCCGATGCGGAGACCTCGAATTCGGTCGTCCCAGAGGATCTCTCTCCCTCCTTCCCTCCCTCCCTCTCTCTCTCTCTCTCTGATAAAATGACTAAGAAGGGAAGTGACGCTTCACCGATCGGCTTTAAAAAAATGGAATTAGAAAATGTGAAAGAATCATTTCCTCTCTCTCTACTTCTTCATCGTTTCCGTGAAAATTTTTGCAGTTTTCTCATCGTAGGTGAAAAAAATTCTTAAAGAGTCAAAAACACAGTTTCAATTGCAAATGCTCGATTGCCAAGGTGTACTTACAACTGACTGCAAGAAAATCGAGATTCGACGCATACTTTGATACTCCGTCAGAATGTGATGATACACGGGCACTGAAAAATTATATTCACACAAGCAAGCAAGAGAAGTACTAAAATACTCTCATATCACTGTAAGTGCTCCTCGTTGCATTGTGACATTTAGTTCAATTTATTAATCCAGACAGTTCATTATGTACAACACACACATTTCATGCGCTAGCAGGCAAACATCACACCAACCCAACAAATACTGACCATTGATAAGTGGCCTTTAATATGAACGGTCAAGATTGTTGACTCAAAATGGTTCAAAACAACAATTTGATATCCATCTATTTGTTAGGGCCCATTGCCTATGATTCTAAAGAATCACTTTCTTAAGGCAATCGTGGCCATCCCATTCATCCAATCACAATGATTATTTGTATTTTGGTACATGAAATGTGATCTAGACTTAAGAAACAGTCTTGGACGATCGATTGGACTGTTAAAGTGGAAGATGCAACCACAGGCACCATAACTAATGGTGCTCTACAGGCAGAGTGGTGGCTGATATTCATGCACATAGAAAATATTACTTCAAAATTGCATAGGTAGATGATGTAAGAAAGTTAAATTAATCTACGTTACATGAAAATGTACTTTTATTTTATTATTCAGATATCGCATCGGTGGACATTTATTAGACAGTTAAAGAATGAAAAATATCTAATAATACTTTATTTCAACATACTTTTGACTTTGGGACCGTAACTAGAAATAAGTCAGTTTAACGAGAGTTGATATATGATGTATAGTTTCTCAGTGGACGCGGTTTAGCTACGGAACTTGACGGTAGGGAGACTTGCTAATGAAGTGTTGTCGTTACGTTCTATGAGCCCCACTGTGATGTATGTGTTATATCCACACCGCTCAGCAATTTTGAGAGATAATTTTAGGGCATGATATAATGAATGAGGCAGATCCAAACCTCAAGTGGATCCCACCACAGAAAACAGCGGGGATTGAACGCCTACCCTTAAAAACATCTCAAGACCACAGAGGTTTTCAATCAAGCTGATATTTGTGCTTTCCCTTATTCCATGTATGTGTTAACTTATAAACAGGTTGGATCTCAGAGAAACATCATGGTGGCCCTATGAAGGTTTCAACAGTGGTGGGTGTCATTGTCCACACTGTTTTCTGTGGTAGGGTCCACTTGAGCTTTGGATTTACTTCATTCTCTTGCTCATACCCTAAAATGATCTCTCCAAATGGATGAACGGTGTGGATACAACATATACATCATGGTGGGGCCCACAGCACGTGGTGACGTCAATTCAGTAGCGAAACTCGCTAGTGTCAGGTTCAGTAGCTAATACGCGTCCGTTTCTCAGTCATTGCATATGAAGTGTACTACACTGCACGAGTATTATGTGATGCCTCAACTGCATACGGAGAGTTGTCGGCAGAGGACCGAGGCCAAACTTTATTATTATTATTATTTATAAATTCTACGTGGAATTTTCTTCTTCGTTGGAGCTGGTGGGCCGTCCGTTTGATAGCGAAATTACCTTTTTTCTTCCTCGGATAAAAGAAGTGGGACCCACCCACTATTTGGCTGATCTGAACTATCGCCATGGTCTGTCTACTTGCCTTTAAAACCTCTCCGTTGATCTAAATGTTTGGAAATTCCAATTTGGAAATCTTGGGAGACCGCTCATCAAGTGAATCCCCTGTAGATTATCTGGGCCCAAAATTGGCCTGGTAAGCTCAAATGGTGGACCACACATTACAGAACAATCGTTTTTTGAAAAACGACCAATGGTCCACATTCAACACGTTAGATGGTGGCCGCTATTGACAAACCTTCCACATTCAACATTCACGCATGAACCATCGGATGAGCAAACCGTACTATTACTTTTCACTGAACGGACACGATGAGGTCCACGTGATGAGCCGCTTGGATATTGCAGTGGTCACGTGTAAAGTCAAAAGTATACTCGCAAGTGCATTTCCCATCTGACGACAAGCCAAAACGGTGTCGGTGAGCCGACGCCGCTGAGGCTCCAAGCGGAGCTGATTAGCTGACGGCAGATATGTTCACTAGAATTGCCTGATTAAATATATCATGTTTTTATTCCAAATGGGCTGTTGGGATATAATAAGATATTTTTTTTTTGGTCATGGTTAAAAATAAAACACGGTGACTAAAATTAAAAGTTTAAGTGTAGTTTTAACTTACTTTAGTAAGTCCATTAAACATCCACAAATTTTAAAATTTGAAATATCATTTTATTATTTTGTGTTAATTTATGATCCATTTGATGTTTATTATTTGAATGGTATTTACGTAATTCATGAATACTAGGTCACACGTGTGAGTGAGAGAGCCTATATTTGGTTGACGTGTGTGATTGAGAAAGCGCAGGCATGTTGGAGTCATAATTGACTCAATGTTTGATTGAACGTTGATCTATATTAAAATGGACTGCTTAAAACCAAGTTTTAAGATTCAAGCACCAATTATAACAATAATTAGGTGATCTACGGATGAATCATAGTTAATCTTTCCTAATAGATTCTTTTTATTTTGTTTCTTAAGTACTTGTTCTTTCACTAGTAATTATGACTAATGTATTTCTTAAATAAAAAAATGTACAAATTAAAGTAGAAGAAGATTGAAAACAATGCTAATTTTTTTTTATTGATTTATAAATACTGCTCATTACAATCGATACACTAACAAATAAACTAGAGAATAAATAAAAAGAAATAACTACCTGGATTGTCTGTATGAACAAATCATCTAGTTGAATGGTTAATAGAAATGTGATGAGAAAGCTTGATATTTCAAGTAAGAACTTGATTAATTAGAATATGCCAATAATGGTTGTGGATGTTTATTTTACTCTTAAGCATGCTATAGCAATAACATTGGACAATAACAATTTAAACTGAGTCTAGGTTATGTTAAGATAAAAGTTAAAAACTATAAATATAAATTGTATTTGGCATGGGGCCTAGCATTCTTCATCTCACTTTCTTTTTATAGTTTATTGAGGGGGTAAAGCTTTAGCTAGGTTTTTATTTTGGTTCATGATACTTTACAACCACAACTTTTTACGTGCTCTTCCTGCAAGAGATCTTCATAAATCTAGAAACTATTTTTAGATTTCTTATCATTGTGATTGTAATGATTTTTGCATATTGAAATTTGTTTTCAGAACTCTATCTCATTAAATTTGGTTTGATCACAAATCTTTTTCAGAAATCTTCTACCATAACAATGAATATTCGTTAAACTGATAGAACTAACCCATCATATCCTAATTTTCGAATATTCAAAATCTTTGTAATGGCCGCAAGAGCTCTAAATAACCTATATTTATAGGCATGATAAGCACTCTTCCTTGATAGGACCATTGCCTCGATGGATTTTTTATAAGTGTGATGGGTGCGCTTCCTTGATCATGTGCCATACAAATTAGGGATACGTGCCATTCATCGCTTTGTTTTCTCTCAAGGCATGTGTATAGTTCTCTATCATTGTATTTATGATGAGAGGTGTATCAATGAAGGAAATGACCATAAGATAACTTAAGGCCCAAATGCGATTATATTATTATTAGGCTTATAGTGTCAATACATGATGGCATCTTATTGATCCACGAGGAGGTGTCAAGAACATGCGTAAGCAATAATAATAAACAAAAATTACACTAGTTGAAACGGCTCATGACTAATATGAGTTGACTCGGTGAAGAGGGTGGGGCCTCCAGCTAGGAGTGTCGGTTCGGTAGATTCCAAACATCTCTACAGTATGGAATTTTTTTAATTATAATTTAAAATTATTTATGCTTGTTTGCCATGTGGAAGTGAAGGGATGGGTTGAGCGGTTCCTGTCATCTTGATTGGGATACTTCCTTCCTCACGCCTCTTTATTTTATTTTTCTAATTACATTAGAAAAAATCCAAAATGTGGGGACCACTTGAGTCTAGCATAGTCAAATGACACTGATCTTAAATGATTCTAACCTACTGATCGGTTGCCATCGGTATAGCAGTTAAAGAAAAAGAAAATGATCAGCGGCTCAAATTCAGTGGTCCATCAACCTGAACATCAGAGATTGCATGATGGATGTGTGCAGGAGCATGATCGGACATAGTCTGGCAGCTGAGTGGGTGTGTGAAGAAGGGGGAATGGGAGCAACTATATTCTTTTTGGTCATTTACAAGTATGGATTTCTGAACGCATAGGCTTTCTTAGCTAATGACTTAAAAAAAATTAGGTGTTTATTTACATTAACTTTTAAAGCAGGTGATTCTGCTAGGCTTTTATATGAAAAAATCCATATATTTTATAACTACTTGATTGTGGGCCATCAAAGAAAGGGCAAGGTTTGCCAATGTGAGGAGATATGGTTTACATAAAAAAAATTAGTTCTAAAAGGCGGGACAGAGGACAATAATTGCTGGATAGTTTCAATGTTAGAAGTGGAATGCTCAATGCTGGCCTTGGTGGGCACGTTTGCATCAAGTGGGCCAATCCAATCTAAGATATGAATCGTGTATATTAATTTCATACTGCCATTGGCAGTCTATGATGCCAAAATAACTTCAATTGGACTCTCTTGAACGGTCAAGATCAGAAGGAGAAAAAAAGTTCAATCATAATCTTTGAACATCTTTTGGATGGGCCTCATTAATTAGTATAAGCACTTTAGCTGGATGAGGCCAACCATCCATTTATGGTTCATGTAATAGACGGTTATAACGAATGACCAACATTTGGCAGTTTGATGCTTCTTCTTTTTTTCTTTTTTCTTTTTTTCCATCGTGGTATGGAATACTTTGACGGTCCACATCTGCGATTGATGGTTCGACATGCCATTGGTTAACCAAGGGTGTAATAGGGATGGTTGGGTCCGCTTTAGTGGGATGAATGATTTCATGTGCATGAGAACCACTCCGTCCATCAGGTGCGCCATGCCAAAATCACGCCAATCCAAAAGTCAGGTGTGCCTCACCATGAAAACAGTTGAGAATCATGCCAAAAAGTGCTAAATTCATGTGTGGCCCATCTGAGCTTCAGAATAGTGTGATTTTTGGAACGTCCCATCATCTTGGTGAGAAGTGTCATATGAATGGATTGGATGGCAGATATAAACCATTTAAAGCCCTACGCAAATAATGTCAGGCATCCAATTTCAACTCTCCTCTACTGTGTGGGCTACTTGCGTCTTGGATCGGCCTAATTTTTTATTTGCATGTTGAACATGTGGCAGCTCACCTGATGGACGGCATGGATCTCATGTACATGTGGCTCAAACCAAACCTATTATAACCTTGGTTGGGTCAGAAAGGGGTACAAGAAGATGCCAAGTTGAGCCATTTATTACCGCATTGAAGATGCCAAGTTGACCCATTTATTACCTAATGCGCTGGGTTTCGGTACAAGAACATGCCAAGTTGACCCACATATAATAGGAGCAAGGGGGATTACGTTCCCTCGCGGTTTTTTTTTTTACACACGCACTCACACCCCCACACATGCACCCAGCCCTCACGGTTAGTCTTCATAAGATAGATGAATTTAATTATTTAGAGGGCATGTAAAGACATTTTAAACCAAGTTAGGTAATTTATAATTGAAAATATGACTAGTATCCAAACAACCTTTCAAATTTAACTTGCATAAAGCATTGAATAGCTTAGATTTTACTAGTGGCATTTGGCCAATTTTACCTCTTTAATAATTTTACAAGGAAATAAGAAAGGGGAAGCTTGGGTTTTTCCAAGGGCATTTTTCCTCTTTTTAATTTATTTCTTTGACCTACTTCTCTTCTTTACATGCCGTTACTATAAAGAATATTACTAAGGAGCCCATGCAACAATGATTTGTGGGGCCATTATATTGGCTCGTATTGAGATGTTGATGTAGAGCGGGTCGCGGACAATTACATGACAATGATGGATCAGAAAAGGCCGGGTCGGCGACAGAAGTGATCTGGACCATCAGAACTTCAATCAGGCGTATCTCGCAATCCGAGATGAGTTAGCCGACATAAAATATATGATTTTGGGGTAGAACGAGCTACTTTAGCCAACCAACCCAGCTATGCAGGGTTGCAATGTTCGGAATTGCGAGAAACCCCTGATTCGACGGTCGTTTTCCTGTTTCAATTTCGTTTTTACTATAAATAGTAAGTTTTAGTTTGACTATAACTCTTCATCCGTCGGGTTTTAGGAGTTGCGCCAAATGTGAAAAGAGCTTAGAATAATTAGGGGAACGGTTTGGTGAAGCTAAATAGGATACTTACTATTTTTGGCCAAAAACCACAAGACTAGTGTATCATTGACCATATTATAAATAGTAAGTTTACTATTTATAGTAAGTCGCGAATTCTAGGAGTTTTAGTTATATTTTGATTATGATTTCTTTCCCATTGCTTAGTACCCTTATTTAAAGGATTGTGAACTCATTTTTATGCATTCATTAATCTATTTCGAATTTATTATAATTTATTTATATTTTCTGCTCTCTTTTCTCTTGGATTCGAGAAAGTCTCTGTGGGGAGTTCAGAGAAGTTCCGTGGATTCGGAATAGTTATCCTCTTGAGGAAGACGGTGTTCGACCTCACGTCCTCCCACAATGTCGAGTTTGGTATCAAAGCGAGGTTTCTTATCGGATCAATAACCCTAACGACTGGTCGGAGTAACAATTATAAGCGGTGCTCAAGGAATTTTGGCGGCAACTTTTCAAGCCGCCGTTAGCAGAATCGGCAAGCCATACAAGGGCTCACAGGCTTCACGGACCGCATAGTGAATCTCTTGCGAAACCCATTCAGTGTTCTGGTGGTAACTAGTTGAGACTAATCGCTGGGATATACGGCAATGCATGGGTCATGCTTGAGGACGGGGCATCGAGACATAATCTTCAATAAGACCAAGCGGCGATCGGTAGATCGAGAATTCAAGATATGATATTCCTAGGATGGCTAATTACACATTGAGGATTTCCTTGATTGACTTTCTGAAGTTTTTTTTTTTGATTTATATGGACATCCACGAAGAAAAGAAGGTCAGTGGTGGTTTCTGCATGAAAGGAGAAGCGTCGGCTTGGTGGGAACAACACGCACTTCGAACAAACCAGGCGGATGAAAGCACCAATCCGCACATGGCGGCGGATGAAACGGCCTACTACGTGCCCGATTCCTCCCTAGCATTACGATCGGTATTATTCCATATAATACCAAAATTAGTGTAGTCGGTCGGTGAGAGAGTACGTAAAGAATTGGCGGTACATTTGGTCGGCGAATCGCAAAGAAGTCGCCCTATTCAACGGTGGATTGCGTAAAGATCGGGTCAAATGCGTCCGTCTGGACGAGAATGATGCGATTAAGGTTAATTCGGGCGAGCGCAACTTGAACGTCCTAACACACGGACCTATCCTACTGCAAGAATTACTATGGCAGGTCTACCTCAGGGAACTCCACAGCCTAAGGGAAAAGAACCCGTAAGAGCATGCACTCAACCTCTTACGTCTGAGAACCGAGATCAGGAAAGTGGGCAAGCTAGACTCCAAAGAGGCATCTCGACTGCTGCTGGTCCAAGTAGAATTTCGAACTCTTATGCTCGGCCAAGGCCCGACAACTGCTATCGTTGTGGCCAGCCCGACCACCTGTCAAATACTTGTCTTCAGCGAAAAGTGGCAAACCTCGTCATTAATGATGGTAGTGCTGATAACGCTTATAAAGATCCAAATATTGAAGAACAGGAGCATACCACAGAGAATGAGGTAGATGATTCAGATTGGGTTCAGCAAGATCACGGCGAGTCGCTCATCGTGAGGCGGCTATTATATGCCGCCAAGAAAAGAAGTGCCTCTACAGTGGCATAACATCTTCTGCACTAGGTGTACGGTGAATCGAAAGGTTTGTGACGTGATCATTGACAGTGGAAGCAACGAGAATATCATCTCTAGGGGCATGGTGGAAAAATTGCAATTGAAAACAGAGCGTCATCCCTCTCCATATACAATCGGTTGGATCAAGAAGGTCAGTGAAATAAATGTAACTAAACGGTGCACCATATCTTTTTCAATTGACAAACATTATAGGGATGAAGTAGTATGTGATGTGATTGATATGGAAGCATGTCACATACTACTTGGTCGACCCTGACAATCTGACCGTGACGCCACTCATAAAGGGCGAGATAACATATATATTTTCGTCAAGGATAGTCGGAAGACCATATTGGCCCTTATGGATCCAGAAGGACCACCTGAAACTTCTACAGTGGAGGGTCGTTTTCTCTTAACCATTCGGGACTTTGTGGAAGAATCCAAAGAAACATGACAGACTTATGCATTAATTGTGAAAGGGGAAGAACTCGAGCCTACCATCATCCCTGAAAGACTAAGGCACTTGTTACATAAATTCCAAGAAATCTAGCACGAGGAACTTCCCGATGGGTTACCCCCTATGCGAGATATCCAACACCATATCGACTTTGTCCCTGGGTCTAGTTTATCTAATCGTCCTCATTATCGAATGAGCCCGAATGAGTGCGAGATTCTGGTAGGACAAGTGGAGGATAGGGTCTTATTCGAGAAAGCATGAGCCCATGTCTTTTTCTTAATCCAAAGAAAGATGGGAGTTGGGCGCATGTGTGTCGACAGCCGGGTCATCAATAAGATCACCATAAAATACAGGTTTCCTATACCATGGTTGGATGATATGTTAGATATCTTCTGGCGCAAAAATATTCTCTAAATTGGACTTAAGGAGCGGCTACCATCAAATTCGAATACGGTAGGGTGATGAGTGGAAAAGCGACTTTTAAGACCAGGAAGGATGTATGCGAATGGATGGTCATACCTTCGGTCTTTGTCATATGGCATATTCATGAGGTTGATGAACTAAGTTTAGAAACCTTTCATTAAGCTGATTCGTTGTGGTTTATTTTGATGATATTTTGATATCTGATCAAACGAAACCACCCACATGGAGTACCTCGAAGGTCCTTTAAGTGCTCACTTTGAAAATAAAGCTGTACCTCAATTTAAAAAAGTGTAGCTTCATGTGATAGCCTATTGTTTGGGTTTTGTGGTTACACCATGGGCATTCGAGTGGATGAGAGGTGAAGACAATCGAGAGAATGGCGGTTCCCAAAATATTCACGGCGTGAAGTTTCCATGGACTAGCGACATTCTATCGTCGGTTCGTGAAAATTTTCAGTACCATTGTGTCACCGATCATGATTGCATGAAGAAATGACGGTTTCGGTGGGTGAAAAAGATGAGCTTTCTGAAATCAATGATTATCCACGACCCGGTTCTTGTCCTTCCCAACTTCGATTGCAATCGAATGTGATGCCTCATATGTCGGGATTGGGAGAGTTTTGTCTCGAAGGTACGGTAGCTCTCCACGGTGAGAAACTTAGTGATATCATATGAAATGAAGTACGAATATTTATTTGGCGACATTATTTGATTCAAAGGAATTCATACTTTACACCTCAAATTTATTAATAGTCACTAACATTAATTGTGTGCATCTTGATGGATCCGCAGGTCATATTCGTGCTAAAGCATAAATCGAGAACCTTGAGAAGAAAAAGTGGCCGATCATGACGTCAACTTTGTTAGTCACTATGAGTAATGACGTTATCGGGTTCGATCGCCTCAAAGACATATACCGACGACGAACGAGGATGCATGGGTTAGATGTCGGGAAGGTCACCCAGGTGACTTATATATACAAACGGGTTCTTTTTCAAGAAAAATCGATTATGTATCCCAAAGAGTTTGCTAAATAAAAAGCTACATGGAGGTGGCCTCGGTGGACCCTTGGGAAGCAGAGAGAGCGAGCTCTTGTGGAAGAACGGTATTACTGGCAACCCACCTTCAGTGGATAAAGCTCCTTGGTTTGAGCCATTAAGTGAACCATTGTGCTTTTTGGGATCATTGGCCATCCGAAGCAATTTCAGGAATAGTTTTGACGTAGTACAAGTGCCGCATGTCCTCAAGGAAATAGTACAATTAAGCAACTATACTCTCTTTAGTCATCGTCATATATAAAAACAGGTAGGATGAATGCTGAATTATCAAAAGGTCATTGTCTAAGAAACAGCCTCTTTTTTTTTTCCCCCTCCACATCTGGTACTACAATTAAACAAGTGTATTACTAAAGTTAGAAATGAAAGAGTTTATATATGAAAAAAGTTAAGGTGTAAAAAGCAATAACTTGGGTGAGTCCCAACTTGACTAAGTTAGGTGTAAAAAGAAATAACTTGGGTGAGTCCCAACTTGACTCATTGAACGAGTCAGTCCAAGTCGCTGAGTCATTTAACCATTTTCCCATCCCAATGCTCCCTTGGGCTGATGAAAGGGGAAGTATGATGAGCATGTGCATTGGACTATCTTTATAAGAAGGCAAAGGCAAAAATCATAACATGGGTTCTCAAAGCTTCATGGCCTTCTTTTGTCTTAGTAAGTGAAAAGGAGGAGTAATAATTAAGATAAGGTAAACCTAATTAGCTCATGTACTACTAATAATATAATATAAAAAAACCCTAATCAACTCATTGATTTGCTGATCCCTTTACGTCAAAGTGGACCCATGACACAATGGTTCATGATTCATATCATGACTCCCACTATAGATCTCTTTATACAGAAAACTGTCATCTGATTGGATGATTGGCCTGCACAATTTTCAGTCAAAAGAGGGGAAAATTACCAAATTTGATGGCTAGAGTGGTCCAATCACTAACATGGATTACCCACTCATCTGAGCCGGCTCGTTGTCCAATGAGCATCCAAAAATTCCAGCCTACAGTCATCCGCATGATTATATATAATCCGTGTTCGTCTCAACATACCATATCAATGCTGCAACATGTGATAATGGAAGTGTCATTGTGCATGTATGTAGTAATCGAAGTGATCTCTAGAATGTACTTAAAGAAGTTACCATGGATATCTCTTAATTTAAATTGGCCTATTTAACAAATTAAGGCTAAACAGAGTAACACTAAGGTTTATTTAATTATCAAAAAAGTTCCATTCAATAACTTTTTTCAAAAAAAAATCTCCTTGGTTTGCCAACAACTATTTTGGAATTGTGCTACTAATTTCAATAAAATAAAAAAGTTTTAAAATAATTATCTTTATCTTGGATTGGGTAATCTGGACACAGTTCGTATCAACCCATATTTTTTCACAAATGTTTGTATATATATATATAAAACATACACAAATGAGGAACTATCTTATCTTCTGTACATGTGCACAACAAAGGTGCCACATTTGTCCCATGAGCAGTATATGTGAATAAGCCATGAGTGAGACCATCTATCTACAACCACCCTACATGCTACATTCAACTTAAAATATCTCACAAATATAAAAAAAAACTGTGTTTTTATGTTATACATGCCTTTTGTGCATATTCAAGGGTCCAACACGTGCCACCATATATCTTCGAGGAAGCCATATGTATCAGATTAATCTACGAGTGTACTATATATTTCTAATTGTGCCAATGTATCTAATGGATACAAGAACTTCTGGTGCTCACTCAAATAAGGTGTTTAATTACAAAATAACAATTGGGTACAACAAAATAATCTATCCATGCATACCGTTCTAAGGTGGACCTTGGCTATATGGACGTGCTTGAAATTTCAATCCAAATTTTGACGGTAATCAATCGACCCTAAGGACCCATTACTATGGTTAAGCATCAATCCCAATACATTGACTAGAGTCAAGAGGTTTGCTGAGCCCATGCAGGTATATATATAGCCCCGCCCATCTACATACCATCACAAGCATGTGAAAGATCCAGACTGTGTAGAGATCACCCTGTTTGAAAAATCAGGCCAATTCACTCATCAGGTAGGCTGCAGTGTGGGAAACAAGTGGACAGATACACAACGACTCTCATCATGTAAACAGTTAAAAAGTGTCCTTAAATTACAAATGGAGGTTGAATGGCTGGTGTTAACAAGTTTCTATTAACTGTCCATTTATCCAACACAATACTAGCTGGCTTGACGAATTGAATGGGCTGGACCATTTATCATCCGGCCACGCCTGGTCTAGCCCGGACACCTATTTCAATTGTGGTCTGGCCCGAGCCAACTTTATGGGCCTAGGCAGGCCACCCGAACGGCCCGTTGCCGTTCCTAGTCAATCCTATCAGCCTGATTTTGAGATATGATATCTAGTCCGGGGGAATCACCTAATGAGCGGCTCTAATCTCACACGACTGTTGCTCATTCCCCACTTACAATATATTGGAGGGTATGAGAATAATCACAACCCTTGAGAAGATATTTTAAATTGAAACAAGAACAAGCATGTTTACCACAACCAAAGCTTACCAGTACATACAAATAAACAGACTATCTACCCTAGTTCAACCATGTCCCATTGAAGGTGGCCCATCTTCACTTGTGACAGATCCGAGCAGTCGGCATGGTCACGCACACGGGAGCATAGATCTTCTTTGCTTCTGGGGTCCCACGTTTTGGTTCCTCGGTTGCGATCGCAATCCCAACACCACCTACGATTGATGAAACCGCTGCCGCTGCGGCCGCAAACATCACGTCCCGCCTAGTGTTGTTGTTGTTGTTCTTGCTGCTGTCTTTGTTGGTGAAATTCAATTTCTCAATCTCATTTCCTTCCGCTTTTGCTGCCTTGGCTACCATCAGACGGCGGCGATTTACTGAGGGGCGGTCAGAGGCGGTGATGCTGCCAAGGAACGAGGCTGTCATGGTGACTGATGCCATTTCTCCCAGTGCCTGTGTGCTAGCTCGGTTGCAGTATCTCACGCAAAACACACAAGGCTTAAGCTTGAGAATAAAGGGTGGTAAATGCTAAAAGGAGAGGCTCTTAGAGAATCATCAGTTATCTTATCCCATGGCATGATCTGACCAATAAGTGTCACCCACGTGTCACTTTATCTGAGTGGGAGCATGCGGTCTTGAAGATACCACGGAAGAGGATTGGGTGGTGGCCCCAGTACCTCCCGGCTAGGTGATGTTGGGCACTGTGGGGTCCATCGTGATATATGTGTTTTATCCATGCCGTCCATCCCGTTTTGCTAGCTCATTTTAGGGCATGAAGCTAAAATGAAGCAGATCAAAAGCTCAAGTGGACCACATCCTGGGAAACAGTGGTAACTGAACGCCCATCATAAAAAACTTCCTGGGGCCACAAAAGTTTTGGATAAAGAAGATATCTGTGTTTTCCTATGTGACCTTATCAACAGGGTGTTGGATGGCAAATAAACACTACGGTGGGCCCGAGGAACGTTTCAACTGTGGCTGTCATTATTCCCACTGTTTCCTGTGGTGTGGTCCACTTGAGCTTAGGATCTACTTCATTTTGAGCACTATTTTATAAAATGATCTAGCAAAATTGATAGACAGAGTGGATATAAAACAAATACATCACGGTGGGCCCCACAGTGTTGGGGTCACCACCCAATCCGCTTCAAGATAGCACGGATTGCCGAAAGGATGCACCATCCACCTCTAATTTGGGGCTCACCTTTCGCTTATGCGTTATCCCTTATCTGGTGTGCCCTGGTGCTAGATGGGGGATGTTGAGCCAAATTCCTCCATTTGGGCCATCCCAGTCATTCGATATTCGGCTGAAAAGAGAAAGCGGGAGGAGGTTTTAGGTCTATCACCCATGCGCATGGGGTCACCGGATAGACGATTTGGATCTCTGATGAAAGGGCGCCCCACCCATATACAATGCATGGCCAATTTGTAGAAGGGACGGGGTAGGTGTGGTAATGGCTCAGCTCATGCTCAGCTGATGTACTAAAGGGTCACACAATAGTACCACCGCCTCTAAGCTCAGGGTAGGGTGGTACTGGGCAGCTGTGCCCACGTAATGTATTAACACTATCAAGCCTATCTATCAGATACCTCAGAAAACCTCTAGGTCTTAATACTCCGTCCTTTTACTAAATGGGCCAAGAATTCTTGCCCGAATCCAACCCAAAACCTAGTACTCTTTGGCCCTACCTGACTCACTTCAAATCAATCAAGCCCAACCAGACCCGACCCAACCTATGCAATTGTAATCGTGTAAGGTTCAATAGACCCAACCACTTGTATTTTAAGAAGAGAGAAAAGGACCATATTTATTAGAGCATCTTGGGTTGGGCTCAACCAAAACCTGACTGGTCCAACGACAATGTGGTCAGGTTGGGCCTCATGTTGAGGCATTGGGCAACCCAAACACGACCTTATATAACTGTATGTTACATATAATAAACAAGTTCAACGTCCAATCGTTTGGACCACAAGTAACCATAACCAATCCACCCCACGATGATCAGACGTCATTGCCAGGGTGTATGGTAACTCATGGTCCAAACCATCGGACTTGAGACCTTCTCTACTATAAATTATTATATTTAATATTAATGTAGCATAAGATACTGAATTACTTATATCACTATCGGATCCAACCCGATATGAGTTAGGGTTGAGGATATGGTCCATTAGGTTGGCTTTAGGTCAGGGTCGGGAGTTGGGTCAAGTGAAGATTTTACCCAACTTGAGATGTTGGATAGAGCTCGTGACCCACCAAAGATTTAAACCAATCATGGGTAATTATCTCTGTGTCTGGACTAATCTCCTAGTAGTTTGTTATCTGGTATTGGCCATGGTATGGTCATGTCAGGTAAGGTTGAACCCACAACCTAAGCGGGTCACATCGCTATTTAACTTAGCCTGAACCTTCCCCAGAAGCTGGTCGAAGTTTCTAGGTCAGTTGACTAAATGGACCGAGTTCAGGTCATCACCACCCATATTTAATGTATGTCGTGGGCTCGTGGCGATATGCATGGGAAAGCTTGAACAGGTGAACGGCGGCACAAGTACCTAGGCTAATCATTAACCATGGCCAGCAGTAAACGTGCCAATTGAGGGTTGACCTCATCACATGATGAAAATGGAGAGTTAGAAAAAAAAATCTCAAATGGTTAACATCAATGGACATGCCGGATTAGTGGACGACTGGCTTTTGGGATGGGGAATATTGTTTAAAAAAGGAACTTACCCGGTACCTCCCTGTGGCATGAATCCATGACTCCATGGTCAATTAAAGCTATATACAGAATGTTTCATCCCTCCACAAAAGCCCCTTGCCAATGACTAGTCAAATAATCGGGTGAAAGCTCCTAGATCTTTTCCACCATCTTATATGATGGTCCAATCAAGCTAATGTGTCTGAAATACCTCATATTTCCATCCCCTCCACCTCGATGACCAACACATGATGGGTCCTTATCTTTGAATTTTATTTTTTTTACCAGCACCTAGAATTCAGGATATTGTGAAAGAACTTTGAATTCATGCCCCTACTTTAACACAAACTACCTTAAAGCACTGCCATCACTTTCAATTTATGAATATTTATCATTCATGGATGTTGATAAGATCTTTTAATTTAATAGCACCTTTGGATGGCATATTCTTAACGGTAATGGCAAGGTTTAAATAAGTAAAGACCTATGATGAATGCCAGAGATAAAAAAGAAAGAAAGAAAAAAGGGTATAATAACTGACAAAATGTTTTATAGGCTTGAAAATATACCTAAATTTGGAGATCCTAAATAAGTTAACTTTTCAAACAGCTATTGAATTGATGGGCAGGTAAGAGAAAACCCAGCGAACTGAAACATCTTAATAGCAAAAACCAAAGAAAGCAAAAGAGATTCCACAGTAAGTAAAATGAGAGCAGCCTAAATTGTGAAAATAGAGTTGAGGGAGAGCAATACAAGTATGCATTATGTAGTTTGCTCAATCTCAAGGAATTATGATATATATATATATATATATATATATATATATATATATATATATATATATATATATATATATATATATATATATATATATATATATATATATATATATATTTTTTTATATCACACACACACCACAATTGGTACTCAAACCCATGACCTCTTTATTAAAACTCGTCCATAAGAGGCTTCTTCTACATAATGCTTATTTGTCCTTCATTAGTTGTCCATTTACAGGCCAAGAGCCACCAAGCTTTGACCGTTGGATATTCGCAGACTGAGACAGAGCCCACCAAATCAACGTGGGGATCGATTTGTTATCATTATCTTGCTGGTCCATTCTCAAGAGGCTTCTACGTGGTGGGTCTCACTGCAAGAATTCAATGTGATCTTTCTCTAGTTAGTTCGTTTTGGTAGCTCTTTCAAGGGATCCGATTACTTCCAGAGTTAAGGATTGCAATCCGCTGGGCCTGGCCTGGCTTACATTGGCTTCAATGGCTCACTGGGTCTAAAAAATTCGGCCAATGCAAGCCTGTTTAGTGATTGGATCTTGAATTTCAACACCAACGCCACCGAATGAAAGTTATAAGCAAATGTTTTAAGAATTAGTAACTCGGATCGATCGACTCATCAGATGAATCTGGAGTTTGGTAATCTAGACCATTGGTTTTTTCATTAGCATCTTGGGTGGAGCATGCTCCCAAAAAATTTCAAGCTTGAGACAATACCAATAACATATATTATTTCAGTTGAATGTGTACCATTGTTACTTCTCCCTTCTCAACTGTCTCCCTAAGCATTTTTGTAGGCCACCAATCTGAAAATTATTTAGAGGGTCATCCATCCACATCGAACCATTAACATATTGACGGTTCAGATTGCTGGTCATGGGCCCCACATGCCATAATAACAATAAAAAACCTGATTGTATTGTACAAATTCAACCGCACAAATCTATGGGTCGACTCAGCTTGACTTGGTCGAGTTATACTGAGTCGTCTGAGTTGGCCTGAGTCAATCCCCTGATTTAAGATCTGTGGTATCGAACGGATGGGATTCAATTTTCCAAAACATAGGCATCCAACTAGACCCATTTATGAATCAGGCATGGACCCGATCATGGGCCTAGACTGCAAGCCCAAACCAAACCTTACCGGGTCCTTCACCCAGCCCATTGCCAGCAACTTCCAGAATCCAGCCCATGCACAGAAGTTCCACACAATAGAAGATCAAACAACTGGAACTATTGTTATATTTATTTGTTAACCATCTATTAGTTGGTCAGCAATTTAAGGGTTGGGATTTTACCACCTGGGAGTTTATTTATTTTGGAACATGAGTGGGTAATACATAGTGGGATGAATCGGACCACTGGCTTGGATAACGAAACGGTGGTTATATGTTCGGACACAAAGGTGAACTTTCATGTACAATGAGATATGTATAGCATCCAAGCCGTGCAAAAGGTGGGCTGCATCATAAAGATTGCCTGGGGCGAAAACCAGGATGTCCTATTCAAAGGGTAGGCTACATAATTGAAATCTATGGACAGTCGATGGTCTGACTTAAATGTATGTTTGTGGCCCATCTGATGCAATATCTCTTAAAGGGGTCCTTATGATATGGAGCACCTTTTTCACGGTGTGGATGTTCAACTGGAGTAAGATATCAAAGGAGCATAAAAACTTTATATATGTGGAAGTTAAAATCCAACCTTGTATGTAAACATTTCGATGCAAGGATGGAAGATTTCGAAATGGATGGTCAAGGAATTGCGGTTGTCCAATCCGGCTGATGTTTGAGCAACACCCAATCTATGATGGGCCATGTTGGGTGATCAGTTAAGATCTGGCACGTACAAGTTACACGTACAAAAAAAAAAAAAAACCAGTCAGTACTATTCTTAAATACACTACTAAGGAAATAGATTTTTGGACTTAATAATTTTTTCAACAAAAAACTTACCTATTATTTTTCCTTCACTGCCTCTCCTCTATTATCTATCCCTCGTACGAATGTTTTCCTTTAATTAATTAATTAATTAATTTTTCTTATCCTCTTCTCTCTTATCTTTTCCACACACCCACACACGAAACTTTCTCAAACCCAGTAAGATGAAGGCCCTCTATTTCTCTTTAGAATTGTTCTCTTTGACAACCTCTTCGACAAGCTCATCAGAGTACATCAAGGAAGTGAGGCAGGTTACCCAAATTATAAGTTTGTATGGTGCCTATCTTCCATCCAATTCGTGAACTAGGATGAAGACAGTTATAAATAAATAAATAAATAAGAAGCTCAGACTACTTGATCCCCCTTCTTTTTTTCAATCAAAATGGGAGTGTTGTGACTATGGTAGGCCTACCATTGGCAAATTATAAATGTCATGTGTAATGCATCAATAATTTTTTTGTACCTAATAGAATCGTATTCTAATAGATAATAGACACAGGTAGGAGGAGAATACACACGGATAAATGAAGGAACAAATGATCCTAGGAGGGATTACTCATTTTCCTAATCTTCCACACAAGAAAAGGGTGAAAAATTCCTTTTCTTGTGCGGAAATCATAATGATTCTTGATCTTGTTAGCCAAAGATTACTATTTATTTGATTTTTCACAACGCATTTGTTCCGTTTCATAAGTAGTTGACAAACAAAAAATTGGGGTGGGAGTAACTTTCCGAGCACATAAAACATCTTCAATGAACTAATAAAAAAAATGAACTTATAAAAAAAAAGTAAAAAAAATAATAATAATTTTTAACTGTGATGAGATAAACAATAAAGATTGGGATATGCGCAAAAATCCAAGATGAAAAGTAGGGCACAATGCGTTAACCAGAGGTTTTAACCTTACATTCGGTTACTCTTGTCTTGTAGTCAACCTGATCGTTGGACTTTATTGGACTGTCCAATCCATTGATCCAAACCATTCATTAAGTCTGACGCACATCTACTGGTCTATCAAATAAGAATCACACTAATCTAATATGTATTAACCATTCAGCCAATGATATTTAATTTAGACAGCCAATAATTTTTATTTTTTTAAAAAAATTTATAACATAAAAATAGGTCTAATCAACCATTTGATACATCTATTTGTTAAACACCATCATCCTATCTATGGCCTGGGAAAAGAAACAGCCAGAGAAGATAATGTCCAAATCAAAAATGGATTGGATCATTCCGGAGGAGTCGACAACCCACTCATGATGCGTTCATGATGATGTCATCCAAGGACCCGATGTCATGTTGACGTTATCATTACCACGACCACACGGACAAAATAGTAAATGACTTAGATCGTCCGATGGCAGAGTCTACCGCAGGATTGTCCATAAGCGACCAGACTCACTGATGGACGATCTGAATCCCTTAGAGGTGGGTCCCACCTGCACAGAACGTGGACTGGAGACTCTCCTAGCCAGAACTGTACAACTTCCAACACTGAAAGAGTATGTTCGTTGGTACGCAGGCGTCTCGCGGAAGTAATCAAAGTTAAACCCTCCAAATCATGGAACCTCATCCGGATCATTAACCCAGAATTGCACTGATTTGGTCTGCCAACTGGGCCACTGGTGGACACTAAATAGACGGTTGCAATGATAAATTAATTAATGGTGAGAATTCAGCCAAAGTTCATTAATCAGAGTTTAATATCTTTTTGTTGAGGTAATACGTATATCTATAGTCTGTCCCATAGTTTGGGTGGTTTAATCTGAATAAGTGTACGTCACGTGTGCTCGTTCCAAGTGCATGCGTATCAATCATCCTATTCTGCCAGAGTATCAAATAACTACCATTAAAAGACTCGCTGCAATCTGACACCTCATTTCCGGAGCGGTTTACGTCCCGCCCCGGTTAACCCAACACAGTGCGGCCCTGATCGTGGAACACACTTTGATTTATGTACTGTATATCGACGCCGTCCATCCGTTTTTCCATCTCATTTTAGAGCATTAATCTAAAAATTAAGAAGATCTAAATCTCAGGTGGGTAACACCAAATGAAATGGTAGTGATTGGCCGTTAAAATTTTTGTGGACCAAGCTAATAATTTTTTTCCCTTCATCCAGATTTTGTGACCTTATCAACGGGTTAGATGGAAATTAAACACTACTATGGGTCCTAGGAGTTTTTGAATGGTGATCGTTCAATCAACACTGGTTCCTATAGTATGGTCCACCTGAGATCTGGATCTGCTTCATTTTTGGGAAGATGTTCTTAAATGAGCTAGAAAAACCGATGGACGGAGTGGATATACAATACATAAATCAATGTGGTCCCCACGGTCATGGCTGCACCGTGTAGGGTGAGGTCGGGGACGAACCTAATCCCCTCGTTTCTCTAACATGGATTGCTACTGTTACATACGCCTAAATACTGACCGTATTATACTTGTCAGTTGTCACCGGCGGCATTTGAGGAACAAATCCAGTGCCCTCGAATGCATGGAACATATGACTTTAAAAAATGTAGTACAGATCGACTAGATCTGATCTATATTCAAAATATCACATTATTTGAGAAATTCAAATTCATTATTCTATGAGGTAACAATGAACACTATAAAACAGAAGTCCCGCATTTGTTTTTTTTATTTTTATTTTTATTTATTTTTATTTTTATTTTTTTTTCACACGCACACACAACCCCACACACTCACGCCACACGCACACACACCCCGCATTTGCTTGTATTCAGTAGGAAAAATGCCCAATTTATCCGATGGTTAGGATATTCCTATATAAAAAAATAAAAATAATTTTTTTAAAAAAAACAACAAAATGAACTGTCTCGAGTTAATAGGTGAGAAAACAGATGCCTAGTACAGACCATTATTATCACATGCTACATATCTACACGTGGGTGGAACTTTATTGAAATCCATCCCGTCCATCAAGTGCGTTGTCCCATATTTAGCATGAATTTAAAAAATCATGAGGATCGAGTATTCAGGTAGGCCCCACTATACAAAAGAGTTGGGAAGGAATGTCCACAATTAATATTATTTTTGTAGGGCTCACCAGCGGTGTTTATACGCCATCCAATCCGTTCGTCTCATTCGCCTCGAAATGATGAAATGATTGACCTAAAATAAAAGTATCCCAAAACTCATCTTGGCAATATTGAGAGAATTCAGATGTTTTTGTATAATTTTAAACTGCGTGAGATTTTATACACGTTGAATCTTTTTGTAACGTTAGAGAAAGTTACCCTCGCCAGGTTCCTGCGCAAAACACAGCAACCGTCTGTTAAACAAGACTCGCCCCCAAACGACCTACGTGGCATATATTTAATAGATCTAGGCCGTTAATCAGACAGAAAACGCATTTTGATTATGTTTCTTAGCACAAAAGATCATGTGGTTGATTACTCATGTTTGCGGGCGTCTATGAGATGGCAAATGTACAATATTTGCATGTCAGCAAGCACATCTCGACACGTGGCACCCAAGTGGAAGATTCCGGAAGTTTATCTAGTGGGCCCTACTTAAGATGGTGAGTAACCAATAAAATCATTCAATATGGATGATTCTAGCATCTGATTAGAGACTTTTGTTTCGTTTGGCTGAGATCTACCGTTCCTTTTCTCAAGTACTCCTATTATTAGTGGTTTGCTTACATTTATGAGAAACTCGCAAGTTTGATAGAACCACTGAACCAGCATATAAACGGTTTTCACAAGTGTACCCCCGTGTATGAAGGTTGGTAAACTCCACACGCAAGTAGAGGCCTGGCCGACGAAGCAAGCGCAGTTGCCGATATGGCACACGTGGGAGACTATGCTGCCATCAGATTGGCCAAAATTAGTTAGTTTCACAACTTGGATGGCTAAGAAAAAAAAAAAAGTTTAGCCGATAACTCATTTTTTATTGTATCTAAATCTTAGCTTGATATTTGTATGGTCCGTTCATTTTTTTACCTTGTCAATAGGTTGGATGGCAAATTAACATTTGGCGGTCCCCGAGATGTTTTTAACGGTGGGAATTCAATCACCATTATTTCCTGTGATGTGGTCCACCTAAGATTTTGATCTACTTCATTTTTGGGATCTTGCCCTATAACGAGCTGTGGAAATGGATGGAAATAATAGATGTAAGGCACATACACTACAGTGGACCCATGGGATCCACCAAACTCGGTAGATCTCTGGATCCACCGAAGTCGTGCCTAACTTGAGCTTGGTCACCTTCGTTTGTGCAAGATCCAGGTTATATGATTTTTTTATTTTTTTTATTTTTTTTTAAAAAAAAATTAATATATTGCCAGTGAGACCTCAGACAGGTTGAGAAGCGTTCAGACCACTGATGGGCTCTTAGACACAGCCCAACCCAAGTTATTTTTAGACAGGCCGAAATTTACTTTAGACCTGGTACCGGCCCTCGCGCGTGCCTAGTATTCCAGCCCCAAGCCTAGAGTGAAGCGAACCAAGCCCACTGACTAGCCCTTCTGGTGCCAAAGACTCGACGGGTAATATACGCAATAGCTCCATACGTTCTTCCTGCACAGATACGTGGATGATTTTAAGAGAACTTTGTCCATGGTCCACATGCGGGCAGCCGGAAGTCTCTCTCTCTCTCTCTCTCTCTCTCTCTCTCTCTCTCTCTCTCTCTCTCTCTCTCTCTCTCTCTCTCTCTCTCTCTCTCTCTCTCTATATATATATATATATATATATATATATATATATATATATATATATATATCGTGTGTGTCCTACTTGAATGAGAGGTCAGACCAATTTTCAGCCGCATCCAAAACTCTGGTGGGCTCCACCAAGTGCTTTGATATGTTTTAGGCATGTCTTTAAACGGTTTTAGTTGGTATGGCCCACCTGAGTTCCTTATACTGCTGATGTTTGGAATATCCCATAACCTAAAGGGGACCCATCAAATGCACGGTGTTGATCATGTTCGACAAACATCACCGTGGGGCCCACATAGCTCTCATAGTACCATTTTCATATATATATATATATATATATGTGTGTGTGTGTGTGTGTGTGTGTGTGTGTGTGTGTGCACGCGCGCGTGTGTGTGTGTGGGCTCGCAAATTGAATGGCTCGTACATGGCCACGCTGGCACTTTTCAGGCATGTGGCATGGATCTTTTGAAAGGCGAGCCCGTTTGCTTTTCTTGAATTTAAATCCAGTGTCGACATGGAGTGTGGATGAGAGAAGAATCCCAGAATGGGAGTCATTCGATGCTCCGACAACTTATGAAGCTTGATATATAGGTACCTAGAACTTGTACACTAAGTATACTATCATTCAAATTAAACGGACCAAATCGTACTAATCACTGTCTCAGTCACAATCTCAACATCAGATTGGTCAAACAATTCTATCCTCTGATTCATGAAGAACATAAGCCAGGTGACGGAACGAGGAGACCTAGGATGTATAAGATCATAACATGAGTGATCAGGCAAATTAAGATTCCTATATATTCACTCATGTGGTACTTTATTATACCATTCATATAAGATCCATTTGTCTAGATATCATATACATTCAGAAAGCCTTATGCTTTGTAAGAAGCTTGTACAATTTGGGAAGGGGTTTTCACATGAAATTTTATCCAACTACAGGTATGAAATATGTATGAACGGAGTAATAAAGAGAATTTTCTACTCAAATTTGAATTTGCGATAAATCCAAATTAAATGGAAATAAATTGAGAAAACATTCTTGGAAACACAGTTCTGTCACTTAGACTTATGGAGTGCTCTATTCAGTAATACAGGATGCCCCTGCATAACTTCTTGAAGTATTTCTCATACGATTGGTTCTTTTTTTCGAATTTTACTTTTAGCAATCCCCACCTTTTCTATTGATTCCTACGGATTGGATAAAAAAAATTCTTAAATGAGGTATTCAACTCTGGGGATGAATCGAGATAGAAATTTTTTTGGGTTCTACCTCCTATATATATATATGTGTGTGTATATATATATATATATATATATATATATATATATATATATATATATATATATATATATATATATATATATATGGTGGGCTCACAAATTGAATGGCTCATACATGGCCATGCTGGCACTTTTCGGGCAAGTGGCATGGCTCTTTTGAAAGGCGAGCCCGTTTGTTTTTCTTGAATTTAACTGTGCTCTCAAAATCCAGTGTTGACCTGGAGTGTGGACAAGAGAAGAATCCTAGAATATGAGTCATTTGATGCTCAGGCGACTTATGAAGCTTGATACGTAGGTACTTAGAACTTGTACACTAAGTATACTATCATTCAAATTAAACGGACCAAATTGTACTAATCACTGTCTTAGTCACAGTCTCAACATCAAATTGGTCAAACAATGATACATGAAGAACATAAGCCAGATGACGGAACGGGGAGACCTAGGATGTATAAGATCATAACATGAGTGATTCGGCAGATTTGGATTCCTATATATCCACTCATGTGGTACTTCATCATACGATTCATATAAGATCCATCTGTCTAGATATCATATACATCCAGAAAGCCGTATGCTTTGGAAGAAGCTTGTACAGTTTGGGAAGGGATTTTCACATGAAATTTTATCCAACTCCAGGTATGAAATATGTATGAACGGAGTAATAAAGAGAATTTTCTACTCAAATTCGAATTTGCGATAGATCCAAATCAAATGGAAATAAATTGAGAAAACATTCCTGGAAACACAGTTCTGTCACTTAGACTTATAGAGTGCTCTATTCAACAATACAGGATGCCCCTGCATAACTTCTTGAAGTATTTCTCATACAATTGGTTCTTTTTTCTGAATTTTACTTTTAGCAATCCCTACCTTTTCTATTGATTCTTATGGATTGTATCAAAAAAAAAAATAATTCTTGAATGAGGTATTCAACTCCAGGGATGAATTGAAAAAGAAATCTTTATGGGTTCTACCTATATATATATATATATATATATATATATATATATGTATATATATATATATATATGTATACATATATATATATATATATATATATATATATATATATATATATATATATATGGTGGGCTTGCAAATTGAATGGCTCATACATGGCCACGCTGGCAGTACTTTTCGGGCGAGTGGCGTGGCTCTTTTGAAAGGCGAGCCCGTTTGCTTTTCTTAAATTTAACTATGCTCTCAGAATCCAGTGTCGACCTAGAGTGTGGACAAGAGAAGAATCCCAAAATGGGAGTCATTTGACGCTTAGGCGACTTATGAAGCTTGATGCGCAGGTACCTAGAACTTGTACACTAAGTATACTATCATTCAAATTAAACGGACCAAATTGTATTAACTACTGTCTCAGTCACAGTCTTAACATCAGAATATTAATGATCAAACAATTCTACCCTCTAAGTCATGAAGAACATAAGCCAGATGACGGAACGGGGAGACCTAGGATGTATAAGATCATAACATGAGTGATTCGGCAGATTTGGATTCCTATATATCCACTCATGTGGTACTTCATCATACGATTCATATAAGATCCATCTGTCTAGATATCATATACATCCAGAAAGCCGTATGCTTTGGAAGAAGCTTGTACAGTTTGGGAAGGGGTTTTCACATGAAATTTTATCCAACTCCAGGTATGAAATATGTATGAACGGAGTAATAAAGAGAATTTTCTACTCAAATTCGAATTTGCGATAGATCCAAATCAAATGGAAATAAATTGAGAAAACATTCCTGGAAACACAGTTCTGTCACTTAGACTTATGGAGTGCTCTATTCTGTAATAAAGGATGTCCTTGCATAACTTCTTGAACTATTTCCCATACCGTTGGTTCTTTTTTTCGAATTTTACTTTTAGCAATCCCCACCATTTCTATTGATTCCTACGAATTAGATCGAAAAAAAAAAAAAAAAAAAAAAAAATCTTGAATGAAGTATTCAACTCCGGGGATGAATTGAAAACAAAATTTTTATGGGTTCTACCTCCATATATATATATATATATATATATATATATATATACACACACACACACACACACACACACACACACACACACACACACACACACACACACACACACACACACACACGGAAATGCTCACCTGCGAACCAGTTCGTACGTACTACGTACGAACTTTTTTGAGAACCCATCATACGTGATGTGGATCCAAAATCTGAACCGTTCATATGAAGAAGCACCACGTGAAACGCCCTGGGCCCAAGTTTTAGTTTGATCTAAAACTTTGATGGGCCATGAAAAATGAAAACAGTTTCCTCCCTGGATTTGCATTTCTCTTTTCTGTGGCCCACCAGAATTTTAGATCGGGATAAAAATTTGTAACATTAGGTTTCATGGGATTCCGCATCACATGGACCGTTCAGATTAGACACCCATGGCACGTGTGCAAAGGTGCGTACGTGCACAAGAGAGCATGACTCTCTCTCTCTCTCTACATATGTGTCTATATATATATATATATATATATATATATATATATATATATATATATATATATATGGTGGGCTCGCAAATTGAATGGCTCATATATGGCAACGCTGGCACTTTTCGGGTGAGTGGCATGGCTCTTTTGAAAGGCGAGCCCTTGCTTTTCTTGAATTTAATTGTGCTCTCGGAATCCAGTGTCGACCTGGAGTTTGGACAAGAGAAGAATCGATCCCAGGATGGGAGTCATTTGATGCTCTGGCGACTTATGAAGCTTGATACGCAGGTACCTAGAACTTGTACGTTAAGTATACTATCATTCAAACTAAACTGACCAAATTGTACTAATTGTCTCAGTCACAGTCTCAACATCAGATTGGTCAAACAATTCTATCCTCTGATTCGTGACACTTGTCTTGAAATAAGACTTATGCGTTGTTTCATTTTCAACCGTCCAATAAACGTCCACCAATCCGGTAGTCAGCTGATCAAATATAGTAGTTTTTGTTCATGATACAGGTATATTGGAATCCATAATTTGGACATATTAATTGTATTGCTTACGTACATATTGTGAATTACCCATCCCATGCAGATGTTGGTACCCCATGATGTATCTGTTTTATCCATGTTGTTTCTACATTTTACAACTTATTTTATTTTAGATCATTAGTCTAAATATAAGGTAAATTAAATCTCAAGTAGACCACGTTACAGGAAACAGTGGTAATTGAACTCCACCATGAAAAACTTTAGCAAATAAACACCACAGTGGGCTTTAGAAGTTTTTAATGGTAGTTGTTCAATCATAACTGTTTCTCATGGTTTGATATATTTGAAATTTGGATCTGCCTCATCTTTTAAATTTATGCCCTAAAATGATAAGAAAAAAATAGATGGATGACATGGATAAAATGTATACATCATGGCCGGGCTCACAATTTCTGATAGGGCTGTTCGCTAGGGTTCACTGCCGAATCCGAGTACCTTAATAGTAACGGCGTACCATCCATATATATAAAAAGATAAATCTTTGATAATCTGGCTGAGCGTGATGGATGATACGCGTGATACATACCATCCGTGGAGAAAGGATAAAACTGGATAAAACTTTGATAATCTGGCAGAGAGCATGATGGATGATATGCATGGATTTAAAAGTATTTGGAAATGTACATGTGGCGTGCAAGTAATCAAAATCAAACTTTTAAAGTTACGGATCCCAGTTTAAAAGTACCCTGTATCACAATTAGACATTTATTGGACTAGAACGAAAAATATACAATGGTTTTATTTCAACAAACAAGTGTCCAAGAATAAAAGTTTAGGATTGTTCAACTAATGTGATGTTTGGGTTGTCTCTTATAAAACAGTGAGTTCATAATTTAGTCTGATATGATTATTCTACACCCGCAATTTTGAAGTGCCTGTTTATCAAATGGCATAGGCTAGCCGGGTATCAAATAAACCCCTGTTCGAGGAATTAACTGGTTTTTTTTTTTTAATTATTTATATCATATCTGTATCCGTGCTCGTGTTTCCGTGTGGTGCATACCCAGTTATCTGGCCAGCATCTTCGCGTTATCCACAGGTTTCCAATCTGATAAGTGGGGCCCATGCTTCTGTAATCTAGACAATTGGTTTGATGCTTCACACATGGGATCAATGGGGCCCATGCTTCTGTAATCTTGACAATTGGTCTTGATGGGATTTTTTGTCCCGTGCTTGACCGGTCGTGAGCCTCGCTCAACCGGTCGAGGGCTGCTGCACGACCAGTTGTAGAGTCGAGTCGTGGCACGACTCAAAGTCCAGCGATTGCGGACTATTTTTCTCCGGGGTGCTCGACTAGTCGAAGGAGGATCTCGACCGGTCGTGGGTGGCGCTCGACCGGTTGTGGACTCGGTACGACCAGTCGAGGTTACGCAGATTCGTTCCACGATTTTGCACAGATTTCGTGTCGCAACTCCTTTCGCAACTGGGATGCGGAAAGGTGTTTCCCAAAACTATAAAAGGGGGTGCCTAGGGTTTTTCTAGGTAATGCAAGAGGGTTTCCTAAAGCTTTACAAGGGATTTGCTAAAGGGTTTAGGGCTATCAAAGGTGAGAGAGAGAGAGAGAGCTTATAGAAGAGAGGTTATGCTCGTGGAGGTTCTCTACTGTGCAATATATATCTCAGCGCTTCTATGTCCTCGTAATCGGTTAGATCTCTCCGTTTTCTTTGTTTCTCTTATTGTTTATTCACTCCTATGTGAGTGAAGAAGGTTGTAACGATTTTCTTCATAGTGGATTGTTGATCTGGACGAGGTCCCGTAGTTTTTACCTCTTTAAGGGTTTTTCACGTAAAAATCTCTTGTGTGGTGTGTGGTTGATCCTTTGATTTATTTCATTATTTTGTTATTCCATAATTCTGGTTTATTCTAGAGGGTTAGATCTTAAGGTTTTGTGCAAGGCCCCCAACAGGTCCGATGCTTCACACATTGGATGGGTCAATATGTTCCTAACGACCAATATTATTCCACCTTTCAATTTAATGCGGACTGCGACGCCCCGTCACTGTAGTCACATGTGGGTGGGCACACGTGGGCGGGCGCACATGTGGGCGGGTCCCAAGATGGCTGACAGGCTACTGTGCACACAGTGAAGGTGAAACTTTATCCCACATCGGAAGTGTCATCAGAAGTTGTGGTGGTTATATGTGGAGTTGTCACCCTATATTGTATGAGACCTTTTAGGGGAAACCCCGAGAACAAAACCGTGCGGACTGTTCCCAGAACGGACAATATCATACAGTGTGGGCATGGGCTGTTACAAATGGTATCAGAGCCGAGGACGGCTCTGCCCTCGGTAGGGGATATTATGACACCCCGTCACTGTGGTCACATGTGGGCGGGCCCCAAGATGGCTAGCAGGCTACTGTGTGGCTGGCAGGTTACTGTGCTGGGAGACTATTGTGCACACAGTGAAGGTGAAACTTTGTCCCACATCGGAAGTGTCGTCAGAAGTTGTGGTGGTTATATGTGGAGTTGTCACTCTATACTGTATGAGGCCTTTTGGGAAAAACTCCGAGAACAATACCGTCCAGGCTGTGCCCAGAGTGGACAATATCATACAGTGTGGGCATGGGCTGTTATAAAGACCATTGTTGCAGTTATCTTTTGAACCGTGTATCTTTATGCGAGGAATCAGAAGGTTAAGGTTTTCCTACTGTTGTCTCTAGGTTTGTTTTTGGTATGTGTAATATATGCAAGTGTGTTAGAATTGATTGTGCAGCTTGATTCAAACTGAACAACTTTGAACCAACTTTAAGATATGCAAATATATCAAATGCAATCCTATATGATAAAGATCTGAAAAGATGAGATGCTTATTCAGTCACTCACACAAAATTGCTATAAGATGATTAGAAAATTATTAGATGGTGAGATTCTTCCTATAAAGATGGGCTGCACTTTGACCTCCGTATAAATCAACTTTTTAACTATAAGATCTATCAAACACAGAAAATACTCACAGTTGGCTGCAGAGAGCCTGTGCAATATGCCTTTTTAAAAGTAGAACTAATTGTATTGGAATTAGGAATACCGTAACATAATAATGTAAACTTGAATTTAAGCTAAAGATTACGATTTGTTATATTTTGCATCTATTTCCGTTCTCTACTTGGCCATTTTGATTTTGATTTTGATTTTTATTATTTGTTTACACACGCACACACCCCACACAGTCACGCTAGTGGAATTTCACTACCTATGAATACTCAAACCCTTGGGTGTTGAAACTCCTGAGAGTCTACTTCAGCCATTTTGACCACTAAATTGTTATCATGCCAATCTTTTAAAATTTTCTATTTCTTTATATTCTTCTAACTATTGCACTTCTCTAAATGGATTTTCATTTGTTGATTTTTTTGGCCATGCGCTGCCATCAAATAATATGTACTATCCAGCTCAACATCTACTTATGCTTTTGTAAAAAGTGGTTAATATTTTCAAAAATCTTTTCCTACTCTAATATCTTTGTGCAACAACATATGTATGTCATTCCTTATTTAACCATTCAGCTAAAAATAAGGTACAACACCTGCTGAGGCATACATCATCCACGTCGGAACCCATCATGAACAATGGACTAGATTAACCAACTTCGCAAACCCAGTTTATACCGTGCGTAAATGTAGGCGACGGACCATATAATTTCCTATTTTTGATAGGGAAATACCCTGCCCACCCACCCCAGTTTCGGGCCGGCTCCATCTGTCTCAATTCGTGCATGATTCGTGTAACATGGTTGAAACTAGACATTCATTGCGCCGCACTTTGGACAGGTGATGCCACACTGGTTGGACGGTAGGTCGATTCTAACCGTAGAGTCAAAAAATTTCCAGCGTCGATTGCGAATGATGGGGCCGTTTTGTTTTAGTCGTCCATTTGCAGGTCAATGGGTTGGACGTTTAGGATCATCAGATCACCTAATCATTTTAGCATAGGGCCTATAGCGGGGTTTAATAGATGAGCGGTTCTGATCACCATTACCAAGTCATATACTCGGTGGAGATTTAGCAATCAATCATTTGGGTCCTGGGTTAGTGCCCATAGCAGGGTTCAACATAACGAGTTAGACTATCATCTGCTTCACCGTATCTCATGTACCATACATGTGCCACACCTACGCCTCAATGTAGACCGTCCAAACCATATATCCGTAGTGGATGGATCACATCCGAGAAATCACATACGGGGATCGTGATCATCCAATTGCCCCCAGGATATTTGTGGATAAAAAGAAAATTGTCACTGATCCAAATCAATGGTTGAAACTATCAAGTAGGTGTGATTATTGCACCATGCTCCATGAAACGCTCTATCATGGTTTGGACGGTTCGGATACACACATGAAACACGTACGTGCCTGTGAAGCGATGAATCTTCACGGAAAATGCGCATAATGGGTACGAGCTGCCCGTGAAGAGGCTGACGGGGATTTTAAAAAGTCTTGACGGGCAAGAAGGATAGATAAAGGGACAACGAGGCGGAGCTGACAGCATCCGACGGTCATCTGTGCATCTCCTTTTCCACCTGTCCACGGGCCGCGGGCATTGCTGCCCTCTCCATCACTCATGCAAGCATATATGGGAAACGGATTGGCTACTCCCCCTGACACCAGCCCCGGAGCTGGTGGTCGGTGCTCTGTGGGCCCCACCATGATGTATGTGTTTCATCCATTCCGTTCATCCATTTTTAAATATCATTTTATGTTTTTATTCAAAAAAACAGGGAAGATATAAATCTCAAGTGGATCACACCACAGGAAAAAAATAGTGATTGGATATCAATCATTTAAATCCTCCTAAGGCCCGATGTACTGTTTATTTGACATCCAATCCGTTGATTAGGTCATAAAAACCCAGATGAAGGGATAAAACAAAGATCAACTTGATCCAATACTTTTATGGCCCCCAAAAATTTTTTAACGGTCGAAGTTCATTAAACACTGTTTCCTGTAATGTGGTCTACTTGAGACTGGGATATACCTCATTTTTTTTTCAATACCATAATTTGATCTACAAAAATAGATGGACGGAATGGATGAAACACATACATCATGGTGGGCCCACATAGCACCGACCACCAGCTCCGGGGCTGGTGTCAGGGGGAGTAGCCAATCCGTTTCCGCATATATGGTCACACGTAAGAAAACTCACTGAAATCTGGAACATGGTAATCCACATGCATGCGCCCACGCATTGCACACGATGCTTATACTGCAGTTCAATCCAAACTGTCGACATCATGGGCCTCACATCAGGTTGGGAATAGCTAGAAAATCGGATTGATTGGAGACATTCGTTTGTTGGAATCGAGCCCCTTACAGCTTCTCATTTATTCCGTTCATTTCGTAGCCATTAAATGGAAAGATTTGATATCTATTAGTCTTAATTATTACTTTATGCCCCATCTACACTGGGCCCCACTGTTTGTATGGTTCGGATTGATAAACTGTGATACATATATGGCACGTGCGTGTCCTGTGTGTGTGATACTCATGCTCTTCAAGCTTTTTAAACCGCAACTCTTCTTATAAAACGCCTCTCCCCCTAAAAAAGGAAGAAAAAAAACAGACATTTCTGACATGGGTTTCTCCTGAAAGACATGGTTTTATCTTCTCCCTAGCTTTTGCTCCTTTCTTTCTCCAGATTTTCCGGGGTTTTAGCTGGGTTTTCAAGCTCCAAGAACAACAGCAGCAGTTTTAGACAAATACGATTTCTCCATTGTTTTGGAAATTTGGGTTGTTTTTTTTTTTTTCCTTTAAAACTCTCTAGTGATTTTTACTGCTAATTTTGGTGGGTTTTTGGCAGAGATTTTAGCAGTGGCTTTTCTATCCATTCAAATGGGTAGTTTTTAAAGGAGATTGCTTCTTGGTTTTCATGGGCTTTATTCACTATTTCAGTCAAAACCCAGGAAAGCATTTTGCAGGTGCTGTTTAAGCTCTTAAATGGGCTTGTCTTAGCCAAACTTTGGCAGAGGTTTTAGCAGAAGCATTCAAAGCTCTTAAGAGGTTCTGTTTCTAGAGATATTTTAGTTGAGGTTTTTAGCAGAAACTGCGAAATCATTTTTTCTTAAGACATCATTTAGATGCATTTCTTCAGCTAAAATTAGCAGAGGTATTGAAAACAAGGGTCTGTTTCTAGGGCATGTAGTCTAAGGAGCCTTTTCATTGAAATCTGGCCGAGCTTTTAGCAGAAGCTGCTAACCTGAGAAATTGGTCTTTTTAAAAAAATATATATATCCGGAGGCTCTTTAGTTGCATTTCTTCAGCTATAAATAGCAGAGGTTTTAGCAGAAGCTTGTCAATCTCTCAAATGGATCCAGCAAGTAGAAAAAGGAGAAGAAGCCAATACAGGAAGAGCAAAGAAATCGCAAAAGAGCTCCCCTGCATTTCCATGTCTGCAAGCCCTTCCACACTAGCTCATCTCCAGGCCGAAGGCGGTGAAAACAGCAGCGACATTTCTAGCAATGGCTGTTCTACCCCTAAATCTCCAAGATTCCGGATACCAGAGCCCCTCACATGCCCACCCGCCCCGAAAAAGCGTAGAGTAGCTCTGCACTGCTCCACACAGAAACCCAACATCTCCTTCTTCAATCCTCCAGACTTGGAGATCTTCTTCTTCTTCGCTCTCCGTAATGTATCTGTTTAAAATGTGGTGTTGTTGTGTTTGTAAAATACACTGATTAGATAGTTTATAGCCCTGATTGCATGTTTTCTGTGAGAGTTCTGATTTCTTTTCTTTCTTTTTTTTTAAAAAAAAATTATTTTAAAGATGGGATTGTCTCTGTGTTGTAATGAGGTATTTTAGCCTCTGTGTTCTTCTTCTGTTTTTTTTTTTTTTTGTTTTGTACCGTGGAGACTGTTTCGCTTGGGGCTTGTATTGGTTGATGGAATTAAAGAAAAGGAGAGGGGTAATAATGTCTTTTGAGTGGTATATGTGGTGATGGAATGTGACGTGAGGATTTGAGGTTCCATGGGAGTGATTTTAGCAGCTTTCCTATGTAAAGTCAACTTGTTGGAGGAAAAAAGCACAAATTACTTTCTTCTTCACCTTCTACTTGATTTCCCCTTTCGTTTATTTTATTTTATTTTATTATTTTTAATTTACTTTTCCCTTTGCCTTTTGAATTGATGGTGATATATGGGATTTGGTTTTTGGGTGGCTTGTTTCTAACTTACAAACAGGTATACTAGTCCAGACCGTTGAAAATGTGGATCCCACTGTGGATGGGGCATGGCCTTGAAACCTCACGGATTGGACCATCTCATCCAACTGATCGTAGATGATCATCTTGCCTTTTGAGGGCCATCTGATCCTGACAGTGTAAGAGATTTTTGAGGTGGGTCCCACCATTAAGATAAACCGTCTCAAAAATAGCGGAACATATGGGAAGGTTGAATCATTGTTTTGGTTAACTTGTTAGTACACCCACTGTCAGTTCACACTACACTGTGTGTTAGCCACCCCCACTAAGGAATCGATACCAAGTAAGGGTATCTTTCAGAACTGATCAGTCTACCACTCGAGCTATGTATGGGGTGTGGACTGATTTTTGGTGGTTTTGCGTAGACTGATTTTTGCGCCAAGCGATCGTCACGGTGGGGGCCACCACTGTAAGATGGGTTGTATGGTAAGTGGTAGGCTTACCTATAACCGCTTGTAAATGATCATTTTAACTGTCCATTTTATCATCACCAATCTGATTTTTAAAAATCATCCAAACTGTGTAGCTGTCGAAGTATGATCCATCCACAACGAGACCCACGATGTTGACGGTTCAGATTGACTGAAGCATGTGTGACCCAATGGGGTGCCTCTTTTACTTTTGGATGGGAATGGAGTATTAGGTGGGGTTATTTTAAGGTAAAAAGGAGGGGGTTTGGTGGGGGTTTTTTCTATTTAGGGGTGAGATAAGCTAGTCGGATATGTATGGGTTAAGCAAACATGGATAAGAGAATCCAATGTAGGCGTTCGTGCGGGTTGTCATGATACGCGGGCTCGAGTCTCTAACCAATTTCTCCCAAATTTATCTTCTCGGGAGATTTCACATTTTATCACGAGATATCCGTACGCTCGCCGTCAATAGCATCTTAGGGACATTTGCCCACTTAGAGTGCAACCGGAACCGTTGATCTTGTGGGGCATTGTGAGAAGACCCTCGTGATAATAAATCACGCCAACTAGATGGTTAGGATTGTCAGACCACAATCTTACTGAGTTGTTCTATCTTTCCAGCTAACAATGCTACTTATACTGTTACACAGAAGATGATATCAGGAAAGCAAGTGGACCCATCCTTGATGACACCATTTCCAAAGGTCAGGATCCACTATGTTGGGAACCGTGGAAGCACACAAAATGTTCCACAAAAGCAAAGTACAACCAATGCCACAAATAACTCCAAATAAGAGCAATATGATTTTTGTATGGAAAAAAAAAAAACTATTACGGACAGAAATCACAACACAAAGTGCCGAATTATGCATTATTAAAAGCAAAATTACAAGATATAGATTATTTTACTGATTCGAACAAACCTCAAATCTCCTTCAAACCTAATAATACCCTTAAACCCTTAAGAACGTTTTAAAAAGTTTTAATATATCTTAATCACTTTAATCTCAATTACACTTGATATATATACTACTTAAATGAAATAGGAAATAAATCACGCACTTATACGTAACTTTGTGTGTGCACTCGATGGGACCTTCGATGGCATCAACAAACATTTAAATCTCATCGATGACATCAAAGATCCTTCCGATGCCATCAAGTAGCAACTCTAAAATAGTCCAGCAAGCAAAAAGAATTTTTTAAAATTTTCTTGATGAGATCAAGCGAACTGTTGATGGCGTCAATATCATCCTCATCTGCTTGATGGGATCAAGCGGACTGTCGATGGCATCAACATCATCCTCATATACTTAATGAAATCGAGTAGTTTGTCAATGACATCAACAGACCCTGTTACGATTGAACAATTTTAAGACATTCAACAACACACTAATCAAGTGCCTCCCCTATGTGTTGAAGTAGATTGGTTGGATTATAACAGTGTGGCCCGGCCTAATTGTTGTTCCAGTTGATAATCATGGTAGGGTCTAATGTTTTTACGGCATAAATCTCCCACAAATGGTCACATGTTGGTGAGATAGATGCTATGACACCAAAAACTGTGGTGTTACTGCTTGTAGGGGTCAGTTTTCATTAAAAATTAATAATAATAACAAAAGAAAAAATACTTTGTAATTATTGTGAAAATATCGTAGGTTAGAATTGTCAGTTCTCTATTTTCAACTATATGTGTGTGGGCGTGCCATAATTGAATTTGTGGCTCAATTTAAACTGAACAGTTATGACCCCAAGTGCTAAGAAACGCAGTGTATAACCAAGATCTGATAAGATCGGCCACTTATTCAGCCACTCACTCAATGTGTAAACATAATCAGGCGATATTCAAAGGGTGGGGTTCATCATCTGATGATGGGTTACACCTTTGAGTTCTATATGAAAGGACTTTTTAGTATAGATAAAGTAAAATGAGAAAGGGATTCTTACCGTCAGCTGCAAAAATCGGCTGCAAAACGCCTTTTTAAGTGAATAACTTAATCCAGTGTATGAACGTAGACTCAAATTACAGCTAAAACTACTAGATACTTTATAAACACTATAAATTACACTATGAAATGTAAGCAATGGGTTGAAATTAAAGAATTGTACTAAGAAATGCAATTTGCTTGACAGGAAAGGTAAAGGATTACACTATGGAATGTAATTTGACTGGTAATTGAAAGGATAATTGATAGGTATGAGACATTTTTTTAATATTAAACTCCTTTGTTATTATAGATTTGATCTGACCATTTAGATCTTTCTCACGTTCTAACAGTTACTATAATCGTTTCAACACTACTTGACTTCCTCTATTTCTTTTTCTGTCATTTGCCCTGTAACCGCTCCTTCATGGTTGTCTTTCCATCGGTCGCTTAAACAATGACGTGGCATTTTTGATACGTTGCAGATGTTATTACCAAGAAATATTTTGCAAACCTTCAAATATACCATGCGGATCCATACATATCAGACATAACCTATGCCAATTGATTCTCATGAGGAACGGTGATAATGGGGATGAACAAGAATATCGCTATTAAGAAAAGATCCCCATCTTCGTCCAAGAATCCCCTATAACACCCATTTTAGAAAGAAGTCGTGCAACACCCTGAGCTTGTGGGCCCACTGTAATGTTTGTGTGACATCCACCCCATCCCTCATTTTATTGCTACCTCATTTTATGACCTCATCCCCAAAACCAAGTCGATACAAAACTCAAGTGGGCCACACTGTAAGTAGAATGGGAATAAGGATGCTCATCATAGAAACCTTCCTAAGCCACTCTGTTTTTTCATATACCATTCATTCCATGAAGCAAGAGAAAATTGAAAAGTCAACCTTGTATAATAAGACTTAGGTCTACCACACAGAATGAATCAAGTGGTTTTTAGCATGATTTAATATTGTTCCTGTGATGTGGCCCACCTGACTATTGGATCCATCTAATTTTCGTGCTGCAACGGATGGACCAAGTGGAAGTGACACCAAGATTAGACCCACAAATCTCGGGTGTTGCCACGACTATGTACAGCAGGTATTGCAGAGGATTCCAGTATGATGAAATCATTTCTTTGGCACTGTGGATTCATAATACCTGAATTGGCCCTAGACCTAGAATACCTTGGATTCGTAATTCTTGAATTGTGTTTGGCACCTTGGATTCAAAATCCATATACTTCAAATGTAGCAATGCATGCATTTAAATTTAAATTATGTAGTACCTTTATAAAAGTTTAAATTTAATTACTAAATTAACTTTAGTATCTTTAATTAGTCCACGTATGTTATGTTTGACACAATGATTGTAATAAACCCATTGAAATATATACTTTGGTTGAAAATAATAAAATTCTGAGCCTCCTGTGGGCCACAAGCATAAGATCATAACCGAGAGACCAACCAACATTTTTAACTGTTGATTTACATGGACAATATTTGGATTGCTAGATTATTTTATTGAAGTAGTTTTATTTAGTGATGTGGTTGATAATTGATGCAAGGATGAACGTGATGAGGTCGATCACTGTCTTCCTCAAGGATAACTACTCTGAATCCACGAAACTTCTCTGGTCTTCTCACAGAGACTTCTCTAATCCACGAGGAAAAAGTAAGAAAAATAGAAATAAATTCTATAAAATTTGTAATTTGACTGATGAATGAAATAAACAAGTCCACAACCCTTTAAATAGGGATACTAAGCAATGGGAGAAATTTCAGAATCAAACTACAACTAAAACTCTTAAAATTCGCAACTTACTATTTATAATGGTCATAATGTCTACAAGTGTGCAAGGTTTTTGGCTAAAAATAGCAAGTGTCCTATTTGGCTTTACCACGCTGTTCTCCTAATTATTCTAAGCACTTTTCACGTTGGGCACAACTCCTAAAGCCCAACGGATGCATAGTTGTAATCAAACTAAAACTTACTATTTATAGTAAAAATGGAATTAAAATAGGAAAATGACCGTCGATTTGATATGGTTCGTCTGATAGCTCATTCCGGATTGTGAGGTACGCCCAATTTAAAGTTTGACGGTCCGGATTACTTCTATTGTCAACCGGGCCTTTTTTAATCCATCTTGGCTATGAAACTGTCCGTGACCCACTCTACATCAATAATCTCATTGTTTTGGGATATCATTAGTGGGTCATGTGCACAATAGAATAGTAGTTGAATGAAACATATGCTATATATACCACTATCCTCTAATTCCAAGACAAAAAAGGAAAGGATTAGAAATCCAAGCATAAGGAAGTGATTGTAAAACTTACCAAAAGTGAGAATTTGAAATCCCATGGAGTTGGAATACCTTCTAATCCACCTGATAAATAACCAATGGATTTAGAATACTCTCAAATCCCTTCAAATCTAGCAGGTACGTATGATGTTTGATAGGCAGTCACTTGGGGCTGTTTGAATACCACCAAATAAGTTACTTTTTCTACTAAACAGTGGTAGATAAGTAACTTATTTCATATACGTGAGTTTGGTTTATGATTATTTATAAGTAAATTTTTTACTTAAAAATACTTAATCACTTTAGGTATAAAAAAATTTTAAAAAAAAATTATAGCTTTTATGCTTTTCATACGTTGCTGAATAGAAGCACTAAGAGAGACGAAAGAGAGAAGAAGCTGATAAATATTGTTTACTAAATATACTTATCTGCTTAATAAGTAGAAACTAAGATAAGTTACTAAAGGCATAAGTAATTTATCTTAAGTAACTTATGTTCCAAGCGTTCAGAGATTGCGTGGCATAGTACTTCAACTCAATCTAAACGGACTAAATTGTGGAACCCAGTGGGAGAAGTCATGGCCGTAAGATTAGATTACTTGGACAATCCTAACTTTTAATTCATGGGCAGTTGTATGTTGAAAGAAGACCTTATATTTTTCAGTTTTGACCGTCCAACAAATCCCCACTAATCTGATAGTTGGGTAATTGAATAAGCTTAATGTTTGGGTCATGATATATATCAAATTTGGGAGCGGTGATTTTTACACTTAACTGACTGACTTGCATGCCATGCATGAAATAATTTTTAGGTGGCTGCATATCATTTATCATTGCTGTCTGTGCTAGAATTTATTTTTTTTTTCCCTCATTTTCCATTAGTCATATGGGAAGTTCAGCTAACGTGTGGAGAGGATGGGTTGAGAGAGAAAGAAGGGGCCTATTTCATGCCTATGCGTGCTATACATTGGAAGAAAATGCAATTTTCCTCACTTCTTTCAATATTCTGGCCGCTCTAGCTTAGATTGAGAACGAATTAGTTGCGGCCCTTATTATGGGCCCCACCTTCATGAATGTACTGTATATTGATGTTGTCCATCCGTTTTGCCATATCATTTTAGGGCATGAGCCCAAAACATAAAGCAGATTCAAATCTCAATTGGACCATATATCTAGGAAATAATGATATTGATAATTAAAACCTTTTAGTGGGCCATAAAAATTTTAGTTGAGGCTTATATTTTTTCCCTTCTTCCAAGTTCATGTGACCTTAGCAACTGGTTAGATGGTAAATAAACATTATTTAAACATTACGATCAGCCTTACGAAGTTTTTTGTTATTTTATTTTTTATGTTAGAGTGTCCACTATTAATGTTTCTTATAGTATGGTCCATCTAAGATTTGGATCTCTTCATCTCTAAGCTCATGCTTTAAAATGAAGTGGAAAAAAAAAAAAGATAATAAAAAAAATGGATGAATGGCTTGGATATATAATACATAAATCAAGGTGTGTCTGCTGGTAAGGGCTACACCTAATTCCCTCTCTTCTAGATATGCCTGGTCTTTAGATCCCGCCCTAACATCAGCCAAAAATACATGCACCATATGAATATTACAAAGTTATTGATATAGAGTGGGTTGCAGACACTTTCATGGCCAAGATGGACTAGAGAAGGCCTGATCGTACACAAAAGTGATTAATCAGGACCGTCAAAACCTTAAAACATTGTATTTCACAAACCGGAATGAGTTTTCAACATGTCATACATGATTTTGGACTAGGAGAAGCACTTTAATTTAGCCAACTAACCCAGCTATGTTAAGTTTCCCACACTGTATTTACGAGATTTCATTAGATCCACAGTCGAGAGTCCATTTTATTTTTATTTTTATTATAAATAGTAGGTTTTAATTTGATCATAACTTTTAATCCTTTGACTTTTAAGAGTTATGCCTAATATAAAAAGGTCTTATGAAAATTAAGAGAATAACGTCGTTAGGCCAAATTAGACACTATTTTTAGCCAAAAATCATGAAGTTTAATAGGAATCATGATTATCTATAAAATAGTAAGTTTATTATTTATAGTAAGTCACATTTTGAGGGAGTTTGAGTCTAAAAATCCATCCTAGTTTGAGCTCACTATTTAAAAGATTGGAATTTCATTTTTTATCATCGATTAATTTATTTCAAATTATTAGAAATTATTTTTACTTTCATCCCTATGGGTTCGAGGAATCATTGTGTGGAGTTTAGAGAAGCTCCATAGATTCAGGGCAGTTATTTCTACGAAAGACGATGATCAACCTCATCACGTCTTTCGTGCGTCAGTTATCATGGTAAGCCCAAAAAAGCTTTTATTGCATGGGCTTCCTAAACACACAATTGTCGAGGGGGCAGCTTCATGCATAAAAGAATGCCACTTACATTAATAGACTGAAATGATAAAATGTAGCTTCCAAATTTACCATAAATGCCCCCTAAATAACTAATTATTACAATTTCGCCTCGTTTGAAAATAGATAGATATTTCTACTTCAGAAAATAGTCTAAAAGGATTGGCTTAAATTTGTGAGCCCCACCATGATATATGACATATCCGCATCGTCCATCCGTTTTAGCAGAACATTTTGAAGCATGAGCCAAAAAATGAGGCAGATCCAACATTCAAGTGGCCCACACCAAAGTAAACAGTGGGTGTTCGATTCTTTTTTTCCTATGGTGTGATCCACTTGAACTTTGGATCTACCTCATTTTTTAGCTCATGCCCTAAATTCAATTGGCATAACAGATGGACTCGGTGTGGATAATCCACATACATCACGATAAGCCTCACATATATTTGACAACATTCTAAAAAAGTATGAATCAAATCAATCCTACAAAAAGATGCAGTGATTACTTAAGGAAATAATTATTACTCATTTACCACTGTGCATTTACATTTTAGAAAATCAAACATGCCCTCACTGCGGAGGTACAGTTGCCCAAAGTAATGTTCATTGCGTTCTATGCAGTAGAGACAACAGTCAAAGTTGAAGACACCGATTCGTCACTTGTTTGCTTGCATGTGTTTGTCCGTTCTATGTGCAGTGAATGCATGCAACTGTATTGCTGGTGTACGTAATTATGGCAATCGTGCAGAGGACGTGGGTGTCATTTACACGTTGAATTGAAGGGTCGGACGACGGTTGCATATCTTTTACCCTCATATCTTTTACCCTGAAAATTAAAAAAGGCTGACAATCAGTGCATTGAATATTACCGTGGTTGTAGTGCACTCGTACCTGACCTTGTATTTTGGATGCGACAGAGGATGCAAATACAGCATCCAGAGTATATACAACTTACACAAGTACCGTATAAAAATCACGAATATGGCTCGTGGGCCCTAGGTGAGATGAGAGAGAAATCAGGAAGGATTATGAGAAGGGTTTTCTGCCTATCTTTGATCCAAAAAGTATCCTTCTTTTATTGGAACGGGAGGTCCCGCCGTGCAGGGATTCTCTCCCCAATCTTAGGAAATTTGATTTGATCACAATCTGCTTATGAATGCTTCCCGATCCCGAGATTTTCGAGGTCAGGAATCCTCCCACAAGATTTTCGGGACGGTATTCATGCTTACACCATCTCTTCCTTGCTCAGCTCGGCCTTGACCGACTCTAGTAGTAGATGAGTCTCGGCTGGCTGCAAGGACAAGGCTTTTTATATTCTATCAGATGAAACAGAGTTGGCTCGTAACCATACTCCTTGTTCCGATAACCGACACTACAACCGACTTAATATGAGTCGATTTTATGATCGATCAGGTGACTTCTAGCTCTTGGACATTAGTTGATCCCCTTCAAACGTTGTTGGCTCGTTATCCAAGACAACTTTATGTCTGATATATTCGGTGTCTGATATATTCAGCCTATGGCTCTTGACTCCGTATCTCTCAGTCGGAATTTATTTTCTGCAATCCGAATTAAGTCTCGCCTTGTCTTGCCTCGGTCGGACCCATTATCTCGGATCCTCGGGCAGTGTTAGTAGAGTCGGTTCATTTCATAACCAGGTCTCTGGACTTGTCATATTTTTCCCCTAACAGTAAGCCCCCTACTCCTTGTGTTAGCTATGTCGACACTAAGGAGTAATGAGTTTTTAAGTCAGTGTGCCCTGGAGACCGAGGTTATGATGGAGCATTTAATGCTTCTTGTGTCGTTCTTAACGTACGTCGGTTCGTTGCTCAAGGTCGCACGAGCGGACAGCCGTCAGAACGTTCCATCCGCTTATGAGCATCGGACGCTTGGCGAGGGTGTTACTTACATCAGTCGGCATACGCCACGTGTCAGTTGGGAGAGTCAAAACAGGCGTCGATTTGACTCCTCATTAAATGCCTTTGCCACGTGGCAAGGTTATAAAAGGAGGAGCGAGACTCATTTCTTCATTTTCGCCCATCCGCTCCTTCTTCTTTCAATTTTCTCTCTTCACTGTTTCCATTTTTTCTGTTGTTCTCGTCCTTCCTTCTCGTTTCCTATCTCCCCGTCAGTGCGTTTTTTGCCTCTCCGGTGAGTTTTGCTCCCTCCCTTTCCTTTTCAATCTCAATGGCAATACATTCTTCAAGTCCCCGGGAGGAGATTTCCGGTGATGAAGACGAAGTGAGACATCTCTGGAATGTGTCGGAATCACCTTCATTACTACAAGAGATGGCGATTAGCGCCAATGAAGCTTTTCAGTTCTTTGAAAGAGTGTCTGGAACTTCAGTGAATGTCCGCTCAAGCGGTGTCCTTTTGGCCCGACACGCCCGACAGACTTACCCCTTATTTTTCCTGGGGATGACCTGGAAGAAGAAGATGAAGAATTTGAGGAAACCACAAAATCAGTTCCTCTGCGAAGATCGGCGAGGACCGTTGAATTGGTGACTGAGGAAGGGGAGACTGAGGATGAACAAAAGGGTCCAGTTCCCTCGGTCTTAACTGAGGCGGACTTGGATAGAATTCGAGTCGGGTACTATGTCCCCGACTCAATTATTCTTCGCCTTCCTCTCCCGAGTGAATTACCCGACCATCCTCCTCCTAGGATGGTCGCGATTTTCCAAGTCGCCATGAAATGTGTCCTGCGACTGCCCCTTTAACCCGTTGCTCGGGATTTTCTTTCCCGACTCCGAATTTCTCTCGGGCAGATAGTTTTGAATGGGTGGAGGAACTTGTTTGGATGTTCAATATTGTGGGTTGAGGCAGAGCAGCCCCCATTGACCATTGATGAGTTCCTCTATCTGTACCAAGTACAGCCAAACCCTCGGCAGCCCGGCTGGTACTTTTTGAGCGCTTGGCAGAATAAGGGCGGCTCTTTGATAACCGACCCTCCTACCTCTAACAAGCACCAGAGAGATAGGTGGTTCTGGGTGTGCGGTCGCTGGGAGACTGTCGAGTTTAGGCTCTTTGAACTTCGCGTTCCTCAGGCATTCTTTGAAGCAGGTGACTTGGCATGTCCTTTCTATATCTTTTCTTGTTATGATTCTTCTGAGTCTGACTGAACGCATTTTGCAGACATCCCCAAAAAAAGGCCAAAGTTAGGAGCCAACGCTCTAGCTCGGATCGAGGAACTGAGGGCACTAAGTCCAGAAGATCGGTCCTAGAAGAATCTTCTTTAGCCAAAGCGTCTTCTTCTCTCGGGCCTAAATTCCACCTTGGCAGGTACCCTCTATTTGTTCTGACGCATTTCTCCTAAATTTTATCTAACTCTCTACCCTGTCTGATACAGATATGGTTGAAGCTTGGCCCCTTCTAAAATCAGCATCCAAGATGAAGGCTCCTCTAAGGTCGGTGCTTCTGTCGGAGCCTCAGCCTTTGAAGAAGGCGAAGACGGCTCCTAAGGCTAAGGAACCATCAGCCCCAGTCGCCCCTACTCTGGTCATCCTCACCGTCGTCGTACTCTCTGACCCCGAAGAGAGGGCGGAAGAGGTGGACACGGCTCCTACCAAGCCCTAGGTGGCTCCTGAGCCAAGGCCCTTTGCAGAGCGGGTCTCAGAACTGAGAGAGGAGTAGAGAGGAGAGACCTTAGGGGGGAGATGACTCCACAGGAGCCTTCACCCCTTCTGCGTGATGTGTCGGCCATGGTCCGTTGGGCCATCTCTAATGGGGGAGAGAAGGACTACTCTGGCCTCTGTAGCTCCCCCTCGAGGCAGGTTCTCGCTCACGTAGCGAAGGTGCTACTTGAGGTAACGTCTTTGGTCTTTGCTGTCTTAAGTAGCTTCACATTCGTTTTAGCGACTTAGTTCTGACCTCAAATTTTCTCTTTGCAATTTGCCCCTTTCATGCTCAGGGGTAGCTCGGATCTTGCTGACGCTGAGAAGCGAGTCGCTGAGCTAGAGGCGCAACTAAAGGCGTTATGACTCAGATCGACTTTTTGTCGGGCGATTTGAGTCTTGCCAGGAAAGCTACCGAGGATGTCAAAGCCGAGTGTGCTCATGTGGCCTTGCTATTGAAGGAGGCTCAAGAGGAGAGTCGGCGAGCTATTCAAGCCCATGCCTCCTGTGGGGATAAGCTAGCCCAGGTCAAGGCTGAAGCAAGGGCAGCCATTGAGCAGGCCAAAGATGAGGCTAAAGATCAAGTCATAAAGGCCTTTCTTGAGTCCCAAGAGTTTTCGGATGAGAGGGACCACTTATATTAGAGTGGGTACACAGCTTGTATCCTGCTGATGAAGCAATCTTTTTCCGACCTCGATCTCTCGGGATTTGAGGAAGATGCCTCTGGATCTGAAGGTTCGGAAGTCGAGGCCGCTAGGTTTGCTGATGCTACGGCTGGTACCGAGGTTGAGTCCGAGGTAGCTCTAGAGGTCGCTCCAAGTGGTGGCAGTAGCTGAGTCTGAGCTACCTCCTGAGTCGGCTCCTAATGAACCTTGGAGCTTTATTTTTAGCACTCACACCAGCACTTCAAGCAAACCAAGCTTCAAGGTCGGGCCTAGTATGATGTCAAGCACTCCGGGGCTAGTATGATTTTAAGCACTCCGACATACTTAGTGCATTGTGGCCGACTCCTGTTCTTATCTTTATAATTTTGTCAATGTAATGCCGAAGTAAGATGCAACTTAATGTAACAATCGTACTGACGAATGAATATACTTAGTTTTCTTTATTCGTTTTGACTCAGTTTACATGCTTGTCATCTTTGAGTTTTCTTACGCACTAAGTTGGTTAACCTAAGGGTAGTATATCTTTAAATGCTCGGCATTTCAAGGGTGAGATAGCAATCGCCCGGTTAGGTCTTTCAATCAATACGTTCCAGGTCGGATGGTGCTCGAGACGACATAAGGTCCTTCCCAATTGGGTCCCAGTGTTCCCGCGCCAACTTCCTTGGTATTGAGGAATGTTTTTTGAAGGACCATGTCCCCGACTCGAAAATGTCTGACCTTGACTTGGGCATTATAGAACCGAGCTACTTGTTGTTGCCGAGCCATAATTCGTAGTTGAGTTCTTTCCCTTTGTTCGTCCACAAGATCAAGCCCGAGGGCTAAGAGTTCTTCATTGTCCTCTTCATTGAACGAACTGACTCGGGCTTAAGGTAATCCGATCTCGACTGAGGTGATGGCTTCCGAGCCATAAGCAATGGAGAAGAGAGTTTCTCCTATAGCGGTTCGAACCGTGGTTCGGTATGCCCATAGTATCTTCGAGAGTTCTTCTGCCCATGCTCCTTTTGCTCGGTCGAGCTTGGTTCGAAGGTTCTGTTTGATGATCTTATTGACCGCCTTAACTTGTCTGTTCGTCTGAGGATGATGGGACGATGAATACATATTTTTGATCCCGAGATTATCGCTCATCTCTCGATAGCTCCTATTGTCGAATTGCTTCCCATTGTCAGTAATAATGGTCTGGGGTATTTCGAACTGACAGACAATATTTTTCCATATAAAGTCCGTGATTTTTTGTTCAGTTATTCTCGCAAATGGCTCTGCCTCGACCCACTTTGTGAAGTAGTCCACTGCTATGATAGCAAACTTGGTCTGGCCTTTCCCCATAGGGAGTGGTCCAATGATGTTGATTCCCCATTGTGCAAAGGGCCAAGGACCGGTCATAGGAGTCAGCTCCTCCAAGGGTTGCCTTGAAATGGTAGCGAACCGTTGGCATTTTTCACACCTTTGGACGAGCTTACAAGTGTCGTGCTGAATGGTCGGCTAGTAGTATCCTTGTCGTAAGACCTTGTGCGCAAGTGATCGTCCTCCTAAGTGATTTCCGCAAATACCTTCATGGATCTCCCGTAGTAAATAATCATCTTCATTGGGATTCAGGTATCGTAGCAGGGGAGCAAAAAATTCTTTCTTATACAGTGCTCCATTGAGTATGATATAACGAGAGGCTTGGATCTTCAACCGACAGGCCTCGGCACGATCCTCGGGCAACTCTCCACTACCGAGATATCGAACGATCGGGTCAAGCCAAGTAGGTTACGAATCGATTGCATGTACGGTTGAGCAAACTGGTTCATCAATACTTGGTTTAGTAACGTATTCGATCGGAACGGACTTGGGTATGTCTCATCGTCAACAGAGACGAGTTTTGCCAGAAGGTCGGCCTTAGCATTTTCTGTTCGAGGAATCCGAGTGACAATACATAGCTAAAAACCTTCAATCAATTCTTTGGCTTTCTTCATGTATGCTTTTAGCTGCTCTTTTCGCGTTTGATACACGCTGGTAACTTGATTGACAACTAACTGTGAATCGCTGAAGACGTCGATATGTGTAACGCCCAAACTGGCCCCAAGTCGGAGGCTGAGCAATAAAGCTTCATATTCTATTGTATTGTTCGAGGCTTGAAACCCAAGTCTTAAGGCATACTGCATGTAGGTTTGATCGAAAGTTTTCAGGACGACCCCTGCCCCGCTTGCCTTAGAGTTGGAGGAGCCGTCGACGTACAGCTTCCAGGGGATTGGGTCGGGTCCTGACTTGGGAGAAGCTATCGTCGATTCCTTAATAGGCTCAGTAGCGTTCATAGTCATTGGATCGGCTTATGGTGTTACTTTAGCAATGAAGTCAGTCACGGCTTGTCCTGTGATTGCTAATCTCGGCTTATATTGAATATCGAATTCGCTAAGTTCGATCGCCCACTTTGTGAGTCGGTTTGATGCTTCTGATTTCTGAAGGATCTGACGCAGTGGGAGGTCGGTCATAACGATAATGGTATGAGGTTGAAAGTATGGTCGAAGTCATCGCGAATAAACTACCAAGACTAAGGCCACTTTTTTCAAGAGTGGATACCTTGTCTCTACCAGTAACAGTACTTTGCTGATGTAATAAACTGGCAGTTGCTTTCCTTCGTGCTCCCGTATCAGAGCTGAGCTGACTGCTGCGTCAGACACTGCGAGGTATAACAGTAGAGCTTCCCCTGATTTGGGTTTCGACAAGAGAGGTGGAGATCCGAGATAAGACCTCAATTGCTGGAACGCTGCTTCACACTCTTCCGTACAAGCCATCTTTTGTCGTCCCTTCAGTTGTTTAAAGAATGAGAAGCATTTATCGGTAGCTCGGGAGAGGAAGCAGTTGAGTGCGGCTACCCTTCCGGTTAGCCTTTGTATGTCTTTGATTGTTTTCGGAGACTCCATGTTGAGCAATGCTTTGATCTTTTCCAGATTTGCCTTGATCCCTCGTTGGCTAACCAGAAATCTGAGGAACTTTCCCAAGCTTACGCCAAAGGCACACTTACTCGGATTCATCTTCATTTGGAACTTGCATAAGATTACGAACATTTCTTCTAGGTCCGCTATATGGTCGGCTGCATGTATACTTTTGACGAGCATGTCATCAATGTATACTTCCATGGTTCGACCGATTTGCAAGCAAATATTTTGTTCACTAACCTTTGATAAGTCGCCCCGGCATTTTTCAAACCAAACGGCATCACACAGTAACAATAAAGACCTTTATCAGTGACAAAGGTGGTCTTAGATTTATCAGATTGATGCATTACAATTTGATTGTATTCCGAATAAGCATCCATAAAGCTAAGGAGTTCATGTCCTGCCGTGCCATCCACCAGCTGATCAATCCTTGGAAGAGTAAAACTATCCTTCGGGCAGGCTTTATTAAGGTCAGTATAGTCAATACAGACTTGCCACTTCCCATTGGCTTTCTTCATAAGTACGACATTAGCTACCCACTCTGGGTAGTATATCTCTTCTATGAATTTAGCCTTGAGGAGCTTACTGACCTCTTCTTCAATGATAGTGTATCTTTCAGGGCCGAGCGGGCGTCGCTTCTACCGGATCGGCCGATAGGTTGGATCAATGTTGAGTCGGTGAGTTATCACCGAAGGATCAATCCCTGGCATATCCTCATAACTCCATGCGAATACATCAGCGTATCGTCGGAGCAGAGCTATCAAATTGTCTTTCAGGGGTGACTGCAAAGACGAGCCAACTCGCACCGTTTTGGATTCATCGGTCTCGACCAAAGGTACCGAGATAAGGTCTTTCCCCAGTTGTCTTCGTTCATGGGTTTCGACCCGAGGATCTAGTGAGTCGATTATTGATACCTCGGTCGGAGCTTTTACGGCTATCGCGTAGCAACGTCTTGCATCTTGCTGATCTCCTTTAACGACTCTCACTCCCGACTCAGTCGGAAATTTCATAGAGAGGTGGTAAGTAGATACAATAGCATGGAGGAGACTTAGAGAGGGTCAGCCGAGTATAGCATTGTAAACGGAGGACTAATCGACTGTAAGAAATTCGACCATTACTGTTGCCTGATGTGGAGGGTTTCCGGCAGTAAGAGGCAATAAGATGATTCCTTCAGAGAGTGTCTGTCCACCTGAGAATTCGATTAATGGGGTATGAACCAGACGTAATGTCGATCGTTCAACTCCTATTTTGTCGAATGCCTGAGGAAACAACACATTCGTAGATGATCCTGTGTCGACAAGTATGCGGAACACCCTACGATTCGCGATGGTAAGAGGGATGACTAATGCATCATCGTGAGGATGGTCATTGCCTCGAGCATCTTCATCGGTGAACGAGATACAATATTTTTCTCTCTTCTTTTCTTTTGAAGGTCGATTTATGATAAGGATCTCGAATTCGAGTCGACTGATGCCCCTGGCGTGATTTTTTCGAGCATTGTTTGAGCCGCCTCCGCCTCGGGGACCACCGACAATAGTCCGAATTTCCTCCGTGGGTCGGTTGTCACCCAGGCATTCTTCTGTTGTCCCGGTTCTTTTGACGTGTTCTCTGAGTCAGCCTTTTCGGATAAGCCTTTCGATCTATTCCTTCAAGTGATAACAATCACTCGTACTATGGCCATGATCACAATGGTAGTGGCAATATTTGTCCTTATTCCGTTGGTTCGGATTGCTTTGGAGTCTATTCGGCCAACTAACAAATCATTCACCCTTAATTTCCATCAACACCTGCTCCTGTGATTTATTAAGCGGAGTGTATACCGAGAACTTTTCGGTCAGGTCGTTTTCCCGGCTTACGTTCATCACGCGTTTGGTCGTCCTTGTGCTTCTTCCCTCCAACCGAGTCAACTTCCTTTTTTCCTAACTCTTTGGCTATGGTTTTTGCATTTTAGACAGCCTCACACAAGTTCCGTGTTTCCTCGGCGTCCACGTACTTATCCAACCGAGTCATGAACTTAGCCAGAGTCATAGGTAGATTTTTGTCTAGGGATGCCAGAAACGGCTTATCCCTGACACCTTGTATGATCGAATTGAGTGCTGTCTCCTCTGAATGTTTTTGAACTTGAAGCGACTCAAAATGGAAACGTTTAATGTAGTCTTTCAGTAGCTCTCCCTCTTTCTAAACTATGTTATTCAGATGCACAGGGGGCTTCAACTTCTTCTTCTCACCAATGAAATTGGTGAGAAACACATCACTGAGCTCCTCAAACGAGCTAATGGACTTTGGTTTCAGCTAAGGTGAGGGGAAAAGCTCGGCACATCATGGCATCCGAGGCATCATGCAATTCCATGTATGTTTGAAAGTATTCGATATGTTCAATTGGGTCAGTTTTACCGGTGAAAGGTGTAATCTATGGAAGACGAAATCGTTCCAATAGCTGAGCCTGCATTACTTCCTCCACAAACGGAGCTTTTGTTTCAGGCCTGGCTTGATGTACATCCCGACTCTGCTTCATGTTCGTAATCTCTTCCCGCACTTCTTTCCTAAAGTCCTGGAGGTCGGCTTTACAAGGTTCATCGCTTTCTATCATTCCTTCAACCGGAGGTCGGCCGCGCCTTCGTCGATCTATCTCGTGACGGAGATCGATGGGGGGTAGCACAGCGGTCGCGGAATGAGCAAGCGCTAGCTCGGAGAGACCGTGGGGCTGACTCCATTGAGGGACAGATCGCGAAGCGATAGGCTCTGGGTCAGCAACTTGTCGTGGGATTTTCGTCGCCTGACCATAGGGTTGAACTTGCTGCCGATGCATCTGGTCTAACATTTGTTTCATAGCGTTTATGTCAGATCTGAGTTCCTGGACCTCTTTATCCAATCGCCCATTGCCTCAGTTTCGCTAAGTATTTCTTATCCCAGCAGAGGCTGGACGTGTAGCGGGATCATGGCAGTTGTCGGGTTGATTCTGAGCTCCTTGGGCTACGCTCGCACCCGGCGGTCCAGTGACAGCAACATCATTTGGGTCTTCTTGAACCGTTCTTCTAGTTCTCACCATTAGAACATGTTTACAGCTTCTGGATAGAGCATAGGAAACGACTTTTTGTACCATTTCCCACAAACGACGCCAATCTATTGGTGCAAAAAACTGGTGAACCATCCTTCGATCTATCTTCTGCACAAGGATGAAACAAAGGAGACGCTGACTAGAGCCAGGGACCCTCCGATGCTAAAGTCAATAACTGGACAGTATAGGAAGGGTTTTGAGAAGGGTTTTCTACCTACCTTTGATCCAGGAAGCATCTTTCTTTTATAGGAACGGGAGGTCCCGCCGTGCAGGAATCCTCTCCCCAATCTTAGAAATTTTGATTTGATCGTAATCTGCTTATGGATGCTTCCCGATCCCGAGATTTTCAGGGTCGGGAATCCTCCCACAAGATTTTCAGGGCGGTATTCATGCTTACACCGTCTCGTCCTCACTCAGCTCGGCCTTGACCTTCTCTAGTAATGGATGAGTCTCAGTTGGCTGCAAGGACGGGGCTTTTTATCTTCTATCGGATGCAACAGAGTCGGCTCGTAACCGATACTCCTTATTCCGATAACCGACACTACAACTGACTTAATATGAGTCAGTTTTATGATCGATAAGGCGACTTCTAGGCCTTGGACATTAGTTGATCCCCTTCAGACGTTGCTGGCTCGTTATCCGAGATAACTTTATGTGTTTGATATATTCAGCGTCTGATATATTCAGCCTATGGCTCTTGACTCCGTATCCCTCTGTCGGAATTTATTCTCTGCAATCCGAGTTAAGTCTCGCCTTGTCTTGCCTCGGTCGGACCCGTTATCTCGGATCCTTGGACAGTGTCAGTAGAGTTGGTCCATTCCATAACCGGGTCTCCGGACTTGTCATATTTTCCCCCCAACAAGATCAGTGCAGGCATGGAGACAAGAGGAAGAGACAGATGCGGGCTACATCCATACGTGGATGGAAAGGGAGAGTTTGAGCACGCTGAGAGGGTTGCGTGGGTGTAGGCTACACCTAAATTGAAAGGGAGAGTTAGGAAAAAGAGAAATCTAAGGTCAGGTGAGGCTTTTTGTGGATAATATTTGAAATGTTTATTTTCAACTAATCACGTACCTTTAATGGAAGGCTAATTGCAAGGGTTAATCATCAATGGCTGCTCACATTATACATACCGAGGTATGGCAGCCAGGGTTGCAACTTGGGTTCAGGTCAACTTGAGACCTGAACTTAATTGACTCAAATTGAGTTCGGGTCTAGTTGTGAAGGTCCTTGGGTTAGGTTCGTGTCAAAAAAAGGCCACCCCATTTGATTTTAGGCTGACTTCAGGTTGGGTTGGGAATAATCAAATGTATTTAGGTCGGGTAAGGTTAGTCGAATATAAAAGACTTTGGATTGGAATTTAAGTTAAGCAGGGTTGCAGGTTGGTTGGGTTGACCCTCCAGCTTACTAAACCCATGAGAGGGAGGGGAAGGTGTGCACTCCATGTAGTTGAGTGTCATACATGATGGAAAAAAAAAAAAAAACCCATCCTCATTTTCTCCTTGTTGTAGCCCACTTGAGTCCTTAATTCACCCAATTTTTGGGGTTAATGTATTAACATGAGTTGATACATCAAATGTATGGAATGGATGTCAGACAATCATTATGATAGGTTTTGTAGAGCTTTCGTTGCCCAATCTCCCTGATTAAACAGTTAGTTCAGGCGTTGCTGGCCATACTCAACAAAAGAAAGAAAGCCTTTGTGTCATAAAATCTCAGCCGTTCTTTGGCAAGCAGCTAAAATTTAAGACAAATTTAAGCTTTTGAAGCAGTGTGAAGACAGGATCATGTAGATTGCCGGCTTCTTTTTCTACATGTAGCTTTAGTGGGATTTGAAATGGGGTTCACTTAGATTGCATGCTTCTTTTCTACTTGATAAATTACGATTTCTTAATACATCGTAATGTAAAAAGTGTAAATACATCAGTTAGTGCAGCTATGCACCATGGTTAGTTCATTCAACCGTTGATCCGATGTGTCTTATTGTGGATGGGCGATGCTTAATTTAGAAGATCCAAAAAGGCTAAGTATTTGTTGGGTAGGATCTTCCATCTTGGATGGGCGTCGATCATCCATTGTGGGGCCCATCAGTTTGACAGTTCCCATCAACTCCACTTTGGGACCATGTTGGCAACTGGATCTATGAGGATAGGATTTGAAGCATCAGCCAAAAAGGGTAGGCAGTACATATTCACTTCGGTCACAACTAATCCGTCTCACCCCACCGGTACGGACCGGAATCGTCTAATCATCTGCTTTACCCAGTGTGTGAAATACCGGTTCCACCGTGTTTCATGTGTAAAATCCAATCCGTTCATCAGATGATAATAATTATTTATACCGTAAATGCAGAAAAAAAAAAAATTCGATTAGACACTATGAGCCACAAAATGAGAACAATTCATTTCATGATGATTTTCGTATATTTTCTTTATCTTGGTGAGTTATACCTGATTAACAGGTTAGATGAAAGAGACACAGCTAGGGTTGGCATCCCATCTCAATTGCTTGATGCAGTGTAGCCCATCTGAGTTGTGGATCTAGCTGATTGTTTGATTCAGGCACTAAAAGCTAAGAAAGAAACTGATAGACGGGGTGGATTTTATATATACAGCATTATAGTCCCCACAGGCTTGTGTGTTTTACGCACTGCATAAAACAGATAGATGTTGTCGAGGATTCCCAGATTACAGAAAGGTAATGGGAACTCGGTCCAAATTGCTTGCGGTTGACTCGGCCCTACTCGTCCAGATTGCTTTACTCGGTCCAATCAGGACGATTGGATATTCTACCGTTAGCTGTCTATGGCCTACATATGACGTCTGTCTGCCATCCACCCTGTCTATCAGGTGCGCTTCCTATGTTTGGCCCTCAGCCGAACCCATGTGGGCCATCTCACAAGGGAACATTAATGCAGGATCACACGTCACTGGGGCCTCCTGTAGTGTGCATGTACTATCCAAGCCGTTCATAAGAATCCATTGCCAGTACTAAGCGGATCCAAAACATAGGTAGACCACACCACTTGAATTTGGAGGTTTTTTTGCGCATTTCTACATTGTTTCCTATAGTGCAGCCCACCTTAGTTTTAGATCAGCCAGGCTTTTCAGTGTCCTGTCTTCATGGTAGGGTGCACCTAATGACACCTTGATCCATAGCTCAAGTGGTAGACTAGTGAAAGATACCTCGTTTCAACACTGCGATCTTGGTATCGATCCCTAGTGGGGGTGGCTAACAATGAAGTATGAACTAACAGTGGGATATACTTGTTGGGGGCCTTGCACAAAACCTTAGGATCTACCCTCCCAAAACAAACCAGAATTATGAGATAATAAAGCAATGAAATAAATCGAAGCATAAACCACACCACATAAGAAATTTTTACGTGAAAATTTTCAAAGAGGTAAAAACCACGGGACCTCGTCCAGATCAACAATCCACTATGAAGTAAAACGTTACAACTTTCTTCACTCACGCAGGAGTGGATAAACAATAAGAGAATTACAAAAAAAAAAAAAAAAAAAAAAAAAAAGGAAAGATCTCACTGATCACGAGGACGTAGAAGCACTGAGACGTCGACTGCGTAGTACATCACCTCTACGAACAGAATTCTCCCTTCCACGAGCTTCCTCTCTCTCTTTTCTCTTCCTCTTTTTCTCTCTCTCACCTTGGACGTGAGAATCCCTTAAAAATAGAATACCCTAATCCCATTTTGAAACACTTTAAATAGAGAACCGGAGGAATTAGACTCAAATAAGGAAACTGCGCATAAACGAAGGAATTATAGTCACATAAGGAAACTGCGCATAAGCGGAGGAATTATAGTTAAATAAGGAAATTGCACTACCTCTCCTTTGAACTGAGGAGGAAAATGCCATCAAATCTTTCCCTTTCCAACTTAGGATAAATTCACATTCTTCAAGCCAGTCAGGTTTCTACAAACCTCAAACTTGCCCTTAAGTAATGCCTTGGTCATCATGTCTGACCCATTATCGTCCGTATGGACCTTCTCAAGCTGTAACACATTCTGTTCCAAAGTATCCCTGATCTAGTGATATCGAATTTCTATGTGCTTCGACTTGGAGTGTTGACTTGGATTCTTACTCAAGTGTATAACACTTTGACTATCGCTAAACCACATATTGCTCCTGCTTCAGGCTAAGTTCATATAGGAACCTCTACATCTAAAGCATCTCTTTACATGCCTCTATGACCGCAATGTACTCGGCTTCTGTCGTCGACAATGCTACGACCTTCTGTAGCTTGCTCTGCCAAGACACCGCTCCCCCTGCGAACGTGAACATGAACCCTGATATAGACTTCCTGAAGTCTATGTCACCTGCCATATTTGGGTCTGTGTAGCCCTCTAACACAGGTTTTCTGTCACCATAGCATAGGCTCAACCTGGATGAGCCTCTTAGATATTGCAGTATTCACTTCACTGTTGTCCAATGCTCTTTGCCAGGTTTGGAAAGATACCGGCTGACAACACAACCGCATAGGCTATATTTGGGCGTGTACACACCATAAGACAAATCAAACTTCCTACAGCTGACGCATAGGGTATCTTCTGCATCTCTTCCACCTCTTCTTTCGTCTTGGGACACTATCTGTCGCTTAATCTGAAGTGACCATCCAGTGGAGTACTGACCGACTTCGCTACATTCATATTGAACCACTCTAGGACTTTTTCAATATACCGCTCTTATGACAGCCAAAGCTTCTTGCTGCTTCTGTCACGAGTTATCTTCATTCCTAGGATCTGTTTAGCCGGGCCTAAGTCTTTCATCACAAATGACTTGCCCAACTCCTGTTTCAGCCGGTCGATCTTCTTAATGTCTTTTCCCATGATGAGCATGTCATCAACGTATAACGGCAGAACTAAGAAATCACCATCTGAGAACTTGCGCGTGAACACACAGTGGTCCAACTCCGTTTTATCATACCCATGCTTTAATATAAATAAGTCGAACTTCTTGTACCATTGTCGTGGAGCTTGTTTCAGCCCATACAAGCTCTTCCTCAGCCTACACACTATATGCTCCTTGCCCTTGACTTTGAACCCCTTTGGTTGGTGCATATAGATCTTTTCTTCCAGGTCACCATAGAGAAAGACAGTTTTAACATCTAACTGTTTTATCTTCAGATCCATGCTAGTCGCCAACCCAAGCAACACCCGTATGAATGTCATCTTCACCACTGGTGAGAATATCTCCTTAAAGTCTATACATTTCCTCTGACCGAACCCTTTCACTACAAGTCTGGCCTTGAACCTTGCCAATGTGTTCACCACCACTATCAGTGTAGATGCACTTCAATGATCTACCTATCTCTCTCTCGACCATAGCATGAAACACAATTTAAACACACCAAAGACCTCGTCCTTTGATTTCAAAGCATAAACCCAAACCCTCCTAGATGCATCATCTATAAAAGTGACAAAATACAATGCCCCACCCAAGGTTTTTGTCCTCATAGGACCACAAACATCAGAATAAACCAAATCTAATGCATGTACTTTATTAACATGAGAAGCAAATTTAATAAATGAAACTTTATGTTGTTTCCCTGATAAACAATCAATATAGGTTTTGAGAGGTATACCTGTCATGTCTGGAAGGAGCCGCTTCCTTGCTAGTACCTGAAGCTCTTTTTCACTCATGTGGCCTAGACGTCTGTGCCACATGTCAATAGCTGAATCTTCCGCTGCGTTTAACCCACCCTTGCACATACTGACACTTGCCTTGTAAAGGGTGCAGCACTTTTTTCTTCTGGCCACAATCAATGAAGCCTTGATGAGCTTCCAACGCCCACCAACAAATCAGCTTTCATAACCATCATCATCCAACCTTCCCGTCAACATCAAGTTGAGGCGAAGGTCTAGAATGTACCTCACATCCCTGAGAACCAATGTGCAGCCCACATCGGTCTTCACACAAATATCACCAACCCCTACGATCTTTGATACGCCAGAATTCATCATCTTCACGGTCCCAAAGTCACCTGACTTATAGCTTATGAAAAAGTCCCCGCATGGAGTCGCATGAAAAGAGGCCCCCCGAGTCAATCACCCAGTCGATGTCTTAACTCGTAGCCGTGAGACATATATCGTGATCTGCTGAAAGAATAACTATAACGTTGCCATCTGAAGCGACCGTAGTGGATTCTGATTCATTTTCCTTCTCCTTTCATTTTCCTTTCTTATCGTTCTTAGTCTTACGACATTCATGCTTATAGTGGCCCTTCTTGCCACAATTCCAACATTCAATATCCTTCCTGCTACTCGACTTACCTCTTGATTTATCTTGTGCCTCTTGCTGAGTAAACCCCTAAGACTTCCTCTTTGTCTCCTCATTGAAGAAACAACTAGTTACCTGTTTCATAGATATCTTTCTATCTGACGCGGAGTTACTTAGAGACACCACCAATATCTCCCAACTGTCAGGCAACGAACTAAGCAATAACAAAGCTTGCAATTCATCATCCAGGATCATCTTCATAGCGGAGAGTTGGTTCACTATATTGCTGACCTCATTCATGTGCTCAGCCACAAAACCACCATCTTTGAACTTGAGATTTATAAGTCATCTTATCAGGAAGATTTTATTACCGGTTGTCTTCCTCTCATACAGCCCTTCCAATTTCAGTCATAGGCTAGCGGTTGAGGTCAGTGTAGACACATGGTGGAATACAGAATCGTCTAACCATTGTCTAATAAACCCCACCACCTTTCGGTCCATCTTCTTCCAATCATCATCAGACATATCCATAGCTTTTGCTGATATGCCTAAAATTGAAGAATATAAGTCCTTATAATAAAGTAAGTCCTCCATCTTAGCCTTCCATATGGTCCAGTTAGAATCATTGAGGCTGATCATCCTTAATGAGCCACCTTCCATAATTTAAAACCGATTTCACTCCGTTCAATGAACTTAGCTTTGATACTACTTTATTGGGGGCCTTGCACAAAACCTTAGGATTTAGCTTCCCAAAACAAACCAAAATTATGGGATAATAAAGCAATGAAATAAATCGAAGCATAAACCACACCACACAAGAGATTTTTACGTGGAAAACCCTCAAAGAGGTAAAAACTACGGGACCTCGTCTAGATCAACAATCCACTATAAAGTAGAACGTTACAACTTTCTTCACTCACGCAGGAGTGGATAAACAATAAGATAATAAAAGAAGAAAAAATGAGAGATCTCACCGATCACGAGGACATAGAAGCGCTGAGACGTCGACTGCGCAGTAGATCACCTCTACGAACAAAATTCTCTCTTCTATAAGCTTCCTCTCTCTCTTTTCTCTTCCTCTTTTTCTCTTTCTCTCTCACCTTGGACCGGAGGAATTAGAGTCACATAAGGAAACTGCGCATAAGCAGAAGAATTAGAGTCAAATAAGGAAACTGCACTACCTCTCCTCTAAACTGAAGAGGAAAACCCCATCAGTACTAGCAAGCTAACAAACAAAAAAAACAAAAAAAAAAGGGTGCACCTAATGCATGGTTATGATGCCGCACAAACACCAGATCCCTCCACAAATATCACAAAGATCATCCAATTCCCTTCATTTTATTAATTGAAACTTCAAAGTTTATACCTTAATTTTCTACTAAATGGTACAACTAATGGGAAGGGATGAATAAACTAATCCAAACCATTGATCTTTCCAACCATAACTAAATATTGGCCTGCATCGGCCTATAAACATTGGTTTTCGGTGGTGTCTAATAAATTACCATCGTACGTACCATTCAGGTTCTTGACCCCATAGAATCATGGTTAAAAGATTTAGCGACTCGACCCAGCTTATTGGTCCCCAAGTCTGACTGAGTCTGAGTCAATTCACATCAAACTCGGTCCACGCTTAAAACCATGCATAGAATCTCTCTTTTTACATGCATGGCCTCTCCATCTGTGACTTTTCCTTTTCAAGTGGTTAGCTTCTTTATTTTTTTATTTTTTAACTTTGAGCCCACATGCTTCAAAGCTTAGTGGAGTCACATCTTTAAACCCCACGTAGTCTATCTTTGATTGAATGAATGGATATTCAATAGTTTTATATGGAATAGGATTTTTCTAGAATCCTAGGTTGCCCCACAACCCTGTCTTTTCTTTCCTGAAAGCTAACATCTTCCTCTTCTTTTCAGTCAAACACATGCATTCATGGCGCTCTAATGTTGCAATCATACAGCCTGCCCATGTGATGAATCTTATTTGAGTTCTTTTCGTGCATGATTGTATATTCTTTTCCTTCTTTAGGGTTACACTAAAACAAGCTCTGCGGCTTTTTCAATGGATCAAAACAAATCTAGTCTGCAAATGTACTGGCTTTTCTATTGGATCCGGAATGATGCATGTGTAATTAAATTTACAATGCATTAACCATTATCATATGCAAACAAACATAGCCCACCAAAGAGAGCAGGACTTAGAATTCTCGGACGAGCACACATGCATACCACCAAAATCCTCTGTTTAATTTGTAAAATCATTTTGCTTAAAAGATTTCAATTAAAAAAATAAAAAATCTTCTTAGATGCAATGCTAAAAACGCTTTATATGTGATCGCGATTTTAAACTACCATCTCAGTTGATGTGTAAGCAGTCTACCATTACAGCTAGATTAAGTAAGACCCATAATAATGACACTGTCGTCAACCACTAGAATAATCCCTTGTATGTATTACGACTCAGTGCTTTATTTCATGAAACTTGCCATAATATAATCATAAAATACACCACTACAATGTATTATAAAAAGCTTTTCTGTGAAACTTTTCATCCATTCACATTGATGTGTACACATGAAAAGTAGTGAAAAATAGAATTAATTGTCAATGTGATCTCAAATAGGGTCTAATAGTAAACTTTTAAGTTGCAAGCTAAGCATCCAAAATAGATCACAAGACGATCTTTTCCAAATGACCCCTATATATATATATATATATATATATATATATATATATATATATATATATATATATATATATATATATATATATATATATATATATATATATATATATATATATACAGGAAAAGGTACAATGCACTCGAGCTAACGATAAGCTTATCGTGAGGTCGAGCTGTGTGGGCTCCACCGTGATGCATGTCAACCAACAACACCGTGCATTTGATGGGTACCCTTTAAATTATGGGATATCCCAAAAATCAGTCGTATACGGAACTCAGGTGGGCCATACCATCTAAAATTATGTGAAGACACCGTTAAAAGATATAAAAGCACTCGGTGGGGCCCACCAGAGTTTTGCATGCACCTGAAACTTGGTCTGAACCCTCATTCAAGTGGGGCACACATAATGGATGGGCTAGATTTGCAAACCGCATCTCGGTGGGCCCTCAAAATGGTTATGAATGTTTTAATGGTGCATGCCCCTCTCCACTTCTGTATGTGGTGTGGCCCACACAAGTCACGGATTGACTTGATTTTTGGGACCTAGGCCCACGATGGAATGATGCATCGACTAATGGGGTAGATGTTCGAAACGCATCACGGTGGGGCCCACACAGCTCGACCTCATGGGACGAACCCGTGAGCTAGAGCACATAGTACCTTTTCCCATATATATATATATATATATATATATATATATATATATATATATATATATATATATATATATATATATATATAGACTTTGGCTCTAAGGGTCCAAAATTATGAGCTCATCGCTTATGTGCTCCATTTAGATATAAATGATGTTGGGGGACTGTGGAAGCACATAAAGATGAATCAAGCAAAGTATTTTAATCGCACAATCAAGTCCAATCACAAATACTGTGAATTTAATGTGGAAAAATCCTTCCGAAAAAAAAAAAACCATAGTACAAAGCAGCAGACATGCACTATGAAAAAGAAAATTACGAGATTACCTTATTCGAACAAGCCTCAAATCAACTAAGCTACACTTTGAAACCCCAGGGATGAATTAAAAGCTCTTTGATACCCCCTATATATAACACCCGGTTCCATAGCTCAACTGACAGACTGAGTGGAGATACCTCGTTTCAACACTTGAGGTCTTGGTATCGATCCCTAGTGGGGGTGGCTAACATGGAGTGTGTGTACTAACCCCCCCAAAAAAAAAAAAAACACACACACACACACACACATCTAGCATCTAGGTGAATCGCAATCGAAGTAGGAAACAAATCACGCACTTACACAACTTCGCGTAAATTCCGCACGATCATTCAATAACATCTTCGATGGGATTTCAATGACATCGATAGACTGTCGATGGCATCAAACGTCTTCGATGTCACCAAACAAAACACCAAAATATCCAGCGACTAAACATGTGTTTTTTGTTGAATTTTCTCGATAAGACTTCAATGTCATCGACGGACTTCGATGGTATCAAACCTTTTTCAATGGCATTGAGAAAGACACCCAAAGTGTCTAGCAACCAATTATGCAATTCCTGAATTTTTCTGATGGCATCAAGCCGGACTTCGATGTCATCCAAGTTTGCTTGATGGCATCAAACTGTCATTGACAGACAGTTGATTTACAGATTTAAGACATCAATCAACAAATGATTATGGACCTTCTCCTTAATCGTATAGAACTTGGCTTTCAGGTACTTTGTACTACGTAAGTACTTGTCATTCTCAAAGAAAAATCTAATAGATTACTCTTAGAATAAATTCTCAACTACCTTCTTATAATGTTTACAACTCTAAGCTCTGAGATAAAAAATTTACATTTATAGAGCATAATTCATAACCTCAAAGCATATCATGAACTCAACTTTCATAGTTGAAGCAATTGTAATAGACTACTTTACTATCTAACTCTACCAATAAGTAGGAACAAGATGCTGATGTGGACTTCCTACTGCCAAGGTGCATCTTAAAATTTGAGTATAAATATACGGCCATCTTAACATGATTGGTGTTCCCACTGAGGTTGTAATCCATTTTTTCTTTGCAAATACCTCATCATTTTCTTTTCTAATAATTACCTAGGATATCTCCATAGCAACCCAACTGTGAAACTAATGGATGGACGCATGTAGACCGATATGTACATGGAACTCCCCACTGTGAAAGCATAAAGAATTCCTCCTGTACGTTTACATTGTAGATCATTCCTTAGGTTTTGGAATCGTGAAATTTATCATATCTCTAAACAATGGCATAGTAGGATGGGGCCGGTTTTCGGGTCAGTCTAGAAAGGCACTTGGAAGCCAATAAGAAGAATAAATGTGTGCACAAAGTTTGTACATGTTTGCAAAAAGTCCAAAAGGACCATGAGCTATGCCATGTTTGGTTTATCTAAGCCATTGATACAAAGGAAACGATCATGAATGGATCATGTGTGAGAAATCTCCCCAATCGGTCAATTCTAACCTCGCTGTTGTGTTAGTATGAAACTGAATGGTTAAGAAGGATTTAATGACTAAGATCTTATAATTTAGGAGATTTAGATAGCATGATCCATCCATGGTGAGAACATTCACATCAATGGCTTGGATAAACCAACCATGGCCCCCACTTCTACAATCATGGTGAAGAACTTTCCCATTCACCACAGACAATATACTTATATATATATATATATATATATATATATATATATATATATATATATATATATATATATATGGGAAAAGGTACAATGCGCTCGAGCTGACAATAAGATCCCGTGAGGTAGAGCTGTATGGGCCCCACCGTGATGTGTTTCGACCATCAACACCGTGCATTTGATGGGTACCCTTTAAATTATGGGATATCCTAAAAATCAGCTGTATACGGAACTCAGGTGGACCATACCATCTAAATTTATGTGAAGACACTGTTAAAACATATAAGAGCACTTGGTGGGGCCCACCTGAGTTTTGCATGCGCTTGAAACTTGGTCTGAACCCTCATTCAAGTGGGACACACATAATGGATGGGCTAGATTTGCAAACTACATCTCGGTGGGCCCTCAAAATGGTTATGAATGTTTTCATGGTGCACGGCCTGTCCCCACTTTTGTATGTGGTGTGGCCCACACAAGTCACGGATTGACTTGATTTTTGAGACCTAGGCTCATGATGGAATGGTGCATCTGACTGATGGGGTAGATGTTCGAAACGCATCACGGTGGGGCCCACACAGCTTGACCTCATGGGGCGTTAAAATTAGCTCGAGCGCATTGTACCTTTTCCTTATATATATATATATATATATATATATATATATATATATATATATATATATATATATATATATATATATATATATATGTCAATTAAGAGGTTTTGCCAATGTTTCTATTGGGGACATGATAATCTCAACACGACTAGTCTGGCACATAAGCAACCTTAGGTAGAATCACACAATGCAATAAGAAAAGAAAAATTCAAGCAACCACAAAATACACATAAATTTTACATGAAAAATCATTGCAGGAAAAAAAAAATCACCGCAATAAGCAAAAAGCAATCCATTGTAATCAAAATGTTATAATAGATGGAAATACGAGAAATCCTGACTTTTATATCAAAACCCTTGAAAACGTGCTAAACTCTAAACTGTTTTCATTTTCCTTTAATTAAGTAATTAGAAGCCTATTTGTATACTTCAATATGAAATTAGGAACAAAAACCCACACTTAATCATTCTGCTCGATCGCACTATCAGTCAACCGAGATATCAACAAAGTCCCTCAATCAACCAAAACGGATCTCCGCCAACCGAGAACATTATATCGTGTTTCAATCAACCCCAGAATTTCGTAGTCGACTGAATAACACAGCACCAGATTAAAGGCACTCTATCAACAATCCTAACCTTCGTGGAAAAGTTACCAACATTCCCAATGCTTTTAAATTAGACATCAGATGCCAATCATTAATAGAGACAGTTCATCCAATAGTACCACCAGGTGCAACACATGAAACAAGAATCATCCTGTCCTTGCTCATGGATTAGTGGTAGACTAACAAGAGTTACAACACTAAGGTCATAAGTTTGACTAGCCATCGTGGTGTGCACGGGTGTGAGGTATGCGCATAAGTAGGGGTGTACACAAGTAGGAGCTAGCTCGGTTATCGAGACAGTTCATCCGAAAATGCCCGAGTACCACCCGGAAGAGTTCGGGTCGGGTGACGGGGCCAATTTTCAGGCCCGAAAGTTAATCGGGCCGAGTTCGGATACCTCCCGGTTCGGCCCATCCTGGACCAGGCAGAGCCCGGCCGTGTATGGTATTTAATTTGTATAAAATGTTTTATTTTATGCTTTGTCAACACTAGTTAAAGAGTCATAGTTTGTTTGTACGTGGCCATCCCAAGAACTTGTTGTGGTGTGCGAACGGGTCGGACTAGAGAGGTATGCTCGGTTGGGTTCGGGCCTTGTGTGGCTGTTGAATGGGCCTGGACGGGCTGAGGCCAGTTCGACTCGGCCCGACCCGTGTACACCCCTACGCATAAGTAAATAAATTATAAATAAGGCAACAAGAATCACCCGATGGGATGGTCCTAACATATAAATGAGGCCTATTTGTTACAACTGTTTGCTTTTTACAAGTCATATTTCCATGGTTAAAATCATCAAATTAAAGTTCTACTTTAGAATTATATGAGTGAGATCTATATGATGATGATGATGATCCATTTGATAGTAAGATGTATCTTTACTCCCCATTTTCCATGTTATTGATCGAGTGCTTATGATCATATCTTGATTGTCCATTTTCCACGGTATTGATAGAATGCTTATGATCATCATCCGATGGTGATGGCATGATTTTTGTAGCATGGCTTGGCCCTAGCTCTATGACAGAAAAAGGGGTTCAAATTAATCAAAAGTTTGGGGACATTGCTAACCTCCCATGAAGGTGGGGACGTGGGCAAAATCCTAATATAAAGATAAAGTTGGTAAAAAAAAAAAGAGAGGAAGCTCAGCCCAAATAAAAGTCACTCTCGTCATTCATGGGATAAGCGAGCCCAAAACAAGATTTAGAAAGAGAAACTAGAGAAAACAAGGACAGATAAAGTGAGAGAGATTCAAGAAGACCTCCCAATAAGTTAAAAAAAAGTTCCATCACAGATCAACCTCGGAAATCCAATTTTGCAAATGCCCAATTAAAAACAATTTCAAAGACTCGGCTTTTTATTGGTGAAACCGGGGAGTCAGTATTCTAAAAGATTCATGTATTCTCCTACTTCCAAATTCCCCCATAAAATCCCAAAGCAAGCACATTTTCCAAAGGGATTCTTTATGGTCCTTGATTGGTCCCACCACCGCATTTCCGTTTGGGAAGTTGAAAGAAGAATCCATGTCCTAAATCCAGAGATGTTATTAAAAAAAAAAAAAAAAAATTTAAAAAAAAAAAAGGTCCCAAATGTCCTTAGCCATTAACCAATAAGTGGGCGACCAACTACCTCTCCCTTTTGAAAATGATACACCTATTTATCTCTTCTTTTAAATTGTCTAATGTAAGAATTTTGTTGGCTCTAGTAACCAATGCAAAGGCTTTCCACACTTTAGTGCTTTTGGGGGTGCTGTCAATGGGCTGGGTATGCCTGATGGGTACCCGAAAGTGGAACTAAATGGCTATACGGGTGTAGGAATTTTTTATTTTTTTTTTATATATGAGAATTCTAATGGTTTATCCACACCATCCATCAAAATTTCTATATCATTTTATGAAACCAAGCAAAAATGAGGCAGATCCAAGTCTCAAGTGGATCACACGGTGGGGATTTTAATCTCCCACCAATAAAAAACTTGTTGTGAACCGTAGAAGTTTTGGATTAAGCTGATATATTTGTGTTTTGCCTTGATCCATGTCTATGTAACCTTACCAATAGGTTGGATGTCAAATATACATCATGGTAGGCCCTAAGAAGGTTTCAACAGTAGGTGTCATTATCATCGCTGCTTCCTCCGGTGTGGTCCACTTAAGCCTTGGATTTGCTTAATTTTTGTGCTAATACCGTAAAATGATATGGAAAAAAAAAAAAAAAAAAATTGGATGGACATTGTACATCAGGGTGGGCCTCTAAGAGCCCCAACCTGTTGGGAGCTCAGGACAGGTGGGGGTAGTACCCAATCGGTCTCCATCTAAATACACGTTAGATGGTAAGTAGTATCCACTAATCTAAGGATGGATGAGAGAGTTCCATGTGGGAGAATTATGGGCAACAAAAATAAAAGAAACTGTCAATAAAGGAAGATAGAAGCATATGTGTCACAAAATGAATGTTATCATGTAATGGTTAGATTGGTGGTGGCTATCACAACTTGTCAGACGGGTCCACGCATATGTTGATATTTCAGTCCACTTAAGTTTCTGACTATAATTTTTATGTTATAAAATTTAATCTTTTAAGTTGATGATGTAATTTTATTTTTTGTTTTTATATTTTTGAAATTTCAAATGATAAATAGGTACCCAATACCCTTAATGGAGATAGGTATTGGTGCCCCACTTTAGAGATGAGACTTGAGTATGGGCATGGATTCGACTGTAGTTCCCATTAAGAAAGTATGGGTGTCAGAATGATTTTGACGAGAAAACGGCCCTAGTCGTCCATTGTATAGCTTTCACCTGTTCATCAACATCTCCCTCATTTAGTCTACAACGATGTCTCTTCCTTCTAAGGCAATCTGAAATTGCTAGTCTGGCATGCATTTATTTCCATCTTAACGGATCTATTGCTTTCTACAATCTTCATTTATTTTTTGATACCCTAACTTCTGACGGTAGACCCATGAAACTTTTCTTTTTGACCGTTCACTACATATCGACCACCTAGCCAGTTAGGAAGCAAATCAATGTAATTTGTTATTATCGTATTGCCACCCAAATCAGGGGCCATGATTTATATGGTTTTTTATTTCTTTGTTCTATTAGGCATGGTTTGGCTATCGACCGGAACACTAGCCATCTAGCCAGTGTCAAATCTCTGTGGGCCCCACCTTGATGAATGTGTTTTATCCACACTATCCATCCATCCATTTTGCTAGGCCATTTTAAGGCATGAGTCCAAAAATGAAGCAGATCCAAATCTCAGGTGAACCACACCACGAAAAACATTGGGGATTAAATGATTACCATTGAAAAGGGAGGCCCAAAAGTTTTGGATCAAGCTGTTATTTGTGTTTCCGCTTCAGCCAAGTCTGAGTGAATTTATCAACAGGACAGATGGCAAACAAAATTTAAGTGGGCTGTAGAAAGTTTTGAACGGTGAACAATCAATGACGTTTTCCTGTGGTGTGGCCCACCTGTTACTTGGATCTCCCTCATTTTTGGGCTGATGCCCAAAAATAAGATGTGGATAAAACACATGCATCATCATGGACTCAAAGAACTTTGACACCAGCTAGCTGGCTTAGACAACCTATGTCTATTATGTGCCACATGTAAGCAGTGTTAGAAGTATTGTATCACTACAAGTTTCGCTGATCGGGGATCCATCAATATCACTGATAATAAATATCATAGATAACCGAAAATGTCAGAAATCATGGAATAAAAAATGGTAGAATTTTCTGTAAAACTTGAGAAGATGGTAAAATACATGTATTTGCATAGTTATGAATAAAAAGTTTGTAAAAAGAATGTATGCATAATAAGTTTCGATTTGATTGGGGGCTTAAAAGCATGCATCGTCATAAGAAAAAGTCTAACCATCCCATCTAACCATTCAATCATCTATCCAACCTTCCATCCAAACATCTATCAATATTGCAGAATATTGACAAGTCATAATATTTGGCCAAAAAATCATCAACATCTAAAAAGGAAACGAAAGATTGTCGTCTTGATATCACGCATGTTGCGATAACAACAATATTGAGATATTATCAATATTGGCAATGAAGAATTGAAAACTGTATACAACAATGAGCTCAATAAAAAATGAAATATTTTTTTGAATATATAAACTTTGTATTATCTCTACATTGGTGATATTATTGAAATATCGCCAATACACTTGTGATGCAAGTGTAACTTAGAATTTACACAGTCGAAAATATTGACGATATCAATACATTGGCAATATAAGCAACGCCCAGAATTTACACAATTGAAAATATCAACAATATCAATACGTTGGAGATACTTAGCGATACATTGATGATGCCTAGAATTTCTAATACTAGAGGTGTCATCGGTATCACTACCAGAGTTATCGGTATCGCCAAGCTAGAGATAACAATAATATCGGAGATATTTCGATAATATCCAAGATAATTCAAACAACGCATGTTAAGTAATGTCTGCATGAGTATCAATTCCCTAGCTATCCTGTCAATTACCCAAAAACGATACCATTCTTTAAAATAGACCTTTATCTCATTTTGGTTAATCTTCATTACATATTAGAGATCATGATTGTTGGTCTTCAAGATTATTTTTAATCTTTACCAAAAAGACATGATCTCCCCAATACATAATCATGATTAACTAAAATGAGATGATTCATTTTTAGCACCTTATCAAAATGAGATGAACTCACTTTTAGGGGCCCACCAAACAGGCCCTAAACCAATGAAAATTTTCCCACCGCCAACTCTATATAGTAGAGAGATTCGCTCTGATAAGATGGAAAAATTATTCCTCCAAACACTCTAAACTAAATAAAACATTATATAGCCTAAAAATATATTGAAGCAAAAAAAAAAACAAATTTAAATAGAGCAAAGAAAATAACATAACTCGAACATAGAAACCATGAAAATAGCTATACTTGCACCAGCACAGATTATATCAAGATTATCTGAAAACGATGAAGAAGAGAGTTCCAGGTCCTAGTCTGCAGCAAATAAGAAAAATGCAAAAATGGAGCTGTATGACTCAAGATTGGGCAGGAGAGTCAAGACATCTAGCCGGTGATATTTTGGGACTTGTTGAGGATGACACCCTCGTATTTGACTTGGAACCACTTCATGGCATCCTCCTTTGTGACACGGTGCTGAATCCCAACACGAGCCTTGCACCTACGGCGGCGGCCCACACGGTACCCTGGGCGTTCAAGAACTACAAAGAAATCCATACCATAAATGCCCGTTGAAGGATCATACCTGTGAAAATAATAATAATAATAAATGAGATAATCAATGAAAATGTTACATGCAAAATGACCTTTGAAACAGTTACATTCATTACACCAAGATCCTACACAACTACTAGTATTAGGAGTGACAGCAAGCAAATGAAGCTTTTCTAATTCTCCCGGTCAAGGGTTCAAGTACCCATAGGTGGTGAAATTCCACTAGTGTGAGTGTGCGGGGTGTACGTGCGTGTGTTAAATAATAATAATAATCATTACAAAAAAAAAAAAAAAAAAAAAAAAAAAAAAAAACTTTTCTAATTCTCTTAGAATCTAGAATTACGAATATAAGAAAGGGCATTTGTTTTTTTTCTTTCTTTTCCCAAATATAACACAAATGTAACAAACAAAGTTCCCAGTTACATGATATTTTAGGGCATGTTTATACGTGGAATCCAAGGCAAAAGGAAAAACAATAATTATTCAATGATGATTTCCATGAGAACGAAGGAAATATGGATTCCATTTTTGAATTCTTGTTTAGGTAGCAAGTGGAATCTCATTTTCTTCTCACAATATTAACCTAGCTTCATGAACCAAACAACACACAAATCCTCTTGTATTCCTTTCAATTATGGAAAACTGTAATAATTGCTTGGTGGAATTTACCATTTTCTTTGCTATCCAAATAACACAAATCGTCAAATCAAAGGAAAACCCTTTTCCTTATCTGTTGTTTGGTATGGAATCCATGGCTTCCAAACATCCCCTTACATTCAACAATTGACTTCCATATCTATCTTGCCACCAAAAACTGCTTCATAAGTATCAAAAGTAGGGCTGTCAATGGGCCGGGCCGGGCCGGGCCGGGGGTACGTCTGGGCCCGGATTTTGAGCTATTTCAGGCCAGGCAGGCAGGCCAGCCCTATTCAAAATACTGATTTTTCAGGCCCAGGCACAAGTCCGAGCCCAGCCCATTGACACCCCTAATCAAAAGAAAAGCAATTCTCTTATATACTCGGTTTCCTGATATACACCATGATAGGCCATTTTATCAGCAAAGGACTCCCCATCTCTTCATGGACAAAACAAAATTCATAGAGAAAACAAAAAAAAAAAAACTGTTATCATCATTCAGAAATTCCATACTTCGACAACATGGTTTAGGTTGAGGTCACCTTGAAAGGCCTACACAAGTTTCAAACAAGAACCCATTGTTATTTCCAGAGAGAAGCTCTGGGCAACATCATGAGGAAGCTATCAACATACATCCATATCAACTCCACCTGTACTCCCCCTTACCCCAAATCCAACTATCACAAGACCAAGGAAACAAGCATGTGAAGAGAAACTACGCCTTACCATCTCAGATAACCCAAAACCACTTTTAGGAAAAGGGATGAATTTTCTCGTACAAAGAAAGGCAAGACCGTTATTTAGGAAAGCAAGACAGCTTTAGGTCAGACATGGCCGAAGAATAAATGGAAGCCAATGTCTCCCAATTCCCCACATTTGGTTATGATGTCCATCTCCTTTGATGCTTAGAAGCTCAACAGGTATCTCGATTACTGTCACGGCAATCTTATTGAACAATTACTAGATAGGTGCCTAAATGTGAACATTTTACAAAAAAATATAAAAATCAAAGCCCCTCAAGACAGGCTTTTTCTCACAATGCTTCAATGGGCGTGTTTGGATTACCAAATACCATGGTAATGTGTAGTAAAAAGGGTCATTATTGCTTTTTAACCATGCTTGGATAGAATGCAAATCTTCATGAATTTCAGTCACCCGTTTACAGCCTAGTCACATCAATGTAAATCAATGACTCTCAGCCAAATCCAATGCAAATTACCACCGTATCTCTCTGACGAGAGAAGTGATCGTTGAATGGGTCTGGTGCAATCATGTACACTGAAATAGAGATGCTCCATCAAGCTCTTCTTATTAAATTGGTGATGCCCTCAGTCTTAATCTCACAGACCATTTTCTACAGAGAAGGAGAGAGTTCCATTCTGGTTTAGCCCCTCCACCTCCACCTCCCTGCCAGTGACCATGCACTGGCAACTACCTTCCTCATACCTACCTCCCTCTTCTCTCTAGGAGCAGTACTAAAGCATCGCTCTTCGTGTTATATTTCTAAAAACTGGGGCATTTCCGTCCATTCCACCAAGTAAAATCCCTAGCTTTGCAGATATTAGTAAGTTACATTTTTGCCCGTTATATTGTTAACTCAAATGGCTACAAGCATTCTTGTTATATTCCTCAAAACCAAAGGGCATTTCTGTCCATCTACCAAACAATAATAGCCCTATGCTTCCCTTTCTTGCATCAGATCTGCAACGCCGTCCTCATGAGAGGGAGTGAGTTTTCTTAATTACATTTCTACCCCTTCAGCCAATGGATGAAAAAGATGGAAGGAGAGAGATCCCACCAAAGCGACAGTAGCCGTAATGAGCTCTTCATCTACTTCACGTCCAGACCATATCCAAACACAGATATAAATCCGTTTATTTACACACAGAAATGCACCAGAAAATAAAGTTGAAAATAGCGTTCAACATCCAAACACGGTTATGACGTATACAGTCTATCCAAATGAATGTCTACAGCTGCCAGTCGTATTCATAGGTAGGTTATGATGTATACAAACACAGTTAAAAGACAGCTCTGTCAGACTATAATCAGTAGTTGTCGAATGTATACAGTACAATATAGTGATATACGTTACTATACTACGGTATTTGGTAAACCAAACAGGCGCTAAAGGGATCAGAAGTACATTCTTTAATCCACCAAATCTATATGTCGTAAAACCCACTCTTTCCATGAGGTACAGAATGAAAACCCGCACTCAATTGTGGTCAGCTCCCTTCATATCTATCTTGAACAGGATGCTCACCTCATGAATAGCTCGCTTAATACATTTATTGGCTACAAAAAAAAAAAATCTCATATAGAATTATGGCCTTCGACAAACACACCTTGAAATTACAAAATGCTCACGAGCATGACTTCCCTTCACCACCAAGGTAACAGTTCCATAACAATCTTATAAAAACTCCCTACAAAGCTAATGAAAATGAAGCCTTTAACCTCCATCAGACCATAGGAATGAGAATGATGAACATAGCATTGAACCGTTGTTTAATCTACCTCTCTTGTGAAGCTTATGAAACCTTAATCAACTCCAAGCAAGCAAGAAAGAAACCAAAACAGAAAGCGGCAAACCCAGGGTAACATCTTTACTGAGCTCCAGGACTACTTTAAATTTGTTATTAAATATAAATTTTAAAATAATAATAATAATAATAAATAATAATAAAATCCTCCTCAAGGAAGACCCTCGCAAGGTGAACAACCAGCTAGTCAGACATCAAGAGCAGTGCCATTAACTTTTGTGTGCTTAACCTCCTCTTGACATTACTTTTTGCACTTCCGAATATTGCAAATAGCCTTTAAAATTACAGAATTGCACCGACAATGGAAATGACTACATGTTAATGAATGTATGACCATCACGAAGTCATGGAAGTATGCACAAAACTGCAAATGTGATTAAAAGACTACAACTCTTTTGTTTAGAGTGCCAAACCCATTCCCCCTGATGGTGTGAGAACACTTGCACAAAATAAGATGCCCCGATATTATAGTTAGAAAATTGATGTAGATTTTTAAAGAAGAGGCTCCAAGTCCAGCTTGTGGGACCGAAGGGTATGGTCCACCCATCAGATAACTTCCAAAAGATTAAGAGCATGCGACATCCAACCCTTCCAATATGTTGGCCCACCATGAGGATTACCTATTGCAAAATTCAGCCCCATCTACCCACCAGGTGGGCCACACCATAGAATACAGTGTCTAGCCAATTAGCCATTGATAAATGGAAAGATAAGTCTGGTCCACTCGATAAGTGGATGTGGCTGACTTTTGCACAAGGTGATCCTCATGAATGGGCCGACCTATTGAATGGATTGGATGTCGCATGGACATGAAATGTTGAAAGTGGGGCCATAGCTTATAGTCCAACCAAGTTGGACTTGAGATCTCTTTTTAAACATGTTCAACTGGCCAAGTATGTGAAAGACATGAACATTAAGATGCATGCAGGTCCAAATACTCAAAATGTGAAAACCATCCACGCCATTTCAATAGTCATGACAAATGACATTATATCGATGAATGGATCCACCACAAAAACAACCCTTAGCATGTGGCTAAGGACATCTCTCAGAATCCTCATGCCTAAACCTCATTGTTCAGAACAAATTCTCCTTTCTTTCTTTTTTTTTTTTTTTTAAATTGGCGTAGTTCCACAAGTTTACATGAGGTACCGAGTAAAGATGCATAAATCCATGAACAGTATTTGTGCAAGGCATGTGATCACAACATATTTGATCAAAACACATGCACAAGGGAAAAAGTTGACTTACTTGATTCCAAGATCAATATGTTCCTGGATACCAAAGCCAAAACACCCGGTATCACTGAAGTTCCTCCGCAATAGTTCGTACTCCTTTACTTTGAGCCCGCTCTCCAATAGCTGCATTGCCTTGTCCCCCCTAACAGTGACATAGCAGGCAATTTTTTCATTACGCCTGATGCCAAATGATCGAACAGTGTACCTTGCTGCAAAAAATATTAAAAATAATAAATCATAAGGGACCACCCAAAGAGCCTCAATCACGCACAATTTTTTTAGTGAATAACATACACATGCTGTTAAAGAAACCTACCCTTGGAGAACACTGGCGTTTGCCCACTCAGCTGTTCCAAGACCTACAAATAATAGCACATATCAGAAATGAAAAGGAAAATATGACCTTAAAACAAAGGTTTGCATGGCAAAAAAATATAAGGAAATTGGAGAAACATGGATTTTCAAGTCCCACACTAGCATTTGGAGACGAAATCATCATTGGATGTTGATCAAGGTATTTGAGCTAAGATGTGCCAAGAAAATCAGATACCAATAGAAGACCTACAAGATGGGGAAGCAATGCAATAGACTATCCAACCAGATCTTTTCTATGCTTCATTTTCTAGTTCTAGCCAGAGTAACAAACAAACCAACCGACCCAACAAGCTAGAAATTGACTTTCCCTGATCAATAAAAGAATAAAGATATATTGCACATATACTGGAATATCACCTTGCTTGTACATCCAGGCCCTTGTGCTTGAAAGTCATGCATACATCAAACATGCATCACATTGTGAGAAAAAACAGGTCCATGCATGCCTTCACATCCATACCAAACAAATTTATCGAAAGTTCTCATGTCACCCAAGCAAACAATTCGTAAATAGAAGACAACAACCAATTGTATGTATTTGAGCAATCAAATTATTTGAGGAAAATCATCTGAAGAAAGATTCACTGTAGTTAAAGGTGCTACGCACACCCTAGCCACAATTGCCCCTAGAACACCCAAAACACTTGGGCACACCTAGGCACACACCTGGAGATTCCAGGAGCAATTTTTTAGAATTTTATTTTTAAATCACACATGTTGTACGGTAAAAGACAGGATGGAATGGGTAAAAGACAAATGTGGCCAGTTCTCCATTCGGTCTTTTCAGTCCATGATGCGAAAGCTGGGTGCAAAGAATATGCTCAAACTAGCCATGATGCGAAAGCTGGGCACAAAGAATATGATCAAACTAGCCATATGTGGCACAATGGTGCGCCCCCAAAGATAGAATCTTGACTGTCCTTCAAAAGAGAGCATCCAAAATATTTGCCTTTTGTGCATGTCTTTAGCCAAATCTATTCCCCCAAATTCTCAATCCAAATCATAATTTTGCTAAAATCCCTAAATTTTCCAAACCTCGAAAATCCAAAATGTCAATACCCCCAAATCTTTTAACCCAATATTTTCAATTCCAGTCAAATCCCAATTCGTCATCTATCTCATGTATGCAAATGAAAACTCAAATTGCTTTTAAGAAGATTAATGCAGTGCTTAAAACAGCAATAGAAGAAAATAAAAATCTAAGATATTTAGGAGATGAGGTATTTTCATAAATTAAAGCTTTGATATAAAAATAAATGGGGAAAATGTACTTCATGTGGGACTAAAGGCGTCTTTCCACCCATTATGGGTGTCAACATTTACCCAAAAGCATACATCACACATTATGTAGATGGCAGCTGAGCACACCTAGATGCACTTAGGCATTAAGCACTAGGCACCTACCTAGGGATAGCAACTCTCTTGGGGTCTAGGCAGCCCAAAATGTCAAGGCATGTTAATGTAGGGGCATTTTCACACCGGGCTCGAATGGAGTAGCATGTGGGATGCAGGGGCACACTCGGGGTGGGTGGCTCATGTGAAGTGGAATCCATGTGAAGTAGGACCCACAAGGGGAATTCGGCCGAGGCCCTAACCCATGGGATGTAAGGTCTGGGCTATGAGATAAAGGGATTTATTCGCCATGCTCTATCAGTTCGAGCTTTTAGAGCAAGTGTTTAATTGTCCTGCAACAAAGTGGTGTCATAGTGGGAGGTCACATGTTCGAGACTCCTCACCAGGGGTGATAAATGCAGGAGCATTTTTAAACCGGGTTCGAGTGGGGTGGCATATAGGATACAGGGACACACTCGGGGTGGGTGGCTCGTGTGAAGCGGAACCCATGTGAAGTGGGGCCCATGAGGGGGGGTTCAGCTAAGGTCCTAACCCATGGGATATGTGGCCTGGGCTATTAGGTAAAGGGATCGATTCGCCATGCTCTATCAATTCGAGCTTTAAGAGCAAGTGATTAATTGTCATATGTCACATGTGCTTAGAATGCCTCAAACAAGCAGGATAGTGATTTGGGGAAGAGAGGGCAGGAAGATGATCTCATCAGTAATGTGATGGCTGTTTTCTGCGGCGCCCAAAAGGTGCAGGGGTATGAATAACTGAACATCTTAGAAAATGGGTGATATAGTTGCATAGCCAATCAATCTCTGAATTAATGTCTGCTACATTTTGATGGACCAAAAAGAAGCAGGATAGTGATTTGGGGAAGAGATGGCAGGAAGATGATCGCATCAGTAATGTGATGGCTATTTTCTGCGCCGTCCAAAAGGTGTAGGGGAATGGATATTGAACATCTTAGAAAATGGGTGATGCAGTTGCATAGCCAATCAATCTCTGAAAAATATAAATAATGAGCTGAAGATCAAATCATGTAACTGTCAAATTTAACTGAACCTTGCTGTGAAAAGTGATGCAATCCAGACAGCTTAGAAAGGTTCAATAGAAAGATGTTTGCGAGCACCACTAACACATTTGCACATGGCATGCGACGTGACCCAACTTGCCATGTGTGGGGGACATCTGAAAAGTGCTTAAGGTGGGCCGACCATGCAGAGGACCTTCCCAACAATCGTTTCTTCTTTTTTATAAACCATGCACTTCTTCTTTCCTTCTTTTTTTCTTTCTTTCCCTTTTCTTTTCTTTTCTTTTCTTTTCTTTCTTTCCCTTTTTTTTGGGGGTACGGGGAGGCCCACATGATGTGTGGAGCAACCTTATTCTTCCTCTTGGAAATCTGCATGGTTTTGCAGACCTCATTCATATATTAGATGTGTCCCAAACACATCCCATGACGGGATGACATGTAGCGTATGTAAATGTGCACGAGGAAGTAGAGCAGCTCTTTACAGACATTAAGATATAGCAGAAAATATATATAGGGCTCATTTCAATCGGGGCATTTTTTTCATTTGGGGCTGCTGGACATTAGGATACCAGGGTATTCTCAATACCCGAAAATTAGGAAATCGCAATCCTAAGAAAAAAAAAAAAAAAAAACTAGGATTTTCATATTCCACCAGTGATTTACCACCCCTCTTCAAAAGGATGGGCCATTTTCAGTGGGAAACATGTGGGAAAAATGTGATGGTTCCAATCATTGGACCAAAGTGATTTTTTAGAGGGATGGGCAAGTAAATGTGTGGAGATCCCATGATGGAGATCAATGATTACGGGTCAGGCGCTGATGAGCACATTGAACTATCCATGTGGCTGAGAGCCCTCACAGCCCAGGCACAACGACGCAATTATCAGGGGCGCGCTCTACCACTGAGCTAATAGCCCTTGCGGGCCTCCCACGGGGAGGCCTACTATGCCAAAAGCGAGAGAAAGCCCATCCCTCTCTTTCCTTTTTGCGCCCCTACCCATTTCCCTCTCCATTGATTGGAAAGCTAGGATCACCCAACAAAAGTGATTTTTGAGAGGAATAGACATACAAAGGTGGGACTGATGTTGTTTAAATCGTTATTGTATTGCAAATTGTAAAAGGGGTTGAATCGTATCGAATCACAAATCGTATCGTAAATCGTAAGATTTTTTCTGATTTTGAAAAGATACAGTCTAAATGTTAAAATCGATTTACAACTGCACAAGTTCTTTCAAAGCTGAGGAGAATTGATGCAGGTCATGGCCCACCGTATGGCCCAACAATGATGTAGGCCCACAACTCACCATAGGGCCCAACAATGATGTAGGCCCACAACTCACCATAGGGTCCAACGTGTGCTAAATTTTGGACTGTTTATTTACAAATTTAGGAGCCTAAATCAATGGTTGTAATTTACTATTTTTGAGAGATATGGGGGTTGATTTAAATATATGATTGAAGATATGAAGGGGATGTGATTGATATGATTGAAGAAATGAGATTGATTTAGAGATATAATTACTTTCTATGTTTTCTTTTTATTATTAGGCTTTTCCCATATTAAGGAAGATTAGATTAGTTTGAAATAAATTGTGATTGATTTTAAAACAATTTCTTAGTTGTGGGGATTTCAATTGTCTATAAAAGGGGGTGTGGGGTAGGAGTTAGTCTTTTTTTTAAGAGATGGGTAGGAATTAGTCATTCGAATATTTTTCTAAGTGTTAGTTTTCTTGAAGTTTTTGTAAGAGAAGAAGGTTGATACCATTAAAGTTCTCTCCCTCTCTACTCCATTGTTCTTATGGGTATAATTTTTTTATTTTTTTATTTTTGCAAATTGGGTATCGAGATCTCATTCACTCCATAATTGGGTCGCACTAGGAATCAAAGGTTGAACCACATGATGGATGGTCTAATATATATATATATATATATATATATATATATATAAAAAGGCCTATTTATGGTATGATCAATATGAGCATCCATTTCCCTAACCATCGAATAGACAATTAGGATTAACTGATAAAATTGATCTTCTATAGGATTGTCAATCAAGGGTGATAACTACATGATGGGCAATCTAGATCCATGATTAGACCAGTTGTTGTATGATCAGTATGAGCCATTACTTTCCCCAGCCATTATGGATCAAACATGCAAATTTTGTTCAAGCAAGCAACATCCAATCCACTAATCAATTTGATCACATAATTTACCACTTATATTTGGGAGTTGTAGTTAGTCAGGTGATAAAGTGGGCCACACTTGTTCATTAAATTTGAACACTTGATAACAAAAACAAACAGTACACCACACGTGATTCGCAACTTGTAAGCCAACCAAAACAGGCAGTCTAGGAATGACAATTCCCTACTACAGGAGCTTACCTTTCAAAAAAAAAATTATAATGGGCAGCAATCCCAATAACCAAGCATTTGCAAATTTCAATACCTTGTGATTGAAATATCCAGGGTATCTACATTCCCTCAATCCAAAAGACCCCACAAAGTTACGATCGTAGGGTTTTTTTTTTTTTTTTTGGCTAATGCTAATCCCTGTAGGTATTTACCCCACCCCAATTCATGCCTCTGCATAAGCAAGATCCAAACCTTTCATTAGCCGCCCCCAACATGCTGGTGCACGGAAACTGTCAGATCAACCTGCTCATCCAGTTGGGCAAGCTTTACAAAACAAATAGACTGTAAAAAACAAAACAAAAAAAAGGCCCAATGGTTCACATTCGAATTATACGTGCACCCCGCACGATGACCAGGCCAACCAGGTTATCCGCCCCACCAAGCACACAACCAAGATCCGTCACATGTGCGAAAAGTCAGGACGTGTGGAAGCAAGTTAGATTAGCAGACGTCTGTAACCATTATCATTAACGCATAATTCATATCAAATCGAAACGGACTACGAAAATAAAGAAAAGAAAAGAAAAGATCGATCAAGAAGAGACGAATATGGCGATGGAAATGAGGTAAGAGAACAGATCAGGTGCATTGGAGGATTGATATGGAAAGGGAAGCGTACCTTAGCAGCTCTCGTCAGACGATCTCCGCTCTCTCCGACGGAGATGTTGAGGACTAGCTTTTGCACCTTTATCTCCCTCATCGGATTCGACAACTTCTTCTCCGAAGCCTTTTTTTTAATTTTTCCAAAACATAAAAACACTGTCAGACAAATGCAAGGGCACAAATAGAGAGAGAGAGAGAGAGAGAGAGAACCATGGCTTTCTCTGAAGGTGAGGGCAGAACAGCTTTTCGACCGGCGGGAGGTTAGAATGAAAGAAACCCTAAAATAGGCGAGCTCGCATTTGCTAGGGTTTTGTTTGGTTTGGAGGGTAGGACGGAAATGACGAAATTGCCCTTAAGTTTTTGAATTGACTAAAATATCCTTGCGCACGAGTACTGAAGGAAAATAAAAACCTTGGTACACGTAACGATGTGTTGGATGATCCAAAGAAACTTGAAAATACTGGACCAAAAATACAATTGTCCAACTATGCCGTCCAAATTATGATATCCATCATAGATGTAGCCTGAATAAAAATTATCCAACCATCATATTGTACTGACTATTGGATTGATTGGACATTTTTTTAACGGTTTGAAATAAAAATTATCCAACCATCGTATTTCCACGCATGAATCAAAGGTTATGGACTTAGTATCTCTCTACACATGGAAAAGTAATGTCTGGTCAATCTCTATGAGCCCTACCGTGATGCGTGTGGGACATCACGATGTGCATTTGGTGACCTAAAATGAGGCTAATCTATGACTTAGGTGGGCCACACCACAAATAAAAGTTTAGAGTGGATGCTTGCACATTTGAACCTTCGGAAATTTATATGGGTCCAGTGAGAGATGTAATTTAATACATCAACACCTCCTTTGTGTGTGCACCACCGAATTTCAGGCCATTTTAAAACTTAAGTCAGCCACATCAAGTTTCGGTTGTGGTTGATTTTGATGTGTAAGTATGATTTTTCATGATTTCAACTAGTACAGCCCACATGAGCTTTAGAGATACAAAACAGATACAGAACCAAAAAAAAAAAAAAAAAAAAAACACATTAAAAAATTCCATTGCCGGGACTTGAACCCGGGTCTCTCGGGTGAGAGCCGAGTATCCTAACCAACTAGACTACAATGGAATGTTTGGATGAAATTCCATATATAAATATTTGAATAAATTACCGGAAGTCGTCTGTTGACACAAACCCCCATTTTTTTGCTGATTCTAGCTATGGGACCCACATGATGAGTGGACCACCTGATTTTGTGTGTTAGGTGATCTACTTGGGGTCCGACCACTTCAATGGTAGTGATGTCCTATACAACTTGGCATGTTGGCAGGAAAGATGATCACGTCCCACAGGTTGAGGTACTTTGCCCGGATGTGATCGCTTCTCTTCCCACGGAAACATAATCTAGACCATTGATCTGATCGTCTACTCCTCTCCTTGTTAAAAAATTAAATCACAAGGTTCTCTCCTACCATCTTTTTTATTTATTCTTTCATCTTCTTTTGAATGCCCATGTATATGTTACCTTTGGAATGATTGGAATAGTGCGACTTGGTGAACTTTTAAATGACCATCTATGACTGGCTCATTGGGTCAATTGTGCACCACCGCCCATTGATTAGCCTCCACTCATATCAATTTTTAGTTGTCTATGTTATACATATATAGGGTTGGCATAGGTTGGGTCGAACCACAAGTCAATAGATCTCACTCGCTTCTAAGATGTGTTCAGGCCTAGTTGGTTTGGGCTTGGGCAAAAAAAATAACTCATTCAAATACAGGGATATAACTTGGGTTTAACCCAACCCAATCCAAACCACTCATACAATGCATCAATGGGTGAGTCCAAATGATCTAATCTAACCAGACCCAACCAATAAAATAAAAATAAAAATGCCCATCATATATTTTTAGTACATTCTATATGGAGAGAAAATCTAACAGCCAATACGTGCTGTCAAGGGAAAATCAAAATTACACCACTGCATACTTAAGTAAGATTCAATAAACTTAGCCAATAACACTTATTATCCTACGTTGGCTCAGGCCGGTATTTTGAGCTCAACCTGATTATGGTTAAATGAGTAAGCTTAGGTCGAGCTCATGCTTGATAAATTTTTAGTGAAGGAGTTGGTTCATAAAGTTAAGGTTGCATATCGGCTTTAACTAAAATTCTTGGTGCATGTGTTTATTAAATGGGATGGGATTGTACTGACCCAACCCATTGCCAAGCCTAACATCTCTATGTTAGGACCAAGTAATAGTGACACAAGTGGCCCGACATTTCAAGGTTGAAAATTAGTGTCTTGAGTATTATATCATTCACTACCAATACCTCTCTGTATCATTTTATATTAGGCTGCTTTAGGCTAATACATGTCATTCCTAGGATCCATCATGATGATTATATGCCATCCAAGCCATTCATTAGGTTATTCTCACTGTGATAAACTGAAAACACAAACATTAGGTAATTCAAAACTTTGTGGCCACGCAAAGGTTTCAAAGGTGGGAGTTTAATACTCATAATTTCATGTGGTGCGCCCCACTTGTGTTTTGGATCCGCCTCTTTTTGGGCTCATCTTTCCTGTACGTAGATGGCGCAATCTCTAAAAAATACGCCAATCAAGCATTTCTATCCGTCCAATTGATGGCTACCAATAAGTAGTACAAAATCCAATGGTAAAATCAATTTTGAAAATGTCATGTTCTCAACCTAACTTTTAGGTTGTTCTCCATCTATGGTCAGGTCACTGATTTAGATGGTCTGGATTGGGCTAAAACAAGGGAATTTCTTTAAAAGGCATTGTCCTCTTTCAGAATGACGGGGAATAGTTCAGAACCATGCATGGAAAGAATCCTACTTTACAAATACCGAGCCTCTCATCTTTCCCACCATTTGCAGAAGGGCCCCACCGTGATGTGTTTCGACAATCAACACCATCAGTCAGATGCATCATTCCATCGTGGGGCTAGATCTCAAAAATCAAGTCAATCCGTGACTTGTGTGGGCTACACCACATATAAAAGTGCAGAGGGGCTGTGCACCATTAAAACATTCGTAACCATTTTTGAGGGCCCACCGAGATGTGGTTTGAAAATCCAAACCATCCATTATGTGTGTCCCACTTGAATGAGGTTCAGACCAAGTTTCAGTGCATGAAAAACTCAGGTGGGCCCCACCAAGTGCTTTTATATGTTTTAACGGTGTCTTCATGTAATTTTAGATGGTATGGCCCACCTGAGTTCCGTATATGGCTGATTTTTGGCATATGGTATAATTTAAAGGGTACGCACCTGACTGATGGTGTTGATTGTCGAAACGCATCACGGTAGGGCTCACCCAACTCGACCTCTTGGGACGGACGTGTTCTAGCGTAAAGCGGTCGTCCGTAAGGTCGAGCTGGGGTGGGCCCCACCGTGATTCCGTTCGAAGATTCACACCGTCCACCAGATGCACCGTCCCATTTTGGGCCTAGACGGCCCAAAATCATCCGTCCACCGTGATCAAGTGGGCCATATCATCTGAAAACATAAGTATACAAGAAAAAACATGTAAAAGCACTTGGTGGGCCCCACCTGAGATGTGGATACCACCTGAAAAGTGGTTTAAATTACTTTCAAGTGGGACACACATAATGGACGGTTTTGATCATGAAGAAACCTCTCGAAAGGCCCCCACAACTGGTTTTGAATGTTTCAATGGTGCACGACCCCTCTCCACTTCTGTACGTGGTGTGGCCCACAAAAGTCACGTATTGAAGTGATTTTCAGCCGTGTGGGCCCCACCTGGGATGGTTCATCTTACTGAGGGGGTAGATGTTCGAACGGCATCACGGTGGGCCCCACACCAACTCGACCTCATGGACGACCGTATGCGCTCGAGATATATATTCTCGAGGAGTGTGATGGATGATGATATGCAGGCATTAAAAAACTGTACAGATGTCATGGGATAACCCAATTTAAATGGTCCAGATAGTTGGGTTCATTTCAGGTGGTTTATAATCGAAGATTAGAACTCAACAAACATATTTTTGAAAATTAGTGGTTAAAAAGCTACTACGATGACGATGTTTGTTGAATGGGAACCACTTTAAAAAGTCCCAAAACTAACCATTTTTTGTAGCAGCGGTTGCCCACTTGATGATGTTTATATGTTACCCTTGCTGGCCACCTGTTTTGCCATCTCATTTTAGTGCATGGGCCCGATGACGGAGCAGATTTAAGTCTCACGTGAGCTATGCCAGATGGACGGTTCACATCGTTAGTTATAAGGTTTTTCCTTAGGGCCCAATACGATTCCTTGTTTAAAAGCTCACATCTGAACCGCATTTAGCTGGACCGTTTGGAGCACTGGTAGGGCCTACATTGATGTCCGTCGAGGACAGATCGCGGTCACTTAAGGACCTTACGTAGCTGCACCATTTTGGTTGTCATTAGTAGTATTATTGGATTCGTCTTGTTTACGCTTGTTGAGTAGGCCCATTGCTGTGAAAGCTCACTCAACCCCATTAGACTTATATTCCAAGAGAGTCTTATGAATGATGCGTTTATCTTATCATGTTAGTGCGATGTTTGCATTGTGTTGATGGAGAGCACTTTTCTTAAGTTTAATGTGACATTTCCCTTAAGCTTGATATAGCATCACTCTTACTATGTTTGTTTTTTTTTTTTCGGGTTAGCTTGTTAGTACACACCTATGTCAGTACACACACTCCTTGTTAGCCACCCCCACTAGGGATTGATACGTTGGATATAACATTGTTCTTATATTAATTTGGCATCATTGTTATGCTTGATGCGGCATTACAAACATCACATATGGTGGTTATATGATTGCACATTATTATTTCCCATCCGCATCATGTGTGCATTACTTAGATGTCGACTAATCCATGATTGAATACCATCGAATTTGGGACGTTGTCCAACTGGTGGCACCCCTGCTGGCCAGTGGACCGCGGTTGGTACTCATGTCATGGTTTTGGCTTTTCTATGTGCGGCAAGGTTTGATTGATGACACTACGACTTAGGGCATCCCAGGGAGACCTCGCTCGGTTTGCATGACATGGTTGCATGACTCAAATGATAGACTCATAGCAGAGATGGTCAAAACCAACATCCTAAGCCTGGTCCAATTATTAATTGTGGCCCGATATAGTCATTTTAAGAATTGGGCCCAACTTCAAAACACGAGAGAGAGAGGGAGAGAGAGAGAGAGAGAGAGAGAGAGAGAGAGAGAGAGATTGCAGGCCAGGCACCACAACTAGTGTCCCGTACCATCTTTTAAGTCATCAGTGGCAGACCCATCATGAAGATGACCTGGATTAAAAATCAGGTCGATCCTCTCTCACACAGACCTGTGACATGATACTTTGCAACACCAATTGTAGGAAAAGCGTGCGACACCTAAGGTCTGTGGGGACCAAGCTCAACTTGGTTCGACTCGTGTACACGGTAGATACATCCCTCTACATTATACATTGCTTGTGTGTGACTAAAAGACAAACTACCAATGAAAACATTTTAAACAAGTGGCGACGTATGTCCAATCAAGAAAGTACATGTGAAAGGGATCACAGTGATAATAGTCACATGACTCACAAGATCACCAAGGGTGGTCTATGTTCCCTGGTGCAGCCCACGGACCACAATACCAGTCCCTCTTAATTACACAACAGGGTATTCCCACGGGGAGAGAGAGAGAGAGAGAGAGAGAGAGAGAGAGAGAGAGGAATAAGACAAGTCTACGTAGATATTCCACATGCAAAATAAAGTAGTACACAGGAGAAGCTACCAAATAACGGCTAGTTTCTAAAAAACAGGCAGGACCGATCATTTAGATTTATGACCCAAAACCAAAATGTCCAACTACCCAAGCTCATATAAACAGAGCTTGGATGGTTAATTTCATTATAACCAACTGCTCGAATCACTCTCTCACATGAACCAACCAGTAAAAACTTAAGTCTTCTCTGATTAAGCCAATAAGGTTTAATACAAATCTTAGCTAGCAAGTTCTCAAGAAACAGTCCAATGTAGTTGTCTAAGCTAGTAATTTTTTTTTCTGACTTTCTCTGAATTAGAATTTTTCTTTAAGTTTTTTAATATCCAACAAATTAAACACTTAAGAGTTTTATTAGTGGTTTTTCCCTGCTTATTGAACGCAAAACCACATACAGGCTCATATCATAGAAGTTACTTACTTGCAACTTGTCAGCGATCTCAAATATTTTGAGAAGGGGTGATAACACTTTTAAGGAAAGTTAGATCACATGTGTTTCAGTTGTCATTAATATTTTCAGTTTCTTTCATTATTTTACAAAAATTACAAATATATAATTTGAAAATATCATATTTTTAACATTTGTTGCATAGCCCAACACTATGCTCACACGCGAGCTATGCACAAGGAGAAAGGGACGCCAAGGGATGTGACCTCACATCATATATAGTAGTGAGAGGTTTGCTTGAATCCATCTAACCATATTACAATATGATAGTTCAGGACTGTAGCATTTGAACAGTCATGCGGTGTATGAGTACAATGCTCACTTTTTATGCTGAAAAAATGGGAAATAAAAGATCTCAATTTGATTATTTCAAATACTTAGCATTTTGGCTCTTTTGTTTTAAACATAGACACTTGCTATAACTTCTATACCATCATTGGGTTAAAATATTCAATCTCAAGCAACCATGTCTGCGTAGTAGTGAGCCTTTTCATGTGGAGGCCACATCGAATGGATCTTCCAAGTAAATCAGATGCCATTTTCAATCCTCTAATGGGTTCCATTATAGAAAAAAAAAAATGGAAATAAGTAATAAAATTCTTTTTCCTACCTATTAGTTTGATAAAATCAGCCCACTTTAGGGGTCAAACTGTTGGGAGCCTTGCATAAAACCTTAGGATCTAGCCTCCCGAAACAAACCAGAATTATGAAATAATAATGCAATGAACTAAATCAAAACATAAGCCACACCACAGTAGGGATTTTTACGTGGAAAACCCTCAAAGAAGTAAAAACCACAGGACCTCGTTCAGATCAACAATCCACTATAAAGCAGAACGTTACAACCAATCACAAGCACACACCGCTTGGATCAAACCTTCTTCACTCACACAAGAGTAGATAAACAATAAGAGAACAAGAGAAAAACGGAGAGATCTCACCGATTACGAGGACATGGAAGCGCTGAGATATGATAGATCACTTCTACGAGCATAGTCTCCCTTCCACAAGCTTCCTCTCTCTCTTTCTCTCTCTCTCACACACCTTTGATAGCCCTAAGCCATCTAAGAGTACCTTTAGGAAACCTTAGAAAACCTTGGAATACACCCCAATCCCATATACACCCCTTTATATAAGAATAGAAAGAGGTAGAATCCAAAATAGGAAACAAAATCCGCAAAATCTGCGTTTCCGTAATCGAATCTGCGGAACTCTTTAATGATATCGAAGGTCTCTTGATGACAACTTTGATATCATCTGAAGGTCTCTCGATGATATCGAGACAGGACCAAACTGTCCAGCAACCAGGGGTGAAAATTCCAACAATTATCGATGTTATCAAGCCACTCTCGATGACAGCCTCGATATCATCTGAAGGTCTCTCGATGATATCGACAGGACCAAAATCTGTCCAGCGACCCATGCTGAAAAATCCTGCAATTATCGATGATATCGAAACCTGTTCGATTTCATCGATCCCAACAACGATGAGAAAATTCCCATCAAATCTCCTCCTTTTCGACTCAGGAGGAATCCACCTTCTTCAAGCCAGCTCAATTTCTACAAACCTCAAACTTGCCCTTGAGCAAAGCCTTAGTCATCATGTCTGACCCATTATCGTCCGTGTGGAACACCTCAAGCTGTAACACCTTCCGTTCCAAAGTATCCTTGATCCAGTGATACTGAATCTCTATGTGTTTCGACTTGGAGTGCTGACTTGGATTCTTGCTCAAGTGTATAACACTTTGGATATTGCAATAGACCACGTGCTGCTCCTGCTTCAGGCTAAGTTCCTGTAAGAACCTCTTCATTCAAAGCATCTCTTTACATGCCTCTGTGACTACAACGTACTCGGCCTCTGTCGTTGACAATACTACAACCTTCTGTAGCTTGCTCTGCCAATAAACCGCTCCCCTCGTAAACGTAAACATGAACCCCGATGTAGACTTCCTGAAGTCTATGTCACCTGCCATATTTGTATCTGTGTAACCCTTTAACACAGGTTTTTCATCACCATGGCATAGCCTCAACCTGAATGAGCCTCTTAGATACCACAGTATCCATTTCACCGCTGCCCAATGCTCTTTGCCAAGATTGGCAAGATACTGGCTAACAACATCAACCGAATATGCTATGTCTGGGCGTGTGCACACCATATCATATATCAAACTTCCTACTGCTGACGCATAAGGTAGTTTCCCCATCTCATCCACCTTTGCCTTCATCTTGGGATACTGTCTGTCGCTCAATCTGAAGTGACCATCCAGTAGAGTACTGACCGACTTCACTGCATTCATATTGAACCGCTTTAGGACTTTCTCAATATACCGCTCTTGTGACAGCCAAAGCTTCCTGCTGCTTCTGTCACGGGTTATCTTCATTCCTAGGATCTGTTTAGCCGGGCCCAAGTCTTTCATCGCAAAAGACTTGCCCAACTCCCGTTTTAGCCTATCAATCTTCTTGATGTCTTTTCCCATGATGAGCATGTCATTAACGTTTAAGAGCGGAACTAAGAAATCACCATCTGAGAACTTGTGCGTGAACACACATTGGTCCGACTTCGTTTTGTCATACTCATACTGTAACATGAATGAATCGAACTTCTTGTACCATTGCCGTGAAGCTTGTTTCAGCCCATACAAGCTCTTCCTCAGCCTACACTCCATATGCTCTTTGTTATTGACTTCGAACACCTCTAGTTGGTGCATGTAGATCTCTTCTTCCAGGTCACCATGGAGAAAGGCAGTTTTTACATCTAACTGCTCTATCTCCAGATCCATACTAGCTACCAATCCAAGCAACATTCGTATGGATGTCATCTTCACCACTGGTGAGAATATCTCCTCGAAGTCTATGCCTTTCCTCTGACCAAAACCTTTCACCACAAGTCTGGCCTTAAACCTCATCTGTGAATTCTTCTGCTCAACCTTCTTTCTGAACACCCACTTGTAGCTCAAAGCTTTCTTGCCCTTAAGCAATTTCACCATATCATAGGTGTGGTTCTTATGGAAGGATTACATATCTTTTTGCATAGCTTTCAATCACTCCCCCTTGTGCTCGTCGGCTAGGGCCTCAGAATAATCTTCTGGTTCTCCCCCATCAGTGAGCATAATATACTCATGCAGCGAGTACTTTTTAGACGGCTGTCTGTCCCTAGATGACCTCCTCACCTGTGGCTCAACAGGTAGATCAAGTAGGGGATGCTCCCCTGGTCCATCTTCTGAAGGAACTCCCTCGTCCTCTGCACCTTACTGTACTCTCCCGTCATTAGGTACCACGGGAGGAGTAATCGGATCCATGTCCTCTAGCTCACCTGAACTAGGCTAGTTCTTCTCTAGCTTACCAATGTCTTTTATATACTGATCTTCAAAGAAAACAACATCTCTACTCCTGACGAGCTTCCTCTCGGTCGGATCCCACAATCTGTAACTGAATTTTTCATTACCGTACCTTAAGAACACACACTGTCTGATCTTCATATCGAGCTTAGACCTCTCGTCCTTTGGTTCGTGAACGGATGCCCTGCATCCAAACACCCTAAGATGACTGTACGATGGATCATGTTCAATCCACACCTTCTCAGGTACTTCTTCATTCAACGAGGCTGATAGAGACATGTTTATCAAATACACTGATGTGTGCATTGCTTCTCCTCAGAACGTCTTAGGTAATTTCGCATGAGATAACACGCATCTGATTCTCTCAACAATGGTGCGATTCATTCGCTCAGCTACTCCATTATGCTGGGGTCTTAGGAACCGTCTATTCATGTTGTATACTCAGGGACTTGCAGTACTCATGAAAGTCGCTAATGTATTCACCACCATTGAACCATTGTTAGTGCGAATACACTTCAATGGTCTACCTGTCTCTCTCTCGACCATAGCATGAAACAATTTAAACACACCAAAGACCTCGTCCTTGGATTTCAAAGCATAAACCCAAACCCTCCTAGATGTATCATCTATAAAAGTGACAAAATACAATGCCCCGCCTAAGGTTTTTGTCTTCATAAGATCACAAACATCAGAATAAACCAAATCTAATGCATGCACTTTATTAACATGAGAAGCAAATTTAACAAATAAAACTCTATGTTGTTTCCCTGATAAACAATTAAGACAGGTTTTGAGAGGTGTACCTGTCACGTCTGGAAGGAGCCGCTTCCTCGCTAGTAGTTGAAACTCTTTTTCACTCATGTGGCCTAGACGCCTGTGCCACATGTCAATAGTTAAATATTCCGCTGCGTTCAACCCACCCTTGCACACACTGACACTTGCCTTGTAAAGGGTGCAATACTTCTTCCCTCTAGCTGTGATCAACGAACCCTTAATGAGCTTCCAGCGCCCAACAGCAAACCGACTTTCATAGTCATCATCATCTGGCTTTCCCGTCGATATCAAGTTGAGACGAAGGTCTGAAATATGCCTCACATCCCTGAGAACCAATGTGCAGCCCACATCGGTCTTCACAAAAATATCACCGACCCCTACGATCTTCGAAACGCCAGAATTTTCCATCTTCACGGTCTCATAGTCACCTGACTTGTAGCTTATGAAGAAGTCCCTACGTGAAGTCGTATGAAAAGAAGCTCCCGAGTCAACCACCCAATTAGTGTCCTGACTCGTAGCTGTGAGACATATATCGTGATCTGTTGAAAGAATAACTACAACGTCGCCATCTAAAGCGACCGCAGTGGATTCTGATTCATCTTCCTTCTTTTTTCCTTTCTTGTCGTTCTTCTTACCATGACATTCATGCTTGTAATGGCCCTTTTTGTCACAATTCCAGCAATCAACATCCTTTTTGTTACTCGACTTCCCTCTTGATTTATCTCGGGCCTTCTCGCCCTTCCTGTTCTTTCCTCTCCCCCGTTCCTGTGTCACAAGGGCCTCTTGCTGAGTAGACCCCTGAGACTTCCTCCTTGTCTCCTCATTGAAGAGACAACTAATAACTTGTTCCATGCATATCTTTCCATCTGGCGTGAAGTTACTTAGAGACACCACAAATGTCTCCCAACTGTCAGGCAATTAACTAAGCAATAACAAAGCCTGCAATTCATCATCCAGGACCATCTTCAAAGAGGAGAGTTGGTTCACTATAATGCTGACCTCATTCATGTGCTCGGCCACATAACCACCATCCTTGAACTTGAGATTCATGAGTCGCCATATCAAAAAAATCTTTTTACTGGCTGTCTTCCTCCTCATACAACTCTTCTAATTTCAGTCATAGGCTAGCGGCTGAGGTTTCCATAGACACATGGTGGAACACAGAATCATCCAACCATTGTCTAATAAACCCCACCACCTTTCGGTCCATCTTCTTCCAATCATCATCAGACATATCCTTGGATTTTGCTGATATGGCTAAAATTGGAGAATATAGGTCCTTGCAATAAAGTAAGTCCTCCATTTTAGCCTTTCATATGGTCCAGTTAGAACCATTGAAACTAATCATCCTTGATGAGCCACCTTCCATAATTCAAAACTGATCTTACCCGTTCAATGAACTTAGCTTTGATACCACTTTGTTGGGTGGTCTTGCACAAAACCTTAGGATCTAGCCTCCCGAAACAAACCAGAATTATGGAATAATAATGTAATGAACTAAATCAAAACATAAGCCACACCACACCAGGGATTTTTACGTGGAAAACCCTCAGAGAGGTAAAAACCACGGGACCTCGTCTAGATCAACAATCCACTATAAAGCAGAACGTTACAACCGATCACAAGCATACACCGCTTGGATCAAACCTTCTTCACTCACGCAGGAGTGGATAAACAATAAGAGAACAAGAGAAAAACGGAGAGATCTCATTGATTACGAGGACGTGGAAGCGCTGAGATATGGTAGATCACCTCTACGAGCATAGCCTCCCTTCCATAAGCTTCTTCTCTCTCTTTCTCTCTCTCTCTCTCACACTTTTGATAGCCCTAAGCCCTCTTAGAGTACCTTTAGGAAACCTTAGAAAACCCTCCTATACACCCCAATCTCCTATACACCCCTTTATATAAGAATAGTAAGAGGTAGAATCTAAATAGGAAACAAAATTCACAAAATCTGCGTTTCCGCAATCGCATCTGCGGAACTCTTCGATGATATCGAATATCTCTCGATGACAGCTTCGATATCATCTGAAGGTCTCTCGATGATATCGAGACAGGACCAAACTATCCAGCAACCGGGGGTGAAAATTTCAACAATTATCTATGTCATCGAGCCGCTCTCGATGATAGCCTCGATATCATCTGAAGGTCTCTCGATGATATCGACAGGACCAAAAACTGTCCAGGGACTAGCACTGAAAAATCCTGTAATTATCGACAATATCGAAACCTATTCGATTTCATCGATCCCAACAATGAGGAGAAAATCCCCATCACAAACAGCTTGATTTTCTAATAAGTGCATCCTACTCATAGCTGATGGAAATCTTGGATTGTTTATGGGAGGTGATGCAAAGAACCCAAATATGGTAGATCCATCCCTCTACATTGTACATTGCTTGTGACTAAAAGACAGTGACTTGAACCAATTCGTTCCGTCCCAAGACTGAGTCGGGACCCACTCCTGTGGGGCCTGAATTAGCCCGGCTTGCCTAAGCCAAAGGTAACTTGTAATATCAAACCAAAGAGAGTGTTACATTTATTTATTTATATATTATTAATTTACATGTCTGTCCATAGAATATGTTTTATACTAAATTAGACAATTCCCATCAATTGACTGGATTGTCAAGGGAATCATTGCAATTAATTAGGAGCAGTTCAATTTATGGTGCTCATCTTTATCTTTTCTCTTTCCTCTTATGAACGGGGGACGCGGATTGCGTCCTACCCTTGCCCCGACGGTAATCCGTCTGGACAGGGCTCTATGGGGCCCACCGTGATGTAAGTTTTTTATCCACGCCGTTCCTCATTTTCTTCAGATCATTTAAAGATATTATATGAAAAATGAGGCAGGTCCAAGGCTCAACTGAACCACAAAGTGGGGATTGAACGTCCACCATTAAAAACTTCTTGGGAGCTGAAGAAGTTTCTGATCAAGGTAATACTTGTGTTTTCACTTCATACACGTCTACATGACCTTATGAGTGGGTTGGATGGTAAAAAAAATCACAGTGGCTCTTAGAAAAGTTTCAACAGTGGATGTCATTATCATTGCACCTTCCTTTGGTGTGTTCCACTGGAGCTGTGTACCTACTTAATTTTTAGAATAAAAACTTAAAATGATATTGTAAAAGCAATAAACGACACGATGGCCCCATAGAGCCCAGCCCGGACGGATTACGGGAGGGGTAGGATGCAATCGGTGTCCATGAATGGAAAGAGGATTGGCTGGTGCACCTCACATCAGCTATATAGCTGCTGTAGGTATGTGTAGTGCGAAGAGAGCACTGACGCTGCTCGAGCTCTGACTTGTACGAATGGTTTAAAAGGAGATCAAAGTTGCATGGCTCCACGGTGATGTATTTATTATATCTACACCGTTTTAGAGCATTAAACAAAAACCGAATCCTATCCAAAGATCATATGGACCACACCATAAATAGCAGCGGAGATAATGATATTCACCGTTAAACAATTTGTAGGGCCCACCATAACGTTTATTTTACATCAAATCTGTTCATAAGGTCACAAATACCTGAATGAAGAGGAAAAACAAATTTCATGTTGATCCAAAACTTCTATGATCTCAAAAAGGGTTTTACCGTTAAACAATTTGTAGGGCCCACCGTAACGTTTATTTTACATCCAATCTGTTCGTAGGGTCACAAATACCCGACTGAAGAGTAAAAGCAAATTTCACGTTGATCCAAAACTTCTATAATCCCAAAAAGGGTTTCACCATTAAACAATTTGTAGGGCCCTACCATAATGTTTATTTTACATCCAATCTGTTCATAAGGTCACAAATAACTGAATGAAGAGGATAAACAAATTTGATGTTGATCCAAAACTTCTTTGATCCCAAAAAGGGTTTCAATGGTAGACATTCCATCCACCACTAGTTTTTGCAATGTGGTCCACTTGATAGTTAGATCTGTATCATTTTTCGTCTTAGGCCTTAAGACTAGCTCACCAAATGGATGAACAGTTTGGATATAGCACATACCTCATGATCAGACCAAAGAACTTGCTTACGTAAATACACGGATATATTGCTGATGCGAGGTACACCAGTCAATCCGCTTCTCAGGGAAAACGGATTGGCGTACATCAGCCAATCCTACGCCAATCAGCTTAGCAGGGAAAACGGATTGGCTACTCCCCTGAAAGCAGCCTGGTCGGTACTCCACCATGATGCATATGTTTCATTCATGCTGTTCATCTATTTTTACAGATCATTTTACTGTATGAGACCAAAAATGAGATATATCCCAATCTCAAGTTGACCACATTATAGGAAATAGTGTTAAATGAGCTTTGACCATTAAAAATATTTTGGGGCCATGAAAGCTTTTGATCAAGCTGATTTTTTGTTTTTTCCCTTCATCTGGGCCTGTATGACCTAATCAACAGATTGGATATCAAACAAACCGGACAGTGAGCCTTAGGAGGATTTTAATGGTGGATATCCAATCACTATTGTTTTCATGTGGTGTGGACCACCTGAGATTTATATGCCTCTAATTTTTTGGTATCAAACACAAAAATGATCTTTAAAAATGGATGAATTGAATGGATGAAACACAAACATCATGGTGTGGCCCACAAAGCACCGACTACTAGCCACGGGGCTGGTGGCAGGAGAGTAGCCAATCCGTTTGAGGAGATTAGCTGGGTGCGGCCCTTACCGTGGAATTAATATATAGTTTATATCCACACCATCCATCTGTTTTAACAGATCATTTTAGGGCTTGAACCAAAAATTAAGCAGATGTAATTCCCATGCAGACAATATATAACATAAGAAAACGTGGTGACTGACTATTAATAGGCCACATGAGTTTTGGATCAACTTGATATCTTTTTTTTCCCCTTATGAAGGTTCATGTGACATTATCAAGAGGTTGGATGAAAATAAACATTATGGAAACATGAATGTGGGCGGTAGTAAGTTTCTAGTGGTAGGGCATTTAATCACCACTATTTCTTAAAGTATAGTCCATCTTAGATTTGGATCTTCTTTGTTTTTGGATTCATGCCCTTAAATAATCTGGAAAAACTGATGGACAGTGTGGATATAGAATACATACATCAAGGTGGGCCTCACAGTAAGGACGGCACTGTCTTAGGTGAGGCCGGTCCGCACCTAATCCACTTTCCTTGTGAGTAATCCAAAAGAAGAAATTGCCATACATATAAAGGCTATATATAGTTCTCTTCTATTCTCCACCCATATTAAGATTAAAGGGATACAAGACTTGTAGCGGAGAAGAAAAATAAAAGGTAGAGATTTTAGACTCTTAATGCATCTTTTTATTTTATTACATCTCCTTATTTACTACTTATGATATTGGCATCCAAAAACCATCATGCATAGATTACTACAATTTTTGGCACGTGTGAAGACAAAGACAAAGCCATCACCATCGAAGCAAAATCGTAAGATTTTGATGCCTTAGCAGATTCGGAGCACTGTCAGCCATCCTTAATGGGTACAACCTAACCTAATCTCTTTATTGCTACCTAGATATGAAGGATTGGAATCATCTACAACATCTGAGTGGGGCCACCATGTTTCATATGGAAATCCATTCTGTTCATCAGGTGAAAACCATTAATTGAACCATACAGACAAGAGATCGACCAAATAAAAAATAATAATCTCTGATGGCATTCACTAATGTCAACAATTCACATGATGTGACCCGCCTGAGTTTTTCACCATGTTAGCCCCACACTCAAATCTATGGTTGGCTTCTCGTCCCCATTGTTCCGTGTAGTGTAGCCCATATGAGTGGTGGGTTTCGATGATTTTTGTTTCCAGGGACTAGCATCCAGAATAGAACGTGATGGACGGATTGGATTTTAATAGCTAGTTTTGTATACTATTCTAGTCCAGCAAAAAAGATGCCACTATTACAACCACTCTTTTGAAAAGACAACCCTTCTTTCCTACCTCTGGTAATACAGTAGGACACATTGCACACGATTGTGAAGAACAAGATGATAAGTGATGGGTGTAAATATCAATTACCTAAAAATTATATTTAGGTGTGTTTGGTTGCACCAAATTTCGTGGAATATCATGAAAATTTCCAACAAATTAGACTGAGTGAAAATGATATACTGTAATATTTGGTGCAACCAAACCCGTTATTAACTAGTCAAAGGAAAGTATGACCCACACCCCTTTTTTTAATAAATACATACACCTTTTTTTTCAACTGGATTGCTTGCAGTTACAATACTATTCTAATACCAAAAAGTAGAAATAAAGTATGAATATATCAAAAACATGGGTGAATGTATCATTCGGAATAAAATTCGGAAAGTCTGGTACGACGGTACTCTCCTTTTATCTACTCGATATATTCTCACCTATCCCTCCCAGCATCTTACCACTCTCCACCAACCTCTCTTTCAGAGAAACTTCGTTATGTAGAGAATGTTAAACTGATTTGATCGTATCTAACTGACTCATTGGTGGTGTACGTTTAATCAACGGTTGAAAATTAAAACTAGCCAATGGTCCTAATTCAATTAACAAGATTGTTTAACTGATATTTGGATCCAAATCATATAGTAGGCCCATCAGTTTGAGTTAATGTACCATTCGTCTGTACTTTGTGCATGCATCTTGACCGTCGTATTCTGCTAAGACTGATGATCCCTTTTTTTATTTTGACATTTTTGAACCTTCCCGTTCAGTAAGATTTGCGTATCAGTGTTTTAAGATAGATGGTTTCAAATCAAACTTGTTGGACCATGAGGTCCAATGGATAACTTTCAACCTATTAAGTGCATGCGAGATCCAACCCTTTTCAATGGTTGGATCCACTAGCGTTGATCAAGTCACTATTTGATCGCAATTAATGGCAAAACACAAGCATGGTTCACTCCATGAGTGAATGGACGCGGATTGCGGATTGCCTCCTACTCTCGACCGGACGGTAATCCGTCTCGGCAAGGCTTAATGGAGCCTACCGTGATGTAAGTGCTTTATCCACGCCGTTCATTGCTTTTATCAGATCATTTTAAGATATTGTCTTTAAAATGAAGCAGGTCCACAGCTTCAGTGGACCACACCAAAGGAAGCTGCAGTGATAATGACACCTACCGTTGAAACATTTCTAAGTGCCAGCGTGATGTTTTTTTTTTTTTTACCATCCAACCTATTAATAAGGTCATGTAGACGTGGATGAAGTGAAAAACAAATATCAGCTTGATCCGAAACTTCTCTGGCTCCCAAGAAGTTTTTAATGGTGGACATTCAATCCCAACTTTGTGATCCACTTAAGACCTTCGCCTACCTTATTTTTTGTCTCATACCTTAAAATGATTCGGGAAAAATGATGAAAGGCGTGGATAAAACACTTACATAACGGTGGGCCCCACATAACCCTGGCGGGGGTAGGACGCAATCCACGTCATGAGTGAAATATTTCCTTTTTTTTTGCCACTTTTTCATAAGGTTAAATCGTGATAGGGCTAACCTATTGGAACGATTAAATTGTGATAGGGCCAACCTGATTGGACGTAACTCATGTGCAGATTACTTTTAAAATTACTTAGGTAGTGTGATCTCATGCAATTTATCATGCTGCACGCTCTTTTCTTTTCTTGCCAGAGTATAACATGTGTAGAGAATCATAGCCGTGTAAAATGTAGGCCACATCACGGAGACCTCCTGGCTCAAAAAAGTGGTTGAGCCACTCATTAATCAGGTGGGCACAGCACTGAAATAAATGGGTGGTAAACGATCTGACACAGTGTAGGACCTGATTAATGGATCTGTCTGATTTCAGATTGGTGATCTTCACGATGGTCCCCACCTTTTGCACGGCTCGGATTTCCTAAAACTAAAAGAAAAAACAGTGCAGAGGTGGGATGTTAGCATGCAAAGATGACACCTGCGTGTGGACATCGTGGATCACAGTGGGATCATGCAATGCGAATCTATCGCCATCCATGCCACTACACCATATGTTGATCAGAAACACTCAGTCCCGCGTGCCATTTGGTTGATGGTCCAAATTGCAGAATTTGTACGGACCTAAGTCTAGAGGTGGGCATCTAGCGGAGCCGGGTCGAGGTGGGCCAAGCTCGGCTCAGCTTGTTTATTCTGTACTTGAGTTGGAGCTCGAGCTCTGCCTCGAGCTCAACATTGAAGTTTGACTTGTTTGTAAAAGCTGCCGAGACAAGCTAGTGGTCCGAGTCGAGCTCAAGCTTTCTCATCAAAAAATTTCAATATATAGAACCATAGCCTGTAATATGTTTACCCATGTAATATGAGTAATTGTCATTCACTTAATACAAAAGATTTTATACCTTTTGCTCCATTATTTAGGTGGGCCACACAGAGAATAGTGCAAATCATAATTAAAACACCTAAATTCACTTTGTGTAGACCACCTGAGTTTTGGGTTAAGACGATTTTAGGGATATCTCCTCAATTTGGGAGGGCTAACACAATAAATTGATTTGATGACATAGAAATAACGCAGGTGGACCCATAGAGCTCGGGCATTGAAAGCACTTCCTAAGAGGGGTTGTAGAGAAATAAGTTCCTTTTCGAACATGGATGCACCATTACCTCAAAAAATAACCCAGAACAAGTGATCTTGGTGACAATTTCGTGAAATTTTTAGGTGGATGTGGACAATCAATGTATTTCCTTTCTTACCCATCCGTATACATTCCACAAATCGAAAGGTTATTACTGTCTTACAGAGGAGTTTTTTGGAGCATAGTTATTCATAGTGGGGAGCAACAGATCAACGGTTTGGATTATCGGAACGTCGACTGCACTTGTTAGATTTAAAAACGCAGGAGGTTACTGCACCGCGATGCTAGTAGGTGAGGCTCACTGTGATGTTTGTGAAAAACCTAATAGAACAAAAATGGGGACAATCCAAAATTGAGTGTGATTCATAAAAAGAAACAGTGGGGCTTCAATGACCACCATTGAAACATTCATATGTCCTTAAGGAATAGGGCCCTACCTCTTTATGTCCTTAAGGAACAGGGCCCCACGGCCACAGATTGAACATATAAGAAGAAGAAGAATAATAATAATAATAATAAACAGATCTGGGCAATGAGCATTCACCTTGTTCGGATTGGGCGCGACCGTTCTGGTTCGCTCGGCAAGATCGGGTCGTGGGTGGTGGTCCAATGCAGTGCTAGCCGTGTGGGTAGCGTGGTGGTGGTAGTGGTCCGGTGGATTGCTGTTGCTGGTCGGGCGAGCGTGCAGCGGGCAGTGGCTGGGTGGGGTAAAGAAAGAGAAGAAAGGGAAAGGACATCGGGTAGGGCCGACTGTAGGTGTATATATATATATATATATATATATATATATATATATATATATATATATATATATATATATATATATATATATATATATATAGTCATGCTCACCTGTGCACCTACGCACGTGCGCACCTTTGCAAACGTGTCATGGGTGTCTAATCTAAATGGTCCATGTGATGCGGAATCCCATGAAACCCCATGTGACAAATTTTCACCCTGATCTAAAATTCTGGTGGGCCATAGCAAAGAGAAATGAAAATCAAGGGAGGAAACTGTTTTCATTTTTCATGCCCCATCAAAGTTTTAGATCAAAGTAAAACTTGGGCTTAAGGGGTTTCACGAGGTGCTGCTTCATATGAACGGTTCGGATTTTGGATCCACATCATGTATAATGGGTTCTCAAAAAAGTTCGCACCAGTTCCTTACGAACGGGTGTGCAGGTGAGCATTTCCATATATATATATATATATATATATATATATATATATATAAATTTTAATATAGTTATTACTAAACAAGTCGAGTCGAGCTCGAGTTCAAGCTTTGAATTGAGTCGAGTTAAAATGTCCCTTTGTCAAACTCGGCTCGAAGTCAACTCAAACTCAACTCAAGCTACAAAATATTAGCTTGACTCGGCCCGAGTTGACCATTCAAGCCGAGTCAATCCGAGCTGACTCGAGCATAGCCGAGTGAGTTAATCCAGTTAGCTTAACTCATGAACAACTCTACCTAAGTCTATGTCATCTGAGCAAATGACCTTTTTTGAGATTAGAATGTGAAACAATTGGCCTTTTTTTTGAAACTAGAATGTGAACAATTGCCCGGGTGGTAGATCCTCAAGAGTTTCAACTCCCGGTCAAGGGTTTGAATACCCCTAGGTGGTGAAATTCCACCAGCGTGAGTGTCTGGGGTGTGTGCGCGTGTGTAAATTTTCTTTTTTAAAAAGAAAAAAGAAAAAAAAGAATGTGAACAATTGGCCTTTTTGAGTTTCAATCGTTCTTATTCAGGTGATCATTGGAACCATGATCATCCAAACAGTGTGGTTTGTCAGATCATATTAAATCATAGTGAGATCCACAGAACGGATGGTTAAGATCATAGAGAATGGGTCCCGTGCGTAGTGGAGGGCTACAAGACTTGTGGTCCTTCGGACAATTAGAAGCATGGGTGAATTTGAGCGGTGTTCGAACAAGAGTAACGTACAGTCAAAACTACGTGTCCGGTTCCTCCGCAAATTCGGTAGAATATGCTCATTCTCCAATGTCATTTCTTCGGCCCACCGTATTGTGTGTATGAAATCCATTCCATTCATCAGGTGTGCCCTTTTAATTCCAATGCATATTCGAAAATTTAGTTCGATACAAAACTAAGGCACGACAACTGTGTAAGATCATGCCTAAATCTTCTTAAAATCAAGCGATTCAGCCCATCTGAGTTCTGAAATAGTGTGATTTTTAGGGGTTCCATTCATCCTGGTTGAACACATCTGATGAATGGATTGGATGGCATGTACAAAACAGGGTGAGTCCAAAGAACAATATGAAAGGATTTAACGGTGAATGTCCTCATCCAAAAAAATTCCGGGTGGTATAATACAGCCGTGTCTTGGATCAGCCTGATTTTTGGTACAGACGGTGAAATTAAAGGGGCTGACCTGATGAAGATCTTGGATGAGGGCGGTAGATCACAGTGAGACCCACAAAGTTCGTAGAATAAGATTACTCTTCAAACATTGAAGAGGAACCAGAAATTAAAAAGCCAGAGTGGAACCGTTAAGATGGTCTGATCAGATGCAATTTTACTACCACGTACCTTTTACAATACGTCCCTATCATGACCATCACGATCAACATACGAAGCCGCGTACACGTACACCCTACTCCAGCTAGTGCTTATTAGACACGTGTTTCCATACACTTCACACAATGCACTCAAAGGAAAAGTCCAAATAATCTGTGGCTCCAAACGTCGGAGCTTGATTGGACGGTTCACGGGTTGATTATAATAAACTTTGAAGCATCTTTTTCCACCGAAAAGGAAATTAAAGATGCGATTTTATTGATTTGGACAATTGGACTATGAGAAGCTCACACGCGTGTACAAGTAGCCAGCGTAGCAGAGAGGTTTAACATCCAATCCATCCATCAGAAGAATCAGGTCCCTCCATTCGTCAGATGGGCCACGTTTAACCAAACAACTGCACACTTGAAGAAAAAATGACCGTAAATTATTTCTAATATCATGGCGTACCTACTAAGTAGACCACCTTGATCTTTCCATATTATCATCTGAGATACTGAGGTCCACATGATGGATGGCTTGGATATTTTAGATGTGTGCCACGCTGGCATAAATGGTGGTCGTATACATTAGTTGATTTATACATGCGTGTGGATTTAACAAAGGTGTATGTTACAATAAGATTATCATCAGATACGTGGAATTATTAAAAACCTTTATATCCCGAAAGTGCCCTTCCTCAAAGGCAAGCCATCACTTGCATGGGCCTCGATAGGTAGACGTGACATCGATGTGAGACCCACCGTGTGAGAGTGGTCACAGCTATCTGTCGCACGGTAGTAGGTCTCGCCTCGTTGAGGTCTACCACGTGTCCAGCTGAATTATTTTTCAGAAATCTTTGATACTCTGGAAGAATGTGATGGATGATACGCAGGCACTGACGAATTACCTACGTGGCATATAAGTAATTCAAATTGAAAGGTCCAAATCGTGGGTCCTAGTTTAGATCTAGTATGAACCAAACCTAAGATTACCTGATTATCTATAGGAACGGCGGTAGACATTATTGGACGGCTTAAAAAAATAAATCCAATGGTCATCTTTCAACAAAAAAGTATCCCCAAATCAAAGCTTATAAATCGAGTTGTTCGACCATTCTGATTTTGGAATCGTGCTTAGCCTGTTAAAGTTGAGCACATGACTCGTACGAATTTCGAGTGCCTGTATATCAAGGGTCATAGGCTGCTAGAGTATCAAATAACTTCCCATTATTATTATTATTCTATTTGTGGTTAACACACCTGTTGGCCGACATTAACGAGAGGAATATCTCTAAAATTGAAAATGGTGGTTCCCAGGACCACCGGATTATTTGGTCCCGTGAATTTCTGTGGTCGGAAGGCTACTCCCGGGATTGTGGTCAGATCTTCAATTGGGTCAAAATAACTGCAGGCTCCGATTGGGCTTCATGCCCAATGTTGCCGGTGGCCCGCCTGAGATATAGAATGGGCTGCTTGTTTTGGTGCGTCTATTTATCCTAGTGAGGTGAAGAATGGATTGAATGGCTGGCTGCACCCAAAACTCAGGAGGTTTTTAACGGTGGATCTCTCCATCTCACATGTTCCCTGTGGTAGGCCAATTTGAATTTTGGATCAGCTTGATTTTTATGCAACAAGAAAAAAATGAGGGGATTGACATGATGAATAGATTTGATGTCATCCATAGATTACAATGGACCACACACATGACATTTCAGGTTAAGCTAATCTAACGGATCAGGACTCATACCTAAAGTGTTAGGCCAGGTTGGAGAGTCGCAGAGACTTTCATGTCCAACGTAGATCTAAAGTTATCAAAACCGTGGGAACCTTAAAACAGGTACATCTGGCAAATTGGAATAAGTTACTCATGATTTTAGGCAGGTCGGGCTACTTTAAGCCAACCAACTCAGCCATTCTAGCTTGCTCATGATGTTTCGTTTTTACTATTTTTTAGTAAGTTCGGTTTGATTGTAAATCTTTATATGTTCAGTTTTAGGAGTTATGCGGATATTATTTTCATTTTTTCTAATAACATTTTCCACGTGGATCTCTAAAGAGTTTAGAGAAGTTCTGAGCATACGAAGTAAGGGTCCGGATCCTCTGTTATCAGGTTAACAGAGAATTCCTGATACCCTAATCTTCATTGGTCCATGTCACCACTCACTAAAAACGATAAAAAAAAAAAAAAAAACAGCTTCGGAGGAATTCTCTTTTGACCTGATAACAGGGGATCCCGACTCTCTCTAAATAATTATATCCTTTCCTTGAGAAAGACAGTAATCCACCTCATCACGTTCATTCCTGGACTCACTGATGCAAGGGACAGTCCCATCATGGTCGACACAATGGCGTTTCCCAATAATGAGTGATCACGTTGGCTTCTACCAATGAAGAACATATATTGTTCCATGGTATCGCGGGTCACAGTAAAAAACCTACACATTTTCTAAGTATTTTGTTTGTTTCTGGAAAAGGCAATGGGTGCCACGTCACTCACTCCATTCTCAATCCACGGATTGTTGAATTCCACTCTTGATATGTCTTGTGCATTGAATGTGATATGTGTGGCTTAAAATTAGAAATTTTCATAGTTAGAAAGTAGTGATATTGTTATTTTCATTTGGACGCTTGAATCCAAATTCTCATATTCAGTGCGCTAACCTTATGTTATCTCGATCGTGCTGTGACCCACTTCAGATCTTGACATGTTGGGAAATGATCAAAGTACGACCAATGGAGATGACCCACATGAAGATGAGATCAGGGACATCCATGCCGTGACCCCACCTCAGCCTGTGACGACGGCGAACAACCGTGCCCGGAGGAGAGAAGCGTGGGAGACAGGCAGCCATCGGTCGTCGAACTTGTCCACATCCAGCGAAGTCCTGAGTGAGAATTTCACAACGATGAGCAGAGAATTCAATGCCCTTGTGTTGGCTGGTTCCACTGCGGTTGAGAATGGAAGCAGCAACGAAGGTCCGAACACCGGACCCAACTTGGCTCGGATTGGGGAGGAACTCGAAGAGACGAACCCGTTGGCGATCGTCCCTGATAATAGCCCGATGGATCCCGTTCCATCTCCTAGACTTGTAGGTGGGTCGTCTTCTTCATCATCATCGATGAACAATAACATTACAGAGGAAGTTTCACTCCATAGGGTGAAGAAGGAGGAGATTGAAACGAAGATCTCAGCTTGGCAGACGGCCGAGATTGCAAAGATCAACAATAGGTTCAAAAGAGAGGACGCGATCATCAACGGCTGCGAGAGTGAGGAGGTACAGAAGGCCACCATGTGGTTGAAGAAGGTGGAGGTACGTTGAATAAATACACATGCACGTAAATTACAATTGAGAATTTGTTAAGGTTGCCTTTGGATGCTCAATTGGAATAATTTGCAATAACCCAACATAAGAATGCATGCAACAACGGTCACGAACTTTTCATGTTCAACATAAGAATACCAATTCGATCCAATTGGGCCAACCCCAATTGTCATTTCCACTTTATTGAATTTTGATCAATTGCAATTCGTTCCGATTTTGCATCCAAACACGCCCTAACTGATAAAAAAATATATATTAATAATAGGCTTGTTCCTTCTGTAGAGGAAACTAGAAGAAAAAAGAGCCAAAGCCACGGAGAAAATGCAAAACAAGGTAGCAAAATCACATCAAAAGGCGGAAGAGAAGCGGGCATCGGCGGAGGCTAAGAGAGGAACAAAGGTGGCTAGGATTTTAGAAATAGCAAACCTGATGAGAACTGTCGGTAGAGCTCCATCCAAACGCTCTTTCTTCTAGCCAATGCCACAGAGAGAGAGAGAGAGAGAGAGAGAGAGAGAGAGAGAGAGGGAAAAAGGGAAAAAAAAGAAAAAAAAGAAAAAAAAAGTGAAGTAGAGAAATACACTTGAAGAAGGTAGATGTGCGTAGGTAAGTGCTTTTTCTCCCCATAGTGTGATTTAGATGATAGATTGAACATTTAAAGTGGCTTGTTTTGCTTAATTAAACAACATAATGCAATATTGTTAATATTAATATTAATTTTTTGTTTATATTCCATGGTTGTTGATTTGGAATTTGAACCCGCAAGGGCCTCGGCACCCCAAAGATTTCTATCAAGTACTAGTAAGTTATATGATTTCTGTCTTTTATTTATTTATTTTTCTCTTTTCTTTTGTGATATTTAAAAGTCCAATTCATTGATCTAGACTGTTCATTAGGTCCAAAGCACATTTCATGGAATTGCCATGTAAACATCATACCAATCTGACAAATATCAATCATTTGATCAATGACTTTTAATGCAGACAATCAAGATCATTTACGCACAAATAAGCCCGAAAAAGAAAATTTTTTGATCCATCCATTTACAGGGGCTAATAATGGATCGACCATTATTCTAAAGAACTATTTTTGTTACATTGTCGTAATTCCATCCCATCCATGGCTCGGAAAAAAAAATGATGGCCATGAAAGATAAGGCCGAACTAATAAAATTAGTGTAATGTTTGCATGGTAGTGCATGAAATGTATCATGAACTTAATGGATAGTTCAGATTGGCTGATCAGACTGTCCAAGTCAACCAATGCAACTAGTAGTACTGTAACTTATGGTGCTCTGATCAGAGCACTTGACCATCTTTTCTTTGAGTTAACTCATGATCTGAGTTGCTAAATATGGGCCACTTGCCGCTAGCATCTCAATAGTACACCTCATAGGTGTCAAGATGATCCAGATCATTGAAATGGTGGGCCAACAAGTTGGTGGCCATAACCACAGGGATTGGACAATCCTAGTCACACAATAGTAGTAGTGAATTTTGCCTATTGAAGGTAATTTTGAAACTATGTTTACTTCTCATGAATTTCTAACCTGTATTTAAACTGAACTTTTACAATGCAATTCACTTGTGCATCAAAATACGGCCACAGTTTATTTCGTTTTAGATGTATTTTGTGACATTTCCCAACCCATTTAGAGGCCAAGATCCTTGTTCAAGGCCCTGTCAAGTGCGAATAAAGTAACTTCATCCGATCCTGTTCTCCATGGATCATTTAACTTAGGTAGATGGATCCAAAAGGCAGGTGGGCCACACATGTAAAATCATATATTGTAGCCCACTTAGTTTTGGACTTGGATTGACATGATTTTTTAGTGTCCATTCGTCCTGGTTGAATGCATCTTTTGAATGGAATATATGACATGCAGAAAATAAATGTCTGAAAACATCACAATGGCCCCACACGTAGATTTGTAGGATAATTAAGCTCATGATAAAACGTTTGTGGTGGTCCGGCCACCTTTACAAAAACACGAAACAAAAGCATCTTCAAGAGACGGAAACTTTAGTCCATGTCTGGATGCACCACCAAATTTGGTTGGTACGAGCCGACAAGGTAGGTTTTTTGTCTAGGGTGGTGCAGATATTGACCGTATATCAAGTAGGATTTCACTTTTCTACTTCAACATCACAAACGAGGCATGTATTAGAAGGTCCCAAACATATCTCACTTATATTCTGACACTATCAAAGTCATTCTTATTATAGGAATCTAAGTATCAAAGTCATTCTTATTATAGGAATCTAAGTACTTCCCAATTTGAATAATGGAAAAAGAAAAGAAAAGAAAAAAATGAAGTATCATATTTTGTTTGGAACATTTTATTATGTTTGGATGACAAAGAAAGTGGTGGATTACAACGAACAACATAATTGAAATACCATGTCAATTTCTACGTACAATATTCAAAATATTTTTTGAAAAGAAAAATGAGAATTTAACTTGCTATTTAAACAAAACCCTTAAAAATAAAAATTCAATGAGAACCCACTTTCAATAGTGCTCATAAAATACATGGGAATCCATCACTAAATAAATGTTATATATATTTTTTCTCTTATTATTTTCCCCATTATCTAAACATGCCTCTTTTTCATCTACCTCCCCTCCATTTTGTATGACAATCCGATGGACCTTTTTTCTCTTGCTTCCAATTATGCAGATGATTCCCCTTTGTTAACCTCCATTGAGAGTCATTTGAGGAATCTGTACCAAATAACCAAAACACCTTGTTTTCATTTGAATGTTAACCCTTTTTGTATTTCTGATCATCTCAAAAACTATCCACCCAATTGCCAGATATCGAAAGGTTGAGATTATCATACCAAAGATGGTTTTAAGGCCAAGTTCATTTATGGTAGGGCACAACTTAAATAACCGAAACATGGCTCCATGTGTCAGAATTGACTACCCATTCATATTTTACCAATGTGAGCTCTCTAGCCAGATATCCTCTTCCCTTTAAAGCAACCAAGTTTGGGGAAGCCCACTTTCATTTATCTTCTTGCGTGGGCCATGTCTGTCATACATTATCAGACCCATGCATTAGGTGATGACCAATTCACTCATCAGTCTGATTATGCTAGAACGGTGATACTTTTACATAAAGTGTATACCATTTGGTAATCATTTTTAAATTCAACATTATTTTTATACAAGTGTAGGTCACCTAATATGTTGAACCCATATACATGCAGAGCACCACCATACCCATGATCTAAGTTGTAACTTGATTGACCACACTTATATCTTGGCCCTTGTTCACAATAGATCACTATACAAAAAATTTCACGTCGCAACCATTGATGGAGGGTCCCACTCTTGAGAAGGGATTCTATTATCTTTGGAGTCAACCTCAACCTGAAGCCGAGCAATGCCTGGATTCTTGCTAGATTGTAGACCATCAAGAAGAGCTCTAACTTCTGGACTCCAAACCTACCACCTAGCAAGACAAGCGTTGGGAAAATGGGTTTCTATAAGACCCTCTAGTGGGAGTGAGTTCGGGCCCTTCAAACATCAGCTTTGGGGATGATGGCCCACACTTTTAGAGGGAGAGAGGGAGCTCCGTAACCCTAATTTCCCAGACACCTACATCATATATATCAAAGACACCCAGCGCCCTCCTCCTTATAGAGGTGCAACCCAAATTCATAAGGACCAATATCATCAGTTTAGTTGTTTGAATTTACAAGTTAAATATCTGTTATACCTGTCTCATCCTTATCTGAAACGATCCAACTCTAATTCATGTGAAGATGCCCGACTTGAACCGAACCTAAATTCTTTTGTACTCGACCTAACCCCAACCCAATCGATCCAAATCAATGTGACCATCCCCAACCAGCCTGTATTTTTTTAACTCAAACCCAACTGAAATTCAAATTGGGCTGGTGTTTTTCAACCCAAACCCAACCCGAGGACCTAGACAACCCAGCCTGAACTCGGGTTGGGTCAGTCAGGTTCAGATTGACCTAAACCCAAGTTGCAGCCTTACGTCTATGCACGTTTTTAGGTGAATTTAGGCGAATGATGGCATCATGCTTTTTTTTTTTTTTTCAAAATTTTATTTAGAGCCCTTTATCACGCTTTCACATTGATGTTTCCCAGGGAGCGTGGCTAGGACTGTCAGTGGCCCAGTGGGCCTATTAAGTTCTATCAAAGCCTGTCACACACCTGGTCTGGGGTTTTATTTTTAGGCCCAATGGGCAGATGGGACTGAAAATGATTGGGCTAGCATGGAATTGGATCCTAATATTATGGTCTACTTACGTTTGCTATATTCTTCTATGGGCGTAATTCAGGCCCATGGGATAATGGTGGGCCTACGTTTCAAGGCCAATTTAACATGGGCTGGGCTCATGATAACCCTGTGGCTATCCGAACAGCTAGCTCATCACACGGCTCAAATATCAAACCAGTCCACTCACCAGGTGGTCATAGATGGTCTATACAATGCTTGGCCCAAGGTTCACTGATTCAAACTGCTCATATCATGGCCTAATATTGGATGAACCATGCACCATAAGACCCATCATAGTGTGTTACCGACTAGGAAATTTTTGGTCCATATGCCATCCACATCAGGGCACATCATATCAATTACTTAGATCATTTGACCATGGCCCAATTATGCAATCTGAAAGCCCAACTGTCGCTCAAAAAAGGCTCCACTATTGTACGGTTCATATGATATATGGCCCACACTTCTCACGGTGTCCATCGTTTTCAATTCCTACAAGTGGGCCGTCATTTGATAACTGGGACTATTGGTCTGTGGCTCAAAATTAGTCTGCATAGGACGATCTTAAACTTCAATTTGCAGCCTATAGATATATGGCTATGAAGAGAAATATAACGAGTATCCACATTCAACCAAAAAAATTTCTAACATTGGTCAATGGGTTCTCATAAGCTTTGAAATTCTTAGGGCATGCTGCATTGTGGATCTTGACTTACCAATTTTAGAGATTAACATGTTAACTTTTAGTGGAATCAAGTGAACAATCAGATTTCATGACTAGGATAATGAAAGCATACATTTTTATTTTTACACACGCATGCACACCCCACACACTTACACCAGTGGGATTCCACCACCTATGGATACTCGAACCCTTGACCGAGCGTTGAGACTCCTGAGAGTCTACCACCAGAGCAAGAGTAAGGATCCAAGCATACATACAATCATCTAGAAAACCATAAACTGGAAGTAGGGTTAGCCAAATTCCTTGAGTTATACCGATCCAATAATGCATGAAACTTTTTTAAGAGGTGGGGAGGTGGGGCTTTTTTTTTTTTTTTATTTTTTATTTATTTATTAACACACACACCCCACACACGCACACCGTGGGATTTCACCACTGGTGGGTACTCGAACCCTTGACTCGGTGTTGAAACACCTGGGAGTCTACCACCCGGGTAAGAGTAAGGACCCGGGTAAGAGGTGGGGCTTAATGATGAACGACTCCAATCATCACTCAACATGGCCTTTCAACACTTCTAACTCACATTCTTACTAATTTTTCCTTAAGTATGTACTTATAGATTGGTAATCTACCACATTTTTTTTTATAGTTTGAATGGAGATGCAGGAGCCTTTATTATTTATAAATTTAAATTCTCCATCTAATCATAGAAACTAAGTCTCATATGGATTCATCTTTTTTATATATGTTAACTTGCCATAATGTAAACTATATATGTATTTTAATAATTGGACCTTAAAACTTAAAGACTAAGTTTTTCAAAACCCAAGGGCTAAAGTGGACATACGCACATGCGTGCACATGTGTATGCGTCCATATGGGCCACCTAAGGAAGACACGCTAACATATCGAAGTAGTGGGCCCCAATCATCAGAACGAAAACTCATGTGAATTGCACAAGTTCATAAAATACCACCTTAAGAATTCTTATTTTACCAAATAATTCCTTTACTCTTCTAAAGCATCCGGATGCGCTGCTTGGTAAGCTAGATGTCAAATAATAATTCCTTTACAGAGGGCTTTTATTTGTGATTTTTACTGCAAAATTCCTTTGGAATAATAATTTTATCAACTAGTACTTGACAGTGCTTTCCCTAATAGTACTCAAGGAACCCAAATTACTTGGCAGTGCTTTCTTAGGAGAAATAATACAAATGACTTTAGTCTATTTTTATTTAAATGGTGGAGAATTGAGAAATGTGTAACTTATTTGATATGTTTCTGACATTCAACCCATCCAACAAATGCACCCAAATGTGATTATTAGATGAACCAAAAATATAGATAATGTAATCATAAGATGGGCCAAGACAAAAGAATAATATATATATACCACTAAAAAAAAATCCAAATTCATGGACCATTTGATGATTTGATCATCAGCTTTTTTTTTTTTTTTTTAATCACTTGATTACCTGGGGTGCATATGTTGGATAGGGTGGATGTAAACAATTACCATGTGGGCCTAACAATCATTGATGCACTATCTTTTAAAATAATAATAATAAAAAATGCATCTTCAAATTTTTAGTTGTCCAAACTTTGTGTTAAAATGCTAAAAAGGGTGCGAGCGTCTACCATTTTGGTGTTGTGTGTGCATTGCATCCAACCCAACCAGCACGCCCACAATTGTAATCATGCGAACCAAAAAGCATGACGAGCATATCATATCATCAAGTGGGTCCACATGTGAAGTTGGAGGTCTTAGGTGGTCTACACCATTTAATGGTGTGGCCCATCTGATGAGTGGATCAGCCTAATTTATTTACTTGTCCTGGTGGGATGCACATGCTATCGGGTTGGATTTCGTATAAACATATCATGTGCTTCCCACAATGCTTCATTTACCATTTTTTTTTTCTTTTTCAGAAAATTATGGTATTTTAGTCATTGTATGTTATCAAAAGCGGTTTTTTTAATGCTTAAAATAAGTTAAACCATTGATTCGTAAAAGGCAACTTCTTTTATGAATTTTCTGGTCAAAATCCAAGGGTTGCTTAGCAGCATGCATTTAAAATCCTACGAAATCCAATGGATTTTGAAACCCGGGAAATCTAGAAAATTTTAAATGATCAGCTTGGACGTAGGAATGAAACAAGGGCTCTTTTGGTAATGTTGTAGGAATTAAAATCCAAATCATTCAAAATCCTTACTATCAAACCTTCCAGAAAACTGAAATTCCCACAAATTTCTCATAATCCTCGCCACCAAATGGTTTTTGTGTGTGGCCAACAGATAAATGGATTGGATTGTTTACTGGCTATGACAGCTACAAGCTTAGGCTGCCTGATTAGTGACCTTGCACAACCATTCCAGATTGGCATGTGTGAGCCGTGGCTTCAGTAATCCAGACCATTGGGTCTGTTGCGTTCCATTGTTGACATATCGTGCCCCACAAATCTCCTTCATTGGAGGATCCTAACCACTAATATTGGTTATTAATATTTCAGTTTAATCTGGACTGTTGCTGTATTTCTCCTCCGTAAGTTACTTTTGTAGACCATAAGATCAACTGAGAGAACCAATAGATCAATGGCCCGGATCACCGAAACATGCTCCACTCAGTGCACTATGCGAACTTGGGTCGAGTACGAAGACATTGATCCATGGGCCCATAATTTGGCAATGCAAACCTTTTTTTATTTTTTCGAATGTTGCATCACATAGTCGACGGTCCATACCCAAAGGGTCTCATTGATAGAACAATTGCAACCTTTTGGTTTGCGGCCTATCATACATGGTTACGAGGGGTAAAACACCAATGGTCCACATTCAACTGAAAAAGGAAGAAGAAGTGGACGGTCGACCAACCTGGAAATTTTACATGGCCCACCATGTTTTATACGTAAAGTTTCATCCATCAGGTTAGAATGATTAAATTTAATTCGTACACACAAAAGATCAACTCGATAAAAAGCTCTACTGGACCACACCACCACGACCAATGTAAAACTGTTAAAACTTGTAAGTTCACACAGTGTGGCTCGACCAGATATTTAGCTGATTTTATATGTTTTTTCACTGCACGCTGGTGAGTTAGGTGGGCCCCACAAGCTTGGCAAGTGTTGCAGGGATTCCATTGTTACATCTGTATTGTGGAATTGACGGATAGTCTATACATTAACAATGGAGATTCAACACAATAATCTTAAAGCATACCTGATTGGGAAGACATCCCGATGCCTTGATATCGCCGATATGAATTTTGATCTTTTGCACTTCACACCTTAGGAGAACTTTCAATGGAACTAGAATTTTTTCACTTGTGTTCGTGAGGGGACCAAGTCGTTTATTTATAGAAAAGAGGGCTAGAAGCTTATACATCACACTTTTCCCTTTTAAGGTCTCCACATCGTAGGTTTTTATATCTGGTTTAATAACCGTGTATAGAGACCGCAGTTCGAGCGTCCTGCCCTAAACTTATTTACAATAATCACAATTATAGTGAGGCCCATTGAATCGCTCAATCTAAATAATCCAACGGTCAAATCTAAATTGATGATCATCTGTAGCCCACCTGATGGAATCTTACATCCAGTCCATATATTAAGTGGGAAAATGATGTTGTGGTCATGACCTGCTGTAATAGAGTATACATCCAATCATTTGATGGCTTAGTGGAGTTTAAAATAACTTTTTAAAAATTTTCTCCAAATATTTCTTAACAGTCATCCCCCTAGGAAGGACGTGGATTTCTTGCAACCAGAGTTTCAAGGGACTAGTAATATTTCTCGGAAGTCACTCTACAGAAGAAATGGATTTCCTACATTAGGGGTTGCAAGGGACTCCTGCCACCCGAAGAACTATAGACCCACTGTCATATTTGTTTTATATCTACTTAGTTCATCCATTTCACCAGCTCCTTTACGTCATGAATAACCTACGCACCCAAGGTACCTAAAAGTCAAATACACCACACGATAAGAAATGACACCCACTTGAAAACTATTTAGGACCTAATTTGATGTTTATATGCCATCCAGCATTTAATAAGATAACTTCCAACGGAGAAAACTCAAATATCAACCCAATCCAAATTTTATGTTGTCCCAAGAAAGTTTCAACACTGTACTTTATTGTAATATCACCTGCTTGAGTTTCCAATCTCCCTCTTATTTGTGCTCATATATGTCCTAAACTGACCTAAAGACACAGACGGATGGAATAGATATAGCACAAGCATCACGGTGGGCCTTGCAGTGCTTGGGGTCACAGGAATCACTTGCAAATTGCTGGCTTTCACCGTCGGGCGCTAGCTAATTGGGTTCTATTCCCGCCGAGGCCTAGCTAGATATGGACAATCTTATCAGGGTTCTGTTAACCACCATCATATATTTGTTTTATGTAAGTCATCTATCCATTTTGAAATGTCATTTTAGAGCATCAGCCCGAAAACAATGCAGATGGAATGCTCGAGTGGAGTACACTACATTTAAACCTTCCTAGGGCCTACTGTGATGTTTATTTACCATTCAACCCGCTCATTAAATCATTTAAATCTTCAATAAGACAATTATTCAAAACTTCTATGGTCTTCATGAGGTTTTCAGCTGTAATCATTCAATTACTACTATTTCACAATGGTAAGGTAACCCATGACCTTAGTGTTGAAACTTAACTCACACCCACACACTGTAAAATCAGCACTAAAACTCATGACCTGAGTGTTGGAAATCATATCTACCACTGAGCCCTGAGTAAGGACCTGTCTCTATCTAGGTCTAGTGGGGAACGGATTGGCTACTCCCCCTGCCACTAGCACGGTGGCTGATGGTCGGTGCTATGTGGGCCCCACCATGATGTATGTGTTTCATCCATTCCGTTCATCCATTTTTACAGATCAGTTTAGGGGTTGATCCCAAAAATTAGAGGATATAAATATCATGTGGACCACACCACAGGAAAAAAATAGTGATTGGATATCCACCATTAAAATCCTCCTAAAGCCCACTGTACTGTACTCTTTATTTGACATCCAATCTGTTGATTAGGTCATTCAGGCCCAGATGAAGGGAAAAAAAAACAGATATCAGATTGATCCAAAACTTTTATAGCTCCCAAAAAGTTTTTAATGGTGGACATTCTTTCAACACTGTTTCCTGTAATGTGGTCCAGTTGAGATTGTAATATAACTAATTTTTGGTCTCATATCATAAAATAATCTAGAAAAAATAGATAGACGGCATGGATGAAACACATACATCATGGTGGGGCCCATATAGCACCGACCATCAGCCATTAGCTGATGACAGGGGGAGTAGTCAATCCGTTTCCGGTCTAGTGGGGGTAGTTCACATGAGCTGCCATGCTATTGTATGTCTACTCTACTATGTTAGGTCATGATCATGACTTTTTGTATTATTAATAGGGCAATTTCATATTACGTGTAGGCCCGCATTACGTGTGGACAGTCGATCATTCCTGCAAAAGATTACATTTTTTTGTTCACTCACGGACTACCCACTGCGTAGACCGTTCTCATCTTTCAGCGCAACGCATGGATTGAGGCGCCACTGTTTCCTGTACTATGGTCCATTTAAGATTTGGAACTACTACATTTTTTAGATCAAATCCTAAAATGAACTTTCAATACGGATGGACGGCGTGAACGTAGTAACAGTGGCCCCACAGTCAGGGGTCCCAGTCCCACCCGCCCGGTGGATCCGGTGTCTCACCTAATCCGCTCCCCTTGGTTAAGAGTCACGGTCGCAGTTGTTGAGAGAGTCAAACGAGCTCCGAGGCAACATTGGATTCGGTTAATTCGGAGGTAGAGTCATCTATCTACATTAGACGCAGCCATGTCATCCATTAATCTGAACTGTCCAAATGCCTCAATTTGGATGGATAACGTTAAAAAAAATATGCAGATATCCATCATTTTATCCTGACTTTAGGGCATCTAATACTGACCGTTTAACTAGTTTTTATTTCCTGCTGTCAATTGAAGCCCACCACTTAGAAGGGCAGAATTATCGGATCCATACATATCTTGAATCACTTTCCAATCACAGGGAGTCCCACTAGATGGATGATCCTGATCCACTTCTAATATAGCATTATGGCTATTGCTCCACCGTGCTCCCCTTCTTATGGGCTATGGCTCTTAAGGTATCATCTCTCCATTTAGACGTTTGGACTAACCCGATTATATGGATTCGTCAACATCATTCCGAGTAGTTAATCTCTTGTTTGGTTGGCATTTAGGACTTGGATTGATAAATTTTAAGGGCTTGTTTGGTAGCTTGTATTTGATATGCATTGAAAACTACAATATACTCCATGTGAATTAGAATCACTGCTTATATTTGCCAGTCTGTAGTAAAAAAAATCAGTGGAATTAGATAACTTTTGCTTGGAGCATGTAATTTGGAATACATTGGTGGAGAGAATGAAAAAGAGAACTGTCACTAGTGACTTGTGGTAATTAGAAATCATATGAAATGTATTCACATCTCTTGTCGTGATTTGAAAAATAAAAATAAAAAACTCGTGTAGTTGATATGAATTGGATTTTAATTTACATTAAATATATCTTCCCAAACACACTAATTACATGCTCTCAAACAAACCCTTATATATAAAATTTATAAGAAATGAAGTATACTTAGCACAAATAAATTAATAATAATAATAAAAAAAAGTCAGGAAAGGAAAAAAAAGAAGATAGTTATGCATTTGGTTGATGGGATAGCATCCAGTTTATACATAGATGCGTAGGTCGAGTGGGCAAATGGTGAACTGATAAAGCCTTCTTCATGTTCACCGTGCATAAAACGATAAATACGAGATGGAAAACTCATGTGGGGCACACCAAAGGGAGCAACATAAAATCACCTCAGTTCTAGTCCATATCCTTGTGTGTTTTGGCACTCTCTTGATTAATGGGTTATGATGGATTATGGAGCCCAGGTTCTATCTGAAAGTTTATTTGGTGCGTGTCACCCTCCCAATGTCCCCTGTTGTTCCTTTTGGTGTGACTTACCTCAGTTATGTGTTAATCAAGGTTTTGGGACATAAGCTTAACATTGAGAGGCACATCTTCTGGATGGGTTAGATGGCTCAGACATCATATGAGCCCCATACAGCCACCATATGTTTGAATGTATCTTATTATTCCCCTTTTCTAGCAAGTCATATCCTCTCTACCCGTGCATTGCATGTGCCATGCCACCGGTCAAAAAATAAGATAGATCCAAAACTCAAGTGAGCTGCACTACTTGTGTATGAAAGTTTGGACATCAAGCCCCTTAGATAAGAGGCATAAAATGGATACGTAGAGATATATGTGAGCAGTGGCTCATATTCCATGAGAAAGGTTTACTTGTTAGATGATCAAAATCATCTAATCAACGCGATTTTCTATCAATGACCAATCACGGTAGAGCTTGCAAGATACGAAGCTCTGATTATCATACACTAGCCATGTGTATGGTACACAATCTAGATGTAAAATGCCAATCAACTCCCACCATGAGATGAGATTTTGTCCTTTTTTTTTTTTTTTTGAGAGTTACAATGGTGGAGTCTGCTTGCTGGAGTCATGGCCACCGTATATGAGTATAACAACGACCCAAAGATTTATTAAGGGGTTGTTTAGACTCGTGGAAAAAAAAAAGAGGAGGAAACGGTGTCTCTCAAGGATATGTTGTTTCTTGGAAACTGCTCGGAGTAAAAATCTATTTCTTTTATTTTTCAACAGTTGTTTCCTCTATTTTCAAATTTGTTTTTTTTTCTGGCAAAAACAAAATTTTTCATGAAATGTTTACCTGGAAGATTGACTGTGGGACTGAGTGACACATATGGCACGTTTGTCATATATTTAGTGATAGAAGATGAATGAGGCATGTGAAGATGGATTGTGACACATGTGGCATATTATCAAGTAAGCAATTGAAGATGCATGATACACATGTCGGCACATATGCTGTGGTTGAAGATGGACGAATACACATGGGGAGCTTGAAGATTTAATGGCACATGTGGGGTTGTGTAAGATGACAATGGCACATGTTGCACATGTGGCACACTGTGATGCGGACACTATAGGAAAGATTCCTGGACCACTTGGAGAATAGCAGACATGTTGGACTAGTCAAGGTCAGTCACCCGCTTGAACCTACCAAACCAAAGCATGAGCACCATCAGAAGAGGACATAAACCAGTAGCATCCACTGGTTAATCTCTATTCCCACTGCACGTCTAATTAGCCCGCTGGACCCATTTGCCAAGTTGTTGTCCTGGACATGCTCCACCAACCTACACACTAGAAGTTCGGGCTGAGCAATTGAACTGGATTTCAGAGATGTGGCCCCATGATCAGTCCGGACCCTTTATTGCATGTTTATTTCATTTATACTTTAGCTGTTAATTAACTATTGCTTCGGTCTAAGCACCCATTTGGTGCTATGTCTTGAAGGCAAAACCAAGTTTGAATTGTTTAGGGTGCATTTGGTTGTAACAGATATAGTAAAATTTTAATGATATTTCATTACTAATCTGACTTTTTGCAAATTTTCACGATATTTCATAAAATCTAGTGCAACCGAAACACACCTTTTGTGAGAAAGTGCTAGTGAAAATTTGATTCTCAATAAACATATAAGAAAAATAAAATAAAATTCTGTAATATGGTTAAGGATCATTTGATCCAAGTATCTTGATTTAGGTGAACTCCACACTGTAGAGAGTCAATATCAATAATAAAACCTTTTTCCAGTAATGGACTATTTTCGTATATATACAGAAACCATAGTTCAACATCCAACACAAAATGCACATTGTCTGCATTGACGAATGATCTTTAAAAAATTTCATTGATTGTGGAGATTTTCATATTGACCTTTTGTCCAATTGCCCTTAATTACGTCGCAGATGCAATAGGCATGGCACCTGCTTGCTGCTCAAATATCATAATATCTGCATACATGGGCAGTTAGTGATGAATGATGCAGACTCTCCTAAAAATTATCAAGAAATCACGTAGAGTCATGCAATTAAGTCAAAATAAACATTCTAAATTATCATCCCCCTTATATGTATCTTGAAAAAGAAATTGTCTAAGCCTGATTATCTAATTATTGGATTGGTGGAGATTTATTGAACAATTTAAATTGAAAATACCCTCTACCTATTTCAACAAACAAATATACACGAATCTAAGGTTTGAATTGATTAACCAATCTCACGATTATGGGAATGGAGTTTTACTAAGCCCCTACACTTGCACAAGTCATCTAATGAGAGGGATATTTTTGTATGGGGAATAACACATATCAGAAAATGGGCATAAAATGTACATGTTGGAAATTTAAGCGATTTATTAAATAGGATACAACGTGGACATGCCATGGACCAAAGATAATGTTTATTTGTTAATTGGATAGATCCAAGAAAAATAGATTTTTGATCTCAGTATGAAATTTCTAAACATCTTCCAATCATCGATCACGATCTGCTACAGCATGCAATATTTTTCCTCTTCGAAATATAAACAAGTAGGATACGGCGTCTTTTACGCGATAAGTACAGCGATACGATATTTTAAGACTATATATTTGACGCCGGTGTATTTGGGAATGCTCGAGTACGACAGAGTTATTACATCCGCGTTTTTCACATCTAACTTGATTGTGGCAGCTTATCCACCGTCCATCTCGAATGCAATAACACAAATCAGAACCATAAACATCCATGTCCATGTTGTAGAGCATATCCCGAAAATAACAACGTTCAGTTTTTACCATCTTCTTGATTTCCCTTCTGAAAATTTGGATATTTGATGGCCACTCAACGCACGGATACATTCCACTATAATCAGGAAAATTATTTGGATGGTACGGATTAGCGTGTGTACGGTACATGTACAGTCATGGGGAGGTGCCACAATGTAGTGAGTGGTCATAAACGCACATTGTAATTTAACTGGTTCAAGTAAATTAAGAGTCAAGCCGACCGGTCGTCACGGGCCGCTATCAGCTGCTAAAGTGGAGGTCCGTCAACGGCACTTTCGCCCATCCCAATGTCGGCCAGTGGTCCCGTTACATCGAGCGATGGTGATCCGTGTGTGTGCCGTACATCTAAATCAATCCAAGCCATTCAAATTGGTGCATCCCCTTGTAGTAGACAACCCAAAATGGGAAAGTCGCTGATCAGGTAGTCCTGATTTTTGCTCTCGTGTCTATCAGATGGAGGTTACGTGAAAATGGTAACTCAAGGGTCCAAAATCAACGAATAAATGTTCATAGATCGAAACATTGAATCAACGCATAAAGCCCATCTTGTGGACCCTACGGTTTGGACTTTTTGGATTGATGCATATATGCCGCGTGTAACACCCTCATAAGTGTAGACTGGGTAAAAGATACCTTGTTTCAACAGTGAGGTTTTGATATCGATCCGTAGTGGGTGGCTAAGTGTGAACTGACAGTGGGGGGTGTACTGACAAGCAAACGGACGAAAAAAAATAAATATATATATGCCGCGTGTACGGAAGATGTGTGTCCTAGGCTGCAAGCGTGGCAAATAAGTCTTCGGCGTATGAAAGAAGTAGTCTCGCCGACAAGGTAGGTGTCAAGCACATTCCGGACGCGGAGTGCGTCCTACCCCCGCTCGGACGCCGTCCGGGCAAGGCTCTATGGGGCCCACCGTGATGTAAGTGTTTTATCCATGACGTTCATCTCTTTTCCCAGATAATTTTAAGATAGACAGCTCCGGTGAACTAAGATACTGTTCTAAAATCGAAGCAGGTCGACAGCTCCAGTGAACTACACCAAGGGAAGATGCAGTCATAATGACACCCACCGTTGAAACCATTTTAAGGGCCACCATGATGGTTTTTTTTTTTTCCATACAACCTATTCAAAAGGTCATGTAGATGTGGATGAAGTTAAAAAACAAATATCAGCTTCATCTGAAACTTCTCCAGCTCCCAAGAACTTTTTAATCGTGGACATTCAATCCCCACTTTGTGGTCCACTTAGGCTCTTTACGTGCCTCATTTTTTTTCTGGTATTTTAAAATGATCTGAGAAAAACGATGAACGGCGTGGATAAAACACATACATTACAGTGGGCCCCACAGATCAATCCGTCTGGGCGGGGTAGTACGCAATCCGCGTCCGCACGATCTCGAGGGGACGCGGATTTCCTGCGAGAGCCTTTCGCAGGAAGTTCCTACGCATGGGTGATGGGTGGGCCCACTGACATGTTTTTGAGAAATCTACACCGTTCATCCTTTTTTTGAGATCATTTTAGAATAATTAACCATAAATGAATTGGATCCAAAACTCAAGTGGGCCACATGAGAGGAAAAAGTGGGAATTTAGTGATTACCGTTGAAACATTCTTGTGGCCTTAAAAGCTTTCTATCAGGCTAAATTCTTTGTATTTTCACTTCATCCCAATGGTAATGACCTTATAAACGGTTTGGATGGCATATAGACATCAAGGTGTAGCTCAAGAAGGTTTCAACGGTAGGTATTTCTTTCGCAAATTTTCCTCTAGTGTGGCTTACTTGAGCTTTTAATCTATCTCGTTTTTATCGGGTTTACCTAAAATGAACTCTCCAAACGAATGAACGTAGTAGATTTTCCAAAAAAACATGGAGGTGATCCCCACCGAGCATACTTGGGCAGGAACTTCCGGCTAAAGGCTTTCGCAGGAAATCCGTGTCCTTCCCGAGGGAGCTGTTAAAATGGTGTTCCTTGGGAAAGAAGGCTGATGGAAGTGCAGCAGCAAGTGGTATATCGATGAGGTAGGAGAGCAGATGAGGGAATCAATCCGGACGGACAAGTTGGTGGGCCATCTTATTGATTGGCGAACGCATACCTAATATGGTGGTGTTTTGACGTTTGGAAACCACTTTTGATGACTTGCCAGCTTAGCTTGTGCCGACATTCAGGGAACTCATCAGGTGGGGCCCACTTGACTAATCCTTGTCCATACGTTAGGTTGGTTCACTCGTTATGTGGCCCAACGTGTTTGTCACGCCAATTGCCTGTGCTCTTCGGTCATTGGAAATTTCGTTTAGATAAAGCCCAAAATTAGTATTCGTGTTTCCCATCATTCATTCTGCCTGCATTATCCTCATGTACAGTTTGGATGACATATAAGTTTTACCATCTGCTCAAAATAAAAAAATAATAATAATAATAATTATGGCATTTTAATGATCACTATTTTGAGTTGTGTGGCTCACTGGAGTTTTGAATTTATTTAATTTTGGGCTTCAGTTATATGGTATGATTGTTAAAATAGATGGATGGGATAGATATCTCGGTGTTTGGAGCTTAATGAGAAAGTTTCAACTAAAGAATTATTATTATTATTAATGTCTTTTTTTGGTGTGGCCAAAGCAAGTTTTGAATCTACCTCATTTTTAGTCCCCAGTCCTAAGGTGAGCTTGTGGAGATCAGATGGATGTTATGCATCTCTGTAGGCCACATGTAGCTTTCTGTCAAAGAATGGTACACGGTTCAACCTGTGACCCGAATTGGAAAGTTTCAAGTATGACATTTTCATCATCATTGTTTTCAGGAATGCATTACTTGAGTTTTGAATCTACTTCCATTTTCATCTCCAGTCACGTGAATCAGATAGATAGAATGCCCCGTATTGCTTCCCGTCAAGGAAGGAGAAACATTTTGGCTTGCAACTCGGGCATACCTAGCTAGCTAGTATCAAAGCTATGTAGGCCCCACCTTAGTGTATGTGTTTTATTTATTGTAAGAACTCTATGTGGTGGGCCTTTACTGATCAACGATTTGGATTGTATTTTAGTTGGACTATTTGATTGAGTTAATAAGTGGACCCCACTTAAGGTGATCTGACTAGCGCAATCTAATGTGCGCAAGACTACGTATTTGGGTTGAATGCTATAGCCTTACGCAAGGCAATTTGAGTCGAACTAGGACTAAGTGATGTGGAGCGTGGGAGAGAGAGAGTTTTGATGGGTTTCAAACTCTCTCTCCAGAGTCTCTATAAAAGGGAGCTGGGTCCCCGATCCTACACCACGGCAGAAATTCGAGTCCCATCTACAGATTTGCAGAAAGGGTGTGAAGGAGAGGAAGATCCTAAGTTCTATCTATATTCTGGTATTTTTATTCTCAGCAATGGCGTCTCACTTAGGTAAGCCATCCCGAACCCTGATCACCATGTCTCATGCACAGCCGATCTCTGGAATTTCCGCATCCAGAAAATATTACAGTTGGTATCAGAGCGGTCTGTGCATAGGTATGGATGATCACATCCAGATATATCAGATTAAATCAGGAATTTTCGAATTCCTGAAACAGTTGTTGTTAGGAATTTTTAATCCTAAATATTAGGGTTTTGAATTCGATAAAACTTAAATACAGTCATACAATTTGGGATTTCGAATTCAAATCCCCAAATCCAGATGTCTATTGGGGATTTTCAATTAGGAATCCCCAAAAAATTGTAAAAAAAAAAAAAATAAAAATAAAAAATAAAAATAAAAAAAATTAGGGATTTTAGTACTATCACCCCAAAATCCAGCCAAAGTTAGGGATTTGGATTCAAAACCCCAATCCGCAAATCAGGGATTTGAGAATACCTGAATCAGATAATTGGGGATTCCAATTCCAGATTCCGATTTGGGATTTTTCCAAATCCAGATCCCTGAATCCAGTCAATTAGGGATTTCCATTCAATAACCCCAGATTCAGTAAATGTTGGGGATTTTGATCCCATCGGACCTCATCGACTTGGTCTCTTACCTGGACCCGATCGGCGGCCATTGACGAACCGCGTCACAGCTAGACGAAGGTGATGGCTCACCACCATCTTTCTTCCTCTTTCCGAAGCCATTACTGGCGTCTTGAGCCTTCATGTTCACCAATGGCACCAGCGGCTCGCCATTTTTTCTCGACGCCGTTTCGGTGCCTTCTTCTTTGTGACTGCAACAAATCCTGGAGATTAGAGGAGCTTGATCTCTCCTTGTCGCGTCGGGCGGACTGCCTGATCGGCTCTCTTGTTCTCTCTCTCTCTCTCTCTCTCTCTCTCACCTATGGTGAGAAACTTTCAGAGAATATCGCGTGTAGAGTCTAGGGCATTCTGCCCGGTTGAGAACATGACAGTCGGACGCTCAAAACCCGATTTGAATCCGTTTGGGCATATGGACCGGATTTGAGTCCGTTCGGGTATACGGTCCCGATTCTGCAATACAGGACCGGAACCGGATCATTATTATTATTATTTTTTTATTACAGACTTTTGATTGGTGGGCCCTGATATCTTTCTAGGCCTATTAATCCAAGTGTCTGATTCACTCCATAACATTCAGTTTTATTTTGGTCTGAACCATCTACATGTTCAATCATGAACATTTAGTCTGCCACATTCAGGAAGTTATGAGTTGTCAATTTTGATATGGGCTGTTTATTTAATCATGATCTTCCATCTATAATTAGACTTTGAGCTGATCTGTTCAACTCATGAACAAGCATACATGAAATTGCCCATCAGATTAAATAGTCCATCTATTATTTGAATGGCAGTGACATGATTTAATTTCGCTCATTTGAACTAAGTAAAGATCAAATAATAGTACTGGTGCGGCCCTATTATTGGCCCATCACCCATCTCTAAAGTGTTGATATGTACCGTTGGAATATAAGGTGTGAAACCTATTTATATGTTTCACTTTAAGGAATTCTAAAGGGTTAATATCAACTAACTTATGGACCGCATCGGACTAATTAAGTTATAATCCATTGCGAGGGAGGATTATAATCGCAATCCTAAGACTATACTAGTAATGTTGGATTCGGTTGTGTTAGCCACCATAGTGACCTCAATCGATGAAAACTTTACAAGTACAGACTTGTAACATTGGGATCAAGAGGATTGTATACAGTTGCGTTTATTTTTCATGCATACGGTAACGAAAACACAGACGATTACCGTTTGGAAGAGACGTAAACGGGTGAAGTAAATGGTGTTGGTAATGTAAAGCTGAAAGGCTCATCTCACCCACAGGTGTTGAGTATCTCAGATTTACATGACTTACATCACTTAGCTTCGTGTTCAGGAGGATCACTAACATATTGTCATTGCCACCCACAGGAGGAATGATAATGATGTAATAGATTCTTACCAGGATGATATGGTTGGGCCCATTATCATCTTGGATAATTCAGTTGATGTCTCCCTTAGCAACTGAATTGATTCATTTAGCCTGATATTTTGTTAACATTCACGAAATTAATTTGTGAAATAATTAACTAATGTGAGTATATATGTATCTCTTATGTTTCAGTCTCGATTCCAACTAATACGCATCAAGTTCCTGCCCTTAATGGATCTAATTACGCTCAATGGAAGAACGCCATTGAAGTTGTATTGGGTTGTCTTCAATTAGATCTTGCCCGATAACACCAGAACCGAGAACCTTCGATGATGCCTTGGAAATTTGAATATAATCGATGGGTTGCATGGTTTAGATCAAATGATACATGCACGAAAGTAATTAAGTATTCGATTTACGAATCCATGAAGGGCGCCATGCACGATCTGAGACAATGCCAAAACTTTTACGACCGAAATGGGAAAACGGTTCAAGAAATCTGATAAATCTGAAGTAGGCATCCTTAAATAAATTGACTCGTTCGTCCTACGACGGAAAAGGAAACATCCGTGAATACATTGTAGAGCAGATCGAGGTTGTTTCGAAGATCCGTGCTCTAGGACTTGTACTCACTGATGATCAACTAGTTCATTTGATCATGAATAACCTACCTCCCCAATTCGGCACATTCCTGGTGAACTATAACACTCTGAAGGACATGTGGACACTGGATGAACTTATCACTCAGTGTGTCCAAGAAGAAGACAGGATCAGGCAGGTGGTTAAAGTTCAAAATGTTAATATGGTGACCTCAGGTCATGGGCATGGGCAATGGAATAAAAGTAAGAAGAAGAGGAAACAAGGCTCTAATAATGGATTCTCTGGTCCTCCATCTGGAAACCATGAGAATCAATCTGGAAATGGATCTAAACACAAACGGGTTAAAGGCAAACCGTGCTTCTTTTGCAAAAAGGCGGGTCATTTTAAGAAAGACTGCGAAGGCTTTAAGAATTGGCTCATGAAGAAAGGTAATCATTCTGTTCTTGTCTGTTTTGAATCTTATCTAACTGATGTGTCAGCGGATTCCTGGTGGATAGATTCAGGTACCACTATTCACATATGCACTTCTATGCAGGAATTACTACAGGCCAGGCCACCAACTGATGCGGAGCGCTCAGTATACGTAGGCAATGGTGTCAAGGTAGACGTGGAGGCAATAGGAGTCTATAGGCTTAAGTTAAAGTCTGGTCAAGTTTTGGATTTAGTAGATACATTCTGCGTGCCATCTATAAGGCGCAATTTAGTTTCAATTTCCTGTTTGGATAAGTTAGGATATTCATTCCATTTTGAAAATAAAAGTTTTGCTATTTACTTTAATTCAAATAAAGTTGGAACCGGCTCTATAGTAAACAACTTATACCAGTTAGACTTAATTGCCTCTCACGTCTATAATATTAATAGCTTGCATGGAAATAAATTGGGATCCAAGCGAAGACTAGATTATGAGAATTCCTCTATGTTGTGGCACAGGCGGTTATGCCATATATCTCGTGAGAGATTAGACAGGCTTGTGCGAGAAGAAATTTTACATTCTCTAGACTTCTCTGACTACAAAGTATGCATTGATTGCATAAAAGGGAAACAGACTTGTAGACACCCCACCCAGGCTAAATATCTTGAGAAGGTTAAGACAATCCGAGAACCATGATCATATCCTTAATCTACCCCTAACCCTGACCTGAGCCATTATTCCATCCAGACCATGCCCGAAATCGACCTATTTTTCGAATCATTTTCAGGTAACAATCGAGCTGACTTCAAGCTATTTTGGGCCAAATATCCAAAAAGAACTTTGTTTCACTCTAAGGACCCAAAAAAGGACGCACCAGATGAATTTCGAGGTAAACCGTCGAGGTGGTAATCGGATTACGCCGGCGGTCGGATTACCACTTCCTCCCAGAAAATGCGCACGGGGCGAGTCACACGAGTTTCGGACTCAGCCGGGACCGGGCGGCAGTCGGACTACCGCCGGCGGTAATCCGATTACCGCTGGCGGTGATCGGAATTCCGCCGCGTGCTGTCTGAGCAGGGACAGCTGTCTCAGCGTCCAAAGTCAACTCTTCCTGGAATTTACCCCTCCCATCTCTATTATTTACTGTTTTACCAGTCCCTTTAGCCAATGAGAGCATGCCATGTGGCATCTCTCTCCTCTCCACCAATCACCATGTGCCACATCACCTTTACCCTCCTCTTGTCCTCTATTTACCAAAAAACCTTTGGAAGGGGCTATAAATAGCCCTCTCCCCTTTCATTTTCACCCATATGGAGGAGAGCCACCAAGAGAGGGAGAGAGTGAGAGAGAAAGAGTGAGAGGAAAAGAAAAGAAAAAGAGAGAAAGAGAGAGTGGGGAAGAGATTGAAGGAAGGGAAGGAGCTCCCAAGCCTTCAAGCCCACATTTTCTGACCACCTCCTAGCCTTCATCTCAACCCTTCCAACCCACTGACCCTAGTCCAAAATGATCATGGTTCAATCTACATCTTAGTCTCTTCAAGAATCAAGTCAAAGATCCATTTGCATACAAGCATTCATCATGACATCCACTCCCTTCTCAACCCCCTTGCTTCTCTAGATTTCTAGCGGACGTATGCTCTGTGACTTGCCGTACATCGGATCCTGTCACATCAGAAATTCCTAGTGATCTAGTCCACTTTTTCTTGTGTTTTTGCATAAGCATCATCACATCCGCCCTCTAGACACATTGTCGAATGTATGCTCTGTGGCCTGCCGAAATCTCGGATCTTGCTACATCAGAAATCCATATGTGACTAGTCCCATCATGATCGAAGCATCATCATCATCCCTTGAGATTATTTTACTACACTAAGTCGAGACCGTACATTTGTACGGGCAGAGAGGGTGCCTAACACCTTCCTCTTTGTAACCAAGGTCCCTTACCCGGAATCCGGATCGTAGACCAGGAGTCAATCTAAGGTCGGAGGATTTTCGGATTTCTCCAACCTTACGTATTCCGTGGTTCTAGCCGACCGCGGGATTCTGAGATTATTCGGCTAGTGGCGACTCCAACAATCACAAATCAGCTTAATCACCCCCAAAAGTACCACTACAAGACATTTTTCACAACAACGTGGACGCCCGATTTTTCAGTGTCTACAGAATGGCGACTCCACTGGGGAAGAGTCTAGAATGTACTAGCTGAGACCCGACTCGACAACGTGTGGTATACTAATCTCAAGGGATATTCATCAGCGCATTCATACAAAAACAAAAAAAAAAAAAATCTCTTTGGCTTACACTTGCTTAGGTAAAGATCCGAACCATGACCACTCGATCCCGTGCAGCCATGACTTCTCAAGCAACCCATGAAGAAGAGCGGCACCCCAACCAGCTCCTGAAATATCCGCACCGCACCCGCACCCGCACCCACACCCATATCTACACCCGTACCCTCACCAATAGCTCCGACAGAGTTGCTAGCCAATGTCACCACACAAGAGCTACTACTTCGAACAATGCAAGAGCTACTACTTCGCCTAGTGCCGAGTGCCACACTGAATACACAGATAACCCAGCCTAGTGTGCAAAACAGCTCACTCCCTCAAACTCCTTTTGCCTTCTCTGTGCTCCCTCCCCCAGAAGAATCAGCACAAGATCAACAACAACAAGTAATCGGGAGCAACCCTCCCCCACATCTCTACTCAACACATCACAACAATCCGGTCACAGCACATGCAAATCACAGGCAAGAATTGGCGGATGCCCATGAAGGGGGCCAGTTTCGAGTCCAGCTCACTCCCCCTAACGGGAGTAACGTCCCGGTGGCGGATACCCAGGCGGGAGCCATTTCCAAACATCCCATCCTCCTCCAGAAAGGGAGTGGTGTTCAATTCCGACTACCTCCCGCCACCAGGGAGTCCACCTTCTTTCCATCAAACCCCATTTTGGATCCATATGAAGAAGAAGCGGCACAAGCCCTACAAAGAAGGGGCAAGATACCCGCATGACAAAGTAAGTCGGAGATCGAGGAGTTACGAGAGCAATTACAAATGATGCAAAGCCGACTTCAAAGACAACAAGGAGTGGATCACCCATCCACTAAGTTCGGGGACCTCTGTCCCTTCCCGACGCTCGGGTACCTCCAAATTTTGAGATACCAAAGTTCAAAAGGTATGACGGTAGTGGGTGCCCCACAGCACATCTAAAAGCCTTTTGTGGGGAGCTCAATGCGATAGCAGGAAATGATGGGGCTTTAATAAGACTTTTCGAAATCCTTAAAGGGTGACGCTCGGATTGGTACACCTCACTAGATAGTCACCAAATCAGAACATGGGAAAAACTTTCCCAAGCATTCATTGACAGGTTCTCATACAACCTGAACATGGCTCCAAGGAGAGCCGACTTGGCTGCCCTGAGACAAAAAAGTGATGAATCTTTATGAGCATACGTAGGATGATGGCGAGCTATGGCAGCTCGAATGAGAAACCCCATCGATGACGAAGAGCAGATATCCATGATTGTGCATTCAGCACATCCCAGCATTTCAGGATATCTGATCTCGTATCCGTACGTAAACTTCTCCCAACTCATCCGAGCCGGAGAACAAGTAGAAGCCGGGATCAGAGCTGGAACTATTTCCCCATGGCCACATCAGACCCCCTCAATTAAAAGAAACAAAGTCGAGGGAAAACCTGTTGGGCACGGGAATGGAAACAGCCCTGCTCCCATGCAACGTGCTACTGAAGTTAACAACATCATCGCTAACACTCAAGGCAACCAGTATGCTCCACCACTAGAGCCACGGCGGAGACAGCAAGACTCGGCCACAACAGAATAGGCGGTACCAACCTCAAAGCCAAACCCAACAAGGATATCGAGACACGGTCATCTCAACAAAGCAATCACAACGGCCTAGGGAAATGCGCGAGGACCATACAAGCAAGGAATGTTAGGGAGGAAGTTCACTCGTTGGCACAATCATACGACCAAGTGCTAACAATGCTCATGCAAAAAAACTGCGTTAACACCCCTCCGGCCTCGACTTCCACCTAATCCCTTGCCTCCTGGTTACAATGAAAATCGATCTTGTGCATATCATCGGGCTCTGGCCATCTAACGGATTGTTTCGCTTTGAAACATGCGGTCCAAGATTTGATCGAAAGCCGAAGATTGCGATCACCCACATGAGCCGATGTCTGATTCAAGCCAATATTCTCCAAAATCCCCTGCCCTCGCATCAGGCAGGACCCAGCACATCTAGCACCTCTACCGTCAATCACATTGAGGGAGATCAACCCACACATACTCATCCACATCATTCCATCCAAGCAATCATGCCCGACACAGCCAATCGGACATGGGGACACCAGCAAGCACCATCGCCTGGACCACTGGTATCCCTTGAAGCAGCACCAGCTATTCAGCCTCTCATATTTCTTGAAGCAGCGCCAGCACTTCAGTCTCTCGAGACTTTGGAAACAACACCCAACAGGTCATACCCTCAGAACCTCGCCCTCCAAGGGGCACATTCAACCCCATCCTCGGCATATCCAAAAAGGTTGAATTCTGAACCTGTCATTCTCCCGATAGGTCTCCCTGACCTAACCCTGCTAACCTTGTAAGGGGCACCCTCAGTTCATACCCCGCAATTCCTGATGCCTCACCAACTGGCACATACCCAAAGAATCCCTCCCACACATCAAAGGAAAGAGGAAAGATCCATGGCCACAACTAATCAGAACTTGGCGGCACCTCAAGAGATATCACTGAGTCTACCACAAACTGCTCCAGTAATGACCCCTCAGCTTCAAGAACCATTGGCATACTTGGAAGGAAGAGCGGTTCCTTCCTATAACCCGAAAGCAGTCCCATGGCATTATCCAGAATGTGATGAGGTGGGTAACAATGGGAGATACCTCAGGAGAGATAATCAGAACCCAAAAGAAACTCGGGAATTTTATCGGGAACCACCAAAGCCGACACCGCTTATGATATAGTGACCCAACTCAAAACCATTCTGCACAAATATCCATGCGGGAACTCCTATGTACGTCAAGGTCGCATCGAGAGATCTTTACGAAGACCTTAAATGATGCTCATATCTCTCCTGATGTACCTCCTGAAATGGTGGCAAGCATGATTGGCCAACTTCTCGCACCACAAGCCATCACCTTCTCTGATGATGAGTTACCACCTGAAGGTCGCGAACATAGGCGATCACTAAACATAGTGGCCCACCACAAGAATTTCAAGATCCCACTAGTGCTCATTGATAATGGATCAAGTCTCAACGTTTGCCCTTCAAGGACTGTTGAACGGTTAGGGATAGAACCATCCTCCTTCAGACCCAGCACCATGAGTGTCAGAGCCTTCGATAACTCCCGAAGGCAAGTAGAAGCGGAAATTGACCTAGAATTACAAATTGGACCAGACATGACCCTTGTCACATTCCAGGTCATCGATATTCCTGCCTCATTTAACCTTCTCTTGGGACGGCCATGGCTCCATGCTGTTGGAGCCATCCCATCTACCCTCCACCAAAGGGTTAAATTTTCTTCGGGAAATCGGATCATTTCAATACTGGCTGAGCCAGAAACCATCCTCCCGGTGATGGTCAGTATTCCAGAAACTGACATTCCAGTGATTGACATTCAACGTACAGAGGGCGATATTCCATATCACAGTTTTGAATTCGAAAAAATAAACGCTATCGCTAATCCTCGCCCTCTAGCTGCTGAATGCGTCATTCCTCCTGCTGAGCGATTGATCCTAAATTACCGTACCGAGTTCCATGAAAAAGGTATGGTAGTAAGACCAAGCCTTTGCCAATATACAGAGACAGGGACTGGGATATCAACCGACACCGGAAGATCAGGCTAAAAAGCCAAAAAGGGGTCAACTATTTAAATGCACACCCATCGAGTTTGTTAAAGATGGGACAGTTCATGAGGACAAAATGATACCTCTTGAGGACCAATTTCAAGCACTTAGACTCACAAAACAGACTAGACAAGAGTCTATCTGGCCACCAATAAGGTGGGATCGGATCCTTAGGATGCCAGAGGAGCACACAAGGCCAGGGGCAGAACCCCCAGATCCATCGCATGAAACTAGGGGCATGGAAACGAGTCCATCAGCAAGTGACTCAAAATCGAGAATATCCTTTGCAGGCAATGTAGACTAGAACAGGGAGACACCCATTCGAGGGAATACAGGACAGAAGCAACCCATCCACTGGGTTGACAAAGGTAAGTGGCTTGCTCTGGATTGGACGAATGTTCAAATCCCGTCCCAGAAATCCGAGGAACAAGAAGAACTTCAACTCCTAGGCACGGAGGTCGAAACAGATTCGGACTCTGAGCCTAGCCCAGCAGACATCATGGTCATCGAGACAGGTGACCCACAGAACAATTGAGGCAGGTCGGTGAAGATCGACGGGGGAAAAGAGCCGGGATGGTCACCATCCCCAAACAATTGAATCAACTAGCAAACCACTCGCTAGCATCGGACTTTCAAAAAAACGCCAATGTAGATAACAATTGGTATCCTGAACCGGGACAAGACCAATCATGGTTTGCAACACCGTCTGTTCAGGATATCTTGGCGACACAAAAAAATCAAAAAATCTTTCAAACACAAAAACATCAAAAAATCTTTCAAATACAAAAACATCACATATTTCTCAAAATCACAAAACATCAAAAAACTTCCAAAATACAAAAACAATAGAAAATTGTTCAAAATCATTGTGCCAAACACTTCTCATGACAAGCACGAGTTTGAAGTCGACTCATATGATTTCGATCTAGAGTTGGACTTCGAACTCATGGGTTTGGATGAAGCTCGGATGAGGGAAATGATGATCCGCTCTAATTCGAGGATTCCCTCGAAAAATTCGAAACAAAGGCCAATGTTGTAGCAGATGACTTGAAATTGTGAACTTAGGGTCAATGGACTCCCCAGGGAAGTACGTATCGGGAAATCGCTTCCCCGAATCAAGCGAAGATGATGGAGTTTACGAAGCCGAGGTTGTCCAACTTTGCCTTCTCCTACGAAGACATGCCAGGCTCGATGAAAAGTTGGTAGTACATCATCTGCCGACCAAGCCGAAATGAAACCAAGCAAAGGCTGCGAAGGATGAAGCGAATGGGCCCTAAAAATCCGTGATGAAATCATCAAGCAATACAATGCGGGATTTACGGTAGTCTCCAACTATCCAGGAATGGCTCGCAAATATCGTACCAGTTCCCAAAAAGATGGGAAAGTCGGAATGTGCATCGACTTTAGGGACCTCAACAGAGCAAGCCCTAAAGATGACTTCCTTTGCCTCATATCGACACCTTTGGTAGATATCTTCTTTGGACACAAGATCTTCTCCTTCATGGACGGTTTCTCGGTTATAATCAGATCAAGATGGCCGTCGAAGACCGTGAGAAGACCTCCTTCATCACGCCATGGGGAACTTTCTATTATCGGGTCATGCCCTTCGGATTGAAAAATGCAGGAGCTACATATCAGCGAGCCATGACTGCCTTGTTTCATGACATGATAAACAAGGAAATGGAAGTTTATGTGGACGACATGATTGTCAAATCTCGCACGATCGAAGGACACTTTGAAGATCTCAAAAAGCTCTTCGACAGGCTGGAAAAGTTCAAGCTCCGCCTCAATCCACAAAAATGTGTCTTCGGTGCAACCGGAGGCAAGCTTTTAGGCTTCATTGTCAGCGAAGACGGTATCAGGGTGGATGAAAACAAAACCAAAGCTATCATCAAGATGCCACCACCCAAGGCGAGAAAGAAATTGTCGGGGCTTCCTCGGGCGAATCCAATATATCGGTAGATTCATCGCACAACTCACTCCGGTCTGCGAACCCATATTCAAGTCATTACTGAAAGAACTCTCCAAAAGAATGGAATGACGACTGCGCAAGCGGCCTTCGATAAAATCAAAAGATATTTGTTAAATCCTCCAGTGCTCGTGCCGCCTACTCCAGGTAGGCCACTTCTGTTATATATCTCTGTCGCAGCGGAAGCAATCGGATGCGTCCTCGGCCAACACGACGATACGGGAAGAAAGGAGCAAGCGATCTACTATCTAAGCCGACGGTTTACAAGCTACGAAGCCAAATATTCCAGCTTAGAAAAAACATGCCTCGCCCTAGTTTGGGCAACACAACGGCTAAGGCAATACATGATCGCTCACCCGATACTTCTGCTCGCCCGCATGGATCCGTTGAAGTACTTGTTCGAAAAACCAGCACTGACAGGCAGGATCGCAAAATGGCAGCTACTGCTTTCTGAGTTTGACATCACATATGTCACTCAGAAGGCAATCAAGGGGCAAGCACTGACCGATCATTTAGCAGCACACTCCCTGCCTAACTACCTAACCTCGAAGACCTTCTTCCCAGACGAGGACATCCTCCAGATCGAGGGAGAAGAGGAAAGAAAGCGGGAGAATGGACACTCTTCTTCGACGGAGCTGCAAACGCGAAGGGGAGTGGAGTAGGCGCCATACTCTACTCCCCCGAAGACGTCCCAGTTCCTATATCCAGAAGACTAGCATTCCAGTGCACCAACAATGTAGCTGAATATGAGGCATGCATCGCCGGTCTAAGAGAAGCCATCATCCTCAACGTAAAGAAGTTACGAGTCTTCGGAGATTCGCAACTCGTCATCAACCAGATAAATGGCGATTGGAAGACCAAGGATGAGAAGCTGATTCCTTATCATGTCTATCTGGAAAATTTGATCGAGGAGTTCGAAGAGATCACATTCTCTTACATGCCTCGGGTCAAGAATCAGTTTGCGGACGCTCTGGCTACCCTCGCTTCAATGTTGGAAATCCCAAAAGGAGTTGCTGAATGGGAACTCACCGTCGAACTCAAGAGGAACCTGCATTCTGTCTACAAATCGAAGAAGCCGAGCCTGCCCCAAATGATCAGCCATGGTACACAAATATCAAAAATACCTCGAACATCGAAGTATCCAGGAAGGAATGACTCGGCGATCGACGTACAATACAAAGATTAGCGGCTCAGTTCGTGATCACTGGGGGTATCCTCTACAAGCGATCCTTCAACCAAGTCCTCCTCCGCTGTCTCGACGAGACAGAGGCAGCCCTGATTATGTCAGAAATTCACGAAGGACCATGCGGCCCGCATATGAATGGACACATGATGGCAAAGAAGATCCTACGACTCGGCTACTACTGGCTTACAATGGAGACAGATTGCTGCAAGCACGTCAGGAGATGCTTCAAGTGTTAGGAGCACGCAAACCAAATCCATGCGCCTGCTTCCGAACTTTACAACTTGACGGCACCATGACCCTTCTCTATATGGGGGCTCGACATCATAGGTAAGATCAGCCCTAAAGCCTCAAACGGGCATGAATACATCCTGGTGGCAGTAGATTACTTCACTAAATGGATAGAAGCAGCATCCTACACCACTATCACAGCATCTCATGTGGTCAAATTCATGAAGAACAACATCATTAGCCGATATGGGGTCCCTCAAGCCATTATCACTGATAACGGAACTCCGTTCGTCAATAAAAGGATGGGCGATTTCCTCGACAAGTTTAAAATTCAACGCCATCGATCGAGCCCCTACCGCCTCAGATGAATGGTGGGGTAGAAGCATGAAACAAAACTATCATCCGCATACTCGAAAAGATGGTGAAGACATACCGTGACTGGTCGAAATGCTTCTTTATGCACTCTGGGCTTATCGCACGTCTGTACGGTCTTCTACAGGCGCAACTCCATATGGGCTCGTTTACGGAATGGAAGCAGTACTACCAGTCGAAATTGAAATCCCATCACTACGAATACTACGGAAAGTGAAGTCGAGGAAGGCGAGTGGCAACAAGCAAGGTACGATCAAGCGCATCGCAGACGAGACGAAGCGCATGCGGCGCTAAACCACTCCCAATGCTATCAAAGAAGGATCGCTCGAGCTTACAACAAGAGAGTCCGGAAGAGAAGTTTCAAAGTCGGTGACATGATCATGAAACGTATCCTGCCGCCGCATTTGCCAGATCCCAGAGGAAAATTTAAACCATTGTGGGATGGACCACTGATCATTCGGGAAGTACTCCCAGGAGGCGCTCTCCGACTCACCAATCTGAAAGGCGAGGATCTTCCCGAGCCCATCAACGCCGACAATGTAAAAATCTATCACGGGTAACCCTACCTAACTTTGTCAATGATTACAATCGAAAAGCTGCATCTCTCATAAATAAAACTGTATATATCCACTAATTACCCTTTTTCAGAAATACCCATCAAAACAAAAAAAGAGAAAGAAAGAAAACAAAACAAAAAGAGAAAGAAAGAAAGCAAAAAAAGAGGAAAAGACAAAAAGAAGACCCATAAAGAAAATAAAGAAACCCATCTCGCATCCCTAGTAATCTATCCTGTACCCCAAATAATTTCAAGCAGCTTATGATTGTGATCAGAGACAAGGACAGGCAGGTAGCCAATCGGCCGGCTATGAAGGAAGTTCCCTGTCACTCCTAGCACTTCGACAAAACCAACAAAAAAAAAATATAAAGGCATGCCTAAGCGAAAGGGCGAGTTGAAAACCTGAAAAGGCGGTTCGAGTAAAAAAGCAGGCATGTAGCGGACTTGGTGAAAACCCGAAAGGGCGCCAAGGGTAAAAATAGCATAAGCTGCCAAGGGGCAGGCAAGATCAAAACCCGGGACGTAGTGAAGATCCGAGAGGACACTACGGGCAAAAATGACGGGAAGAGCCAGACGTAGTGAAAACCTGAAAGGGCGCTACGGGTAAAAATGGCAAGAAATAAAAAATGAAATAAAAGTGCAGGAACAGAAGAAGCCGAGGCAGCAAATGACACAACAAGATACAAAGAAGGATCAACTTGGATCGGTACTCCATCGATGTCTTTGTTCAAATCCAGGGGATGCAATCCCGGACACCGTCTCAAGAAACCAAGACCCTAAGGAGCACAGTCTAGAATACTGTACACAACGTGGGCTGAGCCCAAGAGTCTGATCCCAATCAGCCAAAGTATTAATCCAAACATGAGTAAACATGGCACGAACAAAATATTTCATTTTCTTAAATCATTTCGCAAATACACTGTCTTTCTCTTTATAACAAAAATCCTCCGTGCATACAAAATAAGTAGTCAGTCAACAGCAGAAATTGCAGGTAAGCCCCTACCTCTCATATGCCAACAATCTCTCCCTGAGCCTCTCTATCTCCATGCGCAGGTAGAAGATCTCATCCCTATCCGGTGACGATGTGACACAAGCATGCTCTCATCGTATCGCCGCTCTACGGCTAATCGGCGAGCCATGTCCTCACACGAGTGGCGAAGCACGCAATCTCACTAATCGGATGGCCATGTGTAGCTAGCGGGAATGAAGGATCAATGAAGGGCCGCTCCTCAAAAGCCTCGAAAGAATCAATAACGCAGAGGAAGACGAAGCGGTGTCACCTATCATATCGATCACGCTGCCTCATCCGCAAGTGCCGGCGACTGGAACGACGGTACAACGGCCGCTTCTGCTACCCATCGCTGGTATGGTACCGTCACCATAGGAGGAGCCCAAGACTCAAGGCCTAGAGCCGTCGCATCCAAAGAACCCTGCCAGGAAATCCAGACTCGCCTATACAAGGATGTCAAATCAAATGGAAGAGACGAATGTCCAAATCCAGAAAAGGCGAACTCCGGGACATCCTGCCAGAAACCAAACTGGCGAAGGAAGCGTATGGGATGATAGGAGCAGCATCCCCGAAGGCCGAGTAACAGTAAAGGAGTGCGAGCCGCACTACAGATCAAGGGCGCTCGACAAAACCAAGTAGCCTCCCAGCTGATCTCTCACCCTCGAAGCTCAGAAAACATGCGGCGATACAATGACTCCGTGGCCTCAACACCACACGGAAGGCCGTCGAGCAACAAGCGCAGCACGTCATTACGACGAGAATCAGGAAATACAAGCACAGGAGTCATGTACAAGTGTTCCCATAACCATACCTGGGAGAAGCTTAAATTAAGCCCAAATTTCAAAAAAAAATGGGATGCATGAGAAAGTGACAAAAAAACAGAAAATACCTGAAGAAACGAACAGCAGCCTCTGAGGATGCGGGTATGCCCAAGGGAACACTCAGTCAACCCCAAGAAAAGCTCGGCCAGCACGACCGAAATGATGCTCCTGCGACAAAGAACGCATCGGAAGACGTCTAGCAAAACTACCGGCGACGATCGTCTCCATCCACGAAAAGACGGCTCACCAGGGTGCAAAATATCGGTGCATTCGGGCACGAAGGCGACGATCAGATCCAGGCCTCCCACGGCCAGTAGAGCAGCGGTCATATAAAATCTCAAGAGAAAGCTCACCAACCCCGCCCTCTGCAGTAGGAAGATCAACGGGAAATCCGAACCAGGCAACCAGATCAGAAGGGCGAACCGACTCTGACAAAGGAATGTACGCCTCTCGAGTCAAAAGAAGGCCTGACAGACGCGCAAACTCCTCCAGCGATGGACCCAACTCCAGATCGTTGAAGGAAAACAGGTTCAGGGATGGTACCCAGTCATACAATGCCGCACTCAGCAGTCGCCAATCTAAGCGGACTCGGTGAAAGTGGAGAACCTCTCGAAAGCCCAAGGAGTCCAACTCGAAGATCTCGGACTCAGTCAAACTGTCAATCCAAATATGTAATCGCTCAGAACAGGTGTCACGCGGCTGCAATCGACAAGTCCGAACAGGCACACCCTCAACAATCTGAATCCCAGGGGCCACCAATGGGTCATCAAAAATTGGCATACCCTCATCTAAAAGATCGATCTCGTGGTGGAGGAAAAAGCCAGACGCGCCCATCGCATCTCGCAGTGTATCCCGAAAAGCCTCAACAGGAGGACCTAAGTCCCCGACAACTGCTACGTCGGGAGGTGTCTGAAATGAAGAAGCCCCAATAGCTGCAACCTCTGGTGCATCCCAGTGGCACATAGGAGCTACATCCTGTGCGACGCCAGGAGCTGACTGACCGACCATCACCTCGAAATATGTGCCAAAAATCTGACCCAAGCCGCCTGTCGAGAGTCCATCATCTACCAAATCCAAACTATCCAAAGCATCAAAAGGAAGCCCATCATCCACCAAAATCTGATCCCCACCATCCATAGCCATCCCTCCATCAAGCAAGCCATCCACACCATCCATAGCAATCATCCCATCCATGCCATCCATAGCCGTCCCTCCATCAAGCAAGCCATCCACACCATCCATAGCAATCATCCCATCCATGCCATCCATAGCCATCCCTCCATCAAGCAAGCCATCCACACCATCCATAGCAATCATCCCATTCATGCCATCCATAGCCATCTCACCATCAAGCAAACCATCCAACTCCATCAACCCATTAGTAGGAAGAAGATTCAAGCCATAAGTGGTGCTCATTCCTTCAAAAGGGCCCATCAATTCCTCATCTACCCCCATAAACCCCTCATCATTTATGGAGCCACCCACCTTTTCACCACCAATAAACACACCCAAATCATCATCATGATTGGCCATGATGAGTCAGAAAAGAAGAAAGGAACAAAGGAGGGATGAGGACAAAGAAGAAAAGACAAAATGGAGACAAAAGGATGATCAGAGAACGGACGGACGAGAATGCTGGGAGGAATGGACAAAGAGAATGAACGAGGGAAGAACGGGGCTTCTTTGGAAGAAAAGATGGACGGAGGCGATAATCCGTTACGCTAGCGGTATTCGAATCGGATTCGTAACGAGAAGTGTCATCACTGAATCACTGCAGCACTGACAGAACAGGCAGAACGGGCAAATGTCAACGGGCGGTAGTCCGAGGCACGGCCGGTAGTCCGATTACGCCGCCGTGGCGGTCAAGCTGCCGCTCGGCCAGTTCAAGTACAATTCAGGACAGGTCTACTCGGGAGGGTAGAAAACAAGTAATTTGCTCCTATGTGCATGATTAGATGAAAACAACTGTGAAAGCAAAAGAACGATGCCAAACAAACTAAAATTTTATATCAAATGAAGGAGATTATACAGCCGATGAACTAATCATCATCCGGAAAATAGGTGTCACTATCCTTGCTATGAAAATGAGGACCCAAGATCCCCCTCCAAGAAAGCGGGCACCACCACCGGAGCATAACCAGTGAAGAATCGGACCCATGCCGTCTTGCTCGCTCCAAGAGCTATACTCTCTGTCCTGCGGGTCAACAAAGGTCTTTGGCTTCATAACCCTCCAAAGCAGCAACTAGCTCCCTCTGTGGCACAGATCTCCAATCAAATGGTCCAGATGGTGGACTAAGCGGGACCAAAGGGCTGCCAGTCAGCTGCCAAAAAAGTCTCTCTCCCAGATACCATTTGGTCACCCGCGGATCCTCCAGGATGCGGCGTCGTCGAGAGGCCTGAAAAGCCTCCTGCGCACCAGGAGTAAGGGCTGCGTTCGACTGAAGGTATGGCAGAGTATGAAACTGCAAAAAAAAGAGAGGAGGGGTAAAAATTGTCAGACAGGCAGAAAGCAACATATAAGCAATACAGGGCAAGATGGATCGCTCACATCGTCAGGAACGAGGGCATCAATATTCGACCTCCAAGCAAGATCAGAAAACAAACGTGTACGGCTGCGGTTATCCTTGTACCACAGCATCATGCGCGGGAATGGAGGCGAATGATTAATCAGAGTGGGTGCCAGATGAGGAAAGTGGTCAAAAAGCAAACTGCGTTACACCAAAATTAAGAAGAGACACACACGTGACCATCCTCAAGGAAAAGATGAGAAAAAATCTCGAGAAAGTACCTCAATGACCGGGTAAAAACCAAGTCGAGCGGCGATGCAATGATCGGCCTTATCCACCCTTCATACAAATGCGCCAAGAGGGCTGCATTCCGGTTATACTGACATGGGAAAAGTAATATACGCCACAAGCGATAACAAACGGAACTCACTAATTCATTCCCATGGCGAGAAGATCATCGCTCCCATGGTATATAAAATCGAGGCCCGAGCTTTTATCACACAGTGCACTTCGGTCTCGTGGATGCGCCTGGCGAAATTCGAGGAAAGCCACAAAGTTTAAATCGATGGCCCGAAAAGTGCATGGCATACGGCATCATCCTAATAACTCCATCCAGTCATCCTCGTAGGTCTTGGAAGGTCCTCCTCAAAGGGCACAGAACCACCATCATATCTAAGACCCAGTGCATGTATATGTCATATGGGGTGATCCCCCACTCTCAGAAGGGCAACCGGAATGTGTGTGTCTCGGGGTGCCATCGCTCGCCAAGGCGGATAAGAGCGACATGTTCGTCTTGCTCGGGACGAACCCGGAAAAAGATGCAAAAGGAGTACGCTCCCAGAACCTCAAAGAACAAAGGTGAGGATCGTAAAACCGGTCAAGGCCAATGACTCCTAACCCCACGCCCTCTAAGAATCGCAGGCGCACCACGCCTTCCCGAGCTACATCGAAAGATGCCGACCCTCCCGCGGCACGAAACATGGGTCGGTCGAATGCTGAGACGGACCAGCATCATTCCTACCTCGACGGGGCATACTGCACAGGCAAAGCCTACAGGTGAGTTTTATGTCAAGCTCACACCTCAAAAGATCCATCTCAAAAGCCCACTTTCAAGGACAATCTAAAAAAGGCCAAAAAAAAAAAAAAAGAGGATCCATGATGAAAGGCCCATCTAGGAAGCCCATGTTCACAAACCCACCTGTAAGAACCCGTTTTCCAAAATAACCCATTCCAAATCCTTCCCGAAGCCGTTGTCACTTCAGAATCAAAGGCCCACTCGAAAATCAAGGCCCATTTCAAAAAGAAACAAAAAAAAGGGGGAGGCCATTTCAGCAAATCCATCCACGATCCAATGATCCAAATCACTCATACATAGTCTAGATCATTTCATCCAATGGTCCATATCCAGATCATCCATCATCCATTCATTCATACAAGATCTAGATCAATGGTCCAGATCATCCATCATCCATTCATTCATACAAGATCTAGATCAATGGTCCAGATCATCCATCATCCATTCATACAAGATCTAGATCAATGGTCCAGATCATCCATACAAGATCTAGATCAATGGTCCAGATCATCCATCATCCATTCATTCATACAAGATCTAGATCAATGGTCCAGATCATCCATCATCCATTCATTCATACAAGATCTAGATCAATGGTCCAGATCATCCATCATCCATTCATTCATACAAGACCCAGATCCATGGTCCAGATCATCCACCATCCATCCGTCCATACGTGATCCAGATTAATGGTCCAGATCATCCGTCGTCCATCCATTCATACATGACCCAGATCCATGGTCCAGATCATTCATCCACCCATCCAATGGTCCGGATCATCCAAAAAATAAAAAAATCAGATCAAATAAAAGGTGGGACCCCCTTTCTTATCACACCCCACTCCAGCAAATAAAAAAAATATATAATAACAAAAAAAATATAAAACAAAAAAAAAAAAAAAAAAAAAAATATGTACAAGAAGCAACATGAATAAAATATATATATCTAGAAGATCCAATAGTCTAGATTTCATCAAAATCGATCAACGGCCTTGATCATGACCCTTCCAAAACCAAAAAAAAAAAAAGAGTGCAAGATCTCCTTAAGAGGGTGGCCCGAAAAACCAGTGGAAAATCAAATGCCCAAGAATACATGAAATCAAAGAAAATACAAGGCAAAGTGAGCTCCAGGGGACCACAAACGCGTCCCTGGACGATCGAACGAGCGGGCTAAATGGGAAGGAGGCTGCATCGGACGGACCAGCAAAGAGGAACGGACGGTCCGGTCCATTCGACGGACGTGACGTGGCCGAAATACCGTGCCAGCGCGATCCGCCGCCGCCGCCGACAATATCGACATGGGCGCGTCTTGTCCCCATGCCCGCCTCCAGTGACCGGTCCTCCCTTTGGACCGGTGGACAAAGTCAAAAAAGTTCTTAAAATAGACTTCTGTTTCTTCTAAGGTTCAAAAAGGGTCTTCAAAATTCCAAAAAATAAACCTCTGATTCTCTAAAACCTCCAAAATGTCCTAGAAAATTCTTAAAATAAACTTCAGTCCCTCTGAATTTTCAGAAAGGGTCCCAAAAATTTCTAACAATAGATCTCAGTATTTCAAAACCCTTGGAAGAACCCTAGAGAATTTCGAAAATAAACCTTTGTTCCAAAAAACTCTCAAAAAAAAAAATCCCAAAAAAAAATCCCAAAAATCAAAAAAAAAAAAAAAAAAAAAAAAAACCCAAAATTTCAAAAAATCCCAAAATTCCCAAGATTCCAAAAAAAATCCCAAAAAAATCCCAAAATTCCAAAAAAAAAAAATCCAAAAATTCCAAAAAATCCCCAAAAAAAAACCAAAATTCCAAAAATCCCAAAAGCTTTCAAAAAAAAAAAATTCCACAAAACATCCGAATTTTCAAAAATCTCAAAATACCAAGTAATTCTAAAATAAATCCCAGTGCCCAAAAGGTTTGCTTCTTCTAAAAACATTAGCCCCATTAATTTATTAGTGGAGGCCATCGACTTTTTACAAATAAAAAAATTAGCCCCATTAATTTATTAGTGGAGGCCATCGACTGCAAATAAAAACCGTTAGCCCCATCACTCACTAGTGGAGGCAACGCAATCAAGCATTTTAACTTGCGAAAATAAAAACCGAACGACGACGCCCACCCGCGAGATCGAACGGATATTTTCCCAAAAAAAAAAAAAAAAAAAAAAAAAAAAAAAGTTTCAAATAAAATCCTCAATGAGCCTAGCTCCAAAGGGGATAGTTTTTCAAAAAATGCATGCATCGCGCAGTACACTGAGGAATCTTCCATATTCTCCAGTTGCGGACAGTGCAAACAGTTAAATAAGACCCGATCTTTTCCGGTTTCCCCGAAGGACGATCGAGTCCGTACATGATATATGTACGATTGGCCAGATCTCTATAGCTGGGCAGTCGTACAGATGCTAGTAAGATGAGTGGATCTATCTTTGGAAAGAATAATCAAACTCGAAGTGAAGACAATCCACTTGTAACCAAAGTGTCGGACTAGACAGATTGCATGGCAAAAGCAGTTACCGCACATACCAGCAGGAATATTTGCAAAATTTGATCGAGTCCAAGTCGGCGTAGTGAGTTCCCGTAAGGCCGCACCGACGCGGCAGGCGCCTAACCACTTTGACGATCAAATGGAACGAACATTCCTAGGGTGATTACATAGAAAGGAACGACAGACCTAACAAGATGGAATCCTCGTAAAGCGCGACAAATGCGCAGAGGCCCTTACTTTTCGGACTTACCCTCCAATGTCAGTAAACAATCCGATGTGAAGAGGTTGTGATTGGTGATCCGTAAAGCCGCGACAAATGCGCAGAGACAATCACAACGTTTTTCCTAAACCCCCATGGTATGTGCAAGTCCTCTTTTTCCAAACAAGTCGACGATGATGATACAATGGTAAGCAATAGATTTGAATCGCTACCCTTCATTCCGACCAGAGGGGTGGGGTGTCCACTTGCTTTGACCTTCGGTTGCTCGCAACCTCGGTCAAAGAGGGGCATCTGTAGACACCCCACCCAGGCTAAATATCTTGAGAAGGTTAAGACAATCCGAGAACCATGATCATATCCTTAATCTACCCCTAACCCTGACCTGAGCCATTATTCCATCCAGACCATGCCCGAAATCGACCTATTTTTCGAATCATTTTCAGGTAACAATCGAGCTGACTTCAAGCTATTTTGGGCCAAATATCCAAAAAGAACTTTGTTTCACTCTAAGGACCCAAAAAAGGACGCACCAGATAAATTTCGAGGTAAAGCAGACGAGGTGGTAATCGGATTACCGCATGTCGGATTACCACTTCCTCCCGAAAATGCGCACGGGTGAGTCACACGAGTTTCGGACTCACCAGACCGGGCGGCGGTCGGACTACCGCCGGCGGTAATCCGATCGTGCGTCAGCGGTGATCGAAATTCGCCGCGCGTCTTTGTCTCGAGCGAGGGACACTGTCTCAGCGTCCAAAGTCAACTCTTCCCTGGAATTTACCCCTCCCATCTCTATTATTTACTGTTTTACCAGTCCCTTTAGCCAATGAGAGCATGCCATGTGGCATCTCTCTCCTCTCCACCAATCACCATGTGCCACATCACCTTTACCCTCCTCTTGTCCTCTATTTACCAAAAAACCATTGGAAGGGGCTATAAATAGCCCTCTCCCCTTTCATTTTCACCCATATGGAGGAGAGCCACCAAGAGAGGGAGAGAGTGAGAGAGAAAGAGTGAGAGGAAAAGAAAAGAAAAGAGAGAAAGAGAGAGAGTGGGGAAGAGATTGAAGGAAGGGAAGGAGCTCCCAAGCCTTCAAGCCCACATTTTCCAGCCACCTCCTAGCCTTCATCTCAACCCTTCCAACCCACCAGCCTAGTCCAAAATGATCATGGTTCAATCTACATCTTAGTCTCTTCAAGAATCAAGTCAAAGATCCATTTGCATACAAGCATTCATCATGACATCCACTCCCTTCTCAACCCCCTTGCTTCTCTAGATTTCTAGCGGACGTATGCTCTGTGACTTGCCGTACATCGGATCCTGTCACATCAGAAATTCCTAGTGATCTAGTCCACTTTTCTTGTGTTTTTGCATAAGCATCATCACATCCGCCCTCTAGACACATTGTCGGATGTATGCTCTGTAGCCTGCCGAAATACTCGGATCTTGCTACATCAGAAATCCATGTGTGACTAGCCCCATCATGACCACAGCATCATCATCATCCCTTGAGATTATTTTACCACACTAAGTCGAGACCGTACATTTGTACGGCAGAGAGGTGCCTAACACCTTCCCTCTTTGTACCGAGGTCCCTTACAGGAATCCGGATCGTAGACCAGGAGTCAATCTAAGGTCGGAGGATTTTCAGATTTCTCCAACCTTACGTATTCCGTGGTTCTAGCCGACCGCGGGATTCTGAGATTATTCGGCTAGTGGCGACTCCAACAATCACAAATCAGCTTAATCACCCTCAAAAGTACCACTACAAGACATTTTTCACAACAACGTGGACGCCCAATTTTTCAGTGTCTACAAGACTAGAACGAGAAAGAAAGGTGCAACTAGGAGTGTAGATCTATTAGAGGTTATACATACAGATATCTGTGAACCATTCCCTACAGCCTCATGGAGTGGCCACAAATATTTTATTACCTTTATAGATGACTATTCTCGCTTCGGGTACCTATACCTTATCAGTGAGAAATCAGATGCCCTGGATGCTTTTAAAATCTATAAGGCCGAGGTTGAAAATCAACTCGATAAAAGAATTAAAGTTGTCAGATCTGACCGTGGTGGTGAATACTATGGCAGATATGACGAATCAGGACGCAATCCAGGGCCATTCGCTAGATACCTGCAGGATTGTGGCATTGTCGCTCAATACACTATGCCTGGCACCCCAGAGCAGAACGGAGTGGCTGAGAGACGTAATCGCACCCTTATGGATATGGTGCGAAGCATGGTCTATAATACGACATTGCCAGAATCTCACTGTGGGGTGATGCGATCAAAACCGCAGTTCATATACTAAACCGGGTTCCCAGCAAAGCAGTTAACAAAACTCCTTTTGAGTTGTGGAATGGGAGAAAACCAAGTCTCCGATATCTACATGTTTGGGGTTGTCCTGCTGAGGCCAAAGTTTATAACCCGCATGAAAAGAAGCTTGATCCTAGAACCGTAAGTTGTTTCTTCATAGGATATCCAGAAAGATCAAAAGGGTATCGATTCTACTGTCCTTCCCGCTCTATTAGGATTGTTGAGACTGGAAATGCCAGATTCATTGAGGACACTGAAAACATTGGGAGCACAAACATAAGAAATTTTGTATTTAAGGAACAAAATTTGTGACTCCAGTCATAGTCAATCCAGATCACATGGACATTAATGATGCAGTTGATCCTGCAGTCACTGCAAAACACCACGTGGAACCTCAAATACAAACCACTGATGAGGAAAATCAAGATCAGACCCAGCAACCTAAACCATTAAGAAGATCTGAAAGAGAAAGAAGGCCTGTAAATCAAGACGATTACATCGTATATTTACAGGAACACGACTTTGACATAGGGGTGGACAAGGATCCTGAATCCTTTACACAAGTCAAACAAAGTGTTGATCCTTCTCGTTGGTTTAATGCCATGAAAGATGAGTTGAAATCCATGCAGGACAACAAAGTATGGGATCTTGTAGAGTTACCTACTGGAATAAGGCCGATTGGTTCTAAATGGATATTTAAAACCAAAAGGGACTCCAAAGGTAATGTCGAAAGATATAAAGCCCGACTTGTTGCCAAGGGTTTCAACCAACGTGAGGGTATTGATTTTAAGGAGACTTTCTCTCCGAGTATCTAAGAAAGACTCATTCAGGATCATAATGGCTCTAGTAGCTCATATGGATTTAGAGTTACATCGGATGGATGTAAAGCGCATTTCTCAATGGGGATCTAAATGAGAATGTCTACATGTTGCATGGCCAGAAGGTTTTGTAGAAGCTTGGCTCGAGAACATTTGGTTTGCAAACTTAAGAAGTCCATCATGGGTTGAAACAGCATCGCGACGGTGGTACCTTAAGTTTCATGAAGTAATTTTCTCATATGGCTTTGTAGAAAAACACTGCGAGATGAATGTATCTACATTAAAACCAAGTGGGAGTAAGTTTGTTATGATGATTTTGTATGTTGATGACATTCTGTTGGCTAGCAGTGATACCAGGATGTTGAGCGACACCAAGAAATTCTTATCTCAAAAGTTTGAAATGAAAGACCTTGGTGAAGCTTCTTACGTCATCGGCATTGAGATTCGTCGACGTGAGAACACTTAATTTGGACTCGCCACTGTCACGAGAGGGCCTACATTAGTAGGGTACTCGAAAGGTATGGCATGCAAAATTGTGCTCCAGGAAAGTCGCCCATTGTAAAGGGCGACAAATTTGGTTTATTTCAGTGTCCAAAGAATGATTTGGAAAAGAATCGAATGAAAGAAATTCCGTACGCATCAGTAGTAGGGAGCATCATGTATGCTCAAGTCTGACTGTGACCGGACATTGCCTTTGTCACTGGGATGTTGGGAAGATATCTATCTAATCCGGGACTACAACATTGGATAGTGCAAAGAAAGTGTTACGGTACCTTGAGAGAACAAAAGACTTCGGACTCACATACAGAAGATCTGATCAGTTGGAGTTGATCGGATATTCAGACGCAGACTTCGCAGGCTGCGTTGACACTAAGAAGTCTACTTTAGGGTACATCTTCATGATGGTGGGAGGAGCTGTGTCGTGGAAAAGCGTGAAATAATCTACCACAGCCTCATCCACTATGGAAGCTGAATTTATTACCGCCATGAGGCATCAAATCAGGCACTATGGTTACAGAGTTTCTTCTCAAGTTTGCGGGTCTGGAGCATATCCCGAAACCATTGAAAATATTTTGCGATAATTCGGCTGCTATTTCCTTCTCTAGTAACAACAAGCATTCGTCAAGGTCAAGACATATCGACATCAAGTACCTTGTTGTAAAGGAAAGGGTTCAGAATCATCAAGTGTCCGTGGAATTCATCGGCACTAAGCAGATGATTGCGGATCCGCTCACTAAAGGGCTCCCTATCACGCCATTTCAGGAGCATGTTACGTCCATGGGAGTCATTGATCCTATAGATGTTTTCAATTAGTGGGAGTTGAGCGTATTTTGATTTTCACAGACACTTAGAGATCTCGTTTTATACAGCTTATTTGGATGATTTTGATATAAAGATTTACTTCTACTTCTCTATATATATATGCGCAAAGTTTTGAGTAAGTAGAACTACAGACGTGTCTCGTTGGAGACATGTAAAAGCTTCAGGACCTCTTAAGGATAGACACATATCATCACACTAAAGTGTGTAATCCTTATACCACATTTCCTAGTTCGTGATCTATGTCGTTAAGATTGAAAGTACTTGTGATTGCGCTTAGTCTCACTTCGCCTAAATTAAATGTTGTGACGACTACCGTTTTTCAATACTGACAGTCTTGATGGACCAGATTGAATAGCATTACTCATAATGTCCAACTATTTCATTGGTTAACCATTCAGATGTTTTCTTAATATCAAAACTTGATTTCAAAATTTTATGACAATCAGTGACGTTGCTCAATGAGGCCCAAGTGGGAGAATGTAAGAACTCTATGTGGTGGGCCTTTACTGATCAACGATTTGGATTGTATTTTAGTTGGACTATTTGATTGAGTTAATAAGTGGACCCCACTTAAGGTGATACGCTGCGCAATCTAATGTGCGCAGACTACGTATTTGGGTTGAATGCTATAGCCTTACGCAAGGCAATTTGAGTCGAACTAGGACTCAGTGATGTGGAGCGTGGGAGAGAGAGTTTTGATGGGTTTCAAACTCTCTCTCCGAGAGTCTCTATAAAGGGAGCTGGGTCCCCGATCCTACACCACGGCAGAAATTCGAGTCCCATCTACAGATTTGCAGAAAGGGTGTGAAGGAGAGGAAGATCCTAAGTTCTATCTATATTCTGGTATTTTTATTCTCAGCAATGGCGTCTCACTTAGGTAAGCCATCCCGAACCCTGATCACCATGTCTCATGCACAGCCGATCTCTGGAATTTCCGCATCCAGAAAATATTACATTTATAACATTCATTTATTTTTTCGGGCTCATTTTATAGCATGAGCACAAAGCTAAGGAAGATTCAAAGCTCAAGTGGACCACACCACGGAAACAGTGGCAAGACTAACGTCCACAGTTGAAACCTTTTTAGGGCACACTGTGATATTTATTTGTTATCCAACTTGTTCGTGATGTTGTAAGGATTGGATGAAAGGAAAACATAAATATAAGCTTAATCCAAAGCTTTGGCTGCTTCTAAGAGATTTCTAATGTCTTCCCTACTATTTCTAAGGCGTGTTCTTAACTTCAGTTTTAGATCTACCTATTTTTAGACTGATGGGTCATGTCTGATAAAATGAATGGACAATTGCAATAAAATACATACATCATGGTGGGCCACAAAAGTTTGACACCAGCTAGCTTGCTGGTCTTCAAGTCACCAGTCAAATTGTGCAAGCAGGAATGGGGATGCCATTTGCTAGCCCATCTCAATGTACGCGTTGTATATCATCACTGTTTACTCATTTTGCCAACCCATTTTATGACACGAACCTAAAAATAAGGCGCATACAAATCTTAGGTCCATCACACCATTAAAAATGTGGGTGAATGATTATTAATAGCTCTTGGTAGGCCACAAAAGTTTTAAACTAAGCTGATATTTGTATTTTTTCCTTTATTCATGTATGTGTGACCTTATTAATAGGTTAGATATAAAATAAATATTACAGTGGCTCATAGAGGGCTTTTTGTGGTGGCTATTCAATGATCAATGTTTCCTATGGGGTGGACATGGACAACGTAGATATACAACACATACACCGAAGTTTGACCCACGGACGGGAACCACCCCGTTAGGATGCGATTGGCTAGTGACCCTCAGGCCAGTGCTTTGTGTGCTCCGCAATGATGTATGTGTTTTTTCCATGCCCTCTATCGATTTTTCTATATAATTTTATGGTATGGGCCAAAAGATGAGATTGATCCAAATCTCAGATGAACTATGTTACAGGAAAAATGTTGATTGACGGCTCACTATTAAAAAATCCCTCAGGGCCACAAGCGTTTTGGATCAAGCTCATATTTGTTTTGACCCTACATACAGTTCCTAATCAACAGGTTGGAGGTCAAATAAACATTTAAGTGGTTTTTAATAGTGGACATTCAATCACTACTGTTTTCATGTGTGGTCCACCTAATATTTAGATACCCTCAGTTTAGGGATCAAGCCCTATAATGATCAGGAAAACGGATGGACGGCATAGATAAAACACGTACATGATGGTGGGGGCCACAGAGGACCGGATGCGGATTGCGTCCCACCCCGCCCAGACGATAATCCGTCCGGGTAGGGATCTGTGGGGTCCACCATGATGTAAGTGTTACGCCATTCATCTCTTTTCCCAGACCAGTTTAAGGTATCACTCTAAAAATGAGGCAGGTCCATAGATCCAATGGACCACAAAGTGGGGATTGAAATTTCACCATTAAAAAGTTCTTGAGAGTTGGAGAAGTTTGGGATCAAGCTTATATTTATGTTTTCACTTCATCCACGTTTACATGAGCTTATTAATAGGTTGGATGGTAAAAAAACCTCACAGTGTCCTTTAGAAAGGTTTCAACGGTGGGTGTCATTATCACTGCAGCTTCCTTTGGTGTGGTCCACTGGAACTGTGGACCTGCCTCATTTTTAGAATCAGAACTTAAAATTGTCTTATAAAATCGATAAACGGCATTGATAAAACACTTACATCTTTGTGCGCCCCACAGAGTGGGGTAGGACGCAATCCGCGTCCCAGAGGACCGACCACTAGTCACCTTGCTAGTGTCAGCGTCACTGGCCTAACCGCGTCCGGTCCTAGCCAAGTCTCGCCCTGCAGATACGTTTTGGCAGGGTGCTGCACATCTTTCAACGGCATACACGAGTTTTAAAATCTGACAAGTGCAGAGAGTGGTCCCCTAAAAAAAGAAAAATCAATGGGAGAAAGATTGATGTTGAGAGGGTTGCGGACAGTTACATGGTCAAGATGGATCAGAAAAAGTTCGATCGATGGCAGAAGTGATCCAGACCGCTGGACCTTAAATCAGTTGTATTTCACAATTTGAAATGAGTTATCAAACATAAAATATATAATTTTGGGGTAGAACTAACTACTTTAGCCAACCAACCCAGCATAATCAACAACAGAAGTGATCCAGACTGTTGGACCTTAAATTAGTTGTATCTCACAATCTAAAATAAGTTATCAGATATAAAATACATAATTTTAGAGTAGAACGAGCCACTTTAGCCAACTAACTCTACTATCCTGAGTTGCGTCCAACGGGAAGAGAGCAAGGTTGTGAAGTTGTTTTTATACATTCACCAATCAATTTCAAATTTATTAAAATTTATTTATATTTTTTTACTTTCTGTCTTGATGAATTTAAAAAGTCTCATGAGAAGCCACGAATGTTAAAACCTTAAATTAGTTTTTAGTCTAGACCATTGTTATATCTCTTATGAATCATTTATCGTACAGTCCTCCTAAAAAGGATAATTACACCCTTTGCTTCAAATATAAATAGTAAGTTAAAGAATTTAATATAAAAAACTTATTTTCACGTCTTCTCTATAACGCTGGAGTTAACCAAACAAACTTTAAAACAAGAAAATTCATTTTTTTTTAAAAATAATTTTTAAATATAATATTTTTCTAACAAAGCCACCGTTTTCCTTACTGAACGGTGGTGATTCATCCTTGTCAATGCAGACTGCCCGATCATGGCTGTGTTGTTTGAAGAATTCACACATGAACCACATTTCGGACGATCCTCGCAGAGTTTGAAGAATTAACACATGAACCATGTATCAGCCTATTTTGTGACCACAAATTGGGTAGGTAAGATCATGGTTCTACATCTACAGTGGGCCATGTTTGAATGATCTTGATTTCATGTGAATGCATTCCAAATTATTTAGTGGAAAGTCTCCAACCATCCCCATCTACGGTGGACTTTTGCTAGCCCTAGTACAAATGATAGAGGCATCTTTGCCTTACACTTGACAGGAACATCAACTGAGTGCAAATCAGGTTGGGTCATCATAAGGTGGGCGTCGAATGTAAAAGAAAGTAATGAATGATTTTGAAGAAACTCGCCAACACTCCTTATCTAATATTCACGTGTTGGCACGCCTGTTACGTGAATCGGTGAATCGGGCCAGAGAGGGCTGCGGCTTTTGGCACGCTTGCCACGTCTACTAGAGAGGCAGCGTGTGGCGACAGCCAACCTCCTAACATTGGACAACGTAGCCGTCACGACGTTGCTCTCACCCAACCTCCACGTGTCCTAAAATGCTCTACTAGAACATGATATCTGTGGGCCCCATGGCTTCAAATACTCGTGAGGACCTTTCTTTTGCACGTCTCTGCATATGAATCATCTACGACACGTGTTTTACGCACAATCGAGCTCAAGTCCTTGTGAACCGTATAAGAACTTCCCATGTTCCACACCAACGGTAACAACTCAAAGTTGCTCGTAGCATCTCCAAGGTCACATGGTGTGGCCCACATATGTTTTGGATCAGGATGGGGTTTTTATATATTCACATTAATCTACTGCTTTACACTTGATTAACGGACCTGATGAATACATACACTATGTTGGTCCACGATTAGACGGTTTAATTTCTGACGGCATGCGCATACACCATAGCAACTCAAATCGTGCATAAAACGGTAGGTCACGTGATGAACTGGATCGTAGGTGATGATCATATTCATTCCATTTGGAGCTGAGTAAGGCCTACCGACGTGTGTCAGAACCATCCAAACCGTCCATTACATGTTCCCCATGCTATGCATATATCTAGAATGATTCATTATTGCACAATATTTTAACTCTCCAATCTTCATGTTTGGGAAATTAGATTCCTCCTTAGCCAAAAACAACGTAGTCAGCAAATCCCAATTAGGAATTGTTATCCAAGGGACCAGATTTACAATTGATGTCAGTCACTTACACACACATACACTCTAACGTTAAGTGTAAATGATACATATGAATGGACAGCAAAGATAAAACAATTGCATCAACGTGGGACCACGGATATAGTGGATTGCAAAATACTTTGCAAATCCATCATAGGACCAAATACAATTAATGTTCCACCAATTCCATTCCTTTCCGTGCTCTCCAAACATTCATAGGAATTTGGACGTAACGAAATACAATTCCATCCAAACATTCAAAGGAATTTGGACGTAACCAAATACAATTCCATACCACTAACGCCCACGTACGAAACAGGCCCGTATATGTGTTTTGCACCTGAGTACTGCATCAGGATGATTCTTCGAATGTACTGTAAACATCAGGAAAACCCTTGATGCACGGTTTGAATTCTAGGTAAACATCATGACCCACATAACTTGAACGTGTGGTCATTAGAATAGTTCCGTCTGAGTAGGCCCCAGACGCATGATTAGACTTGACCCGAGTATAAACGGGGTTGTAGTTGTATCGATGATAGATTCACAAAGATAGATCGAGATGTAATGCACTGCATCTCCTGGAGGTGCACGGTCTCTATTAATAATTTGAGAGGAGAACAATCAGCCACTAATTTGGAGGGCTATTAAAAGATATGCATGGTAACTGATTATTGTTAGGCTAATTACAGCTGTGTACAATTGGAGCAAGATTATCTAAGGACACCAGGATATGCACGACCACGAGTTGCTTTACAAGGTGGATCCATGAGATATTTTCCATGCATGCCGTTTTCTCTAACACCCCCCACAAGTGTAACGATTTTGAAAGAATCTAGAGCTTGGACTTGATAAGAGAGAAACGGGCGAAACTTAATGATTTAGTGAGTACGTCAGCAAGTTGGTCTTCAGTGGAGACGAACCGGACATTAAAGGCTCCTTTGGCCACATGATCACGGATAAAATGTACGACGATCTCAACATGTTTCGACCGAGTGTGACAGACTGGATTGACCGATAGGTAAGTTGCTCCAAGGTTATCACAGAGCACTGTAGGAGTGGATAGGGGGAGTCCTAACTCACGAAGGAGAGACTGAAGCCAGAGAACTTCAACGGCTACATTGACAACTCCCCCGTATTCAGCCTCAGTGCCGGATCGTGTCACTGTAGATTGTTTCTTTGAACTCCAAGAGATAAGATTTTTGTCAAGAAAAACACAATACCCATTAGCGGATTTTCGATCATCAATAAATTTGGCCCAGTCCGCATTAGTATAAGCGGTAAGACCTAATGTGGACTGAGTGGAGAAATAGAGACCATGCGTAATAGTAGATTTAAGATAATGGAGAATCCTCTTGACCGAGCACTAGTGATCCTTTGTAGGAGATTGTATGAACTGGGCGACCTTATTGACAGAGAAAGCAATGTCTGGTCAAGTGAAGCTGAGGTATTGGAGGGCCTCAACAGTACTATGAAAGAGGAAAGGATCGGACAAGGGAGTACCTCCAAACTTTGATAGCTTGCAGGACGTGGCCATGGGAGAGTTTACAGGCTTCACACCATCCATCTTGAGTTTGAGTAAGAGATCGCGAATATACTTTTACTGAGATAAGAACATACCATCCGGAGTACGGTGACACTCGACTCCTAAGAAATAGTGAAGTGGGCCCAAGTCTTTTAGGGAAAACTTCAAGCCAAGATCCCCAATAAGATGATCTACCGAGTCGGAGTTATTCCCTGTAATGATGATGTCATCCACATAAATGAGAACCAGTTGGAGATTGGACCCAGACCATCAGATAAATAGAGAAGCATCGGACTTGGATCCCACGAAACCCATGCGAACCAAGTAACTACTGAGACAAGAGAACCAGGCCCGCGGGGCCTGTTTGAGGCCATAGATGCTGCGATGGAGTCGACAGACATGATTGGGCCGAGTCGGGTTGACAAACCCTGAAGGTTGTGCCATACAAACGGTCTCTACAAGAAAGCCCTGTAGAAAAGCATTATTAACATCGAGTTGGCGCAAGGTCCATCCTTTGGACATGGCAAGGTTGCAGACAGTTCTGACGATGGTTAGTTTGATGACATGGCTGAACGTTTCTCCATAGTCAAGTTCTGGTTTTTGGTGAAACCCCTTGACCATAAGACGCACCTTGTACCTGTCCACCGAACCATCCGTGTTGTGTTTCAACTTGAAAACCCACTTGCAACCAATGAGGTTCATATCAGGATGGTAGGGAACAAGAGACCAGGTATCATTCTGCAGTAGAGCATTTATCTCGGTGTCCATGGCTTGACGCCACCGAGGATCACAGTTTGCTTGTGTGAAACAGGTGGGTTCGACGGGCGAGGTGTACAGATCAGTTATGAGACAGGTGGGCAGTGGGTACCGGGTGACAAGCCAGACCTTAGGTGTTCTTGTGTTTTCCTGAGTCCTGGTGACCATTGGATGATTTCGGATGAGAGGTGGATTAGTAGGAACCACAGGGGTGGGAGATACCGATGAGGGAGTAGTATCGAAAGGGGGATTAGGAGATGGGGTAGGAGATGGAGTGGACGTACTGGTGATAATAGGATTAGGGAGGGACTGGTGCAGAGGTGGAGGAGAGACATAGGGATCTACTGGACTGATAGAGGGCGCCGGTGTAGCAGACGGAATGGAGACTGGGACAGGCAGTGGACCAATGGAAATTAGAATTGGTGATTGGGACGGGGACAGTGGAGAAGAGAGGTTAGGTGTGAGGCCGAGGAATGGAAAGGTGCATTCATCAAAGACAACATCCCGGGAGATGTACACACGCCCAGTGGGGATATGTAAGCACTGGTAACCTTTGTGGGATGCGGAGTACCCCAAGAAGACACATTGCACAGAGCGGAAGTCAAATTTATGTGTATTGTAGGGGTGAAGATGAGGGTAGCAAGCACAACCAAACACCCTCAATGAGAGGTAGTCAGGTGATTTCTGAAATAATTTTTTGAAAGGGAAAAGGTTGTGTAGGACTGTGGTTAGCATTCGGTTGATAAGGAAAGATGCAGTTTGAAAAGCATATGGCTAATAAGAGAAAGGTACATGGGATCGAGCAAGGAGGGTCAAGCCAGTCTCGAAGAGATTGCGATGCTTCTGTTCCATAGTTCCATTTTGGGCACTAGTGTGTGGGCAGGAAACACGATGAACAATATATACCATGAAAAGAAAGAAATGATTTAAATTTTAGAAATTCACCATCACTATTGGTCTACAGGACCTTTATTGAATGACCTAAGAATTTTTCAATATAATTTTTGAAAGTGATAAAAACTGAAAAAGTCTCGCCTTTATTCATTAATGGGTAAAGCCAAACATATTTACTGTAGTGATCAACAAAGCTAAAGTAGTAGCAATGACCACTTACAGAAGGTACATGAGACGGACCCTAGAGATCTGAATGAATAAGTTTTATAGGAGCAGTAGCAATTGAAGATGAAGGGGAAAAAGGTAGACGATGGCTTTTTCCTTGCTGACAAGTAGCACAAACCGAAGGACCCCCACGATCAAGAAGAGAGGGCAGCTTATGCTGAGAGAGTAGATTGGAGACAATGTGACTGGTGGGATGACCAAGGCGCTCGTGCCACACTGAGGAAGAGACACGTTCACCAAGAAGAGCCTGAGGAGAAGCAGCAAGACCCTTGTTCCCCAGAGAGAAGGCATACAAACAATTCTTAAGGTGTCCTCGCAGCAGAGTTTTCCAGGTGTAGAGATCCTTGACAAGACAAAAGTCAGGATGGAATTCAAGTAAGACTTTATTATCAGCAGTGAAACGACTGACAGAGAGAAGATTCTTAGTGATATTGGGAACGAACAAGAGGTTATGTAACGCAAAGGAGGAAGATGGAGAACTCAGAATAGAATAATCAGTAGAATAGATAGGCAGACCTGTCCTGCTACCCATGCGAATCTTATCAGGGCCATTTTACTCAGTCGGAATTGTCAGGTTCACCATATCAGCAGTCAGGTGATGTGTAGCACTAGAGTCAACATACCAGTTGAGATCGGAGGAGCTACTGCTACCGATCGAGTACAGGAGAGCAGTCGGGTTGGAAGGCGGGGTAGCTTCATTATAGCGGTTGTAGCAGTGATTGGCGTAATGGCCGAACCGGTTGCAAATCTGGCACTGCGGGCGACCACCAGCTGTCTGATGTGGGAGGCCACCCGAGGTCTTGTGTAGAGAGGAGTATCGACCACGACCACGACCGTGTTCCCGACCCCGTCCTCGACCATGCCCACGGAAGAAAGATGAAGGCGGGGCGGAGAAGAACCTCGAAGTCTATGAAGCTGTGTGAACCGCAGGTGCAGGAGAGATAAGGCTGGTGGACTCAGGGGTGGGGAGGGTGCACCCACGATGTATCTCCTGACTGAGCATGAGGTAGATCAGTTCTTCAAAGGAAGTAGGGTCGACTTGTGTGTTAACAGAGGTGACGAACGAGTCATATTCAGGAGATAGGCCGCTGAGGAGGGTGGACATGAGGTTGGAGTCGGTGACAGGATTTTCCATGGCCGCTAGGTTGTCCACAATAGACTTGATAGATTGGATATATTCAAACATAGGGGTAACACCCATTTTGACAATGTGCAACTGATACTTGAGTTGTTGTACGCGAGCTCGGGAGGACGATGCAAAGATCCTTTCCAAAGCACACCACACATCACGAGATGTGGTGAGGCCGACAACATAGGCCAGGACCGGTTCATTGAGGGAGGAGATGAGCCAGCAAAGGAGCATTTGGTCCATTTTGATCCATCTGGTGTAGTTAGGATTGAGGATAGGCAAGGTATCCTTCTCTGTTGGAGAGAGAAAATAGTCTGGACGTGGAGAGGTGTCATCGATAAGGCCTTCAAGATCATGGAGTTTTAGTATGGGAAGGAACTGTGAACGTCATACAAAAAAATTGCCTTTGTCAAGTTTGATGTTGAGAAAGTGAGTGATGTTAGAGACAGATGGCGACAAGGAGGAAGATGAAGTGCTTGACATGGTAGATGCACTCGTAATAGCTTTGATACCAAGATAGATTGAGATGTAATCCAATGCATCTCATGGAGGTGCATAGTCTTTATTAATAACTTGAGAGGAGAACAATCAGCCACTAATTTGGAGGGCTGTTACAAGATATACATGGTAAGTGAATATTGTTAGGCTAATTACATCTGTGTACAATTGGAGCAAGATTATCTAAGGACACTAGGATATGCACGATTACGAGTTGCCTTACGGGGTGGATCCATGAGACATGTTCCATGCATGCCATCTTCTCAAACACACGAGAGGGTCTGTGCCCAAACTTCTCCCCAATTATCTAATAAGAGTTCGGTTTAGGACATATCAAAATCAACTCAGACCCAATGAACCTAGACTTTTGTTGTGGAACCGCGGAAGCACATAAATATGAATCACGTGGAGTAATCCAATCATACCAAGCAACCACGATGCAAACACAACAAATTTAACGTCAAAAAGTCATTGCGGAAAAAACCACGTCACAAAGTGACATAAAGCACTATGAAAGCTGAAAATTACAAGAGATAAAGAGAATACCCAATTCTAACAAACCTCGAATCTCTCTTTCAAGCCCTTGAAATCCTATGAATGAATTAGAAAACCATAGATACATCATATTCCCGATTACACCTAAATATATAGCCATTGGAAGAATCTCCATCAAATTTGGAAACAAATCCCGCAAATTTGTGAAAATCTGCGCGAAATCGTTCAATGATGATGTAGAGCGGGTCGCAGACAGTATCATGGCTAAGATGGATCAGAAAAGGCCCGATCGACAACAGAAGTGATCCGGACCATCGGACCTTAGATCGGGTGTATCTTTCAATCCGAAATGAGTTATCGGGCGTAAATGTATGATTTTGGGGTAGAACGAGCTACTTTAGCCAACTAATCCCGTTATGCCGGGTTGCGTAAGACAAAATACCCCTAGATTGACGGTTGTTTCTTTATTTTAATTCCATTTTTACTATAAATAGTAAGTTTTAGTTTGATTATAATTCTTCATCCATCGAGCTTTAGGAGTTGCGCCCAACATGAAAAGAGCTTAGAATAATTATGAGAACGGTTTGGTGAAGCCAAATAGGACACTTACTATTTTTGGCCGAAAACCTTATGCACTAGTAGACATCATGATCGTCTATAAATAGTAAGTTTATTATTTATAGTAAGTTGCGAATTCTAGGAGTTTTAATTGTAGTTTGCTTTTAATTTCTCTCCCATTGCTTGGTATCCCTATTTAAAGGGTTGTGAAATCGTTTATTTCATTCATTAATCAATTCCAAATTTTATAGAATTTATTTTCAATTTTGCTTGTTTTCTTTCTCGTGGATTCGAGAAGCCTTTGTGAGGAGTCTAAAGAAATTCTGTAGATTCGGAATAGTTATCCTCTTGAGGAAGATGGTGCTTGACTTTATCACGTTCATTACTGCGTCAGATGACATTGAACACACTTCGATGACGTGAAAACTTAACCTTAGATGACATCAAAGCCACTTCGATGACATGGGAACTTAACCTTCGATAATATCGGCATCGAACTAATATCAAAACATTCCAGTGACCAAACATGAAAATTGGATTTTCTCGATTGCATCGAATCATCTTCGATGGCAATGAATTTGATATTCAATGTCATCGAATCCTCTTCAATGTCATCGAAAAAACACCAAATATGTCCAGCAGCTAACTAAAGGAAATCCAGAAAATCTCGATGGCATCGAGCCGACTTCAATGGCATCGAACTTGTCATCGACTGTTGAATTACAAATTTAAGACATCGATGGCATCGAGCCGACTGTTGAATTACAAATTTAAGACATCTATAAAAAAAACTTTCATCTTTAAATGAATTTGATTGGGACCCGCCTAAAATGCACCGAACGCAAGTTTAAACTCGATGTACACTTGAGTGCCACATGTTTGAATATTACCAAGCTCATAGAAACATACCAGGATTTCCCAGTGACCCAATTTTGTGGGGCTCACTATGATGTGGGGCTTGTTGTAGTGGATGTGTTTTATTTACACTATCCATTTATTTTGTCAACTCATTTTAGGGCATGAGCCCTAAAAACACAACAAGAAACAATAGGGATGAAATGCCTACCGTTAAAAAATAAAAATTAAAAAATAGGACTATGGATTTTATTTTTTTTTCAATCTAATATGTAACTTTATGAACAAGTTGGATAACAAATAGACATCACAGTGGAACTTAAGAAGGTTTTAACTATAGGTGTTATTATCTCCACTATTTCCTATGGTGTGGTCTATTTGAGCTTTGGATCCACCTCATTTTTTGGCTCATGTCTTAAAATTAGATAGCATAATGAATAGACAACATAGATAAAACACATACATCATAGTGGGCCTCATAGAGTCCGGTAATTGGGAGATAAGCAAAGATATCCCTGTGGATAATCCGTCTCATGGAAGAGTTTCCCATGGATAGGAAGGTGTGGTATGAATAAATATAATAAAGGAAAATGAGCAAACAATAAAGTCACTGTACTTTTTTGTAACTGGGATTCTTTGGCATAAGAAAATGGGGGTTTTCTTAAATTAAACATGAGGTTTAACAGGAGACTTAAAATAAACTCACTTTTTAAATATTTATTTTTAAGACTTTTGACACTTTTTTTACATTTTATGGACAAAAATGCTCATTGATCTTCTTCTCTTTATATTTTTCTTTTCTCACTATTCTATAATTAACTCTTGTTTTACCACCACACTACGTAATGTTTTATGTTTTCTGACCATTTTCCTACGATTTTTTGTACATTTTTTTTAAAAACTATTGTCTCTGATAGAAACTTATTTTTAAAAACTATTCTACTTAAATAGGTTTGTTTGGGATGAAAAATGAGAGGAAATGAGATTTAAAAAAAAAAAAAAATTATTACAAAAAATTCATTTTCAAAGGCCAACTCTTCTTTCCTCATAAGATTTTGAATACATGTGTCTTTTGGCCATAAATATAAATAAAAAAAAGTAAAGAAATAGTAAAAACTTCAGGTTTAGAAGATTGGTTCTTCTTTCCATAAAAAATTTAAAAAAATAAAAATAAAAAATCAAATCTATTCGGATAGACTTACTTCAAAAGAAGTTGACAAAGGTGATGAAATCTTATTTTATTTTTTTTAAAAGAAAATTGAAAATTAAAAACTCAAGTTTTAGAAGATGGTTTCTTTTTTTCTTAAAAGATTAGGCTTAGATAAGTCTTATGTCATAAGTTAGACTTTGGGCCAACTTTTGAAAAGTTAAATAATATATATAAGATGATTCTAATCCTATTTGAAAAGTCTTGGAATGATTTTTCCAAAGACCGCAAGATTGTCCTGATTTGAACAGTAATAAAAGAGTCATGATTATTTTTGTAATAACAGTGGACTCCATTTTGTTACAGTATGGACTGCTAATATGACAAATGAGCAATCATTTTTGTTACACATGAACGATTGCTATCATAACAAAAGAGCAAAGCGTATAGGAGCTATCAGTTTTGTCATATCGGACTGCATGGGAGTGATCATTGTTGTTACACAAGAGTGATCGCTTTTGTGATAAAGCAGTGCTCACTATTGTTTCAGCAACACCAGTAGCGCACAATCTCATGTAAACACTTATAACTCTCTCATTAAAGGTTCAAGCCAGGGAGATTTTGAGCTCATTAGTAAAATAATTTGATAACCTTTTTAAATAAGTATGAAATTATCTCATTCGAACACCATACAACTTTTTAAAAGTTGGCATAAAATCTATTTTATGCTTGCTTTTATTTCTAAAAGTGAAATTTTTATCTCTTTTCTTTCTTTCCTTCCATTTCTTGTCAAAGGACTCATTTAAGCATAATCTTTTAAAGAAAGAAGAAGATTTAATCTTTTAAAAATAAAGTTTTTATAATATTTTTTCATCTCATATGCTTCTCAAATTATCTCATTCTCTTACCGAAAAAATAATTAGAAAACACAAAAGATTATTAAAGAGTGGTTGGGCGTAAAAGATCATTTTACCGTGGTAATAAAAGAAGAGATAGTCAATAAAAAAGGTATGGACAAAAAAAAAAAAAGAAGATTTAAGGGACATTTTTATCCTAGAAAAAACGAAAAACACTTTAAAAATTATGTTTTTAAAAGAAGTACTATTTTGGGTCTCTTAACAAACCTCGAATTTCTTGAGGAAAAGTCCTAAGAAATATATAACCAATGTTTTATGAATAAGTATTTTTAACTGATATTGAAACCAGAGCCCTAAAAATAAATTGCAAGTTCATAAATATAATTATTACCTTTCCTTCCTCTTTTCCCTTGAAGTACATGTATCTAAACATATACGTTTCGTGCATGTGACTTAATTGATTCACACGTGTATAATTTTGCCTATCCTTACGTCAGCACAGCACAAGTGCCAATATGGCACTGCAATATCGAAGTCGTTCGTCAGGTGGGCCCTGCCATGCTAGATGTTACCTGCAAAAACATGACTCTAATTTTTTCTTTTTATATCCGATTCACACCTAACCTAGACCCGCCTAAAGCCCATTAAATAAATGGATTTGCTTACCTTGACCTGAATCTAAGCTGGTTAGTTGCAGAGCCAAGATAGAGACCCCATTGTTAAATGGGATCCATTTTTCTCACCTAGATGCAGTGGGCCCCACAAGTGTCGCCAAAACTGAAGAAATCGGATTGCATACCGAGTTACTCAGTACACTCTTATCATAATGAGTGCGTAAACTCAGTAGGGCCCACCTTAAATGTATGTGGTCTATCTACGCCGTCCATCCATTTTTCCATCTAATTTAAGGGGTTGAGCCTAAAATTTAAGTATATCCAAAGATCAAGTTGATCATCCTTAAATGATCAAGTTGATCATACACATCCATCCATTTTTCCATCTAATTTAAGGGTGGAGTAAAATGATATTTCAAGTTGATCATACCATATGAAACAGTGGGTATAATGATTTTCACCTTTAAAACCTTGCTAGGACCCACAGTGATGTTTATTCATCATCCAACCTATTCATAAGATTATACAGACATAGATAAATGGAAAACACAAATATAAACTTGATCCAAAACTTTTGGGCCCGGCAAGGACTGGAACCCTAAAGCTAAGCTTAGTAAGTATTTTATTTATTTATTTTTAACACACGTTACACACACCCCACACACTCACGCTAGTGGAATTTCACACGAACCCTTGACCGGGAGTTTAAACTCCCAGGAGTCTACCGCCCGAACAGGAGTAAAGACCCGCTAAGCTTAGTAAGTTACCCCGCAATCCGCTTCCAAGACAAAAGAAGTGGAGGGGTCCCAATCTCATTAGCTGGTTATCTGTGGTCCACTTATCAAAGGCCGTGTGTCTTCAATGAGTAGGATTCGAAGACATCCTCCCTTGAGGTCTAGCTACCACGTCAATGGTACGGATCATCAAGTCATTGAAAGCAGATTCTCGTATAGTGGCAACGCAAAAAAGTATTCATGTTCGGAGGTGGGACCCACGTTGAAACGTAAAAAAATTTACGGCAAGAAATAACAAAATTTCCCTTTTTTTTAACAGGAACGGATTGGCTACTCCCCCTCCCACCCGCCAATGGCTAGTGGTCGGTGCTCTGTGGGCTCCTCCATGATGTATTTGTTTCATCCATGCCGTCCATCTATTTTTCTAGATAAATTTAGAATATGTGACAAAAAATGAGATATATCCCATTCTCAAGTGAACCACATTACAGGAAACAGTATTGAATGAACTTCGACCATTAAAAACTTTTTGGGGACCATAAAAGTTTTGGATCAAGATGATCTTTGTTTTTTCACTTCATCTAGGTCTTTATGACCTAATCAACAGATTGGATGTCAAATAAACAGTACAGTGGGCCTTTGAAGGATTTTAATGGTGGATATCCAATCACTATTGTTTTACTGTGGTTTAGTCCACCTTAGATTTATATCCCTCTAATTTTTATCATCAAGCCCTAAAATGATCTTTAAAAATGGATGAACAGTATGGATGAAACACATACATCATGGTGGGGCCCACAGAACACCGACCATCAGCCACCGGGATAGTGGCAGGGGGAGTAGCCAATCCGTTTCCCCTTTTAACTGTGTCCCGAATCCAGAATTTAAAAAAAAAAAAAGAGAAAAAAAAAAAGAAAAGAAAGAAGAATAGTCAGCGAAGCCCAGCCATTTCGCTGCCCTTTTGACCGCGTCCATCCCAAGCATTCACCACCGTTTCCACCGCAACAACAGCCCGGACACAGTTTCCTGGAAGGTTCTGTTACAGATCAGATCTTGCAACAAAAAGCTACGTGGGCCACTGCGATGTTGTCATGAAATTCACTCTTTTCATCACTTCAAGTTCATGACAGGATGACAGCTCAAAAATAAGCTGGCCTAAGACTTAAGTGGGCCACCACACCGAAGATAACACTATTGAAACACCCACTGTAGAAACCTACTGGGTTGACTGTAATATTCATATGCTATCCTACTCATTTATAAGATGATTCCAATGGGATTAAAGAGAAAAAGACAATTATCACAGCAGCCCAAAACTGTTGTGAGCACATTATTTCCTGTGCTGTTGTCTACTTGAGTATTAGATATCCAGTATTTTTGTCTTAGAACTGGGAAAAGTGAATGATGGTGTAGATTTCACAAGACATCAAGATGGGCCTACAATACTTTGGGTTACAACACTGAAATTTATGTAGCAGTAAGATGTGTAGGGACATATAGATACACATGACAATTTCATTCTATCCATCAGTTTTTAACAAGATAATGATGAAACGGGAATCTAAAAATCAAGCAGATTCAAAAACCATGTCCTACAATTTTATGGCTAAGATGAATAAAAAAACAACCTTAAAACGGGCATATTGATTTTGGGTAGGAGAAGCTACTTTAGCCACTCAACCTGCTACCTCGGGTTGCACATGCCAAATTTGTGAGATTACATCAGACCACAATCAAATTTCCTTTTACTATTTATAGTTAATTTTAATTTAGTTATAACTCTTCTGGGATTTAGAAGTTAATGAGATTAGCGTGGTTAAGAGAATTAGGATACTATTTTTGCCCGAAAACATGAGGTCTGGTCGGAATCATGACGTTTATAGGAGTTGGGTTATTACCACTCAGATAAACCGTGGCACAATTATACTTCTGTTATAAGACTTTTGTAGCCCTACAAAGTATCCAACGGTGGTAGTTCAATCCCTGCTGTTTCATGTGGTGTGGCTCACATCAGTTTTGGATATACCTGATTTTTATATTCCTGTACAAGTGTTGTCTTGAAAAAATGGATGGACGCAGTGGATTTGTGATGGGCATATATGTAGGCGGCACACAGCTTCCAACAAGTGGAACTTCCCAGGCAGAGGCAGGAAACTCGCGTCCCAGCAGCCCCAACGGTTGCTTAAAGTGTTCATCATGGTGGGACCAACCCTTTGGTCGGTTTAGATGTTTTCACACACAAAAACAGCGTGGGCCCGAGTGGCGATCCTGAGACGCGAGCCGAAACGTACGAACGAGGGAACGGATTGGCTACTCCCCCTGACACCAGCCCCGTCGCTGGTGGTCGGTGCTCTGTGGACCCCACCGTGATGTATTTGTTTCATCCATTCCATTCATCCATTTTTACAGATCATTTTATGGATTAATACATAAAATGATAGGGATATAAGTATCAAGTGGAGCACACTATAGGGAAACAATAATGATTGGATATCCACCATTAAAATCCTCCTAAGGCCTAATGTACTGTTTATTTGACATCCAATCTGTTGATTAGGTCATAATGACCCAGATGAAAGGAAGCAATGAACATCAGCTTGATCCAAAACTTTTATGGCCTCAAAACGTTTTTAATGGTCAACGTTCATTCAACATTGTTTCCTGTAATGTGGTCCACTTGAGATTTCGATATACCTCAATTTTTCTCTCGTACCGTAAAATGATCTATAAAAATAGATGAACAACATGGATGGAAGCACATACATCATGGTGGAGCCCACAGATCACCGACCATCAGCCATTGGCTGGTGGCAGGGGAGTAGCCAATCCATTTCCGGGAGAGATCGGACGCGGATTTCCTGCGGAAGTTCCTGCGCTGGAAACCAGGTGTGGCCACTGTGATGTTTGTGAGAAATCCTCCCCTTCCATTCATTTTTTGAGTTTATTTTAGGATATGTTGCGAAAAATGAACCGTATCCAAAGCTCAAGTGAGCCGTATTAAAGGAAAAAGTCGTTAGGTAAATTCCTACTGTTGGAACCTACTTGTGTTCAGAAGAGATGTTTACATGCCATCCATACTGTTAATAACTTCATTCCTACTGGGATGAATTGAAATCACAAATATTAGCATGATTCAAAACTTCGGTAGCCCACTAATATTTCAACTGTGGACATTCAATTATCACGTTTTCGGTTCACTTGAGCCCCGGAAAGGGTTCATTTTTGGCATGATGCCCTAAAATGAGCTCACAAAACGGATGGATTAGTAAGATTTCTCACAAACATCACAATGAGCCCCACCTGGTTACCTGCGCTGGAGCTTCGTGAGAAAGTCTTTCGCTCGAAAAGCCTTTCGCAGGGAGTTCCTGCGCAAGGATTCGACTTTTCTAGTTTATTTTAGTACATGAATGAGGAAAATTCAAAACTCAAGTTAACCATACAACATGACATAAGTGGGGAAAGGAACGCCCACCATTGATACTTTTTAAGCTCCTTTCAAATCGTTTATAAGGTAAATTTCACGGTTTTAGAGTGAAAACACCGACCACTTCAACCGATACAGAACTTTTGTACTCGTGCAAATGTTTCACCACATCCTCACTGTTTTCTCCCGTGTGTTCATTCAAGTTTTGTATACACTTTATTTTTAGTAATGCCATAAAAGTAGCTAAAGAAATGAATGGACGGAGTGGCTTTCTCACAAACATCTCAGTGGGCCCACATAGAATACCTGCGCAGGTCTTCCTGCGAAAGGCTTTCGCAGGTAATCCGCGTCCGGAGAGCGTGCTCCATTCTCGGTTTCCCAAAGCGGTTTTTAAAAGCGGTTTTCTCATTCATCTGTTTTGAACGAAAAAAAAGAAAGAAAAGAAGCTTCCTAAGACACCTTTATAAGACTGGCGTTTGAACGCTCCAAATTCAATGCAACTCCCTCTCTCTCTCTCTCTCTCTCTCTCTCCAAAGAATCTTTCCTTTCTTTTCTTTCCAAAGAATCATTGGGACAAAAAAATCGGGTCTTGATTGTCATCGATCACCGCTGAAAAGCTACTATTTTTAGCAAGTTCTTGTTTAGTGATCTATTTTCATCAGTTTTTCATTGATCTCTGCTCAAAACACTTATCAGATCCAAAGATTTCAACGAGGTTGAGGTGGGTTTTTCTTTTCTCTATCTGCGGAACAGATTTTCTCAGGCTTTTCTTCCTTATTCTCTTCTCTTCTTTTCTTTTTTTGTGTGATTTGAATGGACTTTTGGCTATTTTTATTTATTTTTGCTGATGGGTTTTCTCTATTTAAGCGTTTGAGGGATGGATATTGAGTAACATTCAGAGAGATTGTGTCTTTAGTTTGATGAAGCTGAGTTTGGATTTTGTGATTGATGGGTTTCATGTCTCTTTGCGAAGGAATTTAATTTTTGCATAATTTTTTAATTTATTTTCTCTATCTATTTTTTAGTCAAATGTATTGTTTTTAGGCTAGAAATTTGGTCACATTTGATCGGTTTGTCTATTTTGCCTCTTTTTCTCGTTCTTTTTTTTTTTCCTCTCAAATTGTTTGTTTTTAAAGATTGTTTAGATTTTAACTTTACGTGGGATGGAGGGTTTTTTAGGCTTATATTCATTTTCTATTTCTGTATATATGATTTTTCAGGTTGGAAGCTTGATTTTGGGACCAAGATTTCTCAATGGTAAGTGTTTTTTGTGTGTGTGCGCGCGCGACATATGATATATATATATATATATATATATATATATATATATATATATATATATATATATATATATATATATATATATATATATATATATATATATGTTGGTTGCATTACTTGGGGAATTATATATTGTCTCTGTAAGCAGGGAGAAGCTCAGGAGTTCTTTCTAGATGAGCTACAAGAAGTTATTCCAGTTGGGTTTGATTCAGAATCCAGAGACTACCAGACAGCTACGGTCGTTGGCGAGAAAATTGTGAGTGATTTTGATATATTGATGTGATCTTTTATTCTTGCTTCTGGTTTTGCAATAGATACTGAATACATGCGGATTGTAATTCTGATTAGTGGTCGCAATTTTTTTTCTTTCTTTTTTCCAGTACGCAATTGGAGGGTTAGATGATGGAGTGACCTTGTCGATTAGTGTCCGTATTTTCAATAAGTCGACAGGCAAATGGTGTGATTGTTAGTCGAGTTTGTTGTATTGCTACGTTTGGTTATCATTTGGATTTGGATTGTTGATTGATTCATTGCATTGGCAGGGTGATTCCGACTATGTTAGGAATGAAACCTACCCCATGTAAAGGGCACTCTGCTGTGCTTCTAAATAAAGATAGGATTTTGATTCTTAAGAGGGACGCCCCACCGGATGATTGCACTTGGTTTCTTGAGGTTTGAACTCTGCTTGTGGCTTGTATTCAATTGATTTCATTGATGATTCACGACATATATTCATCGGCATAACAATCAACTGGATAGTTTTGATAATCCCCATGAGATTATTGAGTGAGCGGTGCCACTTTTGCGGTTCTGATGAATTCATATAAGGCCACCACATGCCATCCATATCGAATAGATACTGTTGTGGGCCTGTTGATAACCAACTTATCCAACGTTTGAGATGCAGTAAATTTCAATCCAGCACCATTTTCTGCACTTCCCTTTACCTCTCATATAGAGATATACAACACTCAATTGAGCATTTGCATGGCCCAATAAACTGTACATGCCTCCAAGAGGGTTCACATGACCATTGGTTTTGATTGCTCATTTTCATTGGATGGATAGGATCAGTTGATATGGAAGATATATAGCAATTGCCAATTTTCCCTATCCTATGTGTGGGCTACCAGATACCATAGAGTAGGTTACTAAGACATGGGTCCCAATTGTACCATTGTTGGGTCTATTGAAGGAACACAGTTTTATTCGATCGTGCATCATATGAATTCCTCTTGTGCAGGTTGACACCCCGTTTGTTAAAGAGCAGAAGAAGATACTGGACACTGAGGTGGTTGCTTGGAGTAAAGGGGTGAAAGGTGAAGGGCCTAAGCCAGTTGTGATCAGTGGTCCCTCTGGTGTGGGTAAAGGTACATTAATAACCAAGCTCATGAATGACTTCCCATCCACCTTTGGGTTTTCCGTGAGCCACACCACCCGTGCTCCAAGAGACAAAGAGAAAGGCGGAATCCATTACCATTTCACTGAACGAAGCGTGATGGAGAAGGATATACAAGATGGGAAGTTCCTTGAATTTGCACATGTTCATGGAAACCTCTATGGAACCAGTATTGAGGCGGTCGAGAAAGTAACGGATTCGGGAAAGGTAAAAATGCCATATTCTTCTCTAAACTCAAGCGGATAGACTCTGCCCTTGCAGTTATGATAATTCAGCATGGTATTTAACAAATGATGACTGCATATTTGATACAATTGGGATTGTGTCCTTTGTTTTTTCTGTTTGTAGAGATGCATTCTTGATATTGATGTCCAAGGAGCTAGATCTGTGAAGGCAAGCTCTCTTGAAGTGATATCCATCTTTATCTGTCCACCTTCATTTGAGGAGCTTGAGAAGCGCCTCCGTGCACGGTAATTTCGAATCCTAATGTCTAGGATTTTCTTCTGAATATCGACCAACATCTAATTAGATATGGATGTGCTTATGACTATTGAGTAGAGGGACCGAAACAGAGGAACAGGTCCAAAAGCGTCTTACAAATGCAGGAGCCGAGCTCGAGCAAGGAAAGTCGTCGGGCCTGTTTGACCATATATTGGTAAACGAAGACCTCGAAACATGCTATGGAAATCTTAAGGTGCTTGTTGCTTTTTCAACAATGAACTCTTCTCATTCACTATACAATTTTCAAAGCTGATTAGTAGAAGTCAACATCAAATTGACTGTTTGATTTAATTGGTTTACTTAGAAAATCCTCGGTCTGGATGGGAGCACCAACACCGGCTATCAACCATGTAGGTCCTATATTTCAGTCTCTTCTGATGATTGCTCAGCTTATCTTTTGTTTACTTTGTCCATTCTCTACAAAACTGGAATAAATAAAACAAACCTTTAAACATCATCCAGCTACAAAGAACGTTGAAACCCCAGCAGCTCAATCAGTCTTTGAAATGGATCAGAAGGTTCTAATACAGTGTGGAAGTCCTGAACTCGGAAAAGCCTCAAATAGCTTGTAAGTCTTTCTATCCCAGTTAGTAATGGAGTATAGTTCCCACGTACATGTTGGATGCTCATACAACTTCTCCTTTTATATGAACTGAGCAGATTTGTGCTTGATGTATCTTCACTTAAAGGAGGCGCTCCGGGCCGGACAAGAGGGTTAAACATGTATGCCATTGATCCATTTGGAAATGGCCCAAAAGTAATCGAACGACTTCAAAATCCCACATTTAAACTTTGGAATGATCAAACAGAGAGCTTTTGCTTGTGCTAACCCGTGCGCAAGTTTTGGATTAACTTGGAAGGAGTAGATAAATATATTCAATTGCAAGCTGTTACAGGAAACGAACTAAGATATGGATACCGCTGCTCTTGTCGCATTCTTTATTTGTTGCGGAGAACTACAATATATTAACTTTTTTAAATATCTCGACTTTCGAGGAGAAATTGAATGGAGAGAGGATAAATGTGTCTGGTTTGTCTTCCTTTGGGAGTTGGCTGATCTTTGTTGTATTAGTAGTGTCATCTTCTTCAAATGCTCACTGAAAATTCTAAGGATGTCTTTTCATGTATTGACAGCTTAATGATATGTGGGCTATTTGGTTCACTGGATTTTTATACCCTTTCCTAGATATACTAAAACTAGAAGCATTTGGTTGCACCAAATTTCATGAAATATTAAAATTTGCATAAAATTGGATTAATTAATTATGAAATTTCATAATAATTTGGTGCAACCAACTGTGCTCTATGGGCATGGATGACTCGCTTTCTTCCAACTTTTTTTTTTTTTTTCTCTCTTTAAAATAGGAAAGTCATTCGCATGGCCAATTGATGTAGAGCGGGTAGCGGATAGTTTCATGGCCAAGATGGATTAGAAAAGGCCCGGTCGACGACAGAAGTGATCCGGACCGTCGGACCTTAGATCGGGTGTATCTCGCAATCCGGAATGAGTTACCTGACGTAAAATATATGATTTTGGGGTAGAACGAGCTACTTTAGCCAACCAACCCGGCTATGCCGGGTTGCGACGCCCGGAATTGCGAAAAACCCCTGGATCGACGGTTGTTTCCTTGCTTTAATTTCGTTTTTACTATAAATAATAAGTTTTAGTTTGATTATAACTCTTCATCCGTCGGGCTTTAGGAGTTGCGCCCAACATGAAAAGAGCTTAGAATAATTAGGAGAACGGTTTGGTGAAGCCAAATAGGACACTTACTATTTTTGGCCCAAAACCTCACAAGACTAGTAGACATCACGACCGTCTATAAATAGTAAGTTTACTATTTATAGTAAGTCGCGGATTCTAGGAGTTTTAGTTGTAGTTTGATTTTGATTTCTTTCCCATTGCTTGGTACCCCTATTTTAAGGGTTGTGAACTCGTTTTTAGTCATCAATTAATCAAGTTTGAGTTTATTAGAATTTATTTCTGTTTCCTGCTTTCTTTCCTCGTGGATTCGAGAAGTCTCTGTAAAGAGTGCAGAGAAGCTCCGTGGATTCGGAGTAGTTATCCTCATCATGTTCATCCATGCGTTACCAATAAAACCTCATCTAGTCATACCATGGTTGGTCTCGAATACAAACTTGCAACGACACTTTGGGAAATATGTAGAAATTGGGAATGGGCGTCAGCCTCATGTACTTTATCATTGGCCCACCAGTTGAGATTTTCTAGCTAGTGGCCGTATTTGGCTTAGCTATCCTCATCTTCTGACTGGTATATGCCAAATCCCCATTAACCTAAAAAGCCTGGATATGCAGTGGGAACATGTGGATTTCCTTTTCCGTGATTGTTGCTTCTCCAAATTGAAAAGAATCGCTATTTTGTTACTGATTGGATTTGATGGGCAATTGAAAAGTGAAGAATCTTTTTTCCGCGTAGGCCAATTGCAATCGGCCCTTCCCTGTATTTACAATTCCATCTCTATCAATCATGACAAGTACCCAACAACCCATCTTCTTGGCTTCAACCAAACTTTGATACCAACTGTCACCGACTTATATTGAGGTCATGTATCGCCTCACTTGTGCCAAGTTGTATTGCTTCTGCACCGTCTTACACGCATGTTGTCGGGGCACACGTATTTAATATTCTTTTTGGCACTTTTGGTACCAGACTAATGCCAGTCCATTATCTTGTCATTGTACTGGCAAGCAGATGCAATGATGTAAGGGGGAAAAAAAAAGAATGTAAGTTGATACTGGATACATGAAGAAGGATGGTCACCATGCAACAGCATCCCTCTGTCACTTATCTCATAGGACAAGCATCAAATTCGTTACAAGACAGGCATGGATGGTGGGAAAAGCTTGCAAACAATTCCATTGAGGAAATGCACTGAACAACGGCAACGTGACTTGTTGTTTCATTGGGCAACCTGGTAAGTGGTATGTGAAACATCTGTTTTAACCTCACAAATGCACCAGTTGTTGGACAAACACAACTTCATTAAATAGTACAAATAACTTGGTTTGAGATCCATCCCATTAGGGTCTGTTTGGGAGGTGGGAAAATACAAAGAGAGTGGCTTTTTCTTTGAAAGTTACTTCTTAAGCATTTGGATAGTGTGAAAAAAAAAAAAAAACAGTGGAAGGGCTAGGAATATTTTTAGGGCTTTTCTGTAAAAAATTCTCGAAAAATGTTTTCAGCCAAAAAGTGTACTCCTAGCCCAGGGTGATGTCATTTTCATGGAAACCATTTTCTTCCCAGACACTTCCCAAGCTCCCAAACAGGGCCACACGACACAAACAAAGGTATTAGTTAATCATCTCACGAACTACCGTCCACCATGTGGGCATCGACTTGCAGCTAAACACAGAAATCTGCAGGATGAAGAGGTTTTGAGTGATGGTTCATAGTTAATAAATGCCTTAATTGCAGTACTTAAGCACAAATTAAACAGCCCAAACTGCAGAATCTACCATCGATGGCTCATCATCTCAAAATCATATCAATTGACCAAATCTCCAAGCCTTCGACTGATGGGCATCTTCTTGTGGAATTTGGACTGTTAATTATTTTTCATTAAGATCATCCGTTAAATGTCCACCCATCATCCAGTAAGAAACCAAAGCAGTACAAGTTTCAGTTTCTGATCTAACTAAATTAAGCCCCCAAATTTATAAATTTAGCTACTTGCATCCAGCATGGAAATTTCTCAGTGCCTAAATACTACCTGTGTAGCAAACGTTGGGTCAGTCTGGAATTGGATGTGAAGAATAGCCAAGAGGCAGAAAGAAAGCTTTTCTTTCTGCAACGAAATCCCCTCAATCATGTTTGGCTGATTGGAAAGTTAATCAATTCAATTATGAGAATATGTGTGGAACAGAAACGAAAGACAGGATAACCCATATTACATGAGAAAATATGCAACAAAATGCCCATATATGCAACATTTGAGACATTCTCAAGTGAACCCATTTAGATCTTGCCTTCATCCATGGATAAGGGACATTAGAGATGGCATGCATGTCCGATCTCCCACTCGTGCTCACCAACATGTGGATGAGGGGTTCACAATATTCCAAAATATGGCCAGTTAGAGTTTTGGTGGAAAATGCAACTAACCACTTTTAAAGCACAATGACAAATTTCATTTGGGGCAATTGCTCAGGATTTTTTCATATTTGAGATTTTTCTCAGGATATATTCATGAAAATCTTGCTGAAAACAATAATTAATTTTTTATCAATTAGTAAAAAAATTTAAAATTTTAAATGTGCATGCATATAATGAAATAACAAAAATATAACTTAAATATCACAAAAATTGCTCAATAAAATCATGAAAAATAAAAATACAAAAAAAATTATCACAAGATTTTCATTTTCTCTTTAGGAAGCTACTACAGTGGTGGAAAGTCTTTCCATAAGTGGGGATTTCCTTGCAGCCAAACACCCCTTTTAAGACGAGGGGAGTTAATTGGTACTACACAGAATGTGTGCATGAACTCAAATTAAACCGTCCAAATTGCAGGATCCACCATGGATGGGTCATCATCTCATAAGCATAAATTTTTAAAAGAAAATTGAAAATGTCAATGTCCCAACACGAGAATATCAGAAAAAGGATGAAAAACCTTTTTCATCTATTTCTCAATAACAAAGAGAGGAAAAATCAAAATTCTACATTCTTGAAAAATGATCACTGAAAACCACACCTGGTTAAGGTTGCAGGAAAAGAGTTAAAAGAGCCTGCTATTTCTATTCCCCATAAGGCAAGTTAGTCACAACAGATTCTAAAAAGCACCCAGGAAGGAGAGTTATGATCCAGTACGAATGTTCCTTACCTTATTATGGAACAAGTTTATCCGTAGGACCAACTGGGCCCATGTAGAAAGAAATGCTAGACAAAATGCCAACCACTAGCATTTAATAACATGAATCTATAATGAGAATGATAGGCGACTTTCATTGAACTACAGGAGCTAACATACCTGGATCATGTTGATTTGTTGGAATCTCAAAACACCAATATACATGTAAAAACAGGAAAGAGCTACCGATTCTTCCCATCTTCCACACTAATTCATTTCTACATTCTACCACAGCCTTTTACCACTTTATATAGAAGGCAGGGGAAGTTACCTAGGTCTCTCAAACTCCACACACATACTAGCCTTTCTCCCAATCTCCGTCTCCTCAAAAGCATAAGAAGAAAAAACAAGCCAAGAATGAATTGCCTTAGAAATTGCAGACAAACAGGGGTTTCCTGCTCTGGTTGCAAGTGGGCCCCATGACTCCAGCATACCTGCCCGATGATGCTCCAGTTTTGGAGGTGCCACATATGAGAGAAGACTCTACACCTACATGAAAATGCATGTGAGTAATCTGAGGAAGATTCAAGAAAAAAAAAAAACATGTAACACCGGAACTAGTCAAGCGATGCTGGAAACACCCTTGGACCCTGTACAAAGGGGGTTTATTGGATGGTGAGGGCCCTGTGTTGGGCCTTGCCCACACGCAAGCCACCTTGCTGCTGCCCTGAGCAATCATTTTCTTCCCCCCTTTCGACTGACAGGTTATGGAAGGCTGCCAGGTGGAAGTCTGAATGTTGCTGGTAACAGCCATTCCCATTGGAATACATGATCTGTTTGTGCATATCCTGCGTTGTTGAAGTGAGTTCTTTTACTTCTTGCTGGGTGATGGAGGAACCCCGAGTGCAAGCAGACAGTGAGTGTTCAGAATCAGACAAGCTCACAGACGGCATGGGAGCACCTGGGCTTGACTCTGTTACCTTCTCGGGGTTGGGGTTAGCAGCATTGCTATTTAGCTTCTTTGTGTTGAGGAAACGGCCCCCACTTCCCCTCGCCCTTCTCATAGCATGCTGATGACGAGATTCATGAAGATACGGCTGTAAAGGAATTGCATGATTACCCACCTATAATCGACCAAGAGCATGGATCCAAAAAACCAACACTACTTTGAAAATAGACATTCGTAGTGACAGAAAATAAAATTATTGGAAAAAGTCACAAGAATGAGCTTCTCGAAGTTTTCACTCTTGCTTAGTGTGCAGCAGTTTAGATAAATGCACCATGTCATTATCTTGCCTAGCAACTCCATGGTCTTAAAATTCGATTAATTTGAATAATCCAGGTAACATGGAGGTTTGAGTAAAGAGCAAGAGACTCATTGGAGGAAAGGTTATCTCTGCAAAGTACAGAGAATCTGAAAGGAGTTGGTTACCAGGCGCACTCACAAAGATGATGAGACTTCCATCTGGAAAGCCATTTCCAGAGTTTGACGCTATCTCCAATGGAGTTGGTCAAGTTGTCATGAGCATAAGCAGATTTAAAGTTGGAGATGGAGAGAGGATTCTCCTCTAGGAGGATTTGCAGTTTCGGGAGATTTCCCTTGCATCTAGATTCCCTGGACTCTACCGCTGTGCTAGAAGAAACTGTCTAGTCAAGGAAGCTTATGAGCTAGTGGGTAAGCAAAATAACTTGGTCTTTGCAGTTCCTTGAAACCTATGGGACCACAAGTGGCAATGGCAGCTGACATTTTAGATCTTCTCAATGAGGCCATTCTTTACCCTTTTGAGGATGGCGCTCTCATTTCAGCCAATAATAATAATAATAATAATTAAAGGCACTAGGTCCCATAGCTTCTCCTAAACTCCCATGGCCGAAAGTGTAGGTGATCAATGCCCTTCCTGAGTCAGGACTTGTTGTTGAGCTGCCATTGCCAATAAAATCCTCAAGGTTGATAACTCTAAAAAGGTATTGGTCCATGCTCAATATGTGCTTTATGCCTTGTATGGAGGCGGAATCCGTAAGTCACTTCCTTTTCAGGTGAAATTAGGCTCCTCTAAGTTGGTCTACCTTCTCCAGTCTCTTCAAAATTAATTGGGTTCTTCTTAACCTGTTTGTTTCACCATTTACAATGGTAATTTCATGTAAATGGGCAATGATTATTTACCAGGGAAAATACATGTATGAAATGGTTTTGATGTTGATAGTTTCACAAAAATTGAGGTGGCAAAGAAGAAAATACATAAAATCAATGGAGCCCACCATGATGTATGTGATTGCCTGGGTGTCCAAGAGGTGGAAGCTTACTTTGAACCTCAATAGCTTAAAAACATGTTACCATCTATAGTGATGAGTTTTCACTCCTCGTGAAGCTAATTGAGAAGCCAATCCCCTCACTAAGGGGTCCTTTGATCTTCTCTTTGTATGGTGAACACTATCCAAGCTTTGATGGATCCTTAACCACCTAAATTTTGAGGGTGCTTTTGAAGGAACCACATTCCGTTAAAAAAAAAAAAACACCAACAACCATGTAATGATCTTCTTAAGGGCCCGTTTGTTTTTCCAATTTGTGTAATTAGAAATAAATGAGCCACGATTATCTTTGGAAGGTGTTTGTTAACACACTAATTACAAATCAATAATCAATATTCAAATGCAGTCAAAGGAATGGAAATTGTAATTATTACAATTTTCTATTGTAAAACTCCCTTATTTACAGTGGTTCATGGAGAAAACAAACACCCTAACTCAGTCATCATTACAATCAAATCACACTGACATCAATAGGGAATTATAAGGGTATGTAATCATTATCCATTTGTAGCCAATTACTGCTGCAATTGGAAAAACAAACAGGCCTTAAATGACTGAAATGCCGTCATATAAGTTAAGAGGACGAACATGAGCATGCTTTCTACGTGTGGGAGAGTGGTCACACGTTTGCAAGAAAAGTCACGTGTGAGTTGAGTATGGCCTTGGTTCGAAGATCGAGATCAAGATCATCAGTGTGACTTAAATACATGATAAATGAATCTATGCCATTTTAGAAGATGATTGGCCAAGCATTAGGGTTTTTCTTAATGGAATGTGGTTCCCACAAAGGCACTCTTAAATGTGGTTAGTTACATCGAAACTTTAAATAAATAAAAGGGGAACTGCCAACATGTAGATGGGAAGGCAAAATGGTTGTCCGCTTTAATGACAAGACATCTACGCTTCTGAAATTTCCCACGAAAAAAAATGCAATGTATAATATATAGACAACCATATGACCTAACCTTATTGAAAGACATGTTTATTTAAAGGTGAGACTATGGGAATAGTTCACCACTTATTGAATAATCTCAATCATATTGGTCTTCTTGCTGAGTTTGGAGCACTGCTCCTTTTTATTCTAACCATTCATTTGTTAGCCACCAATTCGGTGCATAGGATCGCATGATCAGTGTGATTTTGGGATGATTCTCTGTCCACAACGGGCCCTAAAATTCGTACAGTTAATCATGTAAGATGGACGAGACCTGCAACTTAAAAGATAAAAGATGGTGGCACTATCACCTCTACCTGTCCTAAAAAGGCTTGAGGTTACTCCAGATGTTGTATCTATGATACAACTGCAAAGAGCCATTGCATGCTAATGTTTTAAGAAATATAATTAAAACTATTGCAACTGTGTGGCAATTCTGATGCCATGACTTTACATTATCCTGAAGGGAAATTTTCATAAAGTCTGTGAAAGAAATTGATAGTATCCAATTATTTCAGATTTCTCTGTAGAGCATGTGCCAGTGATCGTAAATTCCTACAGATTAAATAATGTAGGACCACAGCTTAAAATGCAATAAAGAAATGATCGAACTTTCACTCTAAAGATACATCCGCTAACAATGCCAAAACATTGACATTGCTGGCATATGTTGTATTGTATCCACTCAATAAGAAGCAAGTACCGCGGAACTAGGGCTGCAACTTGGGTTCGGGTCAATCTGGACCCAATTGACCTAACCTTAGTATGGGTCAGGTTGTCAAGGTCCTCAGGTTGGGTTCGGGTTGGAAAACGTCAACGTGATTTGAAATCAGGTTGGTTTCAAGTTGAGCAAATTCAGTTCACGTTAGGTCAGGTTGGAACTAATAACATGTATTTGGGTCGGGTTGGATTGGGTCAAGTTGGATCAGGTTGGGAATAACAATGTGTATTTGGGTTGGGTTGGATTGGGTCAAGTTGGGTCTGGGTGGAGTATCAAGGAATTCAGGTTGGCAACCTCGGGTTGGAATTTGTTAGGTGGGATTGCGGATTGGGTCCTCTTGAAGTTGGGTCTGGCTCAGGTTGACCCTCAACCCAACCCAACCCGCCCCAGTTGCACCCCTAGTGTTAACCTCAACCATGCCCATACTAGTTATGGATGGGTAGTTAAATGCACATGTACCTACCTTTCTACCTCTTATCAATTTCTTTTCCAATTCGGCCTTTGCACGCAACTGTCTTCGTCTCAGAATTCCATGGTATTGCTTGGCATTTACATAAACAGGTTCCTCTGCCATTTCAAAGGGCAAAGGCATACGACTATGATGCACCCCATGTATTTGAGGATGTACCTGCAAATTGCAAGAACCATTAGCTAATATCTTCATCATCTTCAAACGCAAAATTTGGTCAATATTACTGTTGCTAGTATCATTTCCCAGGGGATCCCAGGAAAAGGAAAAAGTTTTCCATTGATTTGACATGCAAGCATGTTTGGATATCGATGGAAAACCATGGATTCCAAGGTAACATTTCCACCCTAATCCGGATGCACATTTCTCAAGAAATATTATTTCATGGAGATTGGAAGTTCCACTTGTGAAACAAACATGACCGACGAAAATGGACAATGGAAACAATCATAAACTTTCCATTTCCATGGATTCCTATCTATCCAAACATGGCCTGGCTTTAGAAAATTACCCACATACATGTTCAAACTTCACGTATAACATGGCACTATAACAAAAAAAAAATTTTAATAACAAAAGAATCCATGCAATACGCTTTCCTTTCTTTTTCAGTGTGTGCTTCTTCAGTACTCAAAAACTCAATATTGTAAAAATAAAGCATATACTTATGCATCCAGACTGGATAAATCATGACAAACTCAGTTGAATTTACCATAAATTAAAATGATAACATGACAAAACTGGTACATGACCGCAGAAGACAAATGAGTACAGTATAACCTGAGTATGGTGTTAGGTTCAGGACAGATCATTTGCATTCACTAGAGCCAGCACGAGAGCATAACTATCCAAAATGAAAAACCTGAGCATTGTTTTGCTTGTTCCTCTTACCTCTCTATTTTGTAGATCAAGAAGTGAAAACCTTTACTTTCCCAATTTTGCAACCTACTGGTGCTCGTCCAATGTTCTGGGGTTTTCAGTATTCCATTCATTGTTGGGTTACTAAGCTAGTGAAAACAGCAGTTTGTGTGCTTGTATTGTTTGAGGTATGTGGATGCAGCAAGAAGGCCATCATAAAGTGTGCCCAAGAATGGAACAAGAAGATTAGAAATATCACAGATCCTATTATGCAACAGAAATTAAAGAGGAACACTTTGGAGCAGTACTTCCACAACACAACCAACCAGAGTGAACCTTTCATTATATGAACGTAACTACTACATTAATAATTCCTGCTCAGCACCAAAATTTTTATTTTTTATTTTTGAATCAAAACCAAGAAATTTTACCAAAGTAAAGAGAATGTCATTATAGAAGGGTTTCTATAAGTAGGTTATGGTTGCTAAAATAGCATAACCAAACCAGTTAGGCAAGATTCATTTATTTCTATGCATACAGGTTACATACCAGAGCCTGAGTTCCATAAGCAGTCACAATCCCGCCATAATAAGGATCTGGATATGGATATGATGCACAAGCCTGTAAACATTGAAAAGGAAAACACATAAGAGTTCCTTCAGAAGTATATTACACGAGACGTGAAAATTCAAGCTCCATAGCAAATTGACAAAGAAGTCCCATCCAACAAAAAGTTTAAAGGGGTCGTTTGGCAGCTTGGATTTGGTTTTCACTTGAATCCAAAAATGGGAATTAGAATCCCTGAGATTTCATTAAATTCAAGCTCCACAATAAATTGACAATGAAGTCCCATCCAACCAAAAGATTCAAGGGGTCATTTGGCAGCTTGGATTTGGTATTTCACTTAAGAATCCAAAACATGGATTTAGAATCCCTGAGATTTTCATTCAGTCAGTAGTGTTTGGAAACCTGGATTTTCAATCTGTGGAATTCAGAAACTGTCTTTGGATGCTGTTGGAAGGTGTGGAGAGGAGATTCTGTTGCTCTCCTTGAGCAATTTAAAAAATATGACTGATCAAGAGGATTTCCAATCATCGGATTTTGCAAGCTAGCCTTTCGAGAGGAATTGAGAACTGAGCTTTACTTTGGATTTCAAATCCTAAATCCCCCGAATTCCAGGGTGTCAAACACAATAGTTTGGTCTGAATTTGGATTCAAATTCTAAAAGCACAAAATCTAAGCTGCCAAATGACACCTAAGTATCTATGTCACAACCACATAAATGAGGAGATAGGGAACAAGTGCTCTTACAACTGTGCGACCAAGTTCCAAGTGGGTATGCGGCACAGCGTAATCAGTAATCACATGAGGTATTGTAGATGTGGCATTCTGAGCCTGTTGTTGTTCTTGCCCATGCTTTCCATCAGATCCTGAAGGAAGGCCTCTATTAGTATCAGAATGATGTAACTATTTCCACCCAAGTAGATAACAAGAAACTGTTGTTCAGCTGCATAGAAAAGTGTAATTAAGGTGAGATTAGGCCCATTTATATCATGTAAGAGGTAGTGATATAGACATAACCTATCAAAACAAACAAACATTGATATAAAAATACACATCAGCCTTCTATCCTACACATGAGGGATTTTGTTCTACTACATGCACTTTTAAGTACGTGGGGTGATGGGTCTTTCAACAACTTTGTGAAGATGAAAACACACAAGGATACTATAACATTACGAAAATAACCATGACAAAGAACTAGAAAAAGGTTGGAAATTCTTAGTGCTCAAGGCATAATATTTGAAACTCATAACAGAAGTTATAACACCACCCATTCTGCCACATGCCTAGTGGTAGTTTTAAGTTCATTATGAAATACTGCAACATGCAGACAGGTTTATCTATTGCAATCAATAAATTCTCTGAAACTTACCACGTTGAATAGCCTAACTGCCAAGGAAATATGTTACCAAACACAGTAGGAATTCTGAATCAACCAATTAAATGGCATAAAATATTAATCAAGTGTCCACACTCACAGAGCCCATGAAATATGCAGATCAGTAGAAAGAGAACTTTGACAGACTTGAACTGTAAAAATTCAATAGAATTTCACATCAGGCATTTTCAAATGACAAGAGCACTGGTGGGACTGATACAGGTTCTGAAGAAAGATTGCTAAGACAGAATTATTTCAATGACATGCATGCAAGACCATGATATACAAATTGGTGTTCTGTTCTTCAAATAATTCTTATGCCAAGCATGCTTCTCACTAGGTAAGTTACATCTTTTCATATAGTTCAAAAACTCGGAAACTCGACTTGAACTCAGCATTGACTCGTCCTGACTCATCGAGTCAACTCAACACGACTCAAAGCGAGTCACTTGCTTATGCAGCGTTTTTATTTATTATTAAAAAAAAAAAGAAAAAAAAAAGAGAGGTAATGAAGGGGTTTCAGACCCAAGACCTATGACAACAGGAGCAGCGTCTCTAACCAACAAGCCATGCACCCTTTCCAATATTTTTTTTAATTTTATCTACATATAACTATTTAGAAATGAGGTCTCAAGTCCAACTGGTTGGACCACAGGTTATGGTCCACCAACTTCTAACTTGCTAAGTGCATGGGACCTCCAACTAATTCAATAGATTAGCCCACCATGAGGAAAACTTCATGCAAAAATCAGCTCCATCCACTGATCAAGTGGACCACATTAGGGTCTCCCTTCCCATGGCTCAGTGGGTGCGTTTCAACACTAAGGTCATGGGTTTGAGTGCCCACGTGGGGTGTGTGTGTGTAAAAATTATTTTTTACAAAAAAAAAAAAAAAGTGGACCACACTTGTATTTTGCTATTTATCAATGGCTATACACCGTTTCCTATGGTGTGATCCACTTGATGATTGGATAGGGCTGATTTTTGCACTGGGAAATTCCTCATGGTGGGGCCAACTTATTAAGAGGATTGGATGTCACAAGAACTTAATCAGGTTGGAAGTAATCCACCAGGTGAAATGTAAACTGTGATCCAACCAGTTGGACTTGAGACCTTCTCTTTAGAAATATTTACAAATAATAGTAAAGACTCGTCCAGGTCCTTGAGTCAACACACCCCACTAGACATAAAGTCAAGTCGAGTTTTGGGTTTGTAAACTATGTTTTGTCATGGTTTAAATTGTCATCTAATACATATTGTATCACAGGTACGGCACCAATAGCTACCCAGAAGAGGCAATAAGCCAATAATCCCTTTGTTCTGTAATCTGAAGAATCTTTCAAACAAATTTTAAACTGATATTGACGGTTAATCTTCTCCAATATGTCGTGATACAAGAGCATGATTTCAGCCTTTCCTCGAAAACAACTTAAAAGTATACAAATTAAAGATAAAGAACCTTTCTGTGCTGCCATAACTTGCATTTCTTTCCTAACATTAGCACCCTCATCAAGTCTATCATCAGCATGTGATGAGACTCCTTTGGCTCCTGCACCTCCATTGGCAGTTCCAACTGGAGACTTTGAGCTCTCCAATAACATGGCTACTGGAGAGACAATACCATACCCAACATCACTCCACCGAGGCCGAGAATGGATTGTTGCTGGCAGAACAGTGTGAACCTCAGGTTCTACTGTGTTCGTATTTACGGATTCTGAGGGCATGCTTCCCGACTTCAGCAAAAGGATATATTCCCTCTATCCAACTACATCAAAAGTAACTCTCAATCAATGCAATGTAGTAAAACCTGTTACAAAAGGGACACAGATGAACCCAAAAATAGTATGAGAAGCAATAAGATATAGCAGAAAAATAAAAGAGGCACAGATAGAAAGCTGGTGAAATCAATGAAACAGATACGTGTAGAAGACAGGGAAAAAAAAGGAAAAGAAGGACAGTGAAATCATGCCCAGATCACACACAGTGTGTATGGTTTTGCTAACGTCCCCCACCCCCAAGCTTTTAAATGGGACATGGGGTGAACTATCGTCTATTTGAATTGTTCATTCATTCATACAACTAGGAGCACGCCATGGTACAAATATCACACCAATCGGATGATCCTAAGTATTTGATCAATAGCATTGGAAAATAGATGGTCAAGATTCAGTGGAGAAACAAAATAGGCTCAATCATCATCTTGAAACATCTACTAGATAGATCCCACTTTGTATGGCTTATGATTCCAAAGTAGCACTTTGGTTTGAAGATTCCAACCATGAGATCTATGGCTCCTAAACAAAGGACAGTTGTAACGAATTGGTCTCATTCAAAGGGTTAGGATCATCCGTTAGGAGTGGTTTTGCACCCTGGCTTTCTCCCAATGGTACTATCAAATGAACCGTCTTGATCAATGGTAGGGCGTCCCACGTGTCATTCGAAACTTTTGGGGACAATAGGAAAACCCATATATGTATGTATGTAATTTAGAGGTCTTTTGGATGGTGGGAAACCAAGTCTAGCAAACCAGTCCTGTTACTTACAAAGAGGATTTCTAGCCCCACATGCACCACTTACAAAGAAGAAGAGAATAGGGGGGGGGGGGGGGGGGGCAGTCCAGAATCAGGCAGGCAACATGTTTTAGTTAAATGTGGACCGATGGAAATTCTTCGAAACTGTTAATTTTGTCATAAGACAGATGGACCACATGACTAGCCTGAACTCTACAGCAGGTCAACTCATTGTTGGGTTGGAACATGTGCTATGTGTGGGGATTCTACACGTAGAACCTAATAGAAATGCTGTGGCAATTTGTGAGTGGAGAGATTGAAGAGGTAGTAAATCATATGCGGCACACATGCCAGCCTCAAATTAAGGGGAATCTTCAGTCTCTACTTTTGAGGATAGGAGAGTGGTAAGTGAAATAAGCAATCCTCAGAATTGGTCAATCGTGGAGGCTCCAAGCAAGGGTTTGGGAGGGAATGCCTGGATTTTTTTATTTTTTATTTTTTGAAAAGGGAATGCCTGGATTTGCCAATCGAGGATTGACTGATACAAGTATGGAAATGGACCCTATTACCTTATGAAAAAGCACAACCATATCAAAATCATTGCAAAAGAAAGTAAGGCTCTGCTTCAATACAAGGATCCAAATGGACCCTATTACCTTGTGAAAAAGCACGACCATATCAAAACCATTGCAAAAGAAACTAAGGCCATGTTTGGTTGCCACTTATAAATCATTTAATCTCATTTAATTAACGGTAATTATGCATAAGAGATCGTAGTTTGCATGAATTAGAGTGATCACTACATCATTACTGTTAACTAAAATGAGATGAACTCATTTTTAAGCGGCAACCAAACAGGGCCCAAGTAAACAACCAAGCGAAAAAAATATATATATAAGCAAAAAAATATATAAATAAATAAAATGAGAGAGAGAGAGAGAGAGGTTAAAAATCACATTTCAATATATGAAATAATTATAAAAAACTGAACAAAACAGAAAGTAAATGTTTTTCCTGATTAACCAAAAGTGGATAATCTTTAGAGTGATCATATAATCCTTGGCCCAGGGACATCACACAAGTGGGCCCACAGTTTAGCAATCGACACAATTGATCTGTTGGGCCCCACCATGGATGGTCCAGCCCCAAAAAATCTCTCACACAAGAAGTCCTATCCATACAACCTTCGGCCCCTTTCCCATCGAATCCGGACCGTTGTTTCGTTTTCTTATTAATCACCTACTTGCAGGCAACCAATTGAACCATCAGGACTATCGGATCTGAGAGATTTTCGGGGACACGATCCATCCACAGTTCGGCCGATCAGACCAATATTTGGAACATTGATCTAGGACCCACTTGTAGAAATTCAAAACCCGAGGACTCTAGAGACATCCTCCGTAGGAAGGTGGGCCTTTTTCGCTCAGATAGGGCATGAAGGACCAAATTCTAATCAAGACCACAGATCATTCAGGAAGAAAGAGAAGGGACGAAAAACTACTGGAAACGCAAAAACAAATTCTATAATGGGAGCGATGCAGGGAACTAAGAAACGTACTAGTTTATAGCAGTGAAAGAAACCCTAGAATCTTTTCTTTTCTTCCCTTCTCTTCTCTTCTCTGGAATTTACGGCAATCGATTCCTCTGAGAATCCATTTCTGGTCTGCAATTTTATGGAGAGAGAAAAATCCGATTCTCTCCTTCCTATCTGAAATACCTCCAAAACAGGTTTTAAAATGTTTTAGTTAAAAGGACGGAATTAACATCAATTTTTTCACGTAATGACGTTTGCATCCTTCCGTTTTCTTCCCTCTACTCGCGACGATAGCATTCTCGAAGTCATCCTGACCGCACGTCCCTAAGCAGCATGTGAGTGCCAGATCCGAGCATTTCCTCGAGTGACCCACAAATGGCTTGTGCCTTGACCCGTAAATGAGGCTCGTATGGTGATTATGTTGTTCACATAGACACGTCAAACATGGACCGTTCGCCTTTTCTTTCTAACCATCCATTTTTGGGTAACACGTACGACTCACTTGATGAACGGACAGGTTAGGTTTTAGGCCATGATACGTAAAACAGTGGGACCCACTTAATGAGTGCACTGGATCTTCCTGTCGTGTTGCGTTGGGATGCATTCGGAGAGATTCCTACTCTAGAGAGTAGCCGTCTCATTCCTTAGGTCCCACAGTCACATATATCATGGTGGGCCCCACAGTCATGGGTCCCACCCACTTCGTTGGATCCGGTGCCACACCAGCTCCGCGTGTTGCAGTGGGCCATACAAAAGACTACTCGTTTAGGTACTCGAGATCTCGTTAGAACTTGGAAGTTTCCCCACTCGGCATGGATTGGATGGGCTGCTCCCCAATCGAGATTGCAATTTGGAGCAATTGAAAATGAAGAGCAAGGTAACGAGATCCATGCCGTTCGTTCCGAAAGGCCCACCATGAAGAAGCCCTGGCAAAAAATCAGGATGGTCAAACTCATCAGGCTGGCCACATTTGTATTTCGACTTAGGAACTAGTCCATTTCCAAGTCCAACCACGCACGAGATGAATCTTCCGATTCCACGCACACATGATCACTCATCAGTACACCATGGTTTGGTGATCCAAGCCATTGATTCGATGGGCCCGACCGTGGATTGGGGACAGACGAAAATATGGCATGTTAAAAGATAAGCCTATGTCGGATGAATGTCAGACCATAGATGAATTTGTTTTCCACTAGACCGTGTCTGCCACCATATCAACGGTTTAGAACGTTTCGATCCACGTCGTCGGACTTCTAAGACGCACCCAATCGCATCAAAGCTTTGGGTACCAAATCATGTGCCCCACATGCATGGAATCCTGTACATAAACAAACCCTGGCCCCACGTGTGTGAATCTTAGCCATCCAAACTCTCCTTTTCCAGTTTGGAGGGGAAGGAGGTCATTTTGGTCATTACATTCAAGGAGAGGATACGCAAACGTGGATAGGTGAGTTTCAGTTATTTTACACAAATTGCCAAACTGAGTTCTTGCAGAGGCAAAGGCGTGGCTAGAATCTGGCTGAAGTAGATGACTTAACGGCAAGATGACGGCTCTACGCCGTTAGCGTCGTTATCTGTCGTGACAAAGGGTAGCAGCCCGTACGCTGTCTCGCCTGCTGGTTGACGCGCAGCACCAGATGACAGCAACCCCTAACTGCCACGCTTGCCAAGGCGAAAGGCCGCGGATTTCCTGTGAAAGGCTTTCGCAGGAAGTTCCTATCATGGAAACCTAAGTAGGCCTTACCCTAATGTTTGTGATAAATCTATATTGTTCATCCGTTTTTTAAGCTTAATTTAGGGCTTGAGACAAAAATTTAGTAGGATCCATAACTTAGGTAGAGCGCATTAAAGGAAAATGTGGGTAGAGAAATTCCAACAGTTGAAACTTCTATGGGATCGACAGTTGTGTTTACATGCCATCCATACGGTTCATAACGTCATTCCTACTGGAATGAACAGAAAACACAAATATTATCCTGATTCAACACTTCCGTGGCCCCCTACATATTTCAACTGTGGACGTTCAATCCTCACGTTTTTATCACATTTTAGTCTTATATCCGGTTTATTTTTTGTTCCACGCCCTAAAATGGGCTCAAAAAGCGCATGGACGGGGTTGATTTCTCACAAACATCACGGTGGTCCCCGCCTAAGTTTCGAGGGCAGGAAGGAAATCCGCTTCTAAGGCGGCTGAGGAAATGTTCCGGTGTATCGGTTTCCATGGAAATATCCATACAACCTACCTTCTTCTTTACCCATGTTTGAGAAATAGGTGGATCCGTACCGTGAATCTGATTTAATATTAGTATACGTTCCTATTTACAAAAAGTTTACTGATCAAAGAGATCCCTCCCTTGAAATTGGCAGTATAAGAAAAACAAGCGGATGATGGATGATTTTTTAATTGTTCACTATCCGCATTAGGGTCAAGAAAATGAATGGTTTCGATTGCTTATCCCTTAACCACTTCTGAGATGTAAGTACGTTGCACTGAATTCCATGGAGGCGGGCCTACTGACTCTTTACCCGAATATGGATGGATAGGATATGTACACGTGGGGATTCCGGCGGCTTCTAGAAGATTAGAGCTGGTGAGGAAAGGTTTCATACTCTGGCGGAGTTTGATAAATGATGCACAGGTAGCTAGAAACTACTTTGAAATTGTATGCGTCGCAAATGAGTAAGAAAAATCAAATTGTCCAAATTATGGATAACAGATTTGATGCAACGTGACCCGTAAACTGATTATCGGGCAATCGGATTGGTGGACATATATTGGACGGTTTAAAATTATGAAAAAGTTCATTGTATAAATAAGTACCCAAAACAGCTGTCACTTGCTATTTATTTATTTTTCTTCTTATTCATTGTCTTAGGGTTTTTGCTTCATATATACATGTAGGGTTTTATTTTTCTATATTTATATTCATGCAGTTTACTGTTGCTTAGTTTCCTTGCTGTAGAGGGATTTTTCTGACCCAATGTTTATATGTTGAGAAATTTACGACTGTGGACCCCACCTTTTATCCAACGGTTTTTTTGAAACAATACAAACTTAGAATACGCGTTTGGACCTCCTTGTACGGACTCAACATTTCAGGACGAAAATACCCCTCCTTTCACGGCTGCGGCTTTTACTCTGCCATTTCCACTGCTTTATTTTTTCCTCCCCATTTCCACTGCTTGCGTTTCCTCTCCCTTTCCACGGTTGCTTTCACTGCCGTTGCTTTCACTGCTGTTGCTTTCACCCCCTTTACTCCTGTGTTTCCGGTAGAAAGACCCCAAAAAACCCTTTTTGTGGGCCCCCCTCAATCGCATTTTGTCTTCTTCTCAAAATGGTCGGTCCAGGGAAGAAAGCACGCAGCCAAGGTATATTTTAAACTCAGTTGGCCCCACATTGAATGTATGTAATTTCTTTTTTAGTAGAGGAAAAGGTTCTATACGATCGAGCTCATGGGAACTCCCCACGAGGTCGACCTGTGTGGGCCCCACCATGATGTATGTCGAACATCATCACCGTGAACTTGATGGGTCCCCTTTAAATTATGGGATAGCAAAAAATCAGTCCTCTTCGGAACCCGTGTGGGCCATACCATCTAAAATCACGTGAAGACATGCCTAAAACATATAAAATTACTTGGTGGGGCCCACTTGAAATTTGGATGTGTCTGAATCTTGGTCTGACCACTCATCCAAGTGGGACACACATTATGGATGGGCTGGATTTGTTAAACACATCTTGGTGGGCCCAAAAACATAAATATGAATGTTTTAATGGAAGGTAACCCTCTCAAGTTTTGTACGTGGTGTGGCCTACAAAAGTCACGAATTAACTTGATTTTTAAGCTCTAGGCCCACCATGGAATGGTGCATCGGACCGATGGGTAGATGTTTGACATACTTCATGATAGGGCTCACTTCTGACTCGACCTCATTGGTAGTTCACATGAGCTCGACCATATAGAACCGTTTTTCCCACATATGCGTATATATACACACGACACATGTGCATGCATGCCCACCCGTGCGTGTGTGTGTATGTGTGTGTATATATATATATATATATATATATACACAGACACACACACACACACACAGAGTGTTGAGCCCCAAATTGAAGCTAACAAAAGATCAAGTGGACCATACCACGAGAAACAGTGGTCATAATGAATTTCCGGTTGTCTGACCGTGAATTTCTAGTTTGCCCCACCTCAATTTCATGCTTATCCCTGCCGATTTTCTAGTTTGCCTGTCGACTTTCTAGCAAACAATCGCTCAATTTCATGTTTGCCCCGCTGATTGTCTAGTTTGCCCCCATGAATTTCATGTTTGCCCCGCTGATTTTTTAATTTAGCTCGCTGATTTTTTAGTTCGCTCTCATTGTACTAAGTAAACTGAGTTGGGCCGCCCACATTGAATGTATGTAGTATATCCACGCTTTCCATCCGTTTTTCCATCTAATTTTAGCGGTTTAGCCCCAAATTGAAGCATATCAAAAGATCAAGTGAATCATACCACAGGAAATAGCAGGGCATAATGATTTCCACTGTTGAAACTATAGTGGGCCCAACAGTGATGTTTGTTTGTTATCAAACCTAATCATAAGATAATACAGATATGGATTAATAGAAAACACAATTATAAGCTTATCCAAAACTTTTGTGGCCCCTAAGAAATTATCAACATTAGAAGTTCAATTCAAAATATCCCCAGTGGTGTGGTCCATTTGAACATTGGATATGTTTAGATTTTTTCGGCTAAACCCACGAAATTATTTGTTAAGCTAGCCCCGATCTTTTTCATGTTTGCCCCATTGATTTTGTAGTTTCCCATTGATTTTTCGGATTCCGTGATTTTCTAGTTTGCCCATTGATTTTCTAGTTTGCCCCGTGATTTTTCTAGTTTGCCTCATTGATTTTCTAGTTTCCTCCATCGATTTTCCGGTTGCCGTCGAGTTTCTAGTTTACCCCATTGAGTTTTTAGTTTGCCCATTGATTTTCTAGTTTCCCCGTGATTTTCCAGTTTCACGTGATTTTGCGGTTGCCCCATTGGTTTTCCGGTTAGCTACCCTATGAGTAGCATTCAAGTAATATCCTTTGATTTCACTTGTTTCGACTGCGTTTTATAAATTGTTTCGCCATAAAATAAGAAACGGTCTCTCCAACGCATAAATTGTTGGGAGTTCACCTTCTCATCATCCTTGGTAAAATCAAGTCCACCACGGAGACATTCATAAACCGCCCTAAAGTAGTTCTTGGTGGATAACCTCAATTTTGGTTTAATAGTACATCCCAATAGTGGACAACCATACTTGTTCAATTTATCTCTCTCAACTTGGATGCCATGGGGCGGTCCTTGGAAAGTTTTGACATAAGCAGTAGGAATTCGCAGATCCTCCAGATGTAGAGCTCGTAGGGCTTTGAACCCAAATACATTACCTACAATGGAAGTAAACATGTTAGTGCAGAACCTTCTTCAAAAAGGTCTAAAGGGTAAACTACATAAGCAATAAATTGACTTTCCTCCCCGAGGAACGGGCTCGATGTGGTAACATCGTCCTTTGTAACGATCAAGAAATTTGGTAAGTCTATCGATCCACAAAGTCGTCCATGTACTAGTAGAATACTCGGCGACTCTGCACCCACTGCTTCCTCGGCGTAACTCCGGGTTGAGGAGTTAGGAATGTCTTGCTAAGATCTCGAGTATCTTTGGTTTCATATTCGGGAGTATAATAAGTCAATTTGTACTCTTTAACACCAACTTTGAATCCAACACTTGCTTTAGTCTATATTTTTGGTGACATAAGTCCCTCCCTACAACTCATGAATTAAGAATTCTCAGAACGACAAGGTCTACTGGACATGGATTAGGCGTGAATGAAACCTTTCACAGCAATCTTTCACAAAACTATCAACTAATATTATCAATTATCAACAAATTAGAATGGTTCGTTATTAAATCATGGTCATCCAACCCAGGAAGGAAATGATCTTTACATGGAAATGAAAGAATCTGGAGTGATTAATGAACAAAATATTACAGAATCAAAAGTGGCTCTAGTCTATGGTTAGATGAATCAAAATATTGCGTAATCGGATTGCATACTACCATTATACTACATAAACTCAGTTGGGCCCATTTTGAATGTATGGAGTATATCCACGCTGTCCATCCGTTTTTCCAACTAATTTTAGCGGTTTAGCCCCAAATTGAAGCATATCAAAAGATCAATTGGATCATACCATGGGAAAAGCAATGGGCCATAATGATTTTCACCGTTGAAACTATGGTGGGCCCAATGAGTGATGTTTGTTTGTTATCAAACCTATTGATAAGATCATACGAGACATGGATCAATACTCTAAAGAGAATTATAAGCTTCATTCAAAACTTCTGTGGCCCCAAGAAATGATCAACATTAGAAGTGGAATTCCAAATTTCATTTGGTGTGTTCCATGAAATTATTTTTTAAGTTTGCCCCTTCTTGTCTAGTTTGCCCGCTCATTTTCATGTTTGCCCGCTCATTTTCTAGTTTCCCCGCTCTATTTCATGCTTGCCCCGTGATTTTACAATTTGACCATTGAATATCTAGTTTGCCTTTCTTGAATATCTAGTTTGCCCCATTGATCTTTTAGTTTGCCCATTTTGAATATCTAGTTCCTCTAATGTAATTAAGTGCATGTGCCAAGGTATGTCTATGTCTCCTTGTATATAACATGATGTGGGGTCTAACACCGTAAAAGCTACAAACTTGAACAGATACATGCCTTGACTCCCGGTCATACGGCCATGTGCCTATCTTTGGCCGAATAAAGGCAAGTGTTCCCTATCTTTTATGCTGACAAAGCTACATAACGTTGTGATGTGCTACGTTGACTAAGCTATACAACCTTGCACCAATAAGCTACGTAACCTTGTACTAACGAGGAAACTTATGAACACCTCATTGAGTGATCCTTGTAGCCGATTGCTCAATGCTAGTTGTCTAAGCGGCGAGCCTATTGTAGCCGATTGTAGCTAATTGATCCTTCAATATCTTTGGCTCATGTGTATCATGCTTTCACAGCCGTTGCTTTCACCTCCTTTCCTCACTCCGTTTTCACGAGAAAGACCAGTGCAACTCATTTTTTGGGCTCCCTATATCAGCATTCTGTCTTCTTCTGAAAATGGTCGGTCCAGGGAAGAAATCACGCACCACAGGTATATCTGACACTCAGTTGGGCCCACACCAGCCCTGTGGCTGGTGGTCGGTGCTCTGTGGGCCCCACCAATCACAATGTGTTTCATCGTTTCCGTTCATCCATTTTTACAGATCATTTTAGAGGTTTATCCTAAAAATAAGAGGGATCTAAATCTTAGATGTACCACACTACAGGAAAACAGTAGTGATTGGATATCCATCATTTAAATCCTCCTGAGGTCCACTGTAGTGTTTATCTGAAATCTAATCTGTTTATTAGGTCATAAAGACCCAGATGAAGGCTAAAAGCAAAGATCATCTTGATCCAATACTTTTTATGGCCCCCAAAAAGTTTTTGATGGCCGATGTTCATTAAACATTGTTTCCTGTAATGTGGTCCAATTGAGATCAGGATATACCTCATTTTTTTGTATAATACCATAAAATGATCTATAAAAATAGATGGACGGCATGGATGAAACACATACATCATGATGGGGCCCACAGAACACCGAACACTAGCCATTGGCTGGTGGTAGGGGGAGTAGCCAATCTGTTTCCTATAGTATATATACGCCGTCCATCTATTTTTCTTTCTAATTTAAGGTGTTGAGCCTCAAATTGAAGCATACCAAAATATCAAGTGGATCATACCACTGGAAACAGATTAGATTTCAGGTGATTTTCGAGTTTGCCCTGCTGATTTCATGTTTGCCCCGCTGATCTCATGTTTGCCCCGCTAATATTTTACATATATAGTGAGGAACTCATTTACTTGCTAATGAAATAACATGTTCATGTCCACCAATTAATTGATATGAAAAAATCAAGTGCCAAAATGAATGATATTGAGAAAGACTTGTGCTAGCATATGTTACTTAATAAACTAATAGGGAACGGTTACGAATTGGGATTTCTTGACACCCAGTACATGTCCCCATCTTAAGCATTATTCGCCATCTCATCGCAATGATTGTGGCCCTTTTTGGTTCGAAAGAAAATATTTTATTTAGAATTTCCAACAACATTTATGAAATCCCCGATGTAAGTCGCAGTAACAACATGGATATCTCGAAAATGTAGTTGTATCTTAATATATTTCTCGAGATTTGCCCATTCTCTCGGTATTTTAGTGAGAAACAAAGCATGAAAATGTTAAGTAAGTAACAAATGCAAACATAAAATAGTAGGATCTGCAGTTAACAGAGTAATATAGCAAAAATTTTACAAATAGATTATGACACAAATTTCTATAGCTTTTAGCATTCCAGTAGGATCTGCAGTTCCCATAGAATAGTAGTACTCACCGGCATGAAGCCTTTCTCCCTTGAGACTTTTCAGTTCTTCTCTAATTAGCACGGACAAGCGAGCTTTCAAATACAGTTCATCAATAGGAATTCCACAGAGAATCATTCTCAACGCAAGAAAATCATCCATGTCTGTAACAATGTAACACTAATTTAACACGATTTTCTAGCTTGCCCCGCTGATATTTCAGCTTGACCCGCCGTTTTTCTAGTTTGCCCCGCTGATAATTCACTTTGCCTCGCTGTTTTTCTAGTTTGTCCCGCCGATATTTCACTTTGTCTCTCTGTTTTTCTAATTTATCTCGCTGATATTTCACTTTGCCTCATTGTTTTTTTGTAGTTTGCCCCGTGATATTTCACTTTGTCTCATTTGTTTTTCTAGTTTGCCTCTGATATTTCAAACTTGACCCGCTATTTTTCTAGTTTCGCCCACTGATATTTTAGTTTGCCTCGCCGTTTTTCTAGTTTACCCCATCTGTTTTTCCGGTTGCCCCATTGTCCATCCGTTTTCCTAACTTATTGTAGTGGTTTAGCCCGAAATTGAAGTATATCAAAAGATCAATTGGATCATACCATGGGAAACAGCGGGGCATAATGATTTTCACCGTTGAAACCATAGTAGGCCCAAGAAAATCATCCATGTTCGTAAACAATGTAACAGACATAGATTCCATGTATGAATGGGCTTGATTTGTTGGAGTGTGTATGTGTGTGTGTGTATAAAGGTTCTATGAGGATCTTTAATAGGATTGTAAGGGTCATTTTTAGTTTTCTATTTTGGGAAGAAAAAAAAAATGATTTACGATAAGATTTGTAATTCGATACAATTCAACCCCTACTACGATTTGCGATACGATAACGATTTTGACAACATTGGTCACATGACTCACATCACTTGCATTTGATTATAATGATGATTTTGCTGCATTGTTTGTTTCCACAAATCATGCTTAAAATGGTGGTTTTATAGTGTGAAAAATGGTCGGTCCGGAGAAGAAATCACGCACCACAGGTATGATACACCACTCAGTTCCACACACCACTGTGGGCTGGTGGTCGGTTTCTCAGGCCCCACCAATCACAATGTGTTTCATCGTTTCCGTTCATCCATTTTCACAGATCATTTTAGAGGTTTATCCTAAAAATAAGAGGGATCTAAATCTCAGATGTACCACACTACAGGAAAAAATAAGAGGTTTCCGTTCATCCATTTTTACAGATCATTTTTATGGCCCCAAAAAGTTTTCAATGGTCGATGTTCATTAAACACTGTTTCCTGTAATGTGGTCCAATTGAGATCAGGAAATACCTCATTTTTTGTATAATAGAGGAAGTGTACTGACAGGGGTGTGTACAACAAACAAATCCAAGAAAATAAAAAAGATTTTTTAAAAAAAATATTATAGCAAGTAGCAATCCTCGATATAATCGACAGCTCAACGATCTAATCGACAACATTCATCGATATATCGACATAATGTAGATTCCATCGACTTATCGCAATATCAGATGTACCGTCGATTTAACCTTCATATCGTCGATATATCGATGCTAGTTATCGATTGTATCGACATATCATCGATTGTATCGACATAAGTTGTCGATATATCGAAAACGTGTCGATAATATCGAATTCGGTCGCCATTTGTCCAGCAAGTATTCGAGGGAATTTGGTTTTTCATCAATATATCGACATAACGTCGATATATCGACAACATATGGAAATCGATATATCGAAACATGTCGATAATATCGAATTCAGTCGCCATTTGTCCAGCAAGTAATCCCCGAATTTACGTACTTCATCGATATATCGACATGATGTCGATATATCGACAGTATAGTATATCGATATATCGAAAACATGGCGATAATATCGAATTTGGTTTGGAATTGTCCAGCAAGAGTTGGTTCAAATTTCTAATTTATCGATATATCGCTAATATCTCGATATATCGATAGTGTAACTTATCGATATATCGATATATTGTCGACAGAATGTCGAAAAATGTGTAGTCGATGGGATCGACATATTGTCGATATAATCGACGTAAGTTATCGATGTAATCTGCAGATGATCGATGTAATCGTTATAAGTGATCGAGTAGATCGTCAATTTGACGATAATATCCAATGTTGATGACAAGATTTGAACGATGTATCGACATATTATCGATATATCGATGGGATACTTTTTGATATATCGACGGTATGTCGATAAAATCAATTAGGACTGTAAGTCTCAAGAAGCGTAAACATTATAAAAAGGATCCTGACGATATATCGACATGTATCGACAACATGTCGATATATCGATGCATAGCGGTTTTAAAAAAAAAATGCAATAACGCTTTCACCAACCGGCAGTTATTACACCAAACGGACGTTTATTTGCACTCCTTCTTCTCTAAGCTTCCCACAACTTCATCTCCAGCGGATTTCTCCCGCCAAGTTGCACTTAATCTTTGGGCGATTTCTCCTAATACGATCTCGGTAAGTCTGTGTTCTTTGTATCCGGTCATATTCCTCTCTATTTGTCTTTTGTGGTGTGATTCACTTGAGCTCGGTGTGGGCCCACCTGATAAGAAGCTCCCATATGAGTCCGCTGTGGAAACGGATTGGCTACTCCCCCTGCCACCAGTCAATGGCTGCTGGTCGGTGCTCTGTGGGCCCCACCATGATGTATGTGTTTCATCCATGCCGTCCATCTATTTTTATAGATGATTTTATGGAATGAGTCCAAAACTGAGATATATTCCAATCTAAAGTGGACCACATTACAGAAAACAGTGTTGAATGAACTTCGACCATTAACAACTTTTAGGGGGCCATAAAAGTTTTGGATCAAGCTGATCTTTGTTTTTTTCCCTTCATCTGGGTCTGCATGACCTAATCAACAGATTGGATGTCAAATAAACAGTACAGTGGGCTTAGGAGGATTTTAATGGTGGATATCAAATCACTATTGTTTTTCTGTGGTTTGGTCCACCTGAAATTTATATTCCCACCTGAAATTTATATTCCCTTGACAGTCAACTCCCCTACTATTACTGTTAAAGGTTACATATAACAGTGTATCCCACTATGGTCAAGTGACATCCTTATCATGCCAAAGGAGGAATGATGGATCCTTTATCTTCCAATCGGGTGTGCCCGACCAGACCTGCCACTGGTTATCATATGGCCTGGTTCCAACTTGACCTTTTCACTATCCCGTTTAAGAGCAAAATCTAGAATATTTTTTTAATTGACCTTTTCACTATCCCGTTTAAGAGCATTTGTGGAATAGGGGTGGCAAAGGACTGTGCAGCGTTGGCTTTAGTCTCCTAAGGGCCCGTTTGGATTCACCCTTTGAAGGGATGTTTGAGGCTTAAACACCGCCTTTTTTTACAAACAGTCGTTGATGTTGTGCAATTGCATGCACTTTTTTAACACCCATTCTCATCTCCCGCTTGATAAAATTTTACTTTAAATGCTCACTCAGATTAGTGTTTTTTGCTGAGTTAAACCGTAAAAACAGGTACATTAGTTCACTATTCGATTACAAATCATGATTAGGACAGGTATATATCGACATAATTTCGAGTTCACTTATCATTTTTTTTTTTGAAACAGACAATATCATCACTACAGATAATGGCAAAGGATAAAGGGAAAAAGCCTATACTTGGAGAGTCATCCAGGGGAGCTCGTCAAAAAATTCGATCCAGACGTAGACAGGAACAGTCAGAGGAACGGACCTCTCCAATCGAGTCGCTAGGCTAGGCGAAGCTCTCGTACTCGACAGTGCTCCAATTTAGGACCCCATCCACTAATCCAACCGAACAAGTTATCCAGCAGGTTCCTCCTCCTCCTGTGAACCTGTACGAAAAATTCGTGTTCGAAAAATTGTATACGAAAAAAAAATCGACCGAGCGTCCATCCAGCGGTTTGGAATTATTGAGATTTTGGAAAATGTTGGGTGGAGTAAGATCTTAGATTTTGGAGGGACGGTTCGAAATGAGCAAGTTCTCATATTTCTATCATATTGTCACTCTCCGGTATTGCACCCTCCTTCCTTTCAGGTGACCATTGGAGAGAACTCTGTCACCATTGATACTGGGGTAGTTGCACATCTTTTGGGGATTCCTATCACATCTCGAGGATTAACTGATCACGACATCGATGACCCAACTGTACGGTTAGCAATGACGAAATTTTTTTGTAACGATCAGGATGTTCCGTGGAATAAGGGTAATGCACTGAGATCATCGCACATGGAATTCAAGTATAAGGTGCTACACAATATCTTTTGCACAAATGTTTATCCGAGGGAGTCGAACAAAGTCGATATTACTTCGTATATGTTAGACATTCTATACACAAGATCTCGTCATGGTATCCTCCTCTGCAATGCGCGCCCACAATCATTACTCAAATGATCGCCGACAACATAGCGACCACGAGAAGGGATGCCATTCCATTCCCACACCTTTTATGTTTACTCTCCCGTCATGTAGGGCTGATGCCCACCACTGACAGACCCAGACCCGTGAGAATGTTTACAGAAAACAACATCAAGTGCATGAAAGTGGGGAAGAAAGGGGCATCGGCATCAGTGAGGCGCAGTGAAGTTTTGATGGGAGAGACAGAAGAAGAGCGCGGAGACAGAGGCTGCAGAGATGGACGCGGCTGAGACAAAGGCAGCCGACACCGAATATCCCACGGAGGGAGAGCAACGTGAGGAGGCAGGACAACCATATGGTCGTACCAGTCGAAGGATGCCGTACCGCAACCGCCGGGCATATATTGTTAGGCACATGGATGAGCAGGATAGACGGATGTCACGATTGGAGCGATTTTCTGCGGCCATCCAGAATAGTATCAATCGGGTCGAGCGTAAAATTGATAACCTTATTGCCACAATCACCTGCCGGCGTGATGATGTTGCTCCACCGGGTGGCGGTCCGTCCAGCTAGACTAGATTTACACAGGAATGATGGCTTGTGCATCAGCGTATCTTTTTGGTAAGCAAGCCTATAAAAATTCATATTCTCAAACTGTTTCTTTAAATCATGGGGTGAATTTTACTTTGACTGATGAAGGGATGTTGATTTTAGTGCCCAAACTTGGGGATCTTATTTTGATTACTATATATGGTGTTAACGTGAAATTTATTTATGCACTTCATGTTATGTTGCATGTTCTCAATTTCATTTACATATCTGATGTTGATGGATTTCAATGGTGTGCATATGTTCCTTCCTGACAACTTTAATACATCGACATTAGCAAATGATTTCAGATAATGTTTACAAAGTACACTAAAAGAAAAGGCGATTTCCCAATTGCTACTCAATGTGAAATTGTGAAGTTGGATTCGTTCACTCAAACTTTGAAATGAACTACGTAATTTTATTTTTTGGAGTCCCAAAGTGTTTGCTAGTGATCAAATCTGCCTTTATAGGTTACAGTGCCTGCATCTTCGCATACGGACAGATAGGCACCGGAAAACATTAGGAAAGGTATGATTGCCCATTGATGAGAACTAAAGGGTATATTTGAACTTTCAATTAAGTTCATGCAATCGGTTTGTGGAATCCTTCTAGAGAGTTGTAGAACTAAAGGTCGTATTATTGTGACTTCTGATCTAGTTGCACGCGGTGTTGATTATCCAGATGTCACCCTTATTATGCACGTAACATCGAATATGGATAATTTCTTTTTACAATATAAGGAGGCATTTTAGAATGCATATATAGATAGGGCTGACAGTTGGTGCATTTTTACGCGATATGCTATACATGAAGATCAACTAGGAGCAATATATAACTTTCAATAGTATGTATCATACAAAGTATAAAAATTACATCAATCACATGATATGCTATACACTGGATATCGGATACTTGCACAACCGTCGATTATGCCCGGTTTGTTTGCATCGCCCACACTTTACTGTTTTCGATTCCTCTCCACGCGATGGAATTCTAAGCTTTTTGGGTCTCCCAGCTGACCTCCTCTGTCTTGGGGGTTTAATTTGCGCACAATACTCCTTCATCCCCGCTGACATTTCCCACTCGCTATTGTCGCGTACTGGATACACCGATTCACTGTACATTTACCCGGTCGACCGGGTAGTAACCCGGTCGACCCCACTTAGGTATAATGTGCCAAAATGGGGTCGACCGGGTAAATGTCCAGCGAGTTGGGGTCGACCGGGTACGACCCGGTCGACCCCGACTTTTTTTTTAAATTTTTATTAAATTGTAATATATATATTATGTTAAATTTTAATTTTTAAGCTGATGGCATTCAGTACACACTGTGAACTGAAGGGAAATTACCGTGAATTTATAGAAATTGTTGTGCAATGAATAAATTTGACCGTGAAATGAGGGGAACTGTCTGTGAAATGCATGGAATTGAAACTCAGTTCACGGAGGGGGAGAAGTAATCGGACAATCAGATCTGCTCGGATATTACAAGGAAATGATAAATGAGGGACTAGGAAACTATTTTTACTATATAGGTCATTTTATTTTGAACAAGCTACCGCATCAAACTATCTAGAACACTTATGGACATGGCTTGGGTATTACTTCCATCAGGACTTAGCAAGAGATGGATGGTTGCATTAAGACTTTATGGGGCTAATCGTGACGTATATGTTTTATTCGTGTAAACCATCCCGGGATCGCTATATAGAGTCTGTTTGGCACGCCCGGCCAATATGGGGATTAAACCTTCCCATCCCTTTCAATCCCTCGAACCAAACATGTCCCAGGCAAATTTGAACGGATTAGGGTGGATTGGATGGGATTTAAAGGTAATGATAGTGTTGTCAGTGGATTGTCTTAAGATCCATGGGAGGATTAGGTCACCCTGTCTGTTTGGCACTCTGGGACCAATCCTGGGATTTAACTTCCAATCCCTTCCAATCCGCCCGGCCAAACGGGCCCTTACATTTTTGTATAGTACATAATTATGTAAATATGTATATATAAGTATATAAAAATATTTTTCTATCTTTTAATTCATTTCTTTGTCTATTTATTGGGTTGGTGTTTGTATAGCCCAAACTTGAGATCGAACCCGATTACCTGCCCGAGCCCAACCCAATGTCGGGTTGGTCAGGTTGAACCCGCCGAACTTTCAGTCGTATATAAAATACAGCGAGGTAAACTATCAAATCAGTGAGGGAAACATGAAAATGAGCGGGGCAAATTAGAAAAACATGCAGGGCAAGCGAAATATTATCGTGGGGCAAACTAGAAAACAACGGGACAACCGAAATATCGGCAATTGGAATATCAACGGGCAAACTAGAAAAACAATGGGCAAAGCGAAATATCAATAAGGGCAAACTAGAAAAACGGCGGGGCAAACTGAAATATCAGCGGGGCAAACTAGAAAAACAAATGGGAAAACTAGAAAACAATGGCTTAATCGGAATATCATGGGGCAAACTAAAAACAATGGGCAAATTGAAATATCACGGGCAAACTAGAAAAACAACGGGGCAAACTAGAAAAAAAGGGAGGCAAAGTAGAAAAACAATGGGCAAACTAGCAAAACAGCGGGGTAAACTGCAATATCAGCGGGGCAAACTAGAAAAACAGCGGGGCAAGCTGAAATATCAGCGGGGCAAACTAGCAAAACAATCGTGGCAAACAGAAATATGGAAGGGGCAAACTAGAAAACAGCTAATTAAGGGGATTGATGGTGGTGTCAGTGGATTGGATTAAGAACCATGTGATCTTGTTTGACCTACTATATCAACTGGACAAATCATATTGGTTTTTGTTTATTTTCGGATTCATTTTCTCTAATTTCATTTTGGACTTTATATTGGGGATTGCATTCTTTGAATGATCGACCCATTCTTGTTCCCTACATCGTTTGGAAGCCATAATCAAATATAGTGCTTCATTCATGATTCGCCTTCAAACATTGGATACATATGAATATGAGTCTCTAAATATTCGCCTTCATACACAGATCGCAAGATTCAACAAGTGCTTCTTAAAATAGCCCGAGATAGTATAGAGTTCATAATATGATTAGATATAATTTGTAGTTGATGTTGCGCAGAATGCCAACAACAAGGTGGATGAATAGGTACGTTAAATATGGATGTGTTTGTCTTTCCACTCCTTGTTGTCATTGTCGTGTTCAATGTGATGAAATTTTCGTACTTGTTGTTTTTTACGTGTTTAACATTTGATTAGAAGATTTGAATAAGATGGATATCACATCCGCTATTTGGACTCGGAAGGTTATTTCCTTTTTCGACAAACGTAGAAATTGAGCGAGGCCCCGCATTGAAAATGAGTGGGCCAAGGAGTTCCCTTCTATGCCTGTGAAGTTCTTGTCTACTGACATGTTTGAGCTTTTGCTTATTCTCGTATATGTAATTGCTTTGCATTGATTTCCATGTACATTTTCCTTTTCGACGAGTCAAACGGGACAAGCAGAAAATACAGTGAGATAAGGTAAAAAGTTCATTCATTTACAAAGTATGCTATACATCAAAAAACAAAATAAATTACAAAGTATGCTATTTTTCAGGTATGGAAAACTTGCACTTTCGGCGATTATGCCCAGTTTGTTTGCATCGCCCACACTTTGTTGTATTTGATTCCTCTCCACGAGATGGAATTCTAAGCTTTTTGGGTCTTCCAGCTGACCTCCTTTGTCCTGGAGGTTTAATTTGCGCACAATACTCCTTAAAGCCCACTGAAATTTCTTCCCACTCACTCTTGTCACGTACTGGGTAGACCGATTCGATTATACGTAGCTATGTAATTTTGCACCGTGTAGAATGGGGAGCAGGTATGAGTAATGAAGGAGATTATAGTTTATACATGCTGACAGACATGCATACAAGGGTACCCCTTCACGTCAAACTCGCGACATGTACACGAAAACTCACTGAGCTTGACTGTATCATTATAATCTCCCACAACATAATACTCATTTCGAGAAATAGGATGACAGCGAACATCTCGCGCTTTCGCACAAGATCCCTTAACTGTTGCTCCGCCCATGGAGTCAATGGCCCTACAAACGATGCCGCAGATTCTCTCCTCTTATAAAACAACTCTTGTATCTTCAATCTAACCCCTTCTATCAATTTCGTAATGGGGTATTCGCGTGCTTCTTTGAAGAGGGCATTAACACACTCAGAAATGTTTGTAGTAACCAAGTTGAATCTTTTTCCTGGAAAATGCGAAGATGCCCATCTCTCGTATCCGATTTCTGTCAGCCATGCATGTACTGTGGGATTGGCCATTTCGATATCATGCATTAATTTCTCAAATTCAGCCACCCTACATGTCTTCACTGCCCGCCAGAAGTACATCTCCAATGACTTGTCTTTAAAGGTGTCCACCAAGTTTCTGTAGATATGATACGCACAGTAGCCATGAATTGCACGTGGGAAGACTTGGGGAACCTCTTTCGTAAACCTTTATGTCGATCGATATAATAACAAGATCCTCCAGAGACCCTATCGCATCGCTAAGGTAAGTAAGGAACCAATTCCAACTACTACCGTTCTCTGATTCCCCGATGCCAAATGCAACTGGAAATATATGGTTGTCCCCATCTAAGGCCGTGGCGATGAATAGAACACCCTTGTATTTGCCCTTTAGGTGTGTCCCGTCAATGGCTAATACCCTCCGCAATGAATTTTGAAAACTTCTAACACATTGACCGAGCGCAACAAAACATCTTTCGACCTGAAAGTCTCTTTGTTAACACGCAGTGCTGATCACATCGTCCTGGGTTGACCGTCCTCAACTCATGCAAATACAAGGGAGTTGATTGTAGGAGTCTTCATAAGACCCCATAACCTGATTGATTGCAAGCTCCCCTGGCCGCCCATGCTTTCCTATAATCGATAACAATATTATACTTCTCTTTCATGGCGAAGATAATATCATGTGGCCTTAACCCCGAGCGTTGCTCGATGCGGTTAACAACCAAATCACATGCTAACTTACCGCTTGCTTGTTTGCCGTGATCACTCCTCATCCATGACATGCCACACGTGTGATTTGCCGTATAAGTCCCAGATCTTGAAAATCCCCTGAATCACCAACGCGTGATGCATGAACCCTCCATTCACATCTATTTTCGAAGCATACAACCGTAAATCTCCTAGAATTTGAGTACAGTACCCTGTACTGAAATTTATTTTGAAGGGCAAATAGGCTCAAAACATGCTGGCACCGACTCTTGTCCTTGAATGTTTGCCATTTCGCTATCTCGATCGATTCACTTAACAAATTCGTATATTCCAGCATTGCTGCATTGGTGAATGCAGCATCATCAAAGGGCACCGGAAGTTGGCGGGTGTTGAAGTTTGATGTTTCGGGAAGGTCTGGATGTGGGATGTTGTTTTCAGGATTGGTGTATCTTCGGGCTGTAGATGATGACGGCAAATCTGCTATTGTTGTTAGAGGCGGTGCCATGTAATCACAAATGAGGTCAAGGTCACGTGCATCACTAACTTGGGCACTAACAAATTTTGATGTTTGGGGCGGTTCGGGCAGTAGATCATTTGTTCCTCCTACTTATAATGGATTTGGCTTATATTCAAATTCCACGCCATGCTCTTCTGCCACACTGTCAACGTGTGTTGTCATATTTATGTGTTGGATTGTCTCGATGACCAAAGGGATAAACTTTTTCGAATGCTCCAATTGTGTTGCCGGAACTCTTTCACGTCATCGTCGTCCTCAAGTACGGTTGGAGGGATTGATTTATTGGAGCAGGATACAAAACTTTCATCCGAATATCACAATCTGTTGGTGTACTCTTAATAATCTTGTATATTTCGGATAGAAGTTCCTCGCACGTAGTATCAACATCTAGCGAAATAGTTTTCGTACTTCCATTCTTGTACATCTATTGCTTGTTTTCACATTCTAACTCCCGCCATAGCAACAGATGATTCTCGTAGCCATAACTGGAAATCAATACAATGACAACTTATCAATAAAACGTTAAACAATGAAGCTTGCCATAAGACAAAACTCAATTAAATAGTAGAATACCGAAAACTCGCTTTCCTTATATATAACAATGATACAAATCTTAAGGAAATAAAGAGTAAGCTGGAAAAATGCGCGAGACAATGTACAAATTAAGCAGGGCAAATATGAAATTCAGTAGGGGGTAAGCATGATATTCAGTAGGGCAAACATGAAATTGAGCGAGGTAAACATGAAATTCAACGACCATAGCATGAAATTTACCAGGGCAAACTATAAAATAAGTTATGCAAGCAAACATTTAATCAAATGTATGTAATCCCCATCAACGCATAAAATTCAATAAGTCTAACGCATGAAATTGATTAAGTCTAACACATGCGCATCAACTTGCATTAAATTGACCTTAGCTACCATCAAATAAGTCCATCAGTAAATTCACCGCGCTACCATGAAATAAACAACTAGAGCTTGTACGGATTAGGCGTTCAACGTTACGAATGATTTCATATGGTGCTCGTTTAATTTTGTGACACTAGCTATCATTACATTGAGTGAGGCATGCATGGAACTTGATCAATGTAAACTAGGAATTGATCGAGGGAAGTATGAAATTTCACAATGGGCAAACTAGAAATTCAATGGGTAAAGTCGAAAATCGGGCGGGCCAACTTAGAAAATTAACGGCAAATAGAAAACAATGAGGGAAACATGAAAATCGGGGGGAAACATGAAATTGAGTCAAGTAAACTAGAAAATCAATGGGAAACATGAAACTCGGGCAAACTAGAAAATCAACGGTGAAACATGAATAACAAATGGCAAACTAGAAAATCAATGGGCAAACATGAAATTTGGCAAGGCAAACATGAAAATCAAAGTAGGCAAACATGAAAATTGAGTGGGACAAAGTAGAAATTGACTAGGGCAAAAATGATAAAATTCAATGAAGAAATCGAAAAATCAACAAGGCAAATTAGAAATTGAACAGGCAACCGAAAATTGAAGCGGTACAAACTATAAATATAAGCATGCAAGCAAATATTGAATCAAGCGAGCATAACATCATATTGAGCTAGACAAACAATATTTCGAGCGAGCATAGTATGATATTGAATTTGGGCAAACATTAAATCGAGCGGCGTAGTATGATATTTAGTGGGGCAAACATTGAATCGAGCAAACATAGCATGATATTTAGCGGGCAAACATTAAATTGAGTAAACATAGCATGATATTCAGCGGGCAAACATTAAATCGAGCAAACATAGATAATATCAAGGGTAAAATTAAATCGAGCGAGCATAGATGATATTGAGCTAGGCAAACATTAAATTATGCTATCCTAAAGATGAAATTTATCGATGCAAACATTAAATTGACCTTATCTACCATTAAATTGAGCTGGGCAACCATTAAATTAAGCGATCCTACTATGAAATTGATTGAGGCAAACAATAAATTGACCTTATCTTATCTACCATGAAATTAAGCTGGGCAAACATTAAATTGAGTGATCCTAGCATGAAATTTATCAAGGCAAATATTAAATTGACCTTATCTTATCTAGCATGAAATTAAGCTGGGCAAACATTAAATTGAGTGATCCTAGCATGAAATTTATCAGGGCAAACATTAAATTGACTTTATCTTATCTACCATGAAATTAAGTTGGGCAAACATTAAATTGAGCAATCCTAGCATAAAATTGCGCAGCGTAAACATGAATTTCAGCGAGCATAGCATGAGATCAACTGAGCCCTAACATGGAATTGAGTGGGCTTTAAATGGAATTCAATGAGTTTCACATGGATTTGACCGATCAAAGCATAAAATTAACTAAGCCTAACACATGAATTTGAGTAAGCCTAACACATGGAATTGACCGAACTTCGCATGCAATGCAATTGTACTCTTGGAGCATTTAAAAAAAAAAAAATCTATACCACCAACTACCATAGTACAGGTCAAATGTAGGTTGAAGAGAGGTGCTTTGGAGTGACAGAATATTTTGAACCTTTCCAAGGATTGCAAGTGCAGCCACTTCGTGGGATTTCACGTAACCCTAGCCAAGACAAAAAATGACAAACGTAAAACGTAGAATGATGATATCTAGATGATTCATGGAGAGTTCGATGAGAAAAATGTAAAGAATAACCTCCATACGTTGGTTTATAGTTGAAAGGGAGTGAAATGTTGTTATGTTGAGGAGGTTTTTTTGTTAAGGGAGTGAAAGCAACTAATGAAAGCTACGAAATGCAAAAACGGATTGGCTACTCACCCTACCACCATCCAATGGCTGTGGTCGGTGTTCATTGAGCCCTACCATGATGTATGTGTTTCATCCATTCCGTTCATCCATTTTTACAGTTCATTTTAGGGCTTACTCCAGAAAATGAGAGGGATATAAATCTCAGGTGGACCACACCACAAGAAGATAATATTGATTGGATATTGACAATTAAAATTCTCCTAAGGCCCAATGAACTGTTTATTTCACAAGAAATCTGTTGATTAGTTCATACAGTCCTAGATTAAGGTAAAAACCAAAAATCGGCTTCATCCGAAACTTTTATGGCCCCCTAATGGTTTATAATGGATGACGCTCATTCAACACTGTTTCCTGTAATGTGGTACACTTGAGATTTGGATATACCTCATTTTTTGGTCTCATATCATAAAATCATCGAAAAAGTATATGGACGGCATGGATGAAAAGAATACATCATGGTGGGGCCCACAGATGACCGACCATCCGCCGTTAGTCAGTGGCACTGGGAGTACCGAACTGATACATTTCCGCCAAACGGAGGGGTATTTTCGTCCTGAAATGTTGAGACCGTACGAGAAGGTCCAACCGCGTATTCTAAGTTTGTATTGTTTCAAAAAAACCGTTGGGTAAAAGGTGGGGTCCACAGTCGTAAATTTCTCTTATATGTTACTTCATCTCCGGTAACACTTACAATATACTTCATGTACACCACACATAAATGTAGTCAATCACTTATTTTCACACTATTATACATTTTTTATATGTACCACCTTAACATCCATTAACCTAAGACCCACCATATCTCATTACCTTAATTATTCCAAAGCAAATCTAAACCATTTTTTTAATATATAAAATAATGTACAGGATGATTACAAGATCAATTGGTTAATATAAATGATTTGTAAATGCAAGTTCTGCCGTCATGTTGATCAATTGTTTAAATTCTTAATATAAGGCTAAGCTCATAATGATTGTAAATCCTTTATTGAGAATCTTAGTCTTAATAAAAACATGATCAACCAATCAACTCACCGTGATCCATCTAAAAAACTCACATGTTAGTGAAACAAACTAAATGATCATATCATCACAGGTAACCTAAGTCCCTTGGGGCCTGTTTGGCCGGACCGATCCCACGGTATTCGCAGGGATGGGATTGCGATATCCCGGGATATGCATGACGAGCCAAACAGACCCAGTGAACTTGTCCCGGGACATGAGCAATCCCATGGATCCTAAGGGCATGTTTGGTCAGACCGATCCCATGGGATTAGGTGGGATGGAATGGTTTTTAAGGTAATGATGGTGGTGTCATTGTGTGTCTGTTGATCCCATGGTTTTGGGATAGCCCATGGGATATCCAGCAGGGTGTTTGGATGGTCACAAATGGATGGGTTTGCATCTCCACTGCTTCTCATGGTGTGCCCCACTCATTGCTTTATACCTGCCTCAAAACAACTTCATAGCTGAATGTAAGTAGGTGAAAATGATGGAGGGAGTAGATATCTTGGTGGGCCTTACACAGGGGTGAAAACCTATATCTCGGGATTGGCGGAATCCAGGCGCTGTTTACGAGGGTGCGGTGGAATGGTTTTTATTCCGCCGTCCCAAACAGAAAAGGGGATGGGATGTAAACAGTATTACCCTCGTAAAACGTCTTTATCCCATATCAAGCACCCGACCAAACACGCCCTAAAACAATCCACTGACATCACCATCATTACCTTAAAATTGATCCCATCCCTTGGTTGGATGGATTGGAAGGTAAAATCCCGAGATATGCCGGGCGCGCCAAACAAACAAACCCAGTGAACTTGTCCTGGGATATAGCAATCCCATGGATCTTAAACCAATCCACTGACACCATCATCATTACCTTACAATACATCCCATCCCTCCTAATCCCACAAGATTCGCCCAGCCAAACAGGCCCTTGAAGTATGAGAATAAGTGTAACAAGCATATTTGGCATGATGCATATGGATTCCATGTGAATCCAAAAAAAAAAAAAAAAAACAGTTTGGTACCTTTCTAACATGCATGACATGCATTTCACTATATACTTAATAGTGGCCTACCATGAGGTTTATGTGAAATCCACCCAGAAGTGTGTCACACCATATTACTTGTAGGGCCCAAAACTTAGCTAAGTCTGTGATTCAGGTGGTCCATATGATTGGAAATAATATATAGGGGATACCTCTCCCAACTGTTTCCCTTCATATGACCCACCTAAATCACGAATCAGACTAATTTCTGAGCCCTATGGCTAAAATGGTTTGGCACATCTAATGATTAGGGTGTATTTCATGTAAATATTAAGGTGGGGTATACTAATTCTTGAAGCCAACAAAGTCATTTTCATGTCTTGACGTGAATTCATGGACTCCTTAAAAATATTGTTAGACATGGTCATCATGATGTTTATGTAAAATCCACCATGATCATTGAGTGTGTTGCTTAAGTTGAGATGCATGGCCCATATATCATATTCCTCTGTTATTCAAGTGGGCCATACGAAGGGAAACAGTAACCCTCACCCTCCAAATTGTTTCCTTTCGTGTGGCCCATATGAATCGATGATGGGCTTGATTTTTTATGTGCGCCTAAATTTTAGCTTTATATCAACGGTTGGAGTGGATTTCATATATATAATCATTATAGTGGCCCCGAAAAATCAAGTGTGGGTGTCTCTCTCAACTTTTTCCTTAGTATGGCCCACCTGAATCACACAATGAACTGTTTTTAATGCTGATGTCATCCATGGTAAACTGTGTTAATCAGATTTGAAAATATAGCTCTTTGCCAGAATCCGAAACTACTAAAAGGGTGGCGAATGGAATCCATTTAGCACCTCCCTACCACTCTCCAAACGCACCTACTTTATACCTTTATCACCCATTCCCACCGTTTTCTTGGTGCCGAATGACCCTAATATCATACAGTAAAGTCCAAATTGATTTCCTAAATCTAATCAATATTACATGTATGGGGACAATGGGGACAATATCACATGGCAGAGACTCACATCGTACACACAACAATTACACCATATATAGTAGCTTATAAGTTAAGTTATCCCAACTTATCCACTAACCATAATAATATTCTAGGTTTACTAAGGAGAAGAGGAATTACATTTTATAATGTATTTCATAAAAACCTTGTCCTATTTCATTCCTCAAGGACAGAGATCTTCATGAAGTCTCCTAATTATAGCCATTGCGTTTTTATATATATATATATATGTGTGTGTGTGTGTGTGTGTGTGTGTGTGTGTGTGTAAATTCATCGTAGTCAAAGAGCATACATTCCAACATCTTACATTGTCAAAAAGCTAAATCTGCCAACCATCTCATTTTGGAATATGAAATGATTCAACTGCATTAAATGGAAGTGTAGGATCTTAAATTCACTTTTCATTATTTTCTTGTTAATTAATTAATTTTTTTAAGAATTATCAACACCCCACCCTGTAGTAATTGCAAACCGTCGACTGATCATAGCTGGCGCTGCAAATTCCATGCCTCGGGATTTCTGACAGATTTTGCATGTAAATGAGCTGTCAAGTATCCATCAGCCTATCGTGGGCCTAGACCTAGTCACAAGCCAAGTTAGCTCGATAAACTCGATTGACTCGACTCGACTCGAAAAACCTCACCTCAACTTAGTGGGATGAGTTGAGTCAAGTCACATTTTGGAGCTCGAGTAAAAAAACGAGTCGAGTTCGAGCACTAAGTCACTCGACTCGAAACTTGACTCGACTTAAGCTCAACTCAGGCTCGACTTGGTTCAAACTCAACTCGAACCACCATATTTAAAGCAGGCTTTGGAAAAAAAAAAAAAAAACTCTAATCTGTTTCATCCTTTCTTTCACCTCACGTAGCGCCCACGACTCCTCATTCTTTTTGGCTTTTCCTTTCTTCTCCCTTTCCCCTTTTAGGTTTTTCCTCTTCTTCTCATTCTCCAATCTCTCCATTCCTCCTTCCCAAATCCAATTCGAATCCTGCAGTCTTCGTTGGAGCCTGGAAGTGGAATTGAAGAAATTAGTTCTCTCTCTCTATCTCTCTCTCTCTCTCATTTTCCTATGTTGGAGCTGGAAACTAAAATTGTCCATCATCATCTCTCTCTCTCCTGTTCTTTTTTTTTTACGTTGCCAAAAGAAGAATCAAGCAAGGCTACCAAGGCAGACTGTACCTCATCAGCAGAATGTTATATTTGATGCGGAATAGCCAAAGGATCTTCTGTACATTGGATATGGAGATCTAGAAATTTTAATACATGACGTACCTGATTGAGACGCCATCGTTATAGATAGGATGTCGAAGTCTTCCTCTCCTTACAATGTAACGCCCCGTCCAAAAGGGGAACAGTGTCCTAAGGCACTCACGTGCGAACTGACGCAGGACCGAATGATTCGATCGCACGTGTGGGCCTAAGGCGGATTAATTAATTCCAATTTACCCTTTTATGCAATTAAATTAAAGAATGACCGGGCCAAGCACAGGCCGTAGGGCCAGACGACGGAGCCATACTTAGCGACTGTCCGTACAAGCTGTATATTGCCCGAGGAAGGTCCAAAATTTTCAAAATTTCGTTAGGCCTTATGTCTCGCTGGGCTTGTGGTCCCACGCAGATGCCGAGCCCAGAAGATGCCCAGAAATGATTGATCGATGCTACCCCGCCGACACTTGAAAGCTGCGAGTCGCCCAACTTAAATAACTAAAATCCTGAAATTAAATCAAATAGCCCTGCTGCTTGAGTCTGAAAATCTAGGCGTTTCAGCCGTCGGATCTCTTCTAAATTCACACTGAAGGTTGGAACTAATTCCTCGCTCTTACCCACAAAATTTGACTGCTGATCGTGGAACGGTGACCATTGATCGTGAATCGAGCCGTTGCAGGAAAACCCCAAATCCGTTTGCAATCAGACCTTGCCCAACTTTTCATCGGGCCATGGGACACCTATCCTATGTGTCAAATGGGCCAGGGGTCCATCAGAGCAGCTCCAATAACATAAGATGGGCCCCACTTGGCTATTTGGGGAATTACCCAAAAGTCAGGCTCAACTGAAACAATCTTAAACATATAAAAGCTCAATGCTCTCTCAAATTCCATTCTTAGCAGCTGAGAGAGAGAGAGAGAGAGAGAGAGAGAGAAGAGGAGAGAGAAGGGGGCCATTGTGCTTGCATGTGGTCCCGGTGCTCGAATTTGGAAAATCTCAACGTCCTCTCCCCTCCTCCGCCGGTAACCTTGATCGTTCTCCACTGTTGGAAGTGAAATTCCAACCCATCTAAGGTGAATTAGGGTATACACCCTTATTTCTTTAATTTTCCGCAACATGCATGTAATTGTTGACCATTCTATGCAATGCAAGGACCCGGCACCTCGAGCTTGCGGACCCGGTGTCGCTAGAACCATCTCAACAATCTCCAACTAAGAATAGGTGATGACCATTACCTTTAGGTTGCCGGTTATCGCGCCTAGTATAGGTTTAATGAACTTGTTTGGTGAATGTTAATGCATGTGGCTGAATTTTTCCTTTAATGGTATAATTAGGGTAATGAATTAGAAATTGCTGAAATTATGGAAAGGCATTAGGCCCCAAACTCCCAAACAATTAATTAGCAAAATTGCATGCCATGTTGGATACGAAATTATGGATTTTCTCAAATTGTTGCTAGTTAATTGTGCTTTTCCTAGTTTGGTGTTAACTATGCCTAACATGATGACATAAAGTGTTGTAAATTGTTATTTGGTATTTGAGCCCTTGATTTTTTGAATTAGTGATTAATTATGCTTGAATGAAGGCATGAAATGTCGTGGATTGGCTGATTGGTTGAGTCACTTGCCTTGAGTTTCAATGTATGGCTAAATTATGTGATTTATGTTGGCCTATGGGAGAGTAATTTCGGTATATTACTATATGACTGCCCATGTAATTTCATAGGCTGGAATATGTTACGTAGAATCTAAGAATTTGGGTGGAATATTGCATGTTGTTGTCATTGTAATGATTACACGGAAATCTTGTTTGCCATACTTGAGTCGTATCCAAGAAATCTCTGTTTGTTGTGTTTTGATGCATATTTTTCCTATGGATTGGCCGATTACCTGGAATTTCTTGGGCGGTCCTTATTGGACCTATCCGTGAGTGAATTTGGCCTGAATAGTTGAACTATAGGTTGTTGGTCCTAGTTGGACTACACGAGACAGCGTTCTCAGGCCTATTAGCTACGGTTCAACTCGTTGGGGCATATTAACTATAAGTCGACCATCCTTGTCCGTTAACCATGTTTGATCATTCCTGTATGAACCCGAAGTTCCCTGAGACCATTACGCCCACTTATAATTGTTATGTACGGTCCACAAAGTCTCATGAACCAGGGATGATGGTATGAGACACTATGCCCATGCTATCGACTTACAATGGGGTGACGAGCCTCCCCGTAGTGTCCATTGAACACTTAGACTTGTGAGCCGGGAACATTGGTATGGGACACTGTACCCGTGCTATTGGCCTGTGTTGGGGTGACGACCTCCCTACAGTGACTGCGAGTAGGATATTTACGTCTCAATCTATTTCGTCTATATTTATACTACTCTTCGGGATTGACGACCCCGATATAGGGCTAAGGGTCGCGAGAGTTACAAGACCACGACCCTTGAGCCGTGCGATCGGATCAGGGAAATAACTCCATTAGGGTATTCCAGTTTTCCTAACCTGCTGAATGAATGAACTTAACTAATCAACCTGGCTAACATGTTCTATGGCATTGCATTTATTACTATTGGCGATTATACAGTCAAGGTCGCTTTTCGAGGGAGTATTGGTTCATTGCGAGCGTGAGATGTCGTCGCTTGAGGGAGTATTAGTTTGAGAGGAGCATGCATCATATCATAACCATGCATTTGCATTAACAATAGTGTTTAGGATTCTATGTTGTTTGTTGTTCATTAAATGTATCCTATGCATGATAAATTGTGTACCTATTACTAATGCTATCACTGAGTTGATCACTCACTCCCACTCTGGGACGGTGTTCTAAAACACCAACCAGAACCCGATATAAATGCATGCACCCTGGAGCAGCACGCATTGGACGATGTCGGTGCCAACGACGATGAGGAGCAGGCGTACTACCAGGAGTTTGGCAGGGCATATTAGCGAGGTGGATGTTGGCGGGACTAGGCCAGAGCCCAGATCATTTTGGGGTGTGATGAGCGTATGGGATTGGATCCCTGGATAACTGTTATTTAAATTTATTAAGTTGTTATGATGAATATGAATTTATTATGGAATTTTAAACTGGTTAGTAGCACTTGAAACTTAATTATCTGATTAGCGATTAAACATGCTTAGCTTAATTCATCATTGCTTATTAATACCTGTTAACTGTATGCATTAATGACTCATCATTGCACATGTGGCACTCGAAAATTTGGGAGCCGAGTTGCTAATCGGTCCCTGAATTTCGGGGCGCTACATACACCCTTAAAGAAGTTATGATGGGGCTGAAACTTTTGTCGGTGGTGTTGGATTGAGGACTTAGCCCTATTTTATAATGCAAAGGGCAGAGGAGTTTGAAACCCATCAAAACTCCTCTCCCTATGGCTCCACATGAATTTGACAATCCTAGTTCTTCTAAAACACTGTGTGTATATCATGGTTGTAGCACTCCACCTCTTACACGAATTTTTGAATGTATTACAACTTAGTAGGGCCCACCGGTATACCCAATCATATTATCCAACCCTTAGGACAATCCAGACCGTTGATCAATAAGGCCCACCTTATAGAATTCTTACACAGAAACTACTGATTTTGGAATAGTGGGACTCATGTCCTTGAGTGGGCCTTACAATGTTTCACGTGGCCCAAATGGCAAGCTATGATTTCATCTTAAGACAGTAGTCTAAGGTGTACTGGACCTCTCGAAAATGAGAACTAGTGCATTCCATGCAATGGATGCCACCGTGAGCTTATGTTAGTACCGATAGATGTGGGGCCCACGTGATGCATCAACACTACCTAACCCATCTATTAGATGTATCACCTCAGGAAATCCCTAGCACTCAAAACTTAGCCCGATCCAAAACTAGGGTAGGCCACAAAAAAGGTAACGATGTGGATTGGATTAAGAGTCTAGACGACGTTGATAACATATGCACAACACAGTCGGCCTCCAAATGTAATCAACAGTGGTCATTCCCTGTCGACATGTTTCTTGTGTTGTGGGCCATCTGAGTTTTGGATCGGTCTAATTTTGGGTTATTTAGGTTTTCTAAGGCAACCCATCTTATGGACGAGCCCATCTGGTGATCCAAACCATCTGATGGTAGAATGATCAGAACCATAGATCTTCTACGTGATGGTTTGATGTGGTCTCAAAAACTGCTACTAAGAGAGCATTTGACCTTAGGAAGTTTTTAATAGTGGGCGTTCAGTCACCACTGTTTTCCTGAGGTATGGTCAACCTGAGATTTGGATCTACCTCATTTTTGGGCTCATTCCCTAAAGCAATGATGCAAAATGGATGGATGTCATGGATAAAATACATACATCATGGTCTAATGCACAAAACACTGTCCAGTAGCAAGGTTGCCACTGGCAATGTAAGTATACAATCTGCACTCGGTTTGAGTTAGGTCTTTCCCAGAATGGCCCAAATCAGGTTAATTTAAAAGGTAAGGGCCACGTTAGATTTTTCAGGTTGATTTTGAGAGGCTCGACTCGACTCGAGTTAAGCTTGACTGGACTCAATTCACTAGCTCGACTCGAAAGCTTTGTCAAACAAGCCAAGCTCCAATGTTGAGCTCGATGGCGAGCTCAAGCTCGAGTTTGAACTCGAGTAGAGCACGAACGAGTCAAGCCGAGCATGGCCCACCTCGACTCGACTCGACTCGGCTCGATTTACAGCCCTATGTGGGCTGTCATACCTATTTAAGCACCATCTCACCCCCTGGGCAAGGAGGAGGTAGAAAAAACGACAGAAGGAATGTTATAAAGGTTTTCTATTTTTTATTGGTTTTCGCTCCCCGATGATCAGGAAATTCCGCCGCCTAGGCTCCCTAATAGTAGCTATACCTGACATAGGTTCTATCTTAGCCAGCAACAACGCTCTAACTTGGCCAAGCCAATCTCATCATGTCAAGAGTAGAGTCATGATTTGGGATATCTGAACATCTCTTTTCTAATAAAAAATGGCATATGATTTTTCTTTTTTCTTTCTCACATCTCAATCAAGGTCAAAACACAATCCGGTTTGTACACTCCCTTCTTTGCTAACATCGTTTTCTTTCTTTACTGCATTTACTTTTTATTGCTTTGTTTTGTTCTGTTCGTGTGCTCGAGGCTTCGGCCCTATGAAGCAAGGCTAGGACAATTTTTGTTTCATGTATTTTTACTTTGTTTTATTTGTCTACCTTTTGTCTTTTGACATTATGAAGCAAGTGTAGGATTTGCTTACTTTTTCTTTTTTTGCTTACCCAACACTCTCATAAGGTTACACATAGTATGGCCATATGATTAACATTTCTTGTAGATTTATGATTTTCATGATAATTGCACACCCCTTAAAGTAGAGACTGCATGCGAATGTGGGCGAGATGATGTGCCTAACTCATTTTTCTCTGGTAATCGATACCCTTACGCAGACCTCCAAGATCGCAAGCCAATCACAGGAGTCATTTAGGTCAAAGGATTTTCAGGATTTTTTAACCTTATCAAGCGACTTTACGGCTTTAGCTGACCATGAATTGTTACCTCATCAAATCAGCTAGTTGTGACTCCAGTTCTTTACAAGCACATTCTGGCCACCTTGGAAGAGTATTGCACAGCCAAGGAAACTAAAATACGCCAAATAAACATATACATCACGCCGTTGTAACCCCCAAAAAATTTTAACCGCACACGATAACAAAAGCACCATCCAATGAGAAAGGCATTTTTCCACCGCGTGTCGCATATCCAGCACTTCTCGCACGCGCGTTGGGGGAGGACGTTCACAAGAATATATTAACTTGGATTGTAAATTTGAGTTGATTCATAATGCATCTTCTGTAGTCAGAAAGCTGAATTCCTCTGCCAACTTTTTGAACTACGGTTAATTTTCACATTGGTTGTGAAATATGACTACCCTTTGTAAGTTTCGATGCAACATCATTGCAACTAGCTTCACTGTTGAATGCAACTACTCTTATTTATCATGTGGTTCTGAGTGTAATGGCAGATTTTTTAGATGCAAAGCCTGATTGGTATTTGATATTCTAAATGTTGATTTGGATGCAATGCTTTACCATATAAACTCCTTTTTTACATCAAAGATGGCTAATTAAAGGCAACAATATTGCTACCTACTTGTGTTGCGTGGAATCTACCGAATGCTATCATGCCCAAACTTTTGATAGTGTTTCTACTTAATTAGCAAAAAAGCATTTTTGGTAAGTAAAACAGCTCAACCAAAGTCTTCAAGTCCGTGGGGTCTATCTCGGTGTATTTTGGTAGATAATTTTAGGGTATTGGCCCAAAAATAACTAGATCCAAATCTCAGGTGGACCACAACACGAAAAACAGTGGTGATTGAACATTACCATTGAAAACTTCCTACGGTCCACCATAATGCTTATTTACCATCCAACCTGTTGATAAGGTCAAATAGATAGGAATGGAGGGAAAACAAAAATATAAGCTTGATCTAGAACTTTCGTGGCCCCAAGAAGCTTTTTTAATGGTGGGCATTTAATCATCATGTTTTCTATTGTGTGGTCCACCTAAGATTTTGGATCTTCTTAATTTTTGGGTTCATTCCCTAAAATGAGCCAGAAAACGGATGGACAACATGGATGTACAACACATACACTAAGGTGGGCCGATGGTCACGACCTAACGGAGCATGTTGTTACCGAGTCCTGACCAAACTGAATCTGTTGCTCCCTCTCCTCTCGCTGGACGGGACGGGACTGTAGGGAGAACCCAAAGCCACCTACCTATGGCCACCGTCATGTTTTTAATAATCCACCTTGTCAATCCGTTTTATCAGATTATGTTAGGAGGGGGAATTAAAATTGAGGCAGATTCAAAAATCAGGTACGCCACACGGTACTAAACAAAGGGCAATGCCTATCATTGAAACCTTTGCTAGACCCAGTCATGTAGGTAGGCCCACCGCGATGCATGTTGAGAATCTACCCCATCCATCCGTTATTCCAGCTCATGTTAGCGTGTGGGCTCAAAAATGGGGCAGATCCAAAGTTTAAGTGGGCCACATTGAAGTAAACAATGGAGATTGAATGGCCACCGTTGAATTCTTATGGGTCCCACCGTGCTGACTAGATGGCATCCAAACCAGTCATGAGGTCGTTTCCACCCATTAGATTATCTAAAGAAACTGGTGAATAGGATAGATATTTCAAAAAATAAAAAATAAATAAATAAATAAAATTCAATATAGGCCTCCTGAATATTTCAATAATGGAGGTTCAATACCGCTATTTGACGCCGGGAGGACGTGAGGTTGAGCACCGTCTTCCTCAAGAGGATAACTATTCCGAATCCACGGAACTTCTCTGGACTCCTCACAGAGACTTTCTCGAATCCATGAGAAAAGAGAGCAGAAAATAGAAATAAATTCTAAATAAATTCGAAATAGATTGATGAATGCATAAAAACGAGTTCACAACCCTTTAAATAAGGGTACTAAGCAATGGAAAAGAAATCATAATCAAACTACAACTAAAACTCTTAGAATTTGCGACTTACTATAAATAGTAAACTCACTATTTATAGACGGTCGTGATGTCTACTAGTGCGCAAGGTTTTCGGCCAAAAATAGTAAGTGTCCTATTTGGCTTCACCAAACTGTTCCCCTAATTATTTTAAGCTCTTTTCACGTTGGGTGCAACTCCTAAAGCCCGACGGATGAAGAGTTATAGTCAAACTAAAACTTACTATTTATAGTAAAAACGAAATTAAAACAGGGAAACGACCGTCGAATCAGGGGTTTCTCGCAATTCCGAGCGTCTCAACCCCGCATAGTGGGTTGGTTGGCTAAAGTAGCTCGTTCTACCCCAAAATCATATATTTTACGTCGGCTAACTCATCCGGATTACGAGATCTGATTGAAGGTTTGATGGTCCAGATCACGACGCCGATCGGGCCTTTTCTGATCCATCTTTGCCATATAATTGTCTGCGACCCGCTCTACATCACTCTCCTCCACTTCAAAAGAATTAGGCCCTCGAGTTATCATTATGCCTTTGGTTCATGATACTCGGTCCAGTCCGCAACATTGAAAGTCCGTGAGATCGCCATATCATCGGAAGATCAACAACATAAGCGTTGTCATTGATCTTTCGGATGATTGGTGGGTCCTAATCTTTTTATTCTACAACTTGGTACGCTGACGTTCGATGGGAAATCTTTCTTTGCACAGATGGACCATTACTTGGTCGCCCACCTCGAACACTTTCTGTCGTCGATGCTTGTCCGCTTGCTCCTTGTACTTTTCGTTCTAGGCATGTAGCTTGTTCTGTACCTCCGCATGAATGCCCATGATTTTGTCTGCCATATGTTCTGCTGTAATGCTCATGCTTGGGAGCTTGGGCAGAGGGACCAAGTCTAGTGTGTGGCGAGGTACTCGTCCGTAAATAACCTGGAACGAGGATTTCCTTGTCGAGCGGTTCACCTTATTGTTGAATGCAAACTCCGCTTCAGACAAGGTCAAATCCCACTGCTTCGATTTTTCTCCTGAAATATATCGAAGGAGATTTCCCAACGTGCGATTCATAACCTCAGTTTGACCGTCAGTCTGTGGGTGGTACGCGCTGCTGAACTGAAGGCGTGTATCGAATCGAGTCCACAAAGTCCATCAAAAGTGGCTTATAAACTTCGTGTCACAGTCGGAAGTAATAGTCTTGGGAACCCCGTATAGCCGCATAATTTCTCTGAAGAATAGATTCACCACGTGTGTTGCATCAAGAGTCTTCTTATATGGAATAAAGTGCGCCATCTTGGAAAAACGATTTACTACCACGAACACCGAATCCATGTCGCGTTGTGTTCGTGGGAGACCAAGCACAAAGTCCATAGATAAATCCTACCAAGGGCCATCAGGCACAGGCAACGGGGTGTAGAGGCCCGTATTATGAGATTGCCCCTTGGAAGTCTGACAAATATAACAACGTTAGACTGCCTTTCCCACATCACGTACCAATTGCGGCCAGTAATATCGTTCTTCCACAAGAGCTCGCGTCTTGTCTCGCCCAAGGTGTCCACTGAGGTCATCTCCATGTAGCTCTTGAATTATTTGTTCCCTTAGCAAACTCTTTGGGATACATAGTCGATTTCCCTTGAAAATGAACCCGTCTTGTATATGTAAGTCACCGGAGTGACCTTCCTGACATCTAACCCATGCGTCCTTGAAGTCATCGTCGTCGGCATATATGTCTTTGAGGCGATCGAACCTGACAACTTCATTGTTCATAGTGACAAACAAGGTTGCACGGCGACTCAACGCATCGGCTACTTTGTTCTGTTGCCCTGACTTATGCTTTAGCACGAATGTGAATTCCTGCAAAAACGAGATCCATCTAGCATGCACACGGTTAATGTTAGCTTGACTATTAATAAATTTGAGGGCTTGATGGTCCGTGTAAAGTATGAATTCCCTTTGAATCAAATAATGTCGCCAGTGTCGTAGTGTCTGGACCACCGCGTACAACTCGATCTCATATGTACACCACTTCTTGCGTGCATCACTAAGTTTTCACCTGTAGAAGGCTACGGCCTACCTTCTTGAGACAAAACTCCTCAATCCCGACATATAAGGCATTACATTCGACTTCAAACGGTTTGTCGAAGTTGGGAAGTACAAGAACCTAGGGGTCGTGGATAATGTACGCTTGATTTTCAAAGAAAGCTTCGGCCGTCATTCCATGAAATCGCCCTTTCTTCATGCAATCTGCGTGATCGGTGACACAATGGTACCGAAATTTTTCACGAACCGACGATAGAATGTCGCTAGTCCATGGAAACTTCGCACTTCTTGAATATTTTTGGGAACTGGCCATTCTCTGATTGTCTTCACTTTTTCCTCATCCACTCGAATGCCCGTGGATGTAACCACAAAACCTAAAAACAATAGGCTATCAGTCATGAAGCTACACTTTTTTAAATTGAGGTACAGTTTATTTTCAGTGAGCACTTGAAGGACCTTCTTGAGGTGCTCTATATGGGTAGTTTCGTCTTGACTGTATATCAAAATATCATCAAAATAAGCCACAATGAACCGCTCAATGAAAGGTTTCAGAACTTGATTCATCAACCTTATGAATGTGCTAGGCGCATTAGAAAGACCGAAAGGCATGACTATCCATTCGTACAATCATTCCTTGATCTTAAAGGTTATTTTCCACTCATCACGCGGCCGTATTCGAATCTGATAGTAGCCGCTCCTTAAGTCCAATTTAGAGAATATTTTTGCACCCTCTAGCATATCCAACATATCATCCAACCGTGGTATAGGAAACCTGTATTTTATGGTGATCTTGTTGATGGCCCGGCTGTCGACACACATGCGCCAACTCCCATCTTTCTTTGGAGTTAGCAAAGCTGCTACAGCACATGGGCTCATGCTTTCTTGAATAAGACCCTCACGGATTAGTTCCTCCACTTGTCCCTGCAGAATCTCGCACTCATTCGGGCTCATTCGATAATGAGGACGATTAGGTAAACTGGACCTAGGGACAAAGTCGATATGGTGTTGGATATCTCGCATAGGGGGTAACCCATCGGGAAGGTCCTCGGGCCAGATTTCTTGGAATTTATATAACAAGGGCCTTAGTCTTTCAGGGATGATGGTGGGCTCGAGTTCTTCTTATTTCACAATTAATGCATAAGTCTGTCCCGTTTCTTTAGATTCTTCCACGAAGTTCCGTATGGTTAAGAGAAAACGACCCTCCACTTTAGAAGTTTCAGGTGGTCTCTCTGGATCCATAGGGGCTAATATGGTCTTCCGGCCGTCACTGACAAAGATATATATGTTATCTCACCCTTTATGAGTGGCGTCATGGTTATATTGCCAAGGCCGACCGAGTAGTATGTGACATGCTTCCATGTCAACCACATCGCATACTACTTCATCCTTATAATGTTTGCCAATTTAAAAGGATACGGTGCACCGTTCAGTTACCTTTGTTTCGCTGACCTTCTTGATCCAACCGATTGTATATGGAGAGGGATGATGCTCCGTTTTCAATTACAATTTTTCCACCATGACCTTGGATACGATGTTCTCGCTGCTCCCACTGTTAATGATCACGTCACAAACCTTTCGATTCACTATACACCTAGTGCGGAAGATGTTATGCCGCTGTGGATGCACTTATTTTCTTGGCGCATATAATAGTCGCCTCACGACGAGCGACTTGCCGTGATCTTGCTGAACCCAACCTGAATCATCTGTCTCGTCCTTGGTGGTATGCTCCTGTTCTTCAATATTGGATCTTCATAAACGTTATCAGCATTACCATCATTGATGGCGAGGTTTGCTACTTTTCACTGGGGACAAGTATTTGATAGGTGGCCCGGTTGGCCACAACGATAACAGTTGTCGGGCCTTGGCCGAGCATAGGGGTTCGGGATTCTACTTGGACCAGCAGCAGTCGATATGCTCCTCTGGGGTCTAGCCTAATCTCGGTTCTCAGACGTGGGAGGTTGAGTACGTGCTCCTACGGGCTCCTTCCCCTTGGGCTGTGCAATTCCCTGGGGTGGACCTGCCATAGGGATCCTTGCCGTAGGATAGATCCGTGTGTTAGGACGTTCAAGTTGCGCTTCTGCCCGAGTAGCCAACTTGATCGCATCATTCATCGTCCAGACGAACTGCATCTGGACGCGATCCTGGATAGTCATACGCAATCCGCCATTGAATCAGGCAACTTGCTGCGATTCAGTCTCGACTAAATCGTTACGCGTTGCCAGGCGGTAAAATTCTTCTGCGTATTCTCTCACCGACCGACTACCCTGTCTACAATTTTGGTATTGTTGGAATAATACCTGATCGTAATCGCTAGGGAGGAATCGGGCACGTAGTAGCTGCTTCATCCGCTGCTAAGTGTGGATTAGTGCTTTCGTCTGCCTGGTTCGCGCGAGTTACAGTTGTTCCCACCAGGCTGAAGCTCCTCCTTTCAGCTTGTAGGCTACAAGCTTGACCTTCTTTGCTTCAAGAATGTCCATATAGTCGAAAAATCGCTCAACTTCAGAAAGTCAATCGAGGAAATCCTCAATGTGTAGTTGGCCATTGAAGCTAGGAATATCAACTCGCATCTTAAATTCTCGATCTGTTCGATCTACTCGATCGCCGCCATGTCTTGGGTGTTGGAAGATTATGTCGTCGATTTCCTCCTCACTGGAGCCCTCTTCCTCAGGAATGACCCTTGGATGCACTGCCAGTACTATCCTGCGATCAGGGCGATTACGAGTTTCAGCAATTGGCGGTGGAGGATTACCACTAGGAACACAGAGTTACCTTAGGTTTTCCGCCAAGAGATCCGCTATGCGGTCAATGGAAGCCTGCAGCCCTTGCATGGCTTGTCGATTCTCTTGTTGCGCTACTTCGAAAACTGCAGCCGTTAAAGGTAAATTTCCTACCCATGGGATTGTTGCCCGACCCGTCGTTAGAAGTCATCGATTCGAGGAGAAACCTGGCTTTGATACCAAACTGATGCATGGGAGGACGTGAGGTCGAGCACTGTCTTCCTCAAGAGGATAACTATTCCGAATCCACGGAACTTCTCTGGACTCCTCACAGAGACTTTCTCGAATCCACGAGAAAAGAGAGCAGAAAATAGAAATAAATTCTAAATAAATTTGAAATAGATTAATGAATGCATAAAAATGACTTCACAACCCTTTAAATAAGGGTACTAAGCAATGGAAAAGAAATCATAATCAAACTACAACTAAAACTCTTAGAATTCGTGACTAACTATAAATAGTAAACTTACTATTTATAGATGGTCGTGATGTCTACTAGTACGCAAGGTTTTTGGCCAAAAATAGTAAGTGTCCTATTTTGCTTCACCAAACCATTCCCCTAATTATTCTAAGCTCTTTTCACGTTGGGTGCAACTCCTAAAGCCCGACGGATGAAAAGTTATAGTCAAACTAAAACTTACTATTTATAGTAAAAACGAAATTGAAACAGGGAAATGACCGTCGAATCAAGGGTTTCTCGCAATTCCGAGCGTTGCAACCCTGCATAGCTGGGTTGGTTGGCTAAAGTAGCTCGTTCTATCCCAAAATCATATATTTTACGTCGGCTAACTCATCCCGGATTGCGAGATACACCTGATGGAAGGTTTGATGGTCCAGATCACTTCTGTCGCTGACCAGGCCTTTTCTGATCCATCTTTGCCATATAATTGTCCACGACCCGCTCTACATCACTATTTCATATAATGTGGCCCACTTGAGTGTTGGATGTGCCTCATACAAGGGCCATATCCGAAAATGTGCTAAATAAAATGGTGGACATGGTAGATTTCTCAAAAACATCATGGTGAGACATGGCATTTTTTTAGCTCCTCCATTCTAAGGGTGGAAGTTTAATAACACGGTTTGAGGTTATGTAGCCTACTTAAGTTTTAGATCTTCATTATAATTGAGCCCAACGATTAAAATGAGCAGGAAAAATTGATGGATTGAGTGTATTTGTTAGAAACATCGCAGTGAGCCACACAAAAATCGGCATCGTTTCAGTTGGGGACATTCAATACCACAAAAATCAGCATCGTTTCAGTTGTGGACATTCAATACCACTTTGTGTGGCCCACTTGGGTGTTGGATATTCATCACATTTGCGCCCACCCCCAGAATTGAGCTGAATAAAATGGTTGACGTGTGGATTTCTGAGAAACATCATGGGTTGAATTTCCAACATGGCATAAATCGAGAACCCATCCATTGGAGGATTCAACACTTTGGAGTGCGCAGTGAGATCATTTAAGTTACTTTTGCAAGTCGGAAAGCGAGAAAAATAAATAGGAAGGAAATAAATTACTTTATTTAATAAGCTACTTCCTTAAGTTTAATAACGTAACTAACTTAATTAAGAAAAATACCTTATTAACTTACATGGGCCGATTAGCTTACCCATGGGCTCGGGCTTGTGTATGGTCTTTTTGAATTGGGTTTCGGTATAGGTATTTTAGCTAGTTGGCCTGGCCCAGCTTGCCGGCCCAATATAATGTTTACTCATGTTCTACTTCTATCCAACAAATAACCATTTCAACATGAAGACCGTTTTCTATCCCGCCTGATTAATGGAGATTTGGACCGTTCACTAGCTGGGGCCATCATGAACATGCCCTGGCGCAAAATCATCATATGGTCACGGAGGGCCCTAGTTATGTGCGAACTAACCTGATTTTATGGTAGGCCAAGGTTACGGAGGACCCTACCTGATGGACGGACCTGATCTTGCACATACGTCCCAGGTTGGCAATCCTACCTGACGGACGGACCTGAGGTTTTCAAGCACTTTTTTAGCTTATTAATTTATGGGCCCATTTTCGTGCACGCCCGACCCTGGAGCAGCGACTAACCCACTGTACACGTGTCATACTTGCAATTTTGGATCATCCAAATCGTGATGTGCCCATTTTGGATGAAGCATAGCTTCCCTGATTGATCTATCCTAACCGTCTTAGATACGCCGCAAATTTGGACCACTCCCATGTAGGGATGATGATTTAGGCGTGTCCAACGGTGTAGATGACATAACTCAAAAATCAGCTCGGTCCAGTCAGTGGTCAGGTCAAATGTCTACATTGAATGTGGATGGTTGGCAACTTTTCTTAAAGCGTTCCTAGTTTCCTCGTACACATGGCCCACCAGCGAGTTCACTGAACTGAATTTCGAGCCAGGTTCATTTGAGTGGGCCTATTTGATACATGGCCTGGAAGACGCACACGTGTCATTTTACGGGCTAGTGGAATACAGGTGGTACATGGATCGCATTACCTTTGAATCATCATCCATCCAAAGGTAGTTTTGCATAGATCAAAGGCTACTACTGCTAATATCTTTGTAATATTTTATCAAGAAAATTAAAGGGAGGTCAAAAGGCAGAAAAAAACAAAAGAGACACAACTGTTTGTGGGCCCCACCTACGGAAACAGAGGACTCCCATCCACACATGTTGGTATAACAAACAAGAAGAACCACGTCACAAAAGTAAGAAATGAGGATTGCAAGGCCTCCTCGACACCCCGAGAGATTGTTGAATTAAATATGAGTCTGGATCTTTTACACACCACCGTATGTCAAGCTTAAACTACAACGCAGTGTGTGGATCTGATCATGATGTGTGCATGAAATCGAATCCGTCCATCATCTCCCTTATCCCTTATTTTCTCCTTGTTTCCTAAGAATTAGGCCGATCCTAACTCAAGCGAACCGCACCAAGTAAAACAATGCCCAAAACTATAAAATTAGGTGATGTGTTTCACTTGAGTTATCAAAAGACCTGATTTTAGGAGTGTCAAATCATCCTTTTGGGGATCATCTTTTGAATGGATCGGATGAAATAATTTTATTTTATTTTTTTTAAAACAGTGAACCAACACACAATCTAGAAGGTATTGATGGTGGCCGTCCCCATATCAAATATTACCTGTAGCTTATCTTCAGAAATCAAGAATAACAAGAGGGGACTCACACTAGGATGGATTGGATGTCATTAAAACATAACGGTTGGCACCACACATTACGTTGTAGCTACTGAGTTTTGCAGTGGACGGTCTTAAAAAATAAAAATAAAAAAATAAAAACAAAAATAAAATAAAAATAAAATATGCGTACTCTCTGTTCTCTCCCCTTCATTTCCTGTACGTACGTATGGATTAATCTGGTCAATCCGTGTCAGACCATGTTGGTGCAAGCACAACCACATGTCCACATGTACCACATTCAGGGGACGGCGATTGCGTCCTACCCCACCCCGGCTCCACCTCTGAACGGGTAGCAGCTTCGAGTGGCCACCGTGATGTATGGGTCTTATCCACACCGTCCAGGAAGATTCAAGGCTCAAGTGGATCACACCACAGGGAAGCAGAGGTGATAATGATTCTCACTGTTGAAACTTTCTTAAGGCCCACCGTGATCTTTATTTTCCATCCAATCTATTCATAAAGTTACGTAGACTTGGATGAAGAGGAAACACAAATATCTGCTCCGTTAAAAACTTTGGTGGCTCATAAGAAAATTTTAACGATAAGAATTTAATCCCCATTTTGTAGTCCATTTGAACCTCGGATCTGCCTCATTTTTTGGTATATATCCGAAAATGATACCAAAAAATGAATTGACGGTGGCCACTCAAAGCTGCTGCCCGTTTCCAGCTGGAGACGGGCGGGGGTAGGAGGACGCAATCCGCGTCCACGTTCAGGTATGTTAATCACATATTATGTGTACTTTATGTATGTCTGTATATATGTATACTGTATATACGGACACAAACCTTAGCCTTGCTAAACCCAAACGCTTGTGAAATACAGCTCATGCACACGCCACACATGTGCCAGCATGGCTTGTTGGTACGAGATCCAATTCATTCATCAGGTTGGTCTAACCTTTTACATGCTTGCCCAAAAATAAATATGGTCCACTCAGCACGTGGATTGGCTAGAAAAAGCCATATATTAGTTTTTCAAACCGTGGCCCACCTGACATGTGGACGAACCTGATTGGGTTATTTCATTAATATAGCGGTGCTATTCCGATGGATGGACCGGATCTTGGACCTGTCGTGCCATGATGGCACATGTGTGATGTGCACATCAGCTGTTTATTGTACACGCGTGTGGGCTTACCGAGGTACAAAATCACGGACGCGGATTGCGTCCTACCAGGGCTCTGTGGGGCCAAAAGTGATATAAGTGTTTTATCCACGCCGCTAATCGCCTTTCTCGGATCATTTTAAGGTATAATATAAAAAATTAGGCAGGTCTAGATCTTAATGGACCACAAAGTGGGGATTTAACTTCCACCATTAAAAACTTCTTGCGAGCTTGAAAAGTTTTGGATCAAGCTGATATATGTGTTTTCACTTCATCCACGTCTGCATTACATTATTAATAGGATGGATGGTAAAAAAATAATCATGGTGGCCCTTAGAAAGGTTTCAACGGTGAGAGTCATTATCACCGCAGCTTTCTTTGATGTTGTCCACCACTGGAGGTGAGGATCTGCTTAATTTTTTATCATATAACTGAAAATGGTCTGAAAAAAGGAATTAACGGTGTAGATAAAACACTTACATTACTTTGAGCCCCACGGAGCCATGCCCAGACGGAATGCAATCCGCGCCCCAAAACTACCAATGCATTTGTTGACTTTCATATTTCACGTGAACGAAGGGAGAGCGCATTGGCCGGTGTACTACACACCAAGCAATATAGCTGATGTATTGGCGTTAGCAAGTTCCGTGGGTCACACCATAAGGTATGTGTTATCCAAACCGTCCATCCATTTTGCGAGCTCTTGTTAAGGCTTGCCCTGAAAAATCAGGCAAATCTAAAGATTAATTGGACCACACTGCAAAAAGCAGTGGGGATTAAACGTCTACCATTGAAACCCTTTTGGGTTCATAGACGTTTCGGATCAATATGAAATTTATTTTTCCTCTTCATCCCTGTTCATCCAGGTATTTGTGACCTTATAAAGAGATTGGATAGAAAATAAACGTTATGGTGTACCTACAAATTTTTTAAGGTAAAAATCATTATACCGCTTTTATTTTTTGTGCGGTCTATTTGAGCTTTGTATATGATTACTTCTTGGCTAATGCTCTAAAATATTCTTGAAAAATGAATGAACGGTGTGGATATAACAAATACATCATGGTGGGGCTCATGTTACTTTAATCTCCCTTCAACCGTTCGAACAACTCGGAGCTCGAGGAGCGTTGGCGCTCGTCTTCGCATATAAAATAAAACATTCTTTCTATGTTCGTCTGATAAATATTTTTTTATAAACATAAGATGAAAATGCCCTGCTTTGAATCCAGCACCGGCAGCTTTTGTGTGGGGATTCGTGCGGGTAAAAGATACAAAGCATTCCTACGGATTGGTCAGTGTACCTCACACCAGCTGCATAGCTGTGGTAGGTACGTGTCGTGCAAAGACGAGCACTTACGTGTCGTGCGAAGACTAGCACTGACGCTCCTCGAGCTACGAGTTGTAGGGGAACGGATTGGCTACTCCCCCTGACACCAGCCGGTAGCTGGTGGTCGGTGCTATGTGGGCCACACCATGATGTATGTGTTTCATCCATGCCATTCATCTATTTTTAACGATCATTTTACAGCATGGGTTCAAAAATGAGATATATCCAAACCTCAATTGGACCACATTACAGGAAACCGTGTTGAATGAGGGTCAACCATTAAAAACATTTTGGGGGCCATAAAAGTTGTGGATGAAGCTGATATTTGTTTTTTCTCTTCATCTGGGCCTGTATGAACTAATCAACAGATTAGATGTCAAATAAACAGTATAGTTGGCCATAGGAGGATTTTAATGGTTGATATCCAATTACTATTGTTCTCATGTGACGTGGTCCACCTGAGATTTATATCCCTCTCATTTTTGGAATCAAACAATAAAATGATCTTTAAAAATGGATGAACGGAATGGATGAAACACATACATCATGGTGGGGCCCACAGGGCACCGAACACCAGCCACAGAGATGGTGTCAGGGGGAGTAGCCAATCCGTTCCCGAGTTGTAGGAACGGTTAAAAGGAAATCAAAGTTATGTGGCCCCACAGTGATGTATTTATCATTTCTACACTTGTCATCTATTTTTAGAGATCATTTTAGAGCACTTTCCAAAAAATAAATCATATCCAAAGATCATCTAGACCACACCACAAATAACTATAGAGATAATGATTTTTACTGTTAAAAAATTTATAAGGCCCACCATAACATTTATTTTCCATACAATCTATTCATAAGGTCACAAAGACTTATATAAAAAGGAAAAACAAATTTCATATTGATCCCAAACTTCCGTGACCCCTTAAAGTGTTTCAATATTGGACGTTCAATCCCCTTTTTGCAGTTTGGTCCACTTTATGGTTATATCTATCTTATTTTTCAGCTCAAACCTTAAAGACTAGCTCGCAAAACGGATGGACGATTTGGATATAACAAATGCCTTGTTATTAAACCCACATGTCTTGCTGATGTCAAGAAAGCAGCTACCGACTGGTTGAGTAGCCAGACCCGCTACTAAAGTGACGTCACCAAGTTTTGTGGGCCACGCCATAATGTATGTTTTATATCTACACTGTTCATTCATTTGGAGAGATCATATTAGGGCATGATCCAAAAAATGAATCAGATCCAAAGCTCGAGAGGACCCCACCACTAAAAAAGTGGGGAGAGTGACGCCCACCGTTAAAAAGTTCTAAGGGCCACAAAAGTTTTTCGATCAAGCTAATATTCATGTTTTCCCTTCTTTCATGTCTACATGAACAAGTGGGATCTCAAATAAACAATATGGTGGACCTTCGAAAGGTTTCAACGGTGGGTGTCACTCTCATCACTGTTTTCTGTGGTGAGGTCCACCCCAGACTTGGATCTGCCTCGTTCTTTGGACCATTCTCTAAAATGATCTCTCCAAATGTATGAACGATGTTGATACAACACATACATCATAGTGAGGCCCATAGAAGTTGGTGACATCACTTCAGTAGCAAGTCGCACTACTCAACCTGTCATTATCCAATCTGCGTCCATGAAGTAGAAGTAGATGACACTTGTCATTGGGCCCATTAAAAGGTAAATGTAATCCATTTATCTTCTTGGTGGCCCATCATTTTTTTAGTAAGGCAATACCCTTATATTGTTGCTATTGCTAGCTCGGTATGGTCCACAAGACTTGACAGATGATAATGGTGGCCATTTATTACCATTTGTTTCCATGTGGTGTGATTCATATGATCGGCGAATGTGGGTCGTTCTATGAAGCATAGTCTTTTATCGAATATCGATTTCAATGGATGGAATGGATTTGAGACATACCCCATGATGGATTCGAAAGACATAATTGGAAGACCTTTCGTGTAAGGTTGGAGGCCATTCGAGGAACCATTATTGTTTTTATATGATTTTTTTTTTTCAAACATGTCTTCTAAGAACCTACCACCACCTCTTCCAACTGCATTTTTTAGCGTACAATTACCGTCATTAACTTTTTTAGCGTATGGGCACTGTTAACTTCTACAACCCTAAAAACGAGTGTTTTTTTTTTTTTTTTGTTCCGATGACCTCATCTCTTAGAGATGAAAGCCACTGATGTGTGAAAATATTTTGAATGAATTTTTTATTTTATTTTTTGCACAATATCATTTCTTAGAGATAGAAGTAGTCGCTTTTGATTTTAGATAGAGAGGGATATGGTTGTGGTTGTTGTTGTGGGAAGAATTGATTGTCGGAAGTGATTTGAGGTGGAGAGGGATGGTCGTAGTTATTATGTTAAATATAATAAAAGGAGATAAATGTTAAAACTCAAATAATGCATAATTTCTCCCATTTATATCTTGGTTTTATGAATATGAATCAGCTTAATGTTCTATTTTACTCATGTTTGTGTTGCAAGGTAAATTTAAGAGCTTGGATTGAAAAGGGTGCTAAAAGCATGAATTTGATGCTAAAAAATACTAAGGCAAGTGATGGATCTTAGGAGACCAAGATTGAAGAATTTATATGCCAAATATCCAAGAAAACCAAGTGAGGAATGAAGAAAATCAAAGATTTGAAGTAAAGAACCCTACAATCATCCTGAAAAAGTGTATTATAAAACTCTGAAGTTTATTTTGGAAAACTATGCAGAGTGAATTCTATTTTCACAAACTGCGTAAATTTGATGTAATTTCTAGATTTTTCCAACTTTGTGCGAAAGTTGGAGTTTCCCCTACAAATAGGGCTTCTTAGGGTATTCCTAAGCATCATTTAATGTATTCCAAAGCAAGATCCAGGGTTTTTAAAGAGTTTTATAGTTTTAATTTATTTTTCTTTACAAGCTTTTAGATATTTATTCTTTCTTGTTACTTTCTTTCTCTATTTTAATTATATTTTTTTAAGTTTCCTCTAGCCCAAGCTAGAAGGGAAGCACATGGGTTTAATAATTCTTTAAGATTGAAGAATTTGCATGTCAAAGATCCAAGAAAACCAAGTGAGGAATGAAGAAAATCAAATATTTGAAGTAAAAATCTTAAAATCGTCCTGAAAAAGTGTATTCTAAAACTCTGAAGTCTATTTTGAAAAACTGTGCAGAGTGAAGTCTATTTTAACAGACTGCATAAATTTCATGTGATTTCTAGATTTTTTCAACTCTGTGCGAAAGTTGGAGTTCCCCCCTACAAATAGGGCTTCTTAGAGCATTCCTAAGCATCATTTAAGGCATTCCAAAACGAGATATAGGGTTTTTAGAGGTTTTATAGTTTTAATTTATTTTTCTTTACAAGCTTTTAGATATTTATTCTTTCTTTTAGCTTTTCTTTCTCTATTCTAGTTATATTTTTCTAGTTTCCTCCAGCCCAAGCTAGAAGGGAAGCACATGAGTTTAATAATTCTTTAAGTTTTGATGATTGATTGTTTTTAATGATGAGATGAATGGTGTATGCATGTTATCAATTATTTAGGTTTAGTTTTTTATCCTCATGTGAAATCCATATATTTCCATCATATGAAATTCACATTGATGGATAGGCTTACCCTGAATCAATTAGATTTCCTAAATAGGAGAGGTTCTCAACCTGTTACATTTCTTTAATATCCATTATCTTATAGATATGAATTTTTAAAATCACTGGCGCTTGAGAATATATATCAATGGTGCAAATCCATGATTTTCTAATATTTTATATTATTTATTTAAAATGTTTAAATTGTTTTATTTTACGATTAGGTCGACCATAGTGTTCGGATCCTAGTTATGTTATCCAAGTCATCACGATTTTGAAACATTAACTTATGTGTGAAACTTTAAAGTTTGGATGTTGTTTTAATTCAGTTGAATTACATCCATTCAAAACTCCTAAAATCAAATCATTAGTTTTGTTTTTATTACTTATTTTGTTTTGCATTTGATTTTCTCATTCTCGCAATTCATCTCCCTATGGGATCGACCCTATATTCACAGGATATTACTTACGAACCTCTGCACTTGGAGGCAAACAATCAATAAACTCTAGCTTTTGTAATGCATGTATTACCTTGATTAAACAATTATGTCAACCTCGACTCTTGATACGTGACAACCACAACACAAACTTTTAACACATGAGAACTTAGACCCTTAACACATGACGACCACGACACAAACTTTTAACACATGAGAACATAGACCCTTAACACATGACAACCACGGCACAAACTTTTAACACATGAGAACCTAAACCCTTAACACATGACAACCACATCACAAACTCTTAACACATGAGAACCTAGACCCCTAACACATGATAAGGGTTAAGGTTGTCTTGTGTTAAAGGTTTGGATTGTCATGTGTTAAGGGTTGTGAGGCCCACCATGTGATATCTGTTAAATCCACTCCATTTATTGGAGTCAGAATTTAATTTAACGTCATGAGCTAAAGAATGAGTTACATCCACAGATTAGGTGGACCACACCACAAGGAAATAGTTGAGAGTGAACATCCACTGTTATTGATTGTTATAGGCCATCGTGAACGCCTCAAAAGAAAGCAAACCAAAGGCTCAAGTGGACCACACTATAGGAAACAATGGGGGATTGAACTCCCACCATTGAAAACTTCTTAGGGCCCGCCATGATGTTTATTTGACATCTAACATGTTCTTAAGGTCACATGGACATATATGAAGGGAAACATAAATATCAACTTGATCCAGAAATTTTATGGCCCCTAAAAAGTTTTTAATGGTAGGTTTTCAATTTGACTACTTTCTATGGTGTGGTCCACTTGAGCCTTTGATATGCCTCATTTTTAGGCTTATGCCTTAAAATAATCTTTCAAAATGAACGGACAACACAGATAAAATATGTTTATCATAGTGGGCCCCATAAAACACCTGACAGGTCCACTGGGGTGGTACTCGATCCGTGTCCCTGCCCGTCCCAACTAATGTCTTTAGCAAGAAGTTCTATGTTGGTTCCATCATGATGTTTGTGAGAAATCCACTCCATCCCTTCCCCGTAGGATCATGTTAAGACTGAGACAAATAATAAGGAATATCCAATACTCAAGTGAGCTACATGATATATGATAGGAAATAGTGGAAAGGAGTTACCGACCTTTTAAACCTTTTGAGGCTCCACAGTGATGTTTATATGCATTCCAAATAGTTCATAAAGTAGTCTAAATGTTCATGAGGTCATACCACTAGGGTAAACTGAAAGAACGAAAATGTTAGCTTGATCCAAAGCTTATGCGGCCTATGAATGTTTCAACCGGGGGTTTATAGTATCCATTGTTTTTCTTTTGTGTGACTCACTTGAGCTTTGGATCTTTCTTATTTTTGGGTTCATGCCATAAAATGATTTGGAAAAATATGTGGACGGGGTGGATTTTTCACAAACACCATAATGGGCTCCACAGAGGTTATAGGTGCAATCCACTTCAATGCCTTGACGGGCATGATGCACAAATGCATAGGGGCAGTTTCATCCTTATGCATGCACTCATGGCTAAAGAAAGAATATATTTGAAAAGGTTACCTTTTGCTGCGTTTGGCAATACCACGAGTCTATTTTATTTTTTTTTTGGTCAAAATCCCTTTACTTTGTTAGGTGTGGCCCACGTGAGATGTTAAATGGCCTTATTTTTAGTCTAGAAGATCTAAACAGAGTAACCAACCTGATGGAAAGCTCAGATTTCTTACACATGTTCCATTTTAATACATGCTGCTAAGCATGATATTAGCAAACCTCTCAACAACCATATTAAAAATAATAAAAAGTAGAAGAAACAAAAGAAAAGAAAATCTAGAATATAACAACATCAATGGTCCCACAATGATCAAACAAAAGAATATAAATAGAGAGAGAAAGGGAGCAAAACCACATACCTGTGCATACACGCACATACAATGATATGACATGAATGGAGAGAGGTTATCTTTTCAGTGGTTTTATTGGAACATGAATATGAGGTAACACACAGATGATGATGATGTATAAAGATGGTTTTTATTTATACATAGATTAGATGATGATGCGTACAGAGGAGGTGAGTAGGAATTAGGATGTTGAGGTATACCCACTTGTAGGAGACTCTGATGATTGGCCCACTCCCCAGCTTTGTTTGGGTGCAACACTGTCATGTAGTGGTGCATACTCCTGCAATACAAATAACAATCAAACCGACACCAGTTCAAATCATTCCCCATCTATTTCCACCAACTTTCATTTCTCATCCCATCCAATAATTCCATTACAGATGCGCTCTCATCTAATTAGTTGAAAGATAAGTTACCGTCCACCCAATGTATAACTTTCAACATTTCAAGTGAGTGTGAGATCCAATCCGTCCAACAGATTGTGAGCCCACATAATGAGTGGATGTTGCTGATTTTCATACAACCTTATCCTCGTGGTGGGGCCAATCTATTGGACAAGGTGTACATCGTGGCCATATAAGAGGTTGGAAATTATTTGCTAGGTGGAAGGTAATTTATGGACCAACCAGTTGTATGTGAGAATTTCTCTGATTTCATCAATCCACCTTATGAAACAAAATAAAATAAAAGCCCAAGCATCTCACTATTATATTTACCTCCATTTTTCTAAGTAGTTCTTCTGCTGTCTCTGATGAAACTATAATATGTCTTGCAGAATCTTCTATAAAACCTTCCTCCACTCCTTTATCAAATAGAGCAAGCAAGCTGTTGTAGTACCCATCTACATTTAACAACCCTACCTGTTCAAAATCCAAATTTAAAAAAGAAAGAAAGAAAGAAATTAATACCCCTCTTTTGGATTTATTTTTATTTTTTTTTTGGAAAAGAGAAACAAATTAAAAAAAACATCTCACTGGTTTTTCATGAATTCCTAGCTGAGACCATGTTATCATCTCTAGAAGTTCTTCCATGGTCCCATAGCCACCTAAAAATATTGAAGTTTCAAAATACATGAAATTAGGATTCTAATATTGCCAAAAGAAAAAAAAAAATGTAAAATTGGGATTATGTTTGGATGAAAGGACCAGGGAGGGCAATGAAAGCATCTGCATTTTTTGCCATTTCTGACTTCCTTTCATGCATGTCTGCAACTGTTCGCACTTCTCCAATGGCTTCTCCTGAAATCTGCCACTTTGTTTTGAGAAAGAGTTTTAAAGAGAAAAGATTACTTAGAAAAATGATGAAAAAGTACCTCATGTGGAAGGAGAGCTTTGGGAATTACTCTGAAAGAAAGCCAATTCATTATATATATGTAGAACTCATTATTTTTCTTCAGAAAAGAAAATCAATTTTAAAAAAATACATACCCAAGAACATGGCATCCACCATTAAAAACAGTTTGAGAAATCAATCCCATCAGACCTACACTTCCACCACCATAAACCAAATTGATTTTTCTCTCAACCTGAAAAAAAAAAGGATGATATCAGAGAAAATACACATGTGAATATACTTATGTACTTTTCATGGTTCATAAGTATGCGTGTATCAAAACAATGTCAATATTCATGTGGGATTTTCAACATTTACAAATTTTTTTCTCAAGCAGGGTATTTTAATTTTATGAATTACCAGCTGTTTTCCAAGCTCAAGAGCTGCAACACTGAATGCAGGACTGTATCCAGGCCTACTCCCACAGAAAACACATATCCTTCTAAATCTACTTCTTCTTTCACTTGCACCAGCTTTCTCTTCATCTCCTTCCATTCTCCCAAAAAGAAAATGAGAGAGAGAGAGAGAGAGAGAGAGAGAGATAGCCACAAATATAAATCCCTCAATTAAGAATAGTATTAAAAAAAAAAAAAAAAAAAAAAAAAAGGAAAATCTCAAGATTTTCTACAGGAGAAGCAGAAACCGACACCCTTGCTTTTGAGTCTCCTCCCCCTTTATCCCCAACATCTCCTTTTGTCTGCTTAAACAACAAGTACTTGGTGTTGGAGAAGACCCCAACAAGAATCAATCTCCCTGCCTCCTTTTATCCCCCTCCCCTAGCTAGCTCCTCTCTCTCTCTCTCTCTCTCTCTCTCTCTCTCTCTCTCTCTCTCTCTCTCTCTCTCTCTCTCTCTCTCTCATACACAGACTGCTATTGGTTTCTCTTTCCTGGATTCCACAGGAAGACCCATACCCATTTCTTCCCATTTGTCTCCATCCAATCAATTCCTTTCCTTCTCCACTCGATTGTACTTTTGGTTTTTCCACTGTAGGTATTAGCTAAGCCTCTCTCTCTCTCTCTCCTAGAACCCCCTTCCCAAATCCCAATCCTTATATTAATATCCATAAGTGCTTTTTTATTAGCTTAGGTTTACTTGTAGATTTAAATTATTTTAATTTTTTAATATTTCAATTTTATGTTCTATTTGTTGCCAACTTAATGTGCCCCTTTTCCTCTATCTAGAATTGAAACCACTAATAGAAGGATCACAAATAAAAAAATTAAGCTCGTGTAATTATCTTAGCATCATATCAAGAGACATTAATTAGACAGTTAAAAATGAAAAAAATAAAATAAAATAATAAGATCCAATGATGTTATTTCAAAAAGCAAGTGTTTATAGATATAGAGATTAGGATTGTTCAACCAATATAATTTTTGGGATTCTTAATTTAGTATGTTTTATTATATGTTTTATTAAAGTTAATATATACGTGTATCACTTTTAAGAGTTAATATATACAAGGTTAAAAAGCAGCCAGAGTATAAAAACCCCTCGATGCTTTAATGGGCATTACACCTTCCTCTATCTTCTGCAAGCATTTATCGCCCGCCTGGGATTCTAACCTTTATTTTAATTAGGTGGGGTTTCAAATCCCCTAAAGAGTGGGTTTGAAATTGATTAAAATTCACATGACGCCTTTTTTTTTTTTTTTTTTTTCCTTGTTAGCTTGTTAGTACACCCATTGTCAGATCACACTTCACTGTTAGCCACCCCCACTATGGAATCGATGCCAAGACCTCGGTGTTCAAACAAGGTATCTTTCACTCAATCTACCACTTGACCTATAGATTTGGGTGTAATTCACATGAGACCTAGGGCCTATTTGGGAGCATGGATTTGTAACCCACTGGATTCGGAACCCTGAGGATTTGAAACCCCTGGATTTGCAATCCTCCTAGTGTGTTTGGCACCCTGGAGTGTGAATCAACTTTAATCCAAAAGTACTTATCCATAGTATATTCACAGGGATTTGAATTTAATTACTAAATCAACTTTAAAATCTCTAATTAGTGAGATAAGTAATTTTTGATACAAATGTTGTGATAAGCCAGCTGAAATATATGTTTTGCCCGAAAATGATGAAATTCTAAGTCTCGAATGGGCCACAAGCACAAGATCATGTCTGAGTGACTAACCAACGATATTTAATCATTGATTTATATGGACAATGTTTGGACGGGGCTGATCATCATTAGTGGGCCATGTGCCCAATGGAATGATAGTGTATAGTGACACACATGTTACACCTCCAACTATTGAAATGATTTTAGGTGTAATCCAAGTTCTGTATTGCAAACCCCCTCTGGGAGGGGATTGAAAACCCCGATTAAAACCCTTAGTTACTTTATGCTGCCAAACAACCAAGGGATTGGAAACCGAAAACCCCCTCCAATCCCCTCTAATCTACGGTGCCAAACGACCCCCTAGGGTTACACCTAAAATCCTTTCAATAGTTGAAGGTGTAACATGTGTCTCACCATGCTATCACTCTATCGGGCACATGGCCTACTAATGATATCAAAAAATAATTAGATTATCAATTGTATCACTATAATTACTTTAATATGATGATCAACACCGTCCAAACATTGTTCATGTAAATCAACGGTTAAAAATTGTTGGTTAGTTACTCGGACATGATCTTATGCCTGTCCGAGACTAGGAATTTCCTCATTTTTTGGGCTTTTTACAACCATTGTGTCAAAAATTACATTTCTCACTAATTAGAGATATTAAAGTTGATTTAGTAATTAAATTCAAACTCCTGTAAATATACCATGTATAGCTACTTTTAGATTAAAGGTGATTCACAATCCAAGGTGCCAAACAAGCTAGGAGGATTTCAAATACAGGGGGTTTCAATTCCAGGGTTCCAAATCCACGCTCCCAAACTGGCCCTAAACTTCTATACAAACAACATCTTCCATCCAATTGGTTAATTTTATTTTTTTTTATAGCCATGTACAATGGAGCGAAACAGGTCAATCTAGAAGATTTAAAGCAGTGACCCACCTGATGGAAAGCCTAGATCTTGCGATGTGTGCTCTGCAGTCGCTTCCCAATCAACCACGGGAACTCACAACTGCACAGCTAGAGCTGTCCAACGGCTACGGTTTTTGGCTCATGCTCCATCCACGTGGTGCCCAACAAGATCGACGGTCCTGATCACCTTAGATGTTTGCTACGTGTTTATTGAGGCGGAACTGGACAGAACCTGTATGCAACAATATGCAGATTAGGATGCCTTTGGCTTTAGAAATGCATGGACGGTTGAAAGACTACCTACTGAACAGGCCCAAACCTCTCAGTGAAAGCAATTTTTTATGGAATCATGCTTAAATTTTTGTGTTTGTTGGTTTGCATAGTTGCTCGGCTCAATCTCAGCATTTCCTTTGGTCAGACTGAGGATAAAGGGACCCTTGATGAAAAAAGGTGAAAGTGGTCCCTTTATTACCCTTGAAGGATGATTAATGTGAGAGGTGGACCACATCCAAACTAACGTGACTCATGTGCAGCATCTAAAGTGACACTTACATGCATGTGGCTTAGAATATATATCTACTTTCATTGCTAGATTAATTAATATATTTTTTTTATTATATATCATTATTAATAAACGTAGTTGTACCTGATCCACTCGATTTAAAATGGGTCCAAGACAGTGAACCCGATCCAAACCCCACTAGAACTGATATTTTACTGGGTCGAAAACGGTGGACCCGAACCTGATCAAATGTCCACTCAGTACCTAAAAAATTGGACCCGGAGGGTAATAATCAGGTCATGGGTACACCCTTTCACAGCCCTAACTGCCAGTTAACGAGCCATCTGATGTCTGCCCATCATCATAGCAGCAGGGTGGTCCCCGGCTGACAATTGCCTTATCCATCTGATCAAAGTTTGGATGGTTTGTGGTGTTCATTCACGTAGAGCCACTACCCATCAATCTAGAGGTGGCGATCTCAGCTACTATTATCAGAGATCATGCGATTGTGTCCATGACTTCCTATGGTCATGTTTACTGTAAGATCCTACCATTGAATTGGTGGCCATCGGTGGACGATCAAAAAGGAAAAGGTTTCCATCAGATGGTTGAGATCGTCGGATCACTGTAAATGTTCGGCTACTCAACGATGGAGTACAGCAACATTATGGTATATGGAGGGGCACTTAGCTGAGAGTGCTCGCGATGTTGGTGCTCTGACGTTCTCAATCTGTCATCTATGGAATTTTGTAGTGAGTGGGAATAATGAACGGTGATGTGTAATTGGGTCATAAAATCATGTAAAAGGGCTTTTTACCATTAAAGGTCAGAGGAGGAAAGCTATTTTCCAACGCCCCATTTTACAACCGCCAAATTCAAACGCCCACCTTGTGCAACATTACACATTGATGTAGAACCTGTCGCATATATATGCTCCTGTCATGGTTGGGCCAAAAGAAGGTGGACTATAAATTGATAGGAACTTTTGATCTCGGTATCGTTACAGGGCGCACAACTTATCAATTTTTACTGAAATGGACCATCCGGAGTGAACACACAACTTATCAATTTTTACTGAAATGGACCATCCGAAGTGAATTGATGCACAAAGTAGGTCGCATCTGTCCGTTTTATCATAAAACGCACGCTTTCAGCTCAAAAACGAGTTTTTAAGAAAATATTACTATTTTTAGTCATTGTGAATTTTTTAATATTTTTCTATTTATAGAGTTTTAAATTTTCTTTCTTTTTAAAAATAATTTATAATTATGCTAGGACTATTTTAGAATTTATATTAGAATTAGAAATTTATTATTTTTTATAATTATAAATTTTATTTTTATTTTGTTTTTTTTAATTTTATTTTCTATATTAATAATGTAACAGCGACATTCATATTAATCCTACCTGAATCGAATTACAAATTTTATAAAACTGTGGGTCTAAGAAGTCTGTGTGAAGAGCTCAAACAAAGCTCCGTGGATTTTGAGTAGTTATCCCCTCAAGGAATACGTTGATTGACCTCATCACGTTCATCCCTATGTCGTACGTGTGCACGATCCTTTCTGTTAACAGAGTGGTCCCTTGAGCAAATGTTCAAATATACGGCCGGATTATCTATCAAGTAGGCCACAAGATGCCATTAAATGTAGGGCTGAGAATGGTGTGGGCTGGCCTGACTTTGAAAGGTACACTGAGGGGACCATCTGGTGAAGATCCCAGATCAGACACACACACACCATGTTGGTACGTGTAGTGCATGTGTTTAGCGCTTGAAGATATGGCGCGTCTAGAAATAGCATCCTTGGGTTGGAGAATGCTGGTGGGCCATGATTTCCGTGTTGGTGGGGTCCGCTACTTGCTTTGGTGCTTATCTGACTGTTTCTTCCATTTCCGCTACTTGCTTTGGTTCTGAATACGCTTATCTGACTGTTTCTTCCATTTGATTGATTGCTTTGCATGTGAATTATGCATACCCAAGCCGTTACGTTGGTGTATACTACACCAACTCTACAACATAATCAGTGCATATGCACGTTGATCTAGACCGTCCACTAGATGAGTCAAACACATTAGCCTTTTTATGAACGTTTGGCTATTGCCTTTGTTATCGTCCCAAAAAGAAGGGAAGTTATCGAACGTATAGGAACACGTCCTCTATCCTAGAGCGGTCCACTAACTAAACTGTCCCATGGATCACGATATCAACAAACTAGAAGTAGATATGGTTTGTACACAAGTTTCAACGCAGGATGCATGGTTTCATTCCTAAGAGCCAAAAGGCAGGTGGGGATGAGCCATGTATACATGGCCAATTACACGTGGGGCACACTGTACACGTGGACAATGCATGTAATGCTACATCCACTACTTGCCCCCGATTTGGATGGCCTAGATCGTCACACTTGTGCACCACAAAGATGATGAATGAATCACCATGATTAAAAGAAGTGGCGAAGTATGCACGCCCTCATGGAGCCCCAAATTGGATCAGTTCTACCATCCATTGCCCTTCCTCTCTCTATTTTTATTCAAATACAAAATGCGCTTACTTTTTCCTCTCTATTCAAGCTCTCTTTTGTCAAAAGAACCAATAAATAAATGAAATATTATAAAAAATTACCTACTCAACCTAGCTTTGAAATGAAATATTATAAAAAATTACCTATTCAATATGGCTTTACATATAGATACCTTCAATGACCTACCTGCTAAGTTAAGTAATTATTCCTGTTTAATTAGTACACTAACATAGGGGTCAGGCTCAAGTAGGCCCCATCATGATATTTATGTGAAATCCATCCGACCACCACCGGGTAAGTCAGCTAGCGGTGAGCTAAGGAACAAAAATAAGCTCCATACCTGATTCATGTGAATCACATGATTGGAAACAGTGCACGGGGTAACACTCACCCTCTAAATTGTTTTCCTATTGGTTGGTCCACCTAAATCATGTATAGGCCTGTGCCATATATCTAAATTTTTCTGTGGTATTTAATGTTTTGAGTGGATTTCATATATAATCGTTACAGAGAACCTTATATAAATTAAAGGTGGACATCTCTCCCAACTATTTTCTTTTATGTGGGTCACTTGAATCACAGTCACTCAATATTTTGTCCCAACGCATAAAATTGGACCACCTATCTAATGGTAAGAGTGGATTCTAGATACACATCATGGTAGGCCTTGTAAAAAATCAAGGGTGATGTAGGATACTGTTTCCCTGGTGTATAAAAACAAGAGAATTCCTATGGAGGATCACCCTTGAAGTTTGGCGGGGCTCACTATGATGTGTACATGAGATCTACTCTAACTATTATATGTGTAATTCCATGTTGGGTACAACACAAAAAAAGGTTGATATGTAATTCATGTGGGTCACACTAAATGAAATAGTGAGGGAGAGATGTTCACCACTAATTTTTATAGGGCCCACCATAATAATTATTAAAAATTCATTCCAACCATTACATAATTTAGGTCCTGTACAAAAATAAATAAATATATAAAAATAAGGCTCATCCATGATTCAGGTGGGCCATACCAAGTGAAACGATTTGGAGGGTAAGCATTATCCTATACATTAATTTCCAATATCTAAAGTCCACCTGAATTCGTTGGGTTAGAATTCGACAACGTGGTGCACGTATGTAGTTTGCGAGTGTGCCAGAACTGATTGCAATCTAATTCAAACTGAACGCCACTAATCCCTAGCGTCGAGATAGAGCAACGGAATTAATTAATCTAGATAAACTGATTGTCTATTCTGTCATCTATCAAGTGCGTTATTAGGCGATTTACAAAGGATTGGGTTCTTCCTCTAATGGATTCTTTTTACCTTGAAAATCAATGACTTACAAAAGTTTGAACAGAAACTAATCACGGAACTTGAGGTAAAAAATAAAACTTATCACTATTTAATGATCATCGTCATAGCCAAGAGCAACCAGGTGCTTAATTGAGTAGTGTACTGATGAGCAAGAAATAGAATATGTTGATCTTATAAATTATTGTTGACCCAATGTATGAGTGTAGATTGATGATACATAAGACTAAAGTTTTTCTTTAAATCCTGCACACAAACGCAAATGAAAGAGAATTATAGCTATTAGCTACAACTAAATTGGTCCTACATGAGGCAATGACAGACAAGATTACTCCTAGAAGCTAAAGGATTCACACTGATGAGCGGTGGAGAAGATATATGTCCCAAGGGACTGGATAAACAGTGTTGTGCTGGAGTCGATTGGTTATGTTTGAAAATTTTCTGGTTGATTGATTGATTATCTCAATTACTCAATGATCTTCGCTATTTATAGATTTTCCAGCAGCACCGTGAGATTAACTACACTACGTGGCGACGTCCTATACTACCAACTATAAAGTGATGGTTACTTTTAATCATGCTTTGCCTTTGTCAAATGCGTCCTTATCAAAATAGTCAGTTTCGATCGTGTCTTGATATTGACGTAGTCATAACGGTTGATCGTTTTTATTAACAGATACTTAAGCAATAAGACTCTTAGATACCCAGTCAACGATGAGTTGGCCTTCATATATCAAGTGCACAACGTGAATCTTGCACTTGCCATATGGTTACATCTATATTGTCAAAATCAACATTGCTAAGATCTTGTCCAAATAAAATCATGGATGGAGGCAACTTTTATCCATGGGCCTAATATTGTTAAAACACCCTCTGGTGAATTTTACATAAATGTCACAATGCGGCCACCCTAGTCCTAGGCCCTTTTCTAGCACAATGACCTAGTCGTCCTTAGCCAAGGTACCATAATCATATCTACTTAAATTAATCGCACAGCTTATTGAAAACCTTTTTGATAAAGGAACCTGAATTTTATTTATTTTTGCAAAATTCTAAAAAAGAAAGGACAACATTGGTGAAATGATCATAATAGGGGTAAAATGGGGGAATTTTAGGCCCTTGTTTGGAAATATCAAAACGACAGGCCTTTACACGAAATTCCTAGTCTGCTCCATTCGCAAAGCAAAAAAGACGACCTACCTCTTTAGACCTTGGACGGCCTATACAAAAGTTAGCCATAGGACCTATATGTTTTATATTTTAGCACCATATCTTTAGACCATGAAGTCGGCCGGCTCCTAAGTGCAAAACAGATGCAAAAGGGTCAACGTTACAAAACCCGGCTTGGAAGTCAACCGGCTTTCATAGCAGTCCGGTAGAAACGGTCTAATAGCAATTGGACCAGGTCGACTATAGCATCCCAAAATTAAATTGTTTGAACGTATCTCTACCGTACAAACTTTGAACTTTAAAAGTAAAAGATTGATCCTCTGAATATCAAAGTTTTTTTCATTTTAGTTCATTTGTGTGATAAGCTGCTTTATATTTCTCCTCTTTATATGTAGCTTACGTATGAAAGATTGATCCTTTGAATATCAAAATTTTTTTCATTTTAGTTCATTTGTGTGATAAGCTGCTTGATATTTCTCCTCTTTATGTGTAGCTTACATACGAATAAAATATCTTTGTGGCTCGTCTCACCACATTTCAAGTAGGAAACCAGTTCATATTGGGTATATGTACTGGATTCGACTGAAACATTAACGGTGATGTGGTCCATACAGCCCAGCGGTCAGATCAAACAGTTCTGCACAAATGAAACCTTGATACAGTCTGATCAAACAGGTCCACATGTATTCGTTGTCCATGGACTCTTGGCGTTAGGTTGTAAGATTCTTAATTTTTTTTAGTTAATTGAGCTTCTGGTAATATATAAAAGTCATATGACACAAATGTCAAACAGGCATACTCCAGTTTCATTAATTAGCATTTGATAAAATCAGGATTACCAAACATAGATTCTCAAATCCTATTTCTTTTCTTTTTAAGTGCAAATATACTAAAATAGTAAGATAATTATTGGGGAATTGCATCAAGTAAGATTATCTTATGTAGTCAAGCAATGGCTCGAAGACAATACTAATTAAAATATAAACGGAGAGTGCGGACGTCTTCTAACACTGAATGATCTTGTTTAGGAATCTTGGCATGCGGAAATGGACATTTAAAAATTCGCATTATGAATAGGGCTGTTGATGGTCTTGGTCCAGCCCTAAATTTAAGCCAGTTCATTAAATAGTCCAGGTTGGTCTGTGTCTAAGATCCTGCCAGCCTGGTTTGGCCGGTTTAGGATTTCAAAGGCATCTTTTATATATCATGCGTTGTAGGGAACATTTACTAGACGGCTTATATCTTGCACCGAAGTGGGTGGCCGTGCTTGGGCTAGGGCTCGGTCTTTGTATAACCATCACTCGCTGAGTGAGGGCCTATTTGTTTTGACCCATCACTGGCCTGGGTCAGGTTCTGGCCTAGGATTTACAATGTGGGCCCAGCCGGCCGACCTTGTTATGGCCCGTCCATGCCTTGATTATGAAATGATTGCTAGATTCCCGCTAACCATCTTTTAACAGTGGGAGATAAGGTGTGGATCGACTTTGGTTGCTTGCTGTGATGGTCTTAAATAGATTTGATTAAATAAAAGCAGGAGAAAAATCAATGTAGGTTTAGTTGATAAACTATTCTCAAATCCTCAATTAGGTAGGCAGGTAGTTGAAGGAGATTCGATCAGGATTGGGGCCCACCATTACTCATTTTGACCAATTCTACGATCCAGCCTAACCTGCTTTGTCCCATTTCACACTGCAAGTGGGTCCCAGCAGGGTCAGCGGTCCACTTTTTAGGTATTGGGGGTGTTTAATAGGTGGGGTCCACCATGGACATTCTATGGCCTAAAAATCAAGCTGGTCCCTTCGATGTAAATAAGAACCAAAATGATTGGTTAGCATGTGTAGCGCACTCTAGCTCTGGGCTAACTTGATTTTTGGGCCCCACCTGATGGATAGCCTGGATCGTTTTAAAGGACACCCTCATCTTCTTAGGGTTAATTTGAGATACGTCCTTAGATAAAAGCGGATGACATTTTTCAGGAAAAATAGCCCTCAGCTCACAAGTTAGGTGGGCCACAGTTTATATTCTTATCAGTCCATTTACTTCTAACATCGTGACCTACCTTTTAAGTGTGCAGTCCCGAATTTTGGGCCAATATATCTACATGGTGGAACCCTCAAAATGGACAGATTGGATCTCAAGCTTGTATGCTGTATAGACTGGATTCCACACTTTCATGCAATAAGTCAGAGTCTGGTTGCTCGGGCTGGGCCTGACCATTCATCATTTACGGACTCGACCTGTAGCAGCCCAGATTTCAAGCATGGGCCTGACCCGGCCTATTACTGACTGAATTTCAAGACCGAGCCTGGCCTCGAACCAAGTTTAGGGGCCAGCACTATTGTAGAAACGTAGTGTCCAAATGTTCATCAAGTGGGCCACCTCGTGAATGATTCAGTGGACAAAAATCACAATGATCGGAGTTGTTGTGATTTTTGCTACGTGAACATGGATTGTTTATCTACTTTAGGTTAAATGGTCCCTTTCCTGAGACCCTGATCAGATGGATCCTCAGTCAAGTCCATTTTTCCTTTCAGGGTTTGCTCTATTGCGCTTTGGTCATTAAATCAACGGTCCCAATCACCCCACACAAAGTAATTCACATGAATGCTTCGAAGTGCATGGAGCTCCATGAGGCACGCGTTGGAATGTCCTTGAGCACTTCAGATACATCGGTGCGATGCATGCCATGATTTTCTGTTTGCAGGTTGAAGATGTGTTTGGCATCGTGGCTACTAAATCAACGGTCCGTATCACCTCATTAGAGAATTTCGTCGCTTCGAAGTATGACTTGCCAGGTCTCCTTAGGGATGGAAATGGGCTGGGCCCAGCTAATGAGTCGCTGGACAAGATGGTCATATGTCCAAAATTGGAACTCATGGTGCAGGTTTGGATCAAAAACAGTTCAACCTAATTATTAGTTGGATCAGGTTCGAGACCTCTCAAAAGCCAATTCTACTGGGACCCGATTTATAGACGGGTCTTATTGAGCCAATCCTAAAATGGATCCAACTTGGACCCGACCAAAACCCAGGGAACTGGATAGTGGTTAACTACAACGACTCCCAAGGAAAATTGGGAGTTGCGAAAGGTGAGAATTGAAAATTTAGTAGTGAATGAATGGTTGGATGTAAACGTTGGTGGGCATTGGCCTGAATGAAATGGATCATGGATGGACGTGAAAGTCTGCATAAAACTGCTGTATGTGATCACTTCTGGTCCATCCACCTAAAGAAAAATGACCACGTTTCATCCATCAACCAAGGATGACAATGGAATACTTGACCTGAGTCAGACCCAGCTCATGAATCTTGTAGGCCATGTTTAAAATTAGTGGGTTTTAAAAATAATAAAAGGAAAATTCGAATTTTTCAAAATTTCAGGAATTTCCCCCCAAAACATTTTTGAAAATTTTGAATTAAAAAGTGCGGTGTGTGTGCTTTGTCCCACATAGCAAATGCAAAGAAGAGTTGTGTGGTTTATATGAGATGTTGTGAATAGTATTCATACTTGGAATTTTTGGAGGAGGTGATAATCGGGTTGTGGAACATACGCATACGCGCACGCTTGCTCAGGCTCGGGCGTGACCAGTGTGGTTGTAGTGGTGCTAGATGGCGCACTTCACACGTGACGGTGCGATAGGTCTGATCAGAGCCTTAGGGCAGTGGATCTGAAAATCCAAAATGAGCCTGAGTTTTATAGGTGACTGAGAACGGTCGGATCTTAAATCCAAAACGTCCAGCCGTTTCTAAAAATAGATAGCCACCTTGAAAGCCACAACGATCCGAAAATGGATGGGCCAGGATGATCCAATGCTGATCTGACGACTAGAAACGTCTGGGATTAATTGACAACGGCCAAAAACGTTTTCAAACGTTCTGGACCATTGAATACCACGTAGCAACGGTGCTATACCTGATGCGTATATAAACTGGACCATTCTAGTCCGATTTCATCATCTCAACACACCATCTCTCCCATCAAATTAGATACGATCCAAATCTTCATTATAGAATACTTTGAACATCTCTAATGTCTGAGTCTGCCAGAAGAGATCTACTGCGTTAAAACTGTTCCATAGTGGACGTATCGTGATTGTTACATGCTAGATTCAGATAAGGCTTGTCTTATCCTGGAAGCAATTCGCCTGTAACCTATCAGCAGTTGATAAGGGGGCGAATCATGCTTTAAGGGCAACGTATTTTATACATGATTCAGCCTAGTGAAATAATTTTTCGATTTATTTTTTATATTTTCGGTGTATCCAAACATTAATTCCTAACAATCTTAAAACATGAATCCATGGACATCGAAAGTGTTGTATCAGTCAAATTGATGAACCAGGATCTGATCCGATTCGACTAATTCGATGGTTCAAATTTCACTAGATGGCAGGATAAGCTGAAATTCTTGTTGACCGCTCTAAAGATCTTATACATCCTGGACCCAACTCTCCAGCTTCTACTTGAAGCAAAGGACACTGACACTCCAGAACAGGTTGCTGCTAGAATCAAGCGACAAGAAGATGAACTACTGTGTCGTGACCACATCCTCAATGCTCTCTCTGATCGATTGTACGATTTGTACACGGGGACCACATTGGCGAAAGAAATTTGGAGCGCGCTGGAATACAAATACAAGGCTGAAGAGAAAGGTACACAGAAATTTCTAATTGTCAGGTATTTCGACTTCACAATAGTAGACAATCTATCGCTGCTTGCCCAAATCTAAGAACCGCAGCTTATTATAAACAAAATAAAAGCCAAAAAAATTGATCTTCCTGAATCCTTTCAAGTCGGAGCTATAATCGCAAAATTATCTCCGAGCTAGAAAGACTACAAGAAGAAGCTACTGCATAAATCCGAAGAGTTCATCCTGGAACAAATCCAAAAGTATCTTCGTATTGAAGAAGAATCCTGTAACCGATATAAAAAGGATGACGCTAATGGTGCATCCTCATCCACGGTAAACGCAATAGAACGGCCATCCCAAAATAATTTCTATGAGAAAGCTGATTCCCTTAAACTTAACAAAGATCAAGGGAAATTCAAGAAAACCCAAAAGAAGAAAAATGTCAAACCTAAGGGAACTTGCTATGTCTGCGGCAAGACAGGGCATTTCGCCCGAGTCTGTAGGGACCGAAAAAAGCCTTAAAAAGAGGCTAATGCAGTAGACGATGAAATCGTAGTCATGGTCACAGAAGTGAACGTAGTTCAAGAGAAAATTCTTGGTTGGTGGTATGATACAGGTGCCACAGTCCATGTATGTAATGATCGATCTGCCTTCAAAACCTATGAAGATGAGATCAATGGTCAAGAGGTTCAAATGGAAAATGAAGGACGATCGAAAGTTGCAGGCAAATGAACCTTGGAATTACTCTTTACCTTTGGAAAGAAGGTAATTCTGACCAACGTACTACATGTCCCAGACATAAGGAGGAATATTGTCTCAGGAAATCTCTTAAGCAAACCTGGGATTAGGGTTATGTTTGAATCAGGCAAGCTGATCTTGTCTAAGAATGGAAACTTTGTGGGTAAGGGTTATGCTTGTAATGGGATGATCAAGCTTTCTTTAACTGAAAAGAATTCTTCTGCTTACATGATTGAGTCTGTAACGCTATGACATGATAGACTAGCCCATACTGGCTACAGTATCATAAAACTCATGACTAAGAACAGCCTAATATCATACAATGATAGTGACAAAAATAAATGTGAAGTATGCATACGGTATAAAATAATCAAGAAACCATTCTCTAGCGTTGAGAGATCATCTCAAATATTAGACCTAGTGCATACTAACATATGTGAACTAAATGGCGTTCTTACTCGTAGTGGTAAAAGGTACATTATAACGTTTGTAGATGATTGTTCAAAATATATATATGTATATCTGTTAAAATCGAAAGATGAAGCATTTAATGCATTCAAGATCTATAAATCTGAAGTAGAAAATCAATTAGTTAAAAATGTTAAAATCTTTTGTAGTGATCGAGGAGGATAATATTTCTCTAATGAATTTTCTAACTATTGTGAAAAACACGGCATAATACATCAGTGCACAACACCTTATACACCACAACAAAATGGTGTAAAAGAGAGAAAAAATAGGACACTAGTAAAAATGGTCAACTCAATGCTAATACAAGCACAATTGCTATTAAACCTATGAGGAGAAGCACTGTTAGCTGCATGTCATTATTTAAACCGAATTCCATATAAGAAAACCAAGACCTCTTCATACGAAATATGGAAATGAAGAAAACCAAATATAGGGTATCTTAGAGTATGGGGTGTCTTGCATACTGTAAAACTCCAGAACTTAAAAAAACGAAGTTAGGACCAAGAGCTATCAAGTGCATCTTTGTAGGATATGCACAACATATTAAGGCCTATAGACTTCTAGACTTAGACTCCAATGTAATCATAGAGTCTAGAGATATAGAGTTCTTTGAAAATTCTGTATTCACAGAGAAAAAGAATGCAAAGATTCAATCTCATAATGAAACTATAAAAGAAACACAAATAGAAGAAAAAACTCCTAGTGAACCTCGTAGGAGTCAGAGAGCAAGAGTAAAAAAGAGTTTTGATTCTGATCAAATAGACTCTCAGCGACTTTCTTTTCATTTATTTGAGGGTGATAGAGAGAAGGTCATTAAGAAAATACCTATGATTTTAACTATAGAAGATGAACCTAAAACATTTAGTGAAGCTATGACTTCAAGAGACTCTACTTTTTGGAAAGAGGTCATTAATGATAAAATGGATTCTACAATATCTAATCAAACATGAGAATTGGTAGATTTACCTCCAGGTTATAAACAAATAAGTTGTAAGTGGGTATTTAAGAAAAATATATCACACAGATGGTATAATTCAAACCTTTGAGGCAAGATTAGTTGCTAAAGGTTTTCGATAGAAAGAAGGAATCGATTATTTTGACACTTATTTACTGGTAGCTCGAATAACATCGATTAGGATCTTATTCGCTCTAACATCCATACATCATCTCCATATCCATCAAATGGACGTGAAGACAGTATTTCTGAATGGTGATCTCGATGAGGAGGTATACATGGAGCAACCAAAAGGGTTTGTTCTACCAGGAAATGAAAGAAAAGTGTATAGACTTGTTAAGTCTTTGTATGGATTAAAGCAAGCACCAAAATAGTGGTATGATAAATTTGATTATAAAGTTTTGTCCTATGGTTTTGAACATACTATTGCTGATAAATGCATATATTCAAAAGTGTATAACGATTATATTGTAATCATATGCTTGTATGTAGATGATATGTTAATAATTAGTAATAAAATGGAATGTATAACTGAAACCAAAAAGTTTCTCTCTTCAGTTTTCAAAATGAAGGATCTTGTACAAGTGGATACCATATTAGGTATCAAAGTTAAAAAATATAGTGGGAGTTTTGCATTATGCTAGTCTCATTATATTAAGAAAATAATAAACAAGTTTAATCACTTGAAAATTAAAGAAGCAAAGACCCCGTTTGATCCAAGTATCAAGTTAAAAGAAAACAGTGGAAGAGCAGTTGCACAACTAGAGTATGCTAGTGCTACAGGCAGTCTTATGTATGCAATGCAATACACAAGACCGGATATGGCATACGCTGTGAGTAAACTAAGCAGGTTTACGAGTAATCCAAGTGTTGAACACTAGAAAGCAATACGTAGAGTTCTAGGTTATCTTAAAGAAACTAAAGAACTAGGGCTATTTTACTCAGAATTTTCAGCAGTGTTGGAAGGATATACCGATGCAAGTTGGATATCGAGTGCAGGGGACAATAAGTTCACTAAAGGGTGGATATTCACCCTAAGAGGTGTAGCTGTATCTTGGGGATCTAAGAAACAAACTTGTATAACGCACTCAACTATGGAATCCGAGTTCATAGCTTTAGCTGCTACAAGCAAAGAAGCTGAGTGGTTAAGAGATCTTTTATTAGAAATTTCATTCTATGTGAAGCCTATACCGGTTGTTTCACTTTATTATGATAGTGAAGCCACTCTAGCGAGAGCCTATAACGGTACCTATAATAGGAAGTCCAGACACATAAGTTTGAGACATGACTATATAAGGCAATTGATTCAAGATGGAATCATTGCGATCTCATATGTAAAGTCAATTAATAACTTGACTGATCCTTTTACTAAACCTCTAACGAGAGAAGTAGTAAGAACAACATCTAGAGGGATGGGGTTGAGACTCTTTACTCAAAGTCTCACCAGTGAAAAAAACCTAACCCTAAATTAGAAAATCTCTAAGACGTTGTGAAGAGTATTCTTACTTACAGTTTTTGGAGGAGGTGATACTCGTCTTATGTGTTCCAGTACGTAGCACTAGAACACACGCACGTGTGCACGCGCTCGAGCACGGGCGTGGGCAGTGTGGCGCTAGATGGCGCATTTTGCACACACGTGTCGTAGAGTGGTTGCTCCCTCGCGACCTTACGTGAACCGGCGTGACACGGTGAGACCTCGGTGCAATCGCAGTGCGATAGGTTTGGTCAGAGCCTCAGGGCGGTGAATCTGAAAATTCGAAATGAGCCTGGGTTTTATAGGTGACTGAGAACGGTCAAATCTTAAATCTAAAATGTCCAGCCGTTTCTAAAAATGGATAGCCACCTTGAAAGACACAACGGTCTAAAAACGGATGTGCCAGGATGATCCAACGGTCAGATCTTTTGATCTGACAACCAGAAACGTTTGAGATTAATTTACAACGGCGAGAAATGTTTTCAAACGTTTTAGACCATTGAATACCACACAACAACGGTACTATGCATGATGCCTATATAAATTGGACCATTGCAGTCCGATTTCATCATCTCAATACACCATCTCTCCCATCAAATCAGATATGATCCAAATCTCCATTATAAAATACTTTGAACATCTCTACCGTCTGAGTCTACTAGAAGAGATCTGCTGCATTAAAACTGTTCCATAGTAGACCTATCGTGATTGCTGCACGCTGGATCCAGATAAGTCTTATCTTATCCTGGAAGCAATTCGCTTGTAACCCATCAGCAGTTGATAAGGGGGCGAATTACGCCTTAAGGACAGCATATTTTATACGTGATTCAGCCTAGTGAAATAATTTTTCGATTTATTTTTTATATTTTCGGTGCATCCAAACATCAATTCCTACCGGGCCATGTCCAGATCCTCATGTACCAGGCCCAGCCCTTTAAATAAATAGTTGGCATGTTGTAACTCGGAACTGACCAAGGTCCACCCCATATAAATACATATATAATTATTAAATGAGTTGGGTGGGGGATTTCCCTTGACCTGACCCAATAATAATTTCTTACCTTAGGCGGCTTACTGCGTGCACTTGATCTAATAGGTTTCTTTTGAACTGCTTCTCATACACACTACAGAAATCCCAAGCTTTTCACTCGGTTGATAGATGGATGGTTGAAACAAATCACCGACAATCCCGATTGGAATGCATATCTTGCTTGACTAATTGATGGACTGGATTCATTTTCTTTCTGCTGGGGCGTTGTCAGAGCCGGTACTAGATCATTTACACGTTCTATGTCATGGCATGCCTTGAAGCCATCCATCTAAGAGTTCCCATCTCAGGTGAGAGAGCAGACTTAATTAGGGCATCTTAAGTAGCAGCAAAGGTCTAGTTTTGAATGACATAAATAAGCTGTTCGTGTGACTTATGTTGTATGGGCTAATTATTTTTTAAAGCACTTCTAGGGCCTGTTTGAATGCACCCTCAAAATGAGTGTTTGCCGCCTAACCCAAGTTTTTAATCAAAGCTTAGCTTGTTTTATGTGTTTGGATGCACTTTTGCAAATTTAATTGATTTCCTTAGGCTCCATAAAAATGCAAAAGCCTTTTTTTTTTTTTTTGTAAAAACTAGTTAGCAGTAATACGTTCCAATCAGCCCTTCATAGCAATTATTTGGCACATATAGCGTCTTTGGATATTGAAAACTTGCCACACAGACAAAATGAAACTTGAAGCTTGGAAGGTGTGATGCATTTCATGGTGCTTGAAAATATGCAATGGCACATGTGAATTGTGACTATGTGGTATAAGAAAATGCAAATGATCAAGTACTGCCCTTTATATATATATATATATATATATATATATATATATATATATATATATATATATATATATATATATAAATAGAATTTGATTGGGAAGCAAACTGCTGTTAAAAATAAATTACACATACAAAATATGTTTTGAAGTCATTATGTAGAGTTTGTACGGTGTCAAGCTTCATCTTGCGAGCTACACCCGTGAGAAATTAGGACCATCATTCGGTAGGCAGGTGATGGATACATCATGGTCCATGCATCAGTATGATTCACTCATCCAGTGAGTCACACACTTGTGCCAAAGATAAACTATCATAAACTATCCAGTGAGGCCCATATGCTCAAATAGTCGGATGATTAAAACTGTTCATATTCTCTTTATAACCATAAATAAGAAATTATCAAAATAGGAACACATCAGTTTTTTAGCCTCCATTTTCAGCTAACAGGAAGAGGAGTAGAAATGCTTTGGCGCGCGATTTGCTTGAGAATTGATGTGCGTCTTATATGCTAAATCCAAGCAATTCAAATGGTTGGGCTTGCTTTGAGAAAGCTATTACCTCAGAATCAGGTTTGTATTTGATGCAAACAATCAGTTATTCATCTAGCTGTCAGCTATCTTATGATTGAACTAGCCTAATGTAATGGCCATAACCTAATAGAACCGGCATGAGCCGTATACGGTCGTAATGGCTTGTACAAGAAATTTTAGACCGTCCATTGTGACATTGCATAACGGCTCAACTATTATGCTTATATGACTCCCAAGTTTTAAAAAAAATGTTTTTCAAAAGTTTTCCAATTTTCTTTCAATTTTTAACATTTTTGCTTCTTATGACTATTTTTAACTCATTCTAGCCATTTTAGAATAATCAAAATTGTGGGGTTGAATTTGAGAAAATTTTAATAAAAGGTAAAAAATCTTTTTCTTTTGTTTTTTCTTTTTTTTTTTTTTTTTAAATGTAAATTTCTTGTTTTGACATTATATTAGCAAATTGGATATATATATATATATATATATATATATATATATGGATATATATATATATATATATATATATAAAAAAAATTAGATTTTTGTTTGATTTGACTGTGTTTATATAAATTTTCATTTTGTACTTTTGTTGGTTTTTATGTAATTTCTAGCAATTTTCAAATTTTTTATATTTTATAAAATATTTCAACAGGAGATTATTCAAATATAAGTAGGGTTGTACATGAACCGAGTTAGCTTGATTAGCTTGCTTGACTCGACTCGAAAAAGCTTGATTTGACTCGGTTCAAAATTGAGTTTGAGCCAAATCATGCTGATTTTTTTAGCTTGAAAAAATTTTCAACTGAGTTAGAGCTTGCCCAAGCTTGACTCGACTCAGATTGAACCCCAACTCGAACTCGACTCCGATTGAACCAGTTCAATGACTCGATTACTTTGATATTGAGGTTGCTCACCAAGTGTTTGATGAAATGATTCAAAGAAGTGTCGATTGGTGGCAAGAAAGGTATGTATATGAAACAAATACCATTTTTTCTTGATTTTGATGTTGCTTACAAGGTATTTGATAAAATACTAGTAAACAACAGCTAATGTTATACATTAAGTAAGAATTTGAAAGTGCACTTAATGTGTTTATGAAAATACCGAACAGGCTCGATCATGGCTCAAGCTCGAGCTATTAACTTGAACCGAAGCCTTGAGGTCGACTCGAGGAATTGAATGAGTCAGCGTGCAGCAAGACTCCGTTCAACTCGTGTACACCTATAAGTGTGGAGTTTAGTCCTACACATGCATGCTTAATTAATATTTTTTCGTATCTTTTTTTCTATTTTTTCAGTATATTTTTTTTTAATTTCAAGTCATTTTATAGATAATAATAGATTATTTGTTTTAATTTTATCTCAAATTACTTTATGGAAATGATGTCAAATGTTTAGAGTTATGCATTAGTTAAATAAATTCAATAGATTGTATGAATTTCAGGCTATTTGGAGTCTTATCATTAAACTTATGTTCATTAATTTTATTTATAAATAATTATTAATATTAGATATTTAAAAAACTAAAATTTAATAGCTTTGAAATCAATCCAAGCTTCAGTATTTCATCGGCTTGCCAAAGGATGAAATGTTGTTGTAAACATTTTAAAAAAAAAAAAAACAAAAATATTTGAAATCACATTAAAAAATAAAATAAAATATCTCTCTTTTTTTTTTCTTAAAATATCAACCATTATGGGAGTTAAATGACTGGCCATTAGGTCAGCTGCTGCCACTATATATTAAATACCATAATCTGAATGGAGCTACAACTGATTAATCAGCCCAATCTGGCGCACACATGATCCAAGAATCAAATTTTCAACTTCACTTGGCATGAACACCCTTGGCAGTTGGCCTTTCTCCCAACCAAAAACTCAGATCAAGGAAGTAATTTGATAATCAAGCTGTGTATGACCCTTGATACATAGGCACTACGTGACAGTATTCATGGAATATATTAATTCAAATTAAACAAATCAAATTATATGGAACCCACTGTCAAGTTAGAATTCAGAAATTAGACTGGTTGGAAATCATTCGTGGACACTTGTTTATTGAAATAAGACTCATCAGATATTTTTATTTTTAAGCATCCAATTAACCTCCACTTACTTGATAGTCAGATAATCAAACAAGAGTAACATGGATTATAATTTGTAAGTGCCCGTATATAAACCATCACCCTGCCAGAGTCTCTAATCATGTTATCAATAGAAACAATTGAAGTCTCCTCTTCCGCTACGAACGGCGCGTGGTGAGCGCACGCAGCATCCCTGTCAATAGGCCCGGCTCGTGCCTGCCAAAATCAAAATTTTGAATGCGCCCGGCGTCATGGATCGACTCCAAACAGTTCCAAATCTGGCCTGAAGCCAACCGCAGGCTTGGCCCGCTGACAGACCTCACGTCCGCAGGAAAATGATACATGGGCTAGACTCCTACGACAGGTTAGCACCTTTCAAAAAGTAGTGGTTACTCTACCACCATACACATGGCATAGTATTAAGGCAATCCGTACGCTGATTGCATGCTGACTAAATTATTGTTGAGTGCGGATAGTCTGTGTTGAATGCATAGGAAATTCTAATGCCGTTGGGTCTCGTTGGTCCACACCATTTCTGATGACTCAAGCTAACAAGATACACCAGATTCCTCTCCCAAATCTAAAATTTAGCTTGTTTGTTTAGGAAAAAATAAAGTTCTTCATAATAAATAACTATATATATAATTAATAAAATCATACATATAAAAGATAAGACGTGTATTGAAATATAATAGACTACAACCCGATAGAATCCGCTTGGGTCGAGAATTCCCAACCTAGGGTTGGGTTGGGTTGAGGTATAGGAACCTTGGGTTGGGCTAGGGTTGAGCACCCACCCGACCCAACCTTGGATAGTGCTTTGTGGGGCCTAAGCATGATGAATGTGTTCTATGCACACCATCCACCCATTTTAGGGTTGGTTTTTGGATTACAATGTAAATAGATTGTAAATTAGCATTTATTATTTACATCGGTAATTCACTTCATTTGCTTTCCCTTGAAGTGATAGTTGTCGTCATCTACTTTAACTTGAAGTGATAGCTATTCATGTTTGGAAAGTGTAACATTAAGATTGAAAAAAGCTACAATGAGTGCATTAAAAATTATGGGGCCAACCGACATGTATATATCTAATCCATGCCGTCCATCTATTTTACTTGCTCATTTTATGGTATGAGCCCAAGAGTGAGGCAAGTGTGAAGTTAAACTTGACCACACAGAGGAAACAAAGGGAATTGAACAATTACCATTGAAAACTTATCGTGGGCCACGAAAATTTTGGACCATGCTGATATTTATGTTTATCTTTCATCCATGTATATGTGACGTTATGAATAGGTCGGATGACAACCCCACAACCTTATAGGCCCTAGGAAGGTTTCGGTTTTGAATGGTGCAAGTCATTATCCCCTTGCATCCTATAGTGTGGTCCAATCAAGCTTACAATCTGCCTCGATTTTTGGTCAATGCCCTAAAATGAGATAGTAAAACATGTGGATGGCGTGGATTAGATATATATATATATATGATTGTAGGACCCACATATTTTACCACCATGCATTTCCGTCCTATTTCATGCATGTATGCGGGATTTTCGAGACACATTTAAGAGAGGTATATCTCCCTCTCTCAAACATGATGTAAAAGTAATTATGACTTATTTACATTTATTTACATTCACTCACTTACATATAATTCTTAAAATCACTCAATGTTAAAATCTTTTTGAAGGCATAGAAGTTTTGGATCAGGTTGATATTTATATTTTTCCCACATCCAGTCTCTGTCACCTAAAGGGCCTATTTGGCCAACCGCATTATGTAGGATTAAGGTGGATGGAATTATAAAAGTTACAATAAACGCATGTGTAAGGTATTATCCTTGGATTGGGGTGCATCCCATGTTTTCTAATACCATGTTTGGAATATATAAATTAAAAGGTAAATCTCACAATTTATTTTCGAATTGCATTTGGATTGAACCTGGATGAAGCAAAAAAACCATCATACATGGGATAGGCTCATTTTCCAAAGCCTACAAAGTTAATTTTAATCCCATCTCACACTCCTTCCAAACATGCTATTTCGTATTTCAAAGCGGAATTAGTAATGCAATCCCATTTAATACAACTTAATACCAGGCCAAACAGGCCCTAATAAATAGGTAGGATGGCAAGTAAACATTATAGTGGTCCTAGAAAGATTTTAACGACGTGCATTCAATCACCGTTGTTTTCATGTGGCATGGTCCCCTTGAGATTTAGATCTGCCTCAATTTTGTACTCATACCCTAAAATAATAATCCAAAATAGAAGAATGGTGTGGATAAAATACACATCAGTATGCAATCCGCGTCATGGCGTAGGTCTGAAAGTTGGGCAGGTTCAACCTGACCGACCCGTGACCGACCCGACATTGGGTTGGGCTTGGGTAAGATGTATCGAGTTTGGTCTTGGGCTTGGGCCATATAAATACCGACCCGATAAAACTTGGGTTGGGCTCGGGTTGAGGTCTTGAGTTGCCCGACCCAACCCGAACCCGATCAATATATAAATCCCTTGTAAATTAATTACAATTGAGTGCAGATCGTCTTAGCTGAAGGCACAGGAAATTCCAATGTCGTCGGGTTTCATTGGTCCACGTCATTTCTGATTACTCAAGCTAACAAGATATGCCAGATTTCTCTCTCCTAAATAAATTGCTTGATACACAATAAGACTTTTAAAGGAGTATTTATCCTATACTTTATCTCGTTTGTTTAGAAAAAATAAACTTTTTTATGATAAATAATTACATATATAATTAATAAAATTATATGTATAAAAAATAAGACGTGTATTGAAAATATAATAATAAAAATATTAGCATATATCTACCGACCAACCCCGACCGAGCTCGCTTGAGTTGGGCTTGGGTTGGGTTGGGTTAGGGTTGAGGTGTAGGATGGGTTGGGCTAGTGTTGAGCACCAACCCGATATAGGGGATAAGATAAGATGATATTGTCTAGAATCAAATTCCTCGTTGTAGAGGAATGCTAAGACGCAACTCTCGTCGTAGAAATTCCGTACATCTATCTTGTGGTGATAGATAACATTGATATGTGGCCCACTGAGTGGATGGGCCACATCACGAAAAAATAGTGGGATTGGGCAGTTACAGCCACGGATATGTGGTCTGCAGAAGAAACATCTGACGAAACTCACATAAATAGATGGTAATAATGTCCTATCAACTTCATTTCTTCATGATGCCATCCACGCCGTGTCCCACCTGATCAACAGCCCAGATCAGCCAGACATATTTTCTTCATGTATAGCGAAATGGGAGGTGCATGGAACTTCTATGATGCAAGATGCATATTATCGTTTTGCTTTTAAATTTTAATTATCGTTCGGTAGCATCCCACTCACTTCTCCGCCACTAACATCAGTCAGCAAACCGGAGAAATCTGACGCCTTTCGCCTGACGTCAGATTCCGTCCTGGTTTCCGCCGCTCCGAAGCCTCTATATTTTGTTTTCTTTTTTGCCAACTTACCCTCCAAAACCCTAACCTCCTCTGCTTGAGTAAGGGGATTCGATTTGCCTTCAACCGCATTTTCGGCCATGGCGTCGTCGATCGGAGCGGCGAATACGGCCGTTCTGAAGGACCCTATGCTCCAGATCCAAGGATTTCAAGGGCTGAGATCTTCCGGTCTGGTTCCGTCGGGGCGATCCCTCAACACCTTGCCGGTCCGTCCGTCGAGTTCTTCGGTCGTGAGCGCTGTCTCTACCGTAAGGATTTTTCACCATCTCTCAAGCCCTTGTAAGCTTAGGTTTTTTTTTTTTTTAATGTTATGTTCTCGATTCCGCTAGCGAATTTTCCGTCCTGCGTTCCGAAATATTACTTCTAATTGAGTGGAGTTGGAGTGTGATTTTTATTTTATTTTTCAGAAAATGACCTAACCGAACTAATCTCTTTCCAGTCCTTGGTGGGCCCGGCTGTGGGCAGGGCCTTCTTGGTGGGCTGCTGATCCTAGCCCATGGTGGGCCCACTATGAAATATATTAGGAGTGCTAGACCGGAGACAAGTTATGAGAAATGTGAAGAGGTGTGAATCAGGCCATTCATGGGGGGCACCTTCGTTGTGGAAAATCCAATCCGTCCAATCATCAGGTTGGTGGCACCTGAATGAGATAAATGTATGCTTTGTGAAAAATTGACTGTGGGTCTATGTCTGACACACATGATGGCCTGCCTGATGAGTTGGGTGGCCTGATTTTTGGGTCAGGGCAAGCTCATGGGGGGCCCCACGGCCCCCACCTGATGAAGGGCCTTGAAACTTATAATATATGTAGATTATATGTTGATTGTAAACTTATAATTTATACATTATGATAAATGATCCAATGCTTGTAGAGACTTAAGAGCACTATTAGTAAGAGCTCTCTAGTTGCATTAGGACACTTGGTCAGTCCGATTGGCTGATCTGGACCATCATTAGGTCCAAAACACATTTCATGGGCAACCATGCGAAATCACACTGAGTGGATGCTCCATACCATCCATAAGGTGGCCTTTTTTTTTTCTATAGCCATCAGTTTTCCAAGTGATGGATGGGATGGCTAAGATCATGTTTAGAGTGATTCTTCAGAACCACAAGCGATCATGATGGGATCCACATGCACAATAACAATACATCAACTCCAATCGACTTGTTCAGCTTGAAGGTCATCAAACTTGAAGTGTAAGCCCATGGTGTTAAAAGTAGGGGTGGCAATGGGTCGGGGTTAGCCTAAACCCAACCAGTTTTCTAGATAGGCCAAGAATTGTAGCCCAAATCCGATCACAACCCATTACCTTGTGGCCAGACCAGACCCAGTTAAAATTCACCATGCCCATGCCCAATCTGATCTAACCCATCCAACTGTAACTGGGTTGGGCTTGACTGACCTAATCCGATCCACCAACACCAACTCGGGTTTAAGAATGGAATTTGAGGCTGAGGGTATGACCAGCCTAGCTGAATTGGTGGATGCATACATTCATAAATAAATCATCTATACTTTTTTTCTTTATTTTGTTTTGGGTTTTGGGTAAGTCATTTGGCCAAACCCATCGATAGCTTATATGGCCGGGTCGAATCAAGTATGGTTGAACCCAAGCCAGAGCTGTTACTTAAATGGGACACATCTATGGTCCGAGCTAAGGTATTTGGTAATGGTAATGGCCGGCATAAAGGCCAGCCATGTGACCGTTACGATACGGGCCATAACGGCTGTTTCGGCCCTTGTAATGGCCATTACGGCGCTGTAATGATCGACTTTTTTAAAAAGGAAACCCCGTAATGATCGACTTTTTTTAAAAAGGAAACCTTGTAATGATCGACTTTTTTTTAAAGGAAAAAAATGTATAAGGATATTGGAAAATTTAGAAGAAATATGAGGATCTGGAATATGTATTCTTTTCTTGTTTTGAACATGTATTTGATGATGTAACAAGCCATTCTTTGGTAAAAATGCCGTCTCGGGCTACCTGATACTATTAACTTTGGATTGACTCTAAAAGTAAACCTCTCATATTTAGGTTTCTAAATATCTAATATCAATAGATAATTAAAATTATAAGTCTACATATGAGTAATGTTGAATTGATGACATAATTATAAGTCATTACCTACTCACTATTTAGGCTCCGAACAAACATTGAGCATGGTTTGGTGGATTAGGGCCCGTTACATATAAGTATAATAAAAGGAAAATTGAAAAATGAGAAAAAAGTAGTAGTTACCACTTTCGATATTTCTTAACAAGGTCCAAGCAGCTTAATTCATCGAATTCCACTCAATTTTGTGTTTTGATCCTCAAAATAATCCTATTGTAGTTTAAACTTAGTTTGTAAGCTTCCTTCATGTTTAAGACGAATAACGAAGTGGAAAAGGTGAGAAAAGTTTAGAATAAAAATTTTCAAAATGGGTCCTTTTTTGTCATATCAGCCTGTAATGACGTATCGGCCCTGAAAATGTGCCAATGCAGGGCACATCAGTCACTACAGGCTTATACAGTCCCTTTTTTTAATAATGGACTAATTCACCCCTGTAACATAATCATTTTTTAATACCATGGGCCCGAGTCTAACCCACTACCCATTTAGCTTGGCCTGAATCCATCTCAAAAGCAGGTCAGCCAGTTGATCCACGGGCCAACCTGACCTGTATTTAAAATAGTCATTTTGCGCAACTCATATAGACTAAATGCCGGACATGTCCACAAATCCAACACCTATGAGCTTTGAGACACATGCCAAGCCAAGGTCTTGATTCAAAATGGAGAGGCGAGGCCGAGGTATCAAATAACGGAAATGGTCACCGTAACAACCAGCCTTATGGCCTTTATGATACGGGCCGTTATGGCCCTGTAACAGTCAAATTTTTTTTTTTTTTTAAAAGGAAATACATCGGCTCTTTGTTGGACAGTTACGTGCCTGTAATGGGCCTGTATCGGCTGTTACAGGTCCATTTCTGGCCATTTTTTTTTCAGAACAGCATTACGACCCCATTTTGTGTAACGGGTCACACTGTTTCCATTACGTAACAGTAACCTGTTATGAATACCATGCTGTTAGCAATACTTGCAATCTATGCTACTTGAGTAAATATATGGGTTTTGATTATTGAGTATGGCAAGGATTGATCATGGGGGTTCATTTAACCCAACATGTTCATAGGATGCATGGGAAGGATTTGATTACTCGTTACGAGTCATAAGCCTAATCGTGTTAAAAGTATTTCCCAAAAACACTGTGGCCCAGCTGGTAATGCTCACTCTAATTTGTAGCCAGTCCAGAGTTCAAGCCTTGAAAAAGTGGATCCCTGATCAACGTAACCAAGTATCAAAGAATGGTAGTCCAGCCTTTTGATATGAGATTTCTGCATTCGACAGTTTTACTTTGCCCATTCCTAGTTAGGTTATTTGCCATTCAACTGCAAACTAAAGTATATACTGGCAAGTCTTGCATGCATCTTAGGTGCTATTCATGCCTCGTGTTTCTCAATTATAGTTTGCACCTGTTGTCAGTGGGTCAACCTTTCTCTTTTTAGTCAGTATGCAGTTTTTAGCCATTCAATCTCTCTTTATTTAAAAAATTTTTAAAAAATATCTTTCCAGTGTTATTGGTGTTAACTTGTATAACATTACACAAACATTCAAAACTAAAAGAAAAGAAGGAAATCTTCAGTGGTTGATCAACTTAGCTTTTTGTCTGCAGCCTGCAAAGCCAGAAACTTCTCTACCAAAGCGTAGCAAGGTTGAAATATTCAAGGAGCAAAGCAACTTCTTGAGATACCCTCTGAATGAGGAGTTGCAGACTGAAGCCCCTAACATAAATGAGGCTGCCACACAATTGATCAAGTTTCATGGTAGCTATCAACAGGCTAACAGGGATGACCGTGGTCCTGGTGGAAAGTCTTACCAGTTTATGCTCCGGACGAAGAACCCATGTGGTAAAGTTCCGAACAAGTTGTACCTGGCCATGGATGACCTTGCCGATGAGTTTGGAATTGGTACCCTTCGTTTGACGACCAGACAGACATTCCAGCTACATGGCATTCTAAAGAAGAACCTCAAGACTGTTATGAGCACTATCATCAGGAACATGGGATCAACCCTTGGTGCTTGTGGGGATCTGAACAGGAACGTTCTCGCTCCTGCAGCACCCTTTATGAGAAAGGACTACTTGTTTGCTCAGGAGACCGCTGACAATATTGCTTTGCTTCTAACTCCTCAGTCAGGCGCTTATTACGACTTGTGGGTTGATGGAGAAAAGATCATGTCAGCAGAGCCTCCTGAAGTTGTGAAGGCTCGTAATGACAACACCCATGGGACGAATTTTCCCAACTCTCCAGAGCCCATTTATGGCACACAGTTCTTGCCTCGGAAGTTCAAGATTGCGGTTACTGTTCCGACTGATAACTCGGTGGATATTCTCACGAATGACATAGGTGTTGTGGTAGTTTCTGATGCTGATGGGGAGCCTCATGGCTTTAATATTTATGTAAGGCAAAACCTTTTTCATGTATCTGGTTTTCCTTTCTTTTTTCCCCATTATCGGTGCCTCATAAGTTGATGAAATGTCAGGTTGGAGGTGGCATGGGAAGAACGCTTAGGATTGAGACTACTTTCCCTCGCCTGGGTGAGCCTCTGGGTTATGTGCCAAAAGAGGATATATTTTATGCTGTGAAAGCAATTGTTGTTACACAGCGAGAGAATGGGAGACGGGATGACCGGAAATATAGTAGAATGAAGTACTTGATCAATGAATGGGGAATCGAGAAGTTCAGGAGTGTTGTCGAAAAGTACTACGGGAAGAAGTTTGAGCCCTTCCATGAGTTACCAGAGTGGGAATTCAAGAGCTATCTGGGATGGCATGAACAGGTGGACCCCGGTATCTGTTTATCTCTCTAACTGATGTATGATGCTTTTAATCTCTCTGGAGGGTTTTTGTTTTTATTTGTTTTTTGTTTTTTTTTTTTTAATTTTTTATTTTATCTATTACAATTTCAATCATCTAATGTTTTCTATGCTTTTGAATATATGCTTTTTATGCTCGGAATCATATCTATGTTACGGCTTCTGCTTCTGGTTTTCTCTCTAGTTTTTCTTACCTTTTGACATTTCTTCTCACAGGGTAATGGCGTGATGTTTTGTGGGCTCCATGTTGATAATGGCCGTATCGGAGGGACAATGAAGAAGACGTTAAGGGAGATAATTGAGAAGTATAACCTGAATGTGCGCCTTACGCCAAACCAGAACATTATCTTGTGTGACATTCGCCGTTCATGGAGGCGGCCCATCACCACAGCTCTCGCACAGGCTGGTTTGCTGGTAATGGCTATTGTTTGAATTCAGCTTTCTTTGAACATTATTCCAAGTTGGTTCTGTCTAGATTTTGTTCAAAGGTTGTGGGGGAAAATCTTCTACGATAGGTGTAATATTCTTATACTCTTCCAGGTTGCAGAGTACGTGGTTTGGTTTTAGCCCATAGTTCTAGAACTCGGTGACTTGACTTGAAACTTGGCCGACTCAACTCAACAAGATATCAAGAGTAACCATGAAATTCGATTGTGAGAGTGCCTAGGTGGTCTTGACTCGGCATAACTTGTAGAGTTGACCGAGAGTTTATTCAATGACTCGGTCAACTCAACGCAACTTGCCATGTCTCAAACCAAGTTTCTTACTTGGAAAATCATTTTTAAAAATAAAAAATGAAAAAGTAAGAGGGAGGGGCCAAGCCCAAGACCTCTCTCAAAAGTACCAACGTCTCTAATCAGCACACCAAGCACTGTTGCTTGGAATTTCTTCTTCTTTTTCATTTCGACCTTATACAACTACGTAAAATGTTGATAACAAATTATAATTATTACATATCGCGTCTAGTCAACCCAACCCCACTAAACATCGAGTCGAGTCAAGTTTTTGAGTTTTTGAACTATGGTTTGGCCCTAGTGCTGAATTTCTCAACTTTACAAAAGACTGTAACATCCAAATGATAGGATCAAAGTAAACAAAAGCAAATGAAATGTAAAATTAATTAAAAGGTTGGATAGAAGATTGATGGGGGGAGTGTATGAATAATTTCCTCTCACTATGTACTGTGGAAAATGTTACAGATCCTGGTGAAATTTCAACTGTCCTCAGTAATGCTGTTACTTGTTGCAACTATTTCTTGGGATCTCTCTCTTTACTCGGCTTGGTTTAGACATGCAATTTACATGTAGAATAACACATCTTGATGCCGGCTTGACTAGATTTCTCTGTGGACAGCATCCTAAGTACGTGGATCCCCTCAACTTGACTGCAATGGCATGCCCTGCACTACCACTTTGTCCGCTGGCAATAACCGAAGCTGAGCGGGGGATACCTGACATTCTCAAGCGAGTTCGAGCTGTATTCGATAAGGTGAACTAGGAATCTCTCTGTCCTACTTTTGTTGAATGTTTTCAAGCATGTAATGTGGAAATGTTACCACATAACAAAATCAAAATGCTTGAAAGAATTAGTAATATGTTTTTTTTTCTGGGACATGAAAACAGTGGATGTTTTCTTATTTCAGGTCGGTCTCAAGTTTAACGAGTCAGTGGTAATAAGGGTAACTGGATGCCCCAATGGTTGTGCCAGGCCCTACATGGCTGAGCTTGGACTGGTTGGTGATGGACCCAACAGTTACCAGGTATGCTGAATGCTGCAATTGTTGAAATCCGATAAGCACAAATATCTGAGAGTGAGGGTTGCAATTCTTTTGATTTAGGTGGTGTTTGGAAGAGAACAAATTGAAAAATAATAATAATTATATTGCATGTGTGAACAGATCTGGCTTGGAGGAACTCCCAACCAGAGCACTCTAGCTAAATGCTTCATGAACAAGGTGAAGTTACAGGATCTAGAGAAGGTCCTGGAGCCATTGTTTTACAACTGGAGACGTAAACGACAACAGGGAGAATCATTCGGCGACTTCACAACCCGTATGGTGAGGATGTAAAACCCCATTCACTTGATGAAAACCCTGATATCTGCACAGCATCCATTCTGTTACTTAGAAGCCTCTGAACATACCTTCCAATTATGGGTGCGGGTGCCAATGAGTCGGGTCAACCCGATGGGTCATTGGACCTGACCCGGAAGCTAGTGGGTCTGGGCCCAAAATTTAGACCGATGGGGCCGGTCTGGGTCCAAAAAATTCAACCAGAATTACTAAATGGGTCAGTCTGGGTCCTCAAACTCAACCCAACCCAACTTGGACCCAGTTTTTAAATGCATAGATTTGAATATCGGTATCATATGAGCCAAAACAGCCGTATTGTATCCATATTGGCATGAGACGATACATGATATGGGGCTATATTAGCTTGATACGAAAAAACTGACCCATGTCAGCCGATACATCGACATTGATACGGGGCCAATGTTGGACGATATGCCCCATAAAAGCTCAATTTTTATTCTTATTTTTCAAAATTTCACACATCTCTTTTTCTTTTTTCCATTTAAACAGTGGAGGAAGCTTAAAAACTCATTTTAGACTAGATTTAGACCTATTTTGGGGTCAAAACAAATGATTTGAATGGGATTTGACAAATCATAACGAAGTGAACCATTATGGGAAAAATCGGAAAGAATGGTAAACCTTCACTTTCTTTTTGATATTTTCATCTTCTTTTTGTTCTATTTTAATGTAATGGGCCCTAATTCACCAAACCATGCTTGATTTGTGTTCAATTAGGGCCCATTCAGTTGACCTTGAACTGGTCAAGCCGACAGACAACATTCTCATCAAAGAATGGTCCGATACACCATCATATGTGACGCAGGATAGCCCTAATTATGATGCATGCTCATGAACATAATTAAACAGCGGGAATAAAAGGAATAAATGAACTAAAATTTTAGTAGTAATCATCATAACTGAGAAAATCATAAAAGAAACATGCAATGGAGTGGGCCATCATCACAACCATGGAGTATGACATTCAATTATTACTTAGGTTGGATCCGACGAGGGATGAGACCTTCCGATCTTGCATGGTCACACCCAATCGATCAATGAAGATCACTAGTCTGAAGAACCAAGAAGTTTCTCGGATTAGGGATTTGAGAATTTGGAGGCTTAGGGTTTAGATCGGTTCTCAAGATTTTGATCGAAGAAGGATTAGCCAAAACTGAAAAATAGAAAGAAGAAAATAATTACTTTGAAGAAGTTGGAGGGGCACAAGAAGAAATTAGAAGAGGAAGATCAAGGGAAGAGAAAAAGCACCATTAGAAATGAGAGAGGAAGGAGGCAACCAAAGGGTTTGCTTTTTATTAATCAATAGTTAAAAATTTGAGTTTAGGGCTTCAGTCCACTTAAATAAGCAAATAAAGACATAAAATTACTAAAATACCCCTAGAATAAATAAATAAATACATAAAATTACTAAAAGACCCCTAACTAAGCAAAAACGCGCAAATAACATAAGTACAGGAAAGTTCGGGCGCTCGGTCTTCTTTCTCCAATCTTCTTTCACATGTGTCTTCCCTGAGTGGGGTCTTCCGTATGTCTAATCACATGTGAAAGGTCTTCAGCTCCTCAATAGTCGCCTATCCACAAGGACGACACCTGTGGTTGGCGCTTTCTTCGTTGGTACACCTTGAATGCGCTTGTGTCCGCATCAATATGCATGTCCAAAAAAAAAAAAAAGAAAAAAAAAAAAGAAAGAAAAAGAAGAAGAAGAAGAAGAAAAACAGATAGATTCTTGAATATCTCATTATTCCCATTTTTCCTGATAGTTTCCTTAATTCTTTGGCTTAATTTTTTTTTTCAACCGATACGGACCGATATTGATATGCGACACCTATGTCGTATCGTTTTTCGGCCGTGCCAATACACTCTCGGATACCGATATTCAGAGCCATGTTTAAATGGGTCAATCTTTGGTCATGCTAAAATGGACCAACCTAGACCCATACCCAATCCAGACCTGAGAAAAAGTAGTTAATGAAGTATGTGGGTTGGCTTGTTTTCTTTTGGGTTTTAGTAAAAGGTGGTTATCCATTTGCTTGACAATTTGGACTGTGCAAGTCGTGGGCCCCACCATCGATCTAGAATATATCAAAAATAACACAAGTTGAACTACCTTAACGATTTGATTTTACTTGTTAAATATGGACCGTTGGTCATTTTATTTGTTACCATCAAAATTGATTTTAGTATTGCTTTTGACTATGGCAATAGTTATGCCACCTTTTCCTAAAAGGTGGTTATCAAGGTATTCAAAATTGGTTACGTTTCGGCTGTAACGGCCGATACGTAACGGTAACGGTATCAACCTTTACGCGATACTGCCCCGAAACGGGGCACCTCTGTTTTTTGGGTTTGTAACGGCCGTTACGACCCATAACGGCCGTTACGGTACCATAACAAACGTTTCATACCATAACAAACGTTACGGCCCATAACCCTAAAGAAAAATGGAAAAAATGAAAAAAAAAAACATATTTTTTTTTTTTTTTTTTCCTTTTCTTCTTCTTATACTCTATGGTTGCGGCTCTGGTGTTGCTGCGGCTGCTACCCTTCTCCTTGTTCTCTCTCTCTCTCATATCGGTCCCCTCTCTCTTCTTTCCCTCTTTTCTTTTCATTTCCCTCACTTCTTTTCTTTTTCCAGAAAAAACGAATGGACCACGCAGTTTATACACACACACACACACATACTTTGCAATGCACGCTGCATAGTGCACACGCACTATTTTATTGCGTGGGGGTGGGGCCCACCTTGATTTATGTATAGTAAATCCATGTCATCCATAATTTTTTAGGTTCATTTTAAGGCATGATCCTTGAAATGAAGGGATCAAAATCTCAATTGGACGACGCAATTGGGATTGAATGCCCACCGTTAAAATCTTTTTAGGGCCCATTATAATGTTTATTTTCCATCCAACCTGTTGATGAGGTCACATGGACCTTCACCTTGATGAAGGGAGAACACAAATAACAGCTTGATCCCAAAATAAAATGTGTTAAGAAAAATTTAATGATGGGAATTAAATCCTTATTTTGTGATCCACCTAAGATTTGGATCAGCCTCATTTTTTGGTCCATGCCTTGAAATAAGTGGGCAAAAAAGATGGACCACATGGTTATACAACAAACGCATCAGGGTGGGCCCCACTTTTAAAGGCATGCTCACTGGTGGTCCACCGAAGATTTAGATCTACCTGAATTTTTGGACCATGCCTTAAAATGAGTTGGCAAAATGGATTGACGGCATGGATATACAAATACATTGAGGTGGCCTGCTTGGCCCACTAGTGGTCCACTTGAGATCTAGATTTACCTCATTTTTTTCCAAAACCCTTAAATGAGTTGACAAAACGGATGGATGCCATGTATAGATAATACATAATCGAGTGAACCCCACGTACATGGCCCTAAAAATTTATACATGAGGTATATATCAAAATTAACCAATTAAATTTCGGGACCATTGTTGCTAAGTCACAATTCCAAAATTAAATTGTTTGAACAATTTTCACTATTAGTTTGCAGACGCTCCATTTGATATTTTTCATTTTTCACTGTCCAATAAATGTCCCCCAATCCATTAGTGGGATAAGTGCCAATAGATTGCATTAATTTGAGGCCAGTATAGGGCATCAAACGGTCTCCTAATCAGCCCCGAATTGACAACACTATTTACCCCAATTTAATTTAAAATTTTTAAAAAGATCTATTGAGGAAAATGATATCAAATTGTTAGGTATATGAATTACATAATAGGATACAAAAGTCCCTAAACTCTGTATATTGAAATGAAATGTATGTGAGTCACGACGTATGCAATGCACTAGCATTGTAACTAAAAGGAAAACTTGAAAATATAAGATGTTTTGGTATTACATTTATTATAGTAAATTTATATAGATATTATATAGTTAGAAAACTAAATATAAAAGGTTTGCAGTTAATTCCAGGTTGTCAGGTTCATAAATCCATCAGATAACCCGATATAGCATTCTCACCAAAGAGTGAACCGTGACACCACCATAAACATGTTCCGAATTATAAATGAATGCATATTTGGAATATTTAGAATATTCCGGATTTAATGGATATTTTTCCATAATTTTTTGACCTTTTTTTTTTTTTTTTTGCACCGTTACACACCCCGTATTGGCCGATACGGGGTGTATCCGCATTGGTAAAAATTCTGACCATACGATCTATCAATGAGAACACCTTGGTGGTTATCCATCTACTATTAGTGACAAATTGGACTATGCGAGTCGTGCTCCCCATTGTTAATGGAGAATATATATATATATATATATATATATATATATATATATATATATATATATATATATATATATCACACAAATTGAACTATCCTAACCTATTTGATTTTACTTGTTAAATATGGATGCTGGCCATTTTATTTGTTACCATCAAAATTGATTTTGGTATTGCTTTAGACTATGACAATAGTTATGCCACCTTTTTCTAAAAGGTGGTTATCCATTTGCTACTTGTGACAATCAAGGTATTGTATCGGTTGGTAATAACGGTGCCCTCAAACCGACACGCTATCGGGGCGTAACGGCGATACTTAACGCGTAATGGTTGCAAATTTTTTTTTTTTTTGTTAAAAAATATGAAAAAATATGGATTAAACAGGAATATTCAAGCATTCCAAATATGCATTCATTTATAAATTGGAACATGTTTATAGTGGTGTAACGGTCCACTCTTTGGTGAGAAGTTGTATCAGATATCATGAATTGTCTGATGAATTTATGAACAGATAACCACGTTGACTACAAAATTCATATATTTAATTTTCTAACTATCTACTATTAATGATAGATATATTAGAATGAATGTAATATGAAAATATCTTACATTTAGGTGTCTGCAATTATTTTTGAGGGTCAAAATTCATGCATAAATAGAATATATATATATATATATATATATATATATATATATATATATATATATATATATATAATGGCACCCAAATATGTAAAATGCATATTAACATGTTCAACTATGATTATCACATCATATGACATCATTAAAACAACAAAGGAATTATTAAAAATGATTTTTGAATTTTCCAAAAAAGGGCCAAAATAAATGCGTAAATAGAAAAAAATATTTAAAAAAATATAAAATAGCACCCCAAATATGTAAAATGCACATTAACATATTCGACTATGATTATCACATCATATGACATCATTAAAACAACAAAAGAATTATTAAAAAATGATTTTTTGAATTTTCAAAAAAAGGGCCAAAATAAATGCGTAAATAGAAAAAAATATTTAAAAAAATATAAAATGGCACCCCAAATATGTAAAATGTACGTTAACATGTTCTACTATGATTATTACATCATATGACATCATTAAAACAGCAAAAGAATTATTAAAAAATGATTTTTCGAATTTTCAAAAAAAGGGCCAAAATAAATGCGTAAATAGAAAAAAATATTTTAAAAATATAAAATGGTACCCCAATTACGTAAAATGCACATTAACATGTTCTACTATGATTAGCACATCATATGACATCATTAAAACGGCAAAAGAATCATTAAAAAATGATTTTTCGAATTTTCAAAAAAAGGGCAAAATAAATGCGTAAATAGAAAAAAATATAAAATGACACCCCAAATATGTAAAATGCACATTAACATGTTCTACTATGATTATCACATCATATGACATTATTAAAATAGCAAAAGAATCATTAAAAAATGATTTTTTGAATTTTCAAAAAAAAGGCTAAAATAAATGCGTAAATAGAAAAAAATATTTAAAAATATATAAAATGGCACCCCAAATATGTAAAATGTACGTTAACATGTTCTACTATGATTATTACATCATATGGCATCATTAAAACGAAAAAGAATTATTAAAAAATGATTTTTGAATTTTCAAAAAAAGGGTCAAAATAAATGCGTAAATAGAAAAAAATATTTAAAAAATATAAAATGGCACCCCAATTATGTAAAATGCACATTAACATGTTCTACTATGATTAACACATCATATGGCATCATTAAAACAACAAAAGAATCATTAAAAAATGATTTTTTGAATTTTCAAAAAAAGGGCCAAAATAAATGCGTAAATAGAAAAAAATATAAAAATCGATAACCTATAACCTACAACATTAACCTATGGTGTGGTCCACCCGAGATTTGGATATTACTAATTTTTGGATCTGGACCTAAAATGATGTGGCAAAATGTATGGACGATATGGATAAAAAATATATATATCATGGTGGGGCCCCTCAAATTGATTGGATGGAAAATAAATGTTACCGTGCGCCCTACAAATTGTTTAACAGTGAAAATCATTATTTCATTTGCTATTTTTGGTGTGGTCCGGATGATCTCTGGATATAATTCATTTTTTGGGGTGCTACGAAAATTGATGAAGCGGTGTAGATGTAATAAATACATCACTTTGTGGAGCCCATATAACTTTGATCTCCTTTGAACCGTTCAGTACAACTTGGAGCTCGAGGAGTGTCACTCATCATTGCTAATCTTTCTTGACACATATCTGAGAATTTCTTCTTGAAATAAAATAAAAATAAATAAAAATGTAGAGAAACCGAAAAGAAAAAAAAAAAGAGGAAAGAAAGAGAAGAAAAAGACGGAAAGGAAAAGAAGAGATTGAGAGAGAGAGAGAGAGAGAGAGAGAGAAGAAGAAGAAGAAGAAGAAGAAGAAGAAAGAGGAAGAAGCCATGCCATTGGTATTGCATGACCCTTATAATTTCGAGAAGAAGAAGAAGAAGAAGAAGAAGAAGAAGAAGAAAGAAAGAAAAGAAGAAGAAAAGAAAGCAAAAAAAGGTATGTTTTTTTTTTTTTTTCGAACTTGTAATGGCCGTTCTGGTCCGTAACGACCGTTATGGCCGTAACGGCTTATGTAACGGCCGTTTGATCCTAAATTCATAACGGCCGTTTTTGACCCGTTCGCGTAACGGGTCCACTGTTACATATCGCCGTTCTACGGCCGAAAATGTAACCGATTTGGCACACCTACTGACAATTTGTACTATGTTAGTCGTGGGCCCCATTGTCGATGGAGAATATATAAAAAAATCACATAAATTAAACTACCCTAACCATTTTATTTTACTTGTTAAATATGGACCGTTGTCCATTTTATTTGTTACCATCAAAATTTATAGCCACCAATGTTGTTAAATTGCACAAGCAATATCATCCAACTTGTGTGATCGCTTATGCGATCGCACAAAAAAAAATGTAAAAAAAAAAAAATTGAAAAAAATTAAGAAAAATTGGAAAAAATCTGTTTTTCCCCCCATAAAGACTTAACTACTCCCATTCAAACTAATTTGTATAATATTACCTATACTAAGTTTTTAATTACTAAAAATTAACAAGTCAACAACTCAATAAAAACTTAATACTTTTATTGATAAACAAAACCTACACAGTGCAAACTATAGATTTAATATATACATTGTTCCCTCTCCCATTGTAGCACATCACTACCATCACCATCACCATCACCATCACCATCATCTCCATCATCAGAGTCATCTCCTTCTTCAACGTACACTTTATCTCTTCAGTTTCTTCATCATCTGTCGCGCACAAGTCGCTCATCCATTTCTAATGACAGAGCATCTTCTTCTTGTACTTCTTCAATCTCGATATCATCGTCTTCTCCTTGACTGCTAGGCGCAAGCCTCATCCTACTGCTCGCCCTTCCAACTCCTCTTCTCCACCATTGAGAACCTTTTCCAAGTGTCAATCCATAAGCAACGTCTTCGATTTGGGCCCATGTAAGGTCCTTGTCAGTAAAGGCTGGATCCTTTATCTCCACAAGCCACACACTATCTGCCTCCAAATCATTCAAGCTGATAGTATTATAGAATCCAGGCTTTTCTCGCCTAGCTCGGAATCTTTCCTACAGCTTTTAGTTATATTGGACGAAAATCAGGTCGTTGAGTTTCTTTTGTTCGAGCCGATTTCTTTTTTTTTTTTCGTGTGAATCGACTTTAACATTTACAACGTGTAATATTAACAATTTAGCATTGAAATTTGAAATTGGAAATGAATTATAGAACTTTAAGTTGTAAAACTTACCAGCTCGAATGTAACTCCAGTTACGCTCACAATCGATTAAAGAACACATAAGGCCAAGAATTCTCACGGTCAGCTTCTGTAGTGCCAGATCCCTCCCAGTCGGGTCAACTCCATCCATAGACCACCAGTCAGCTGTGCAAATAAGTCTAAGGTAGACACTTTCTCACTTAGACTTCTTACATTGTAAGTTGTTAATGTAGGGGCATTTTCATATCGGGCTCGAGTGGGGTAGCCCGTGGGATGCGGGGACACACTCGGGGGTGGGTGACCCATGTAATTTGGGGCCCACGAGAGAAGTCTTGTGTTCGAGACTCCTCACCGGGGGTGATTAATGCAAGGGCATTTTATACTAGGCTCGAATGGGGTAGCCCATGTGATGTAGGGACACACTCGGGGTGGGCGGCCCATGTGATTTGGGGCCCACGAGGGGGTTCGGCTGAGGTCCTAACTCATGAGATGTGGGGCTTGGGCTATGAGATAAAGGGATTAATTCGCCATACTCTAACAGTTCGAGCTTTTAGAGCAAGTGGTTAATTGTCCTGCATCAGTTGTACAACTTCATAGAATTTCATTCTTGGCAATTTCATACTTCTATGCCTGATAATAATCTCTCTTAACCAATTCCCTGTACTCTTTAGGTAGAAGTTCAACTCTCGAGAAATTTTATCTTGTTCTTCTTTGTCTGGAACCATTTTTTCTAAAGTGTTTAGAAATCCAATCATATGGAACCCGGTTGCTGCAATTCGATTGGCGGACGCAAAGAATACGACCAGATTTAGGATGTAGGCAGCCGAATACAAAGGGGATGACATTTGCTGCCCTATCTAGCATCCATAATATTTAGGATGGGCTGGTAATCATGTTCTTTATAGTTGAAGTGTTCCATTATTTTGTTTATAGCATTTTCCATCGCATCATAAACATAACTCATGAGTGGATTTTAATCACCGTCTACCAATCACAACACACTAAGGGTTTTGATGATTTTAAGACCTTTACCACTTGAGCCCAAAATTAAGTGGAAAGAATGGTTTGTTGGACCGATTTTTATTCGGCCTTCTTTGTCCATGGCCTGATATTCCAATTGGCCGACACTACAAAAGACCTAAGTTCAACTTTCTTTGAATGTAATCTTTGTAGTGTTAAGAAAGTTATTGCGAATCGGGTCACGGTTGGACAAAGCAAGTTGCACCAAAGGTGGCTTCTCATTCGATGGAGAATAAGGGCATGCTTGTACATAAAAACCATGATCCTCCTAGCCCTAGCAACTACTTTAAGATATAACTTACATATATCTTCTAACATTAAATCGACACAATGTGTCGCGCATGGTGTCCAAAATAAATGTTGCCTCTTCTTCATAAGTTGGCGACCGACAGCTGCAAAATTAGCTACATTGTCCGTAATAACTTGGACAACACATTCCTCTCCTACCTCTTCAACTACGCTATTTAACAATTTAAATAAATAATTGGCCATGTGAGAATGGACCGATGCATCCACGGACTTTAAAACATTGTCCCAGTTGGACAATGCACAAGGAAGTTTATCAATGTCCGACCAGATCTATCAGTCCATCCATTGGCCATTAATGAACAACTATATATTTTCCAACTTTCTTTGTATTCGGAGATAAAGCTTGTAGTAAAGTTCACCTCCTTTTTAAGGCAACTCCCCCTCACTTTATGATAGGAAGGGGGTTTCAAGCGAGGTTCAAATTGACCTATAGCTTCAACTATTACTTTAAAACTATTCATCTTCACAGTGTTGAAAGCTATACCAACTTGATACAACCACTTTGTAATGTATTGAATCATGGTTTTTCTATCCTTTTTATACTGGTTTTTTAAAGTGGTTTGGGTAGGTCCTTTGCCCATTTGGTCAACTATATTTTTCGAATGTAGTCTACACCATCTATCCGTAGGCCTATGCCCATGGGCCCTTTTAGCGACCGGTCTAGATCGCTTTGTGGATGTAGGTGGTGTAGATTCATCCAAATCTACCACATTTATGTCCTCATAAGCTTCTATCTCCATAAATTCTTCTTGTACGGCCGATGTGTCATATCTTTTTCAAGCATGTTTTTCCATAAACTCCATGATTTCCCGACAAATTTCTGGAGTAACATTAGTACATGCTCTTGCATTTGCTCTTGATGCTTGCATAATGTGTTGTTTATGTCAGCTAATACCACTGGAACTTACGTATCCACATGTCACACACTACATGGGACTTATTGCTGGCACTTTGATAGTGCCCGTACTTCCAACCCAGGTCATGCGACTTTGGCCTTAAAGTAGAAGATTAGGAAGAAGGCCTTAAAGTAGAAGATTGGGAAGAAGACATGATGGCACTATGTAGTAGCCTAATAGGGTAGAATAGTTGACTGTAGTGTGTGTAATATATTAGAGTCTAAGTGCTAAACAAACTAAGTGAGTAGTGAGGAGTCACACTACTAGGTATTATTTAGTATAGTAAGCAAGTAAAGTAACTACTAACTACTAAGTAGTAAGTAAATACTACTAAATAAAGTAAATACTAAAAATACTAAAAGAGAGAGGGAGAAATTGTCACTAATGTGGTTGTAGAGTTACAATTGAGAGCAGGGTGTCCCAAATCGGTTACGTATCGGCCGTAACGGTCGATATGTAACGGTAACGGTGGGAACCGTTACACGATACGGGGTCATATCGGCCGATGCCCGATTTTTGCAACCGTAACGGCCGTTACTGGTCCGTTACGGTGCATAACGGCCGTTCTTGACCCGTAATTACTGTTACATGCCTTGAAAAAAAAAAAAAAAACAACATACCTCTTCCTTTCTTTTCTTCTTCTTCTTCTCTTTCTTCTTCTTCTTCTTCTTCTTCCTCTTCTTCTTCTTCTTCTTCTTCTTCTTCTAGTCAAAATTTCTGGTCATGAAATGCATCATCTTCCTCTTCTTCTTCTTCTTCTCTCTCTCTCTCTCTCTCTCTCTCTCTCTCTCTCTCTCTCTCTCTCTCTCTCTCTCTCTCTTCTTTCCCTCTTTTTTCTTTTCGGTTTCCTCTCTCTACTTTTTTTTTTTTTTTTTTTTTTTTTTTTATCTGCAAGCACCTGGTATGAGGTACGTGTCACTTTGAGACAGCCGACACTCCTCGAGCTCGAGTTGTACTGAACGGTTCAAAGGAGATCAAAGTTACATGGGCTCCACAAGTGATGCATTTATTACATCTACACCGTTCATCTATTTTCAGTGATCATTTTAGAGTACTATCCAAAAAATGAATTATATCCAAAGATCATTTGGACCACACCAAAAATAGCAAAGCAGAGATAATATTTTCACCGTTAAACAATTCAGTAGGGCCCAGGGTAACGTTTATTTTTCATCCAATTTGATCTGATCAAACATGAGTGGCCCCACCATGATGTATATATTTTATCCATGCCGGCCATCCATTTTGCCACGTCATTTTAGGTAAGGATTTAAAAAATTAATAATATCCAAATCTCAGGTGGACCACACCATACGAAATAGTGGTTATAGAATGCTCACCATTAAAATTTTCTTTAAGGTCCACTTTAATGTTTATTTTCAATCTAACCTATTAATTGGGTCACACTGACGTGGATGAAGAGAAAACACACATGTCAGCTTGATCTAAAACTTTTATAGCCCCCAATAAATTTTTAATGGTGAACGTTTAATTATTGTTGTTTCTTAACCGTCCACCTGAGCTTTAGATGTGCCTCATTTTTGGGCTCATACCCTAAAATTATTTGGCAAAATGAATGGACAAAGTGTGGATATAACACATTCATCACAAAGGTGGGGCCCAAAAAATTTGACACATGTGCTACACTTCACAACCAAGTGCCTAATTCGAGCCTTAAAAATTTGTACACGAAACATATGTTAACTTAAAATTTAGCAATTAAATTATGGTTTAATTGCTAACTCACAATGCCAAAATCAAATTGTTTAAATAGTTTTAATTGTTAATTTGTGGACTTTTATTTTTTAAAATAAGGCCTTTTGAATTTTTTCATAATTCACTATCCAATAAATGTCCACCAATTCATAAGTGGAATAATGTGCATGAATTTGAGGTGATTTGGTGTATAGACAAGTCACCCCTAAAATTGGCAACGCCATCTACCGAATTTAATTTAATTTTTTAAAGAACTATTGGGAGAAATAATATCAAGTTGTTAAATATATAAATTAGATATTTAGAAAATTAAATATATGAATTTTGTAGTCAAATTAAAGTTAACTAAGTCGATACAACTTCTCACCAAAGAATGGAGTTACACCACCATAAATATGTTCCAATTTATAAATGAATGCATATTTGGAATGCTTAGAAGAATTTAATCCATATTTTTCACAATGTATCGGTTGTAGACACTTGATTGAGAGAGAGAGAGAGAGAGAGAGAGAGAGAGAGAGAGAGAGAGAGAGAGTTGACTATTCTCGAGTCCTTGGAAGTTGGAAGTTGAAACTTGAAACTTGAAAGTCTTGAAAGTGAGTCTTAAATGTTGAAAACCTTTCTTTTCTTGAACTTGGAAGTCTTGAACTTGAAACTTGAAACTTGAATCCTAAAAACTACAAACTATAAACTTGAAATAAACTAGAAGCTTGAAATAAAATAGAAATTAGAAACTTAGAAATAAACTAGGATCTAGAAACTAGAAACTACAAAGTACAAACTAGAAACTAGAAACTATGAGTCTACAATTACAATTTATAAATTGCAATGAAACACAAAATAGAAGACTTTGTTGTTGGTTGACTTGAATCTGGAGGTTGTGTGCTTGCCACTTGAGAGTTGAGACTTGACTCTTGAGTTGAATCTTGAGTCTTGACTCTTAATAAATGATAATATAATGAAAGAAATCAAGAATAGATCACACAACACAAGTTAGAATAGAGATTATAAATTAAAAAATTAGAATAAGATATTAGAATGGAGATCAGAATAAGAGAATAGAAGAGAGAACGTGATAAGAGTGAATAGTATAGAGTGAGTGATTCTTTTTCTTGCTTCTTGCCTTTAACTTCAAGTGAAAATAGTAAAGAATAAAGATAAGAGAAATTATGAAAGAGATTAAGAGAGAATGGGGACTTTAGAATGATGTATGAGAGCAAGAGAGTGTGTATTGAGAGTTTTAATGAATATATATTTCAAATGGAGGAGGGGGAAGTGCTTTTTTATAGGCAAAACTTTCAGAAAAAAAATAAAGTTCTAACGATCAGATTTCTTACCGTTGGAATGTATGCGACCACATATGCCATTATGCGATCGCATACCATAACATATGGCATATGTGACCATCGCATATGCCATATGCATGGATTTGTGTGATTATGCGATTACATATGACCAATGTTTTAAATATCGTTATTGCATAATGTATGGCACCGTTGGGATACGGATACATATCGGTTATCGCATGGGATATATCGGTTGTATCGCGCAATGTATCACTGTTGTTGGGAAACATGGGAACATTGTGAAATTAGTCGAATTTTTCAATGGAACTTCAGAGATTGTTGAAAAAGTCATCAATAAATCACAACATTACAAAAAAAAACTGCACATAATAAGGGTATCCTTTGTATGGGGTCCTAATATATGCGCTTTCTAACTAAACTGATGCAAATATATCCAAACTCTATTCATATAATTTATAAACGTAAGAAGACGTGTATGGAAACAAAAGCAATACATTCAAAAGCAAAAGAAGAATCACTAGATCAGGTTACATACATGTTTAATTTTGTGTTTGGATACAAAGATTGCAACTGATTTGCGAGAAATTGAGAAAATTTGATTTTTCTCAATTTTCCGCAACTCGACCCATCTCGCCTAAATCTCGAAATCGAAGTTCCAAAACCATGATTTTTCATGGAAAATATGAAGAATCATATTTTTGTAACCATTTGACACTGGTTTAACGTGATTTACAACAAAAACATGGATCAAAAATAAAAAATGCTCACTGGATCGACTAGGTGGGATATATCACCACTACCTGTGCATTTCGTATCGCACAGGTGGGATACAAGATATATCGTGGGATACATCGGCTGATATTGTCGATATTTAAAACACTGCATATGACAACGTTGATAGCCACCATCAATTGGATGAGATGGAACATTATTTGTGTGAAATCTATGTTGTATTTCTATACCCAACCCATGTGATAAAGGGGTTGGGTCTTGGTCGACTTAGACCTAACCCATTAAATTAATAGGTTGGCAATTTTTTACTTTGAACTCGACTCTTACCCGAATATAATTGGTTAGCTCTGGGTCCAAAAGTTCGAAGCAGTTCTTTAAATGGGTTGGGTCCAGTCCCGGCATTTGCACCCCTATCTCCAAATGCAACCAAAACAATGACAAGGAAGAAATCCCCATTGTTTCTGTACATGTACATTGTTGAAATATTCCCTTTCATTTTTTGTGGTTGCTACGGCATTCCCATCTGATTATTTCATTAGATTAGATTTAAGTTGTAATTCGGCCACTTGCGCTATGACACAGGGCTTTGGCAAACTGCAAGAGATAGTCGACAAGTGGGAAGGTCCAGTGATCGCGCCATCACGGTTTAATCTGAAGCTTTTCACTGACAAGGAGACGTATGAAGCCATGGATGAGCTCGCAAGTCTGCAGAACAAGACTGCTCACCAGCTGGCCATGGAAGTGATCCGCAATTTTGTCGTGGCCCAACAAAATGGCAAGGGTGAATAATCTCACACCATGGAAACACAGATCCTTTTGTTTGTGTCAGGACCATGGAAGAGTTTTTTTTTTTCTTTTTTTCTTTTTCCTTTTTTAATTTTGGTCAGAAGATGAAACTTTGGTTGGATATATACATAAACAGGGATTGATTTTTTCTTATTTTATTTGTTTTGTGTTTTTCTTTATGGGTAACAGTTTTGAATGCAGATTAATCTATCCCTCTCATGTCAATCTTGATATGAGAGTTTGATTGCTTGTCTGGGGAATTGTTCTCAGTTGCTGCTTGCAGAAGGGTCTTGGTGAGGCAGAAAGGATCTGGACTGAAGAAGAGGCCATTCGCTGCGCCCATGTGCAGATCCAGGGCATTAAAAAGGTGGGATCCATAGTGAACATGCCTTGATGCAAAAAGAGGAATACTTTGATACTCTTGCAGATTGTGATGGATGATAAGCAGGCAGCCACATGTAATTCAAACTGAACTGCTGAAATTATGGGTCCCATTTTAGGTGTATCACAAACTACCTAATATGACACTTCTTTTATCATACAACTATCAGGATGGTGGATTGGCGTAAATTTATCAGATATAAATGAAAAAAATTCCAACCATCCTATTTCAGTGAACTAGTTCCATGAATCAAAGGTTAGGTTTGTTCAACCAAATCTGATTTCAGGATTGTAAGTTGGCTACAGTGTCTACAATTAAGACAGTTTATATCAAGTGAGGAGTGCAGTGTGTACGATGTCTGAGTGACTTTGTATCGAGCATCATATGCTATGAATATCATTTGACGCGCTGATCTGAAATGATCCCGCTCGATGAGTCGACCTAATGAAAGTTTATTTTTGGGCCGTGGGACATGCTCACCTAATGAAAGCCGTGTGAAGGTTTGCAAATGCTGCAGACTGCCTCTTTAATACTTGGTCATGCAAATATGTCCTTGGAGAATATTTAAACGGTTTCTACTCATAAACCGGTGCTTGCATAGAAACAAATAGGCCAGTCAGAGAGTGTGCTGTAGCATATATATATATATCACTGTATGGATGGTTGGAAATTCTTCTGTTAATAACACAGTTATGAAGTACGATATACAGAGAAGTTTTCTGGGAAATGGAAACGCTAGCATAGGTTAATGGATTCTTCAGCTATATCCCACCCGTGGGATGGTCCATTGGTTGCTAAGCCAAGGTCTACGAGCATGTGCATTAGCTGCAACTATACACTGACCAGAGAGATGCGCATGTAGTGGGCCATTCATCAGACCAGTCCTATGGTTTCCGGGTCCTTGGGTAGCCAACCGCCATGCTCCCACACGTATACATGAAATTTGTATGGTTGATGAGTAACTAAAAGAGCAGCCCATCCGATCATCAGTAGGGTTGTTGATGGGCCACAATTGTGCTGGGCAGGCTATGTAAAACCTAGATCTGATCAAGGCACGGTCAGAGTGGACAGGCCTGAGCATGGCCCGTTCACCCACTTTGGTTCAGGATCTGGGCTGTCCATCAGGTGTGCCCCATGGTGGCTCACAAATCAGGACACTCCAATCAAGAAAATGCCCTTGAAAACCCTAAAACCGGCTGGGTGGGTTGCTTTTACAAACATTCTGAGCCCGGCTCACTTATTAAACAGGCTTGAATTACTCGGCAACTAACGGCCGTGATGGTCAGACAGGCATCCTTTTCTAACCACAGCATATAGATGGTGGGTATCCCGCGAGAAAGAGTGACCGGATAATGATAATAATAATAAAAGAAGCGACGCTGGGAAGAATGTCTCGCTCCCAGTAGGATTCGCGAGAGTAGTATCCTTTGAATCAGTTTTACAGGTTAGCGTTACTGTATATGTGGGGTTTTGAAACGTGGTGCAACGAGTCTATCCTCAAAAGAGGTCTGTGTGGTGATGCTGCTTCGGATCGTCTCCTCTCAAACGCCACTGATCTCTCCCTTCTCCCTTCATCCCAACCGTACATTCCCTTCTCCTTCTCATGCTAACAGCAATTTGGAGAGGAGGAGATGGTCTCTCCATGCGGTGGAGAAAGAATTTCAGTTCGAGATCGATCGAGAAAAAGCCCGGGAAGCGTTGCAGAAGCTCGACCAGCAGCTCCAGTCCCTCTCTCAGAGAACAGAATCCCCCTCCAAGAACAAAAGGGATTCCTCCTCCCCCTCTCCTCCTTACTTTGGTACTCTCTCTCTCTCTCTCTCTCTCTCTCTCTCTCTCTCTCTCTCTCTCTCTCTCTCATAGTATTTTCTCATTATCTCTTTCTTCCTTCTCTTCCCCTTCGATCTCTCCACCTTCTACGAGTAACAGAAACAGGACGTTTGTGATTATAAGAAATGATGCAAAAAGCCAATGGAAGAAATCAGCCATCACACATTATGGGGGAGTCTTACACTTCTCCCACACACTAATATGGCATGTGTGGTTGAGATCCAGGCCATTCATTTGGGTGGGGATAATCTGGCCCCGCCCTGATTTTGCCTGTTGAATTTAAAACGTTTCTTAATGATTTTCCATTCGATGACTGCCTATTTGAATGGAAGAGTAGTCCGACTAGTGTGATTTTTGGGCTATTTCATGTGCGCCAAACGTGCATGATGAGTTTCTACAAATGAATATTCCATGGAAATGCAAATTGCTTCTAAAGCTCCCTATGCAAATCAAATAGAAAATTCATCACTGGAATCTGTCGGAATCACTTAGTCTCACCTGATTTTCGTTGAATTGGTGTAATCTCAGACCCCAGTTTAGAGAGAAAATTAATGACTGGAAGGAGGACTGAAGAAATGCCAGAAATTTCCGGATCATATCTTGCATATTCTGCAGTTGCTCTTGTCATCCTCACCGTCTTTAACAATATAGTGTTCAGCCTCTTCATCAAACCATCAGTGGAAGGCATGGAGGCTGCCCCAGCCACTGTAAGAAGAGAGCCTTTGAATGCAGAGATGATGAAGCAGGCCCCACCACTCATGGACCAACGCTGATATTGCAGTTGCTTCAGCTTTAGTAAGTGATGGACTTTCTCTACCTCTAATTCAATATCTAACTAGTGATTATACTATCTGCACTGATCATCATATGCAAGCAGGTCTGTATGCATCCAAATTTTTTTTTTTCTTTTAATATTTATATCGATATCATTTTATTTCTGTAAATTGTGTTTTAAACAGAGATCAATATCATAGTCCGACGCTTATGTATTTTTAAATGGATTTCAATATCAAATGGGTTTTTACCCCTCACGCAATCTAGTTTTCTTCTTTCGTGGGGACATCAATTTGATTTTATTTTTTTTAGAAGTGTTAGGGATTTAACTTAGCACAAATGATCCGGGGTAAATTGAGTCAATACCTGAGCCATCCATTGTATGATTAGTAGGGCTGCAACTTGGGTTCGGGTCACCCCTGAACCAGACTGACCCAACCAGAGAAAGCTATTTCATTTGTTTTCCCTTCTCAACCAGTGTCAAAATGGTATTAATGCACAAACAAGTGTTATTAATATAAATAATCATTTAGTATTTATAGAGAGGACTTTAGGTTGAGTCCGGGTTGGAATTCAGGCAGTTCAGTTTGCAGGTTGGATTCACCTGAGTTTGGGTTGGGCATGGGGTCACCCTCAACCTGAACTGATCTCCCTCATTTGCATCCCAAATGGTAGCTCTAAGTGCAGCTCTGGAAGATACATAGGGCTCTTAACTAAGTTGGGTTCAGGTAGGATCCTATGGTACCCATACCCACACTGAGTTTGGGTTTTCTTTTTCTTCTTTTTTTTTTAGACACCCACACTGAGTTTGGGTCTTGCCTACCACTCTTTTCAACTCCATGTCTCATTCTTGAAGACCTGGACTCCGGTCCAATTAGGTTCTGTTCCACATTGGGTACCCAACTGTTGGCTATTCATCGTTTTAAAAATTGGATTTGATTAACCATAGGATCCCCTTCTTTAATAATTTCAGATTTTTAGAAATCTAAAACCCAAAGATTAATGGTTGGGATCTTGCCAAAATAGACGTGCGTGCGATGTATAAAGTAAAACCATTGGAGATGTTAAAATCTTCCAACAAAGGAAGTCTCTCTGATTTATCACAGGTGGAAGGAGAGTTAGAATTTCATTCAAAATGATTAATTTGAATGAAACTTGCCCCTCTTTAATTGAAGAAAAGGTTTCATTTTGAGAAGGGGTTTTTATTGATAAAAAATAAAATAAAATCTACTTCAACCAATATGCAGTCGAATCCACTTTCAATTTGATATATGAAGAGTAAGAATTAGAGAATTCTTGTTGGTATTGGAACTCGTAGGGAAAAAAATGGATGGAATCAAATATGATATTATTGATCATTCTTTAATTCAAAGGATCATTCCATCTCAATTAAAAATGCAAATACCTTTTTAGGAAGAGATTTACTTTTGCTTTCTTATTGCTCTTGGATTGTCATAAAGAGCAATGAGCTTAAAGAGAATGATTTGAAGTTCTTGCAAAGAATCGTCCACACCAAGAGGACGCCACATGTCAACACGAGTGGTGAAAATGAGGGAGAGATGGACAATCTTTCTCTTAAAAGGTCCAACAAAATCTTGTATCCATTACACACTCACACTCTCATGCAAGGTAGCGCGAAGGTGATATCAATATCAAGTATAGATTATCCATGCTAACCCAAATTAGTCCCCTACACAGGATAATCATACATTTCATCATATAATGACCATAGGCCTGTCTTAAAATCTATGATAACAATGGTATACAAAATATTAAGATTCAAACATCATAACTCTCCCTTGGTCAATGACCATTGTATCTAATTTCAAGTTCTCAAGAATAATCAAAACTTCAATTATTTCATATGATCACATATATTTAAGGTGGCATTACATATTAATTAGGGCATACCAATCTGTCCACCTCGTTATCATGATAGATCATCATTAAGGTTTTGAGTCAAATAAGAGCGTTTACATCGTAGGACCCACCCAATGGATGGGTGGATGGCTAGAATTTTCCATGCTTGGGGTGGTGAGGACAATGGTCACATGATTCATGCATCGTGGGGCCCATCAGAACATTGGTCACAGGCCCATGCATACTAGGAGCCCATCAGAACATTTATAACGTAGTCCAACTATAAACGGGTCCCATCGTAAAGGTAAAGGTGGTCACATCGTTCATCCCTACATGTACAAACTGTAAACTAGAAAATCATTGGGAATAGGAAAGTTCTTTTCATCAATAAGAGAGATGAACATGGGGATTGAACAGTGAAGACTTGGCGACGGACTCAGCCCGTCCTCAGTAGAGTTGTGACTCAGCCAAGTAGTAGTTGACTTGTCCTAGTCTCGAGCCGGGCATATCTTCAATGTTAACTCGTTGTGCCAAACCCGACCAAACTGGATCGAGACCGAGTCAACTCAGACGAGTTGGCAACTCATGACGTGGAATGCCAAGAAGGCTTTCCCCGTGTAGAGGCTCGTCTAAGGTACTCGCTCCTTCCGCCCAGCCACGTGGTAATCCAGACCGGTCATTGGGAACGTCCAACCATCTAGGGGCCACGTGTGAAAAATCTCACCAATTGGACGTCCATACCCTCCAGACAATGTGAATTAGAAGAGTTTAGACTTTGATGCTTAAATCCAAGCTGTTTATCAAAGCCTGTATTTTGTACACGTGGTGTATATATATATATATATATATGTGCATGCGATCTAAGCCGATCACCTACCATGGTATATAGCGCTGAACGAATCACGCAGATTGGGCAATCTTAACCATTCATTTGCAGGAGTTTCAAGCAACCTATATAGACGGTTAAGCAAATACAAAAATAAAAAATCGACCGATTTCTTTAAAAAAATAAAAAATAAAAATTCCTGAAAAGAATCGTCCTGCTGAAGCGTTAGGATTGTCCAACAAGATCGTGAACTTTGGCCTACGCCCCATCAATGGTACATTGTCGCATCCCGCAAAATCAACGGCCACTAGTACACGTACTGAGATTACTTCAGTTTTAATGAAAGAAGCGACATGTGGAAGGAGATGCGTAATAAGCGAGACTTTCCCATGCAGTAAATCTACGTGGGACCATTTAGATGAACGGCCTTGATCATCATGTTGTGGGGCAGAAGGGCTTCAGCATCCTTAGTAATGGGCACTACAGGCTTCTAAGCCGGCTTTGTGCCAAGCTAAATGGGTAGTGAGTCACACTCGGGTTAGAAAATGTGGCCCACTTAAGTAAATGGGTCCGCTGGTGTTGAACCCTACCCAACCCAACCTGCCCATATAGCTATCAATAGCTGGGCCAGATGATCAGGGCCAAAATAAAACATAGTAATAGACTGCAAACATAGACACATGATGAATGTATGTTTTTCAGTAGTTGGGGAAGGCTGGCATACCGTCAGCCTTGTAATCCATTCTTAAACCCGAGTGTGGTTGGGATGGTCGACTCCAGCTTGATTGCAATTAAATTGTACGGTGGGATTGGGCTTGGGCTTGATCTATTTAAAGTGGCTTCACCTTCAGGGCTTGACTTCCGGCTATATTCTTGGCCTGTCTGGCAAACGGATCCAACGAAAGCCAACCCATTGCCACCCTTAGACCCAGCTTTGGGCTTGGCTTGGACTTACTAGATTGGCCCGTGGGACGGGCTTGAGCCTCTCATGCATGGCCCTATCAATTTTCAGCTCTGGCTTGGGCTCATGTTCACTTATACCCTGACCTGACTTTATATATTTGCTTTAAATCCTACAAATAAGCCATGTCAATCCTCGGTTAGACAACCCAACCATCAGCCTATTTCTTTATGCATGTGTGACCCACTTGCTCAATGTATAGGTTAGGAACACTCCAGCAGGAATGAGGGATTTTATCATTTTTGAGCCACGCCAGATTGGGTTGGGTCGGACCCTAGCCCAACTAATTTTTTCAGGCTTTAGCTTAGGCCTGCTGTTCTAGGCGGGGTCTGGACACACAGGTACTTTGATGAATCCATTTTTTTAGAATCCTTTAGCAATCTGGTCGAGTTTGGATCAGCCACGTGGACCCGATGGAGAAACCAGGTCTAGTCGGCTTGGGTCTATGTCCATCATCGTGGACCCAGTTATAATCGGGTCAGATCGGGTATAGTCTCACTTCCACGTGTCAAATTGCCACAAGGGTGCATCATCTAATCCTTCCATTACAAGCCGGCGTGTGTTGTTGTTTGGGCATGTTGGAGAAAAATAGTACAAGTCTAGAGACTCGGCTATGAAATGAACCAACTCTATTGACATGGATCGGGCTCCCGAGGCAACAAGCCTGACCAAGGCAAGCATGCCCAAAGCCTAAAGGAAAGACTTAGCTCGGAATTCAAGGAACCAATCCAGACCGAGGCTTACAAAGTCGTGAGCTATAAGGCAAGGAATCTTTAAGAAGATCTTGACATTAAACGAATACGCACGAAGTTGGCTCGACAAATGAGGCAGCAGCGTCCAAATAGGTCGGCTAAGGCCCAATGCTTGGAAGCCACATGACCTACCATAAAACCGAACTATCCTTGAGTCAGTTTTCGGATTGGAAAGACGCGCTGATTATGGATCGGTCTCGTCTCATCCGAGAGAAGGCGAGTAGCTCAACCTTCTATTGCCAGCTGAAACTCGCTTATCAATAGAGTTGGCCAGGCCCGAGAAAGGAAGAAACTGTGTAAAGCAAAACACCTTTCCAAAAATCCAGTAAGAAGATCCCCAATCCCGAGGATCTCGGGATTGGCTGGAGTCCTAAATTGGATTGATATTGAATCTCCAAAATATCATGAAAGAATTCTGGCACGATGGGATCGTCCACCTCCTATAAATATAAGAGACTGAGAAGGTGAAAGGTACGCAAAAAAAAAAAAAAGCTCTCTCTAAGACCCCTTCAATAAGGTCCTAGCCCTGACTTTGGCATTGGAGGGTCCCCGGCTCTAGCCAGGGTCTCCATTGTCTTTTTCCTGTATAGGTAAAGGATCCAAGGAGGGTGTACCAGATTTTCGCATCAACAGGGCATAAACCCAAACGCAACTCAAAACCTAGGTCCAAAGACCCAAATCTCAATAGGATAGAGATCCAGTTCCTAAAATCCCAGATTTAAACCCAAAAGGACTTGAACACGCAAGACCAGACATTGATTAAATTAGTTTTGAGAACTCCAATCCCGAAAACTTCAGGCTGGCCTGTGATTAAGGTAGCTGCACTGAAGAAAAATAGTTGAAAGAGAGACGCACACTTTTAACTTTTACAAGACATACTGCAATGATTACATGAAATTGACTCTGTTATGGGAAGATCAGAGACGTTTCAACTCCGAGCTCTGAGGCTATTCAGAGCCGACTTGAGGCGCAAGACTAAGCTCAGAGTTATGAGAATAGTCGCGAGAAGGACTTCCAATTCGATATCAATTACGCCTTCGCTCCGAGGCCCTAGGCATAATGATTTGGGGCTGGGGCTGTCGACTCGGGATTCAGAGTGGGATCCCAGAATGATCCGAGGCCGAGACAGTCGGCTCGAAGTGATCCAAGGCTCGGGCAGTTGGTTCGAGATTCAGATCGGAATCCACTAATGAGGAAGGCCATGAGGTGTCCCACTACCATACGATTGGTGACGGTTACTCAACCGCCCATGTCTGCACGACCACACAACGACTGGGTAGCCGAATCACTCGTAGGATGTGACAAATGTCCTAAAATGCACCGAGTTATGCGGACATACCCATCTTAGGCGAGGGGGTATAAATAGCATCTTGCGGGGAGGAAACAGGTATGCAATATCTCACACTCTCCCTTTACAACTTAACTTAGACCCAGATTCCCTTGACTTGACTTAAGCATCGGAGGGTCCCCTGTTTAAGCTAGGGTCTCCTTTGCTCACCATTGTTGTGCAGGGTCAGGTTTCTGAAGTGGCTCGGAGTTTGGATATTCGAGCAGAGAGTACTCCAGATTTTGTCTACAACAGACTCCAATCATTAGATGCTATACTAAAATTTAAACATCAGCATATATATATATATATATATATATATATATATATATATATATATATATATATATATATAAACAGGGCCAACTAGGAAACTGTTGGAAGGATAAATGAGTAGAGCTGGGCATCGGACCCAGTCGGATCGGATTGGGTCCAACTCGATCCGATCCAGATTCTACGGAGTCTGACCTGAACTCGATTCGATCTGGGATCTGATCCAGATCATCTGCCTCGATCCGATCCGACGCATTGATAGTCTAACCCGAACCGAGTTCGACTTGGCCGGGAAAACCAAATCAGATCAGGTTGGGTACAGTTCGGATCGGAAGAGAGAAGTGGGGGATTGATCCAAACTATTCATCCATTTGGAGAGCTTGTCTTACAGCTTGAGCCAAAAAATAAGACAGATCTAAAGATCAGTTGGACCACACTGCAAAAAACAGTGGGGGATTGATCGTTTACTATTGAAACCTTTCTTCCGATCACAGAAGTTTCGGATCAATATGAAATTTGTTTTTCCACTTTATTCATGTATTTTTAACAGTATTAACAGATTAGATGGAAAATAAACGTTATGGTGGGGGCCATGTAAGTTTGATCTCATTTGAGCCATTCGTACAATTCGGAGCTCGAGGAGCGTACGCGCTCGCCTTTGCACGACACGTATGTACATGTAGGTTGCGTGTGAGAGTGGATTATGACAGGTGACGTTGAGTAGCTAGACTCCCTAGCCCCTGCTGAAGTGACGTGACCAAGTTCTATGGGACCCGCCATGATATATGTGTTGGATCCACACCGTTCATTCATTTGGAGATATCAATTTAGGGCCTGAGCCAAAGAATGAGTCAGATCCAAAGCTCAAATGGACCCTGTTATGGGACGATCCGAGACGATTACAATCAGAAGGATCAACTATCCGCCATTCCGAGCGGAGTCCGAGCCTCGTCATAGTAACAGGAAGGTGGATTTAGATGGATGAAATCCTCAATCCTTGATCACCTTCCGTCCGAGAACCATCAGAGGAAATATTCGAGTTATGCGACCGGCCCCGAGCAGGCGTCCATCATGAAAGGACCAGCGGCATCGCCTACGCACCGAATAAGAACTCGGCTCGGACTGATATGACCAATCATCAGCTCGGATTAGTATCGTCACCCTCTGTGACCGAGCCGTTGTTTCCGAGAATAAAGGTCCGCGCGTTAAGGGGAGAAACTGCCATGTATAGATATGCGCTATTATCTCGACGCGAGATACACACGTCGCGGGACATGATCTCCGGCATCTGGCCCGGTATCTTCACGATATGCGAACCCCCGATCGTGCCGAGATTATCGGACTTGACCGAACGATGAAAAGGTATAAATATTACATCACTCCACAAGAACAGTGCACGCAACATCCGAGACTCTCCTCCATCTTTCAAACATAGACCCAGATTCTTGTTGTCCTGACTTAGGCATCGGAGGGTCCCGGCTTAGCCGGGGTCTCCATTGCTTCTGTTGTCTTTGCAGGATTCCTAGTTGGACGCCTGCTCGAAGTACGGAGGAGGGTTAACCAGATTTTGACCTCAACATTTTTGGCGCCGTCTGTGGGAAACTGATACAAAAAGTCAGTTTCCTATTCTAAATAGCGATGGCTAGAGGGAAGAAGAAAGCTGTGGCGGTGGAACCAGAGCAGACCCGCTCCTCATCATTACTTCATGCGGAGTCTGCTCCGGGCCCTTCTCAACGTTCTCGCAATCGTTCCAACAAATACCGCGCTTTACAAGGCGAGGTGCAGGCCTTGCGCGATGAGTTGCAGCGAATGAGGCAGGAACGTGAACAACAACAACAACAACCTGAGCGGAGGAGTCCGGTACCAGAAGAAGTTGGACCAACCGTTCAGGCCCATTCAGTGACAAGAAGCCCGAGGCGCGGGCCATCTCCGCAACCTTCTAACCGAGCACCAATGTCGGCTCAAAACCTTCCCCGAGTTCCCACCAGGAATGTGACGGCTAGAGTCTCGACGGATGTCCCAGCCGCCTCGGCTTTGGCTCCGACTGACCTTCGTCACACCCTGGAAAGGAGAAGGAAAGGAGGATCCCTGAGCCGGGAGAACACTCAGGAAGAAGTGGCGGAAAATAGAGATCCCTGGGAGGCACGATTTGCGGACCTGAATAATCAAGTCCTGATGCTACAGAAACAGCAGCAGCCATCATCAATCCTCCGTTCAAGCCATGATGGAAGAAACCAAGCCTCCGTTCACCGCAGAAATCATGAACGAAGTGATGCCTCGAGATTCGGATTCCGCTGTCATACAATACTCGGTCCAGACGACCCATCGAACATGTGGAAGCTTATCGATCGTGGATGCGATCTGGAGACCGCGGACCGATGCAATGATGTGCGAGAGGATTCTCTATCACTCCATTTGGATCCGCTCGGAGTTGGTATCGTCGGCTCAAGCCTGGATCCATAAGTTCATTCGAAGAGTTGTCTCGGTCATTCCTTACCCGGTTATAAGCGGTAAGAGAAGCCGAAAACCCAATACCCCACCGCTTACCATCAAACAAGGGCCAAAAGAATCCTTAAAGGATTACATTGCCGATTCAACGAGGAGGCGTTACGGGTGGAAGACTACGACGACAAGATGGCACTCGCCGCAAGATGCGGCGGCGAGGGAAGGAAGGTTTGCCTTCTCTATAGGGAAGAACCCGGCAAAGACGTTAGCCGAGCTCATTACTAGAGCCCAAAAATACGTCCATGCCGAGGAGTTCTCTCGCTACCCGCAAGAGTATTCAAGTAACTAGAGCAGAATGAGAAAGGGAAGAGGCCAGGAACGAGGAGCCCCAAGCTCCAAAGAAAAATTCGGATGATCATTCTTCTCGGGGTCGCCGGCCAGAAAGCCGAAGGGAGATTCCGTTCCTACACACCTCTCAACACTACGACCGAGCGGATCTTATTGGATATCCGAGGCGAAAACTCCTCTCGGCCGGTCGTATGAGAGCGGACCCGAACTCGCGACAAGCGCAAGTATTGTCGTTTTCATCGGGATCATGGCCACAATACCGGTGAATGTGTAGATCTCAAGGATGAAATTGAATCCCTTATTAGGAAGGGGCATTTACGTCGGTACACCAAACAAGAAAAAGCTGCTCGGAAAGAAGAGCGAGTACGAGAACGCTCCAAAAATCCAACCGAAGAACCCGTGGAGATTCGCACCATCTTCGGAGGTACATCGGGCGGAGGAGACTCAAACAGAGCAGAAAAGCTCATTCTCGAAGGAGTCAGAACACTACGTCAACCTTACCGAGCGGCCTAACAAAGAACCACGGGTCGGTCCACGTAGCCTCACCTTCACGGAAGAGGACGCCGAGGAATCCAACACCCACATGATGACGCCTTGGTAGTCACTATGACCATAGCTAATCATAAGGTGTACAGATTCTCGTTGATACCTGGGAAGCTCGGCCGACGTGATTTATTCCGAAGCCTTCGAGAGGATGGGGATTCCACGTCTCGTCTCGGACCGTGAAGACCCCTTACACGGATTTTTGGGAGAAAAAGTAATCTCCGGGGCTATTTCCCTCCCTGGTTGCGGGAGAAGGGCGACATCAAGTCACCCCGATGGTGGACTTCCTTGTCGTCAACGTACCATCGGTGCATAACGTGATCATGGGCGGGCCCTCCCTCAATGCAATGCGGGCGGTCGTGTCTACTTATCACCTAATGATGAAATTTCTGTTTGAAGGCGGAACGGGTTACCTCCGAGGCGATCAACGCGAGGCTCGGAGATGTTATGCTATTGCGGTTCAAAAAGGGTGCAGTAAAGCAAGCACTCACCGTCAATGTCTTGGACCCGCGGACCCTCCGAGAATAAGCCAATTGAAGAGTTGGAGAAGGTACCACTCGACGAGGCGATCCTAGCAAGACGGTTCATTTCGGAACATCACTCACGCCCGAGCAACATTCCGAGCCATTAACTTTCTGCGACGACACGGGGACATATTCGCTGGTCGCACGCGGATATGCCAGAGGATCTCTCCGGATGTCTTGGTCCATCGGTTGAACGTGGACCGGAGCACAAGCTGTGAAACAAAAGAGGAGACCGTTTGATGACGAGCGGTGTGAGGCCATTGCGGATGAAGTCTCGATGATCGATGGGCCGGCTTCATAGAAGAAGTGCATTACCGGAATGGATCGCAAATGTGGTCTTGGTTAAAAAGGCAAATGGCAAATGGAGAGTCTGCGTGGACTATTCGGACTGAATAAAGCATGTCCAGAAAGATAGTTTCCGTGCCTCGGATCGATCAACTAGTAGTAAACGATCGGGCACGAACGGCTTTCCTTCTGGATGCCTACTCTGGTTATAACCGGATCGCGATGCATCCCCGGATAGGCGAAGACTACCTTTGTCACCAGCTTGTGGGGCTCTATCTGTTATCGGGTCATGCCATTTGGCACGAAAACGCGGGGCCACGTATCGAGGTTAGTCAACGGATGTTCGCAAGACGGTCGGGCGTACGATGGAAGTTTATGTCGATGATATGTTGGTGAAAAGTGTTAAGGCATCCGATCACTTAGAAGAACCTCGGAGAAACCTTTGAAGTCCTCCGAGAATATCAAATGAAACTGAACCCAGCAAAGTGCGTTTTCGGGGTCGGCTCGGGAAGGTTTCTCGGATTCCAAGTCACCGGAGGGGTTGAGGCTAACCCCGATAAGATTAAAGCACTCCTCGACATGAGTTCGCCGGACTGTCAAGGAAATACAATGCCTCATCGGAGTAGTAAGCGCTCGGACGCTTCATATCCCGAGCCACTGATAAATGCCTCCCCTTCTTTCAGCAATTGAAGGGTCATAAGAAGGCCGAGTGGACGCCCGAATGTGAGCAAGCTTTCCAGCAGCTGAAACAATACCTGGGCTCACCGCCTCTACTATCAAAACCGGAGGAAGGCGAATCATTGTTTTTATATCTCGCGGTCTCAGCTTTTCATCGGCTCGGCTACGATCGGGAAGTGGGAACAAACAACACCGGTATATTACGTGAGCAAAGCCATGGTGCCGGCAGAAACAAGATACCCCGCTCTGGAGAAGCTTGCACTCAGCTTGGTTGTTTCGGCTCGGAGGTTGCGTCCATATTTCCAAGCCCATTCGATCATCGTATTAACCGACTCCCCCCTCCGACAGATTCTCCAAAGGCCAGAGGTCTCGGGTCGGTTGACCAAGTGGGCTATTGAGCTTGGGGAGTTTGACATCACGTTCCGACCGAGGACTGCGAAGAAAGGACAAGCAGTGGCCAATTTCATCGCCGAATTCACCGTTCTAAGCGATGAGCCCATCAACAAAGAGGTTGAGATGACACCGCATGACCTCCCGAGCAGTTCACAGTCATCCCAGAAGCGGATGGGTCCTCTACGTGGACGGATCATCTAACTCTAAACGAGCCGGGGCCGGGATCGTCCTGATCGCTCCTGACTCTACAATCATCCAATACGCCATTCGACTCGGCTTCAAAGCTTCCAACAACGAAGCAGAGTACGAGGCATTGTTAGCCGGGCTCAGATTGGCCGCTAGCCTCGGAGTTCAATCTCTGCAGGTCCGATGCGACTCTCAGCTGGTCGTAAATCACATCTCCGCCGATTATGAAGCCAAAGAGAGCAGAATGATTGCTTATCCTGGACGAGGCCAAAAAGCTGATCGAGAAGTTTTGGAACTGTACGGTTCACCAAATTCGAGGGCGGAAAATGCGGGCTGATGCCTTGGCAAAGTTGGCATCGACCGCATGAAGGAAAGATTCCACGGATTGTTCCGGGTTAGAGTTCGTTGAACATCCCAGCATCGATCGAATAGAAGAGAAAACGGTTAATCCGGTGGATGATAGCCCGAGCTGGATGGATCCAATTTCTAGCTACCTCGAATCAGGGGAGCTTCCCTCGGACAGGCAAGAGGCCAGACGTCTCAGGGTTCGAGCAGCAAGATACGTCATTCTGAATGGAACTCGTATAAGAAGGGGTATTCACAGCCATACCTCGGTGCCTCCGACCCAGGAAGAGAATATGTTATCCGAGAAATTCATGAAGGGATCTGCGGAAACCACTCTGGCAGCCGAGCCCTGGCTTTGAAGATCCTTCGACAAGGATATTTCTGGCCGACTCTCAAAGAAGATGCCAAGAGCTATGTTAGAAAATGTGACAAATGTCAACGCTTTGCGGCCGTGCCTAGACAGCCGGCAGAAGAGATGACTCCCATGAGCGGTCCGTGGCCTTTCGCTCAGTGGGGAATCGACATCATCGGCCCTCTGCCGACCAGGAAAAGGACAAGTCAAGTTTGCCATCGTTGCTCGTCGACTACTTCACAAAGTGGCCGAGGCCGAACCCGTTGCAAAAATTACCGAACAGAAAATAATTGACTTCGTCTGGAAGAACATCGTCTGTAGATTCGGAGTGCCAAATACAATCGTCTCGGACAACGGCAGGCAGTTTGACAATGACAAATTCAGGGGTATGTGTAGGAAGCTCGGAATCACGAATGCTTACGCCTCGCCTCGGCATCCACAGTCCAATGGGCAAGTCGAGGCAGTAAACAAAGTCATCAAGCACCACCTCAAAAAGAAGCTGGAAAAAGCAAAGGGCAACTGGCCGGAAGAACTTCCATTCGTCCTCTGGGCACAGAACCACGGCTTAGTCTTCTACCGAGAAACTCCGTTCTCTCTTTCTTATGGGTCGGAGGCGATGGTGCCTGTTGAAATCGGCCTCCCTACGGCTCGAGTGAGTAATTACAATGAAGATCAGAATACCGAGCAAATCACCGCCAATTTAGATCTCCTGGAAGAGATTCGAGAAGTTTCGAAACTCCGTGCCGCTGCCCGACATCAACAAGTAGCCAGGTTCTACAATTCTAAAGTGAAGGTCAGACGATTCGACCGGGGATCTAGTTCTTCGACGAGTCTTCGAGAACACGGCCGAGCCGGCTCCGAGCACTCGGTCCCAACCTGGGAAGGACCATACCGGGTGGTCCGATCAACTAAACCAGGATCTTACCATTTGGAGGATCTCGAAAGCCGTCAACTCCCCCATCCATGGAACGCTGAGCATCTAAAAATTTACTATCCGTGATGAAGCACTCGAGCGACTTGTTAACCTTTAAGGTCAATCAATAAATGTACGCTCCAAGCGACAAGCCTTTAAGGCTATGAATAAAAATACGTCCGATCGGTTTATTCTTGTCATCAAGAAGAATAGATTCTACAAGATCGTCCCCTCCCAACTGAGGAGAGGAAAATCACGAGGCGATCCGATTTCCCATTAAGGAAGTCGGACCAATTTCTACAAAGGCATCCCCCCTTAATCGGGAGGGCAAAGCCAATGGGTAACTTCGACCCCCAATAAGGGAGTCGGACCCATCTACTCGGAAGGGCCATCGCTGAAAGCAAAGCAAGTTGATCCTTTTAAGGGTCAAAGGCCCAAATCACACCCTAACGAATCAAGGACTCGGCTCGACCACACAACTTGGTAGAACAAGGACAATCAATAAAGAGGTAATCCAAAATCGGCTCTTTCATTAAATGTCATAAGAAGTACAAAAATAATAATACAAAGGAGCGGAGTCTTCAAGGGGCCGGAGGAGCTTGAGAAGGGGCTTGATCTGGTCAATCGCCTCGGCGACAATATCGGCGGGGTCCTCGGGCGGGAGGGGATCAAGGTCAAGGTGGGGGCGGCCCGAACCTCGACAAGACACTCGTCAAAGCCGCGGTCGTAAAACTTGGCGGCCTCAATGTCCCTCTCCTTCGAGGTCTTGTAGGACTCTAATGCCGCAGCAATTGCCGCTGCCAAGGAGGCCTCAGCCTCGACCTTCTGAGTTTCCAGGGCCGCGGCAACGGCCCTGCTTTTTTCTACTTCAGCTTCGGCCTTGATCTTCTCCCGGTCCTCACTCAATCGGGCAATCTCACCAGCCAGGGTATCAGCACGGACTTTGGAGTGACCCAGCTCGGCCACGGCCGCGTCATGGCGTGCCTCAAGGTCCTTCGCGACCCTCTGGAGCCGGAGCGATTCGGGACTGCGCTGCCAGGCGATGCCACAGGTCGCTCCGCTCCAGCTGAAGGATAGAAGCATTGTCCCGTAAGACTCCCGCTTCCGCCCTGAGCATCTCCGTCTCCGTCTGGAGGGCCCCCACCTTGCTCCTGAGGGTTTCGACCTCGGCGTCGATTTTTCGACGCTCTCGGACCCTCTCCCAACATAGAAGGATCCTCGGAACGGACTGGTCAAAAGCAAGGAAATGAGGAAGGAATAATAATGCAAAAATAGCTGCAAGTCTCTTAAAGAAGCAGGAAGTACATGGTAGAAGACTCACCAAATCTTCCAAAAAGCGGTCGTCCTTTATCGATCGAGGCGCGAAATGGATTCCTCCGTAACGTGCTTCGCCGCCGGTCTGTCAAACAAGACATGTGATAACCCGGCTCGAACCTCCCTGCCGCTCGTGCCGACTTGAGCCGAGCTTGTCGCCTCCTCGGCTCCCGTCCGACTACCGGTGAGGGTTGGGCCTCACCCTCAACGTCGTGTGCGGCCTCTCCCCTCATTACCCGGTTGGGTAATCATGGCGTCGGCCATCCGAACGCTTCCTCCCTCTCGGAGGATGACGGGACAGCTATCAACGGAGGTTCGAACCTCGCTCCTTCATTAGGGGGAGCCGCGACGGATAGAGGAGGGGTTGTCCCTGTTGCCAGAGCAGGAACAAGACTGGGGTCACGTAGAGGCGCGACCATATCAACACTGACCGGGGCCCCCGTAGCTGCGCCCGGTGGTATTGGAATTGGGGACACAATTGCAGATGCGACTGCGCCCGGTAGTATTGGAATTGGGGACACAATCGCAGATGCAGATGGTCCCTCAACCAAGGGTACCGAGGTAGGAAATGGAGCTGTATCCCGACCCGAGATGTTTGGAATAGAGGGAGGAAGTGCCACCGTCCGAGTCACGACCCCAGAGGCAGAACCTGGAGGGCGAACTCCTTGTGTGACCTTCTTCCTCCGAACTACCTTCGCCGGGGGCTCGGTCCTCAGCATCTCCTCAGCAGACAGCGCGGCTTTCCTCCTCCGGGAACCAGACGCCTCGGCCATGCCTGTACCGAAGAATGGTTAGGATAACGCTACCTCAGACCTATAAAACCAAATTGACTAAAGGATACTCACTGAGCGAAGTGGGGTGCGGTCTCGTCTTACAAAGCCCCGACCGGTAAAGGTTAGCGGCCGTGATCAGATCTGACCAACGACGATGTTCCTCCGAATACGTTCTCGCCTTGGCAATCGGTTCTTCTCGGGTCTGAGGTAACGAAGGAACACCCTTGTGAAACCTGCAAAGACAATTGTTCTTTTAAGTAAAAGCAGAAGTAAGAGGCAATGCGCAAAAGAGATCTCGACCCGACCTGGCATAGTGAAGCGAACGGGAACCCGAGCCGATGAAGCCCCGACCTCCGCTGCCGGCGCCTCCCACTCGCCTGCGGCCCAGAACCACTTGTTCTTCCAGTCCTTATTCGAGGACGGAAGACCCAAGACGAGCCCTGACCCCTTACTACCTCTGGTCGCGAAGTAATACCAGGGATCGTTGCCTTCATGCTTTACCAAGTACAGGCTCATCAGTTCGGCGGGTGTCAACGGCCGAGTTCCCCACTTGGTGCCAGATGATGTAAGCGGAGATTAGTACCCTCCAAGCATTGGGCGTAAACTGCCCAGGTGCGAGCCCTAGGTAAGCAGTTAAAGCTCGGATGAAGGGGTGCATCGGGAGACGGAGTCCGCATAATAAGCCACACAAAAATATGGCTATCTCCCCAGCCGCAGGATTGCCAGCAGCGTCAGTAGGCTCGGGGGCTCTGATCCGAACGGAGCGAGGTATGTCGAATTCCGTACGGATCCATTCCATTTGAGACTCCATTATTATGGAGCCCCCGGAACCAGTTCGACGACCGTCCACCAGGAGGCATCTCGGCACATCGACTACTGCAGCTCGGGTGCTCGTGCTGCCCCTTTCCTGCCGGCCTTCTTACTAACTTGGCGAGCGTGAGTTCTCGCCACCGTCCGTTTCTGGGGCCGAGGATATAAAGGCACCGCCTCGAAAGAGCCCCCGGAGGCCTCTCCTCCATTATCAGAACTCCCCGGTTCGGAGTCGTCATTGTAGCCTCTATTCATTTCCCTATCGGAAGACATCTCAGAACAGGGATGTTTAAGATTAAACTCACCAGACAATAGCCGGAGATGGCTTCAGCAAGCGTGAGAACTATGACGGAGACTACTTTGGAAATCGCCTTCGCCGGAAATCGTCTTCTCCGTTAAAACAATCCAAACGCAAACAATGGCAGTCGGGCGAAGACCCTGGATAGGCCTTTTATAGACTGAAGAGACTCTTCATTAAATGAGCCGTAATAATGGCAGCGTCGGAATCATTGCTGGCCGACTCCGAGTCCGACGTGGTAACATACCATTGGTTCAAAACATGGTAAAGGTAACAATATCTTCCTCGATTGTTGTGAGAGTTAATCCACATCGGTACCCGAGCGAGAAAGAGCGCTCGATACGACGCCTCAAACACACTTGGCGGTCACTCACAAGTCGGTGACGATTCGGAATCCTAACCGTCGCCACGTGTCTACTCGCGGTTAGTCCGAAGCCGCTAAATCCCGAGTACACAATGTTTCACACGAGAACCATAAATGCATCAACGGGCAGAGGCAAAGGATCTTCTAAGTAATTACTCTCCGAGCTCATGAATGACCTCGAGAGCGGGGGCTTCTGTTATGGGACGATCCAGACGACGATTACAATCAGAAGGATCAACTATCCGCCATTCCGAGCGGAGTCCGAGCCTCGTCATAGTAACAGGAAGGTGGATTTAGATGGATGAAATCCTCAATCCTTGATCACCTTCCGTCCGAGAACCATCAGAGGAAATATTCGAGTTATGCGACCGGCCCCAGCAGGCGTCCATCATGAAAGGACCAGCGGCATCGCCTACGCACCGAATAAGAACTCGGCTCGGACCGATATGACCAATCATCAGCTCGGATTAGTATCGTCACCCTCTCGTGGACCGAGCCGAATTGTTTCCGAGAATAAAGGTCCGCGCGTTAAGGGGAGAAACTGCCATGTATAGATATGCGCTATTATCTCGTACGCAGATACACACGTCGCAGGACATGATCTCCAGATTCTGGCCGGTATCTTCACGATATGCGAACCCCCCTGATCGTGCCGAGATTATCGGACGCAGACCGAACGATGAAAAGGTATAAATATTACATCACTCCACAAGAACAGGTACGCAACATCTGAGACTCTCCTCCATCTTTCAAACATAGACCCAGATTCTGTTGTCCTGACTTAGGCATCGGAGGGTCCCCCGGCTTAGCCAGGGTCTCCATTGCTTCTGTTGTCTTTGCAGGATTCCTAGTTGGACGCCTGCTCGAAGTACGGAGGAGGGTTAACCAGATTTTGACCTCAACAGACCCCACCATAGAAAATAGTGGAGAGAGTGACGCCCACCATTAAAATTTTCTAAGGCCCACGAAAGTTTTCGATCAAACTGAAATTTGTGTTTTCCCTTCTTTCATGTCTGTATTAACTTGTGAACACGTTGGATCTCAGATAAACATCATAGTGGACCTTAAGAAGGTTTCAACAGTAGGAGGTACTCTTCCCGCTGTTTTCTGTGGTGGGGTCCACTCCAAATTTAGATCTGACTCATTCTTTGTCTCATGGCCTAAAATGATCTCTACAAATTAATGGACGGTGTGGATACAACACATACATCATGGTGGGTCCCACAGAACCTGATGTCTTCACTTCAGCTGCTACTCAACCTGTCATTGTCATTGTCATTACTGACTGTAGCTTGCGTGAGATGTAAGCAAAAATTTGAAGTTATCCCGGATATATGGCGTGTGATATATGTTGAATACAACTTAATCGGATCCCAGAGTTTCCATGCCGATACCGAGTCATGAACTGGATGAAGAACACATCACCTGGTTGGTCTTTCTGATCGTGACCCACTTGGAAAAGAAAGTAATGCATGTCTTGCTTATGAGTGTACTCAACTTCTATGAACTGGTGCCGCCCTGGCCAACCTCATGCTCACTCATTGAGCTGTTTTTTCTCTGGAGAGAGACACATGGACCAAGGGCCCGGTGCGGTCTGGATTGGCTCAGATCGGATCCAAACGAATCGGATTTCGGTTCGGTTCGGTCGGATTTGCTACCTACTCGAACCCGATCCGATTGTCGTTTGGATCTGACCGATCCTACTCAAACTTGACCGATCCAAGCCATCAGTTTTGTTCGAATCGGGTCGGATTGGATCGGATCCGCCGGATCGGGTCCATTTTGTCCACCTCTATAAATGAGTCATCCTCTACATTATTTTTAATTGTGTGGTCTACTCTAATTATAAATGAGGCTGAATTTTAGACTATGAGCCTGATACGATGCATTTAGTTGTTGAGGTTGATTTTAGTTGGACGGTAAGTAGATACTGACAGGTTGATCAAGGAGACTCAATACGGAAGTGATGTCACCAAGTTATGTGGCCCCACCATGATGTATGTGTTGTATCCACACCGTCTATCCAATTTGAGAGATTATTTTAGGCCATGATCCAAAGAATGAGGCATATCCAAATCTGGAGTGATCCCCACCATAGAAAACAGTAGGAAGAGTGACGTCGATTGTTAAAACCTTCCTAGGGTCCACCGTGATGTTTATTTGAGATCCAACCTGTTCATGTGTTAACGTGGACATGAAAGAAGGGAAAACACAAATATAAGCTTGATCGAAAACTTTTGTGGCTGTTAGAAGTTTTTAATGGCGGCGTCACTCTCCCCACTATTTTCTACGGTGGGGTCCACTGGATCTTTGGATATGACTCATTCTTTGGATCATGCCCTGATATGATCTCTCCAACATCATGATGGGGCCTACAAAACTTGGTAAACATCACTTCACCTCAAGTCTCCCTACTCAACTTGTCTAATCTACGTCCATTTTAGGTAAACATCACACCAGGGCCCACCCAAGGCGCTTACCCGTTTGCTCGCATCCCAGGGCACCAAAAAAAAAAAAAAAAAAACCCAGCTTACTGATCGAAGGAACCAGAGCGATAATTACTTAAATTAATGTATAGGTTGTTAAAAACCTTTTAAAAAAAGTTTTAAAAAGTAAATTTCTTAATTAGGTAGTTTTTTTTTCCTTCTAAATTCAGTTTTAAAATCTGCGCCAGCGCATCTCACATGCATCGGGAAGCGTGACAATATCGTTTAAACGCACATCGAGACATTTTTTGAATATGGGCAGTATCTGTCATAGTTTAGCATCTCACACGCTTCCTAGCCTATTGCTGGCTTTTCTCTTGAGATTCCTTCTCCGGACTGGAAGCGAATCGGCTAGCCACGTGTGACGTCAGTAAAGCCCTGACGTGATGAGGTGTGATTGTGCCAGCCCGTGTGACGTCGGTCGAGTATCGAATGAGTTTCAAACGGGAGCCGATTCCGTGAGCCGATGCGGCTTAGCTGCTGCCTCTGAACCAGCAAGTGGGTGCGACCCTCACCATGGGGCCCACCTGGACACCATTGTTTCTCAAGGTCGGGCTACTTGATTTTTGAATGTGCTCCAGCAATAAATAATGATGGTTGAAGAGTCACCATTAAAAGCTTCCTAAAGCTCACTATAATATTTATTTGTCATTCAACTTATTAATTAGGTCATACATGACTTGGGATGCCAAGAAGTTTTTAATGATACACATTTAATCACCACTCTCAGGTGTAGTGTGGTCCACCTAAGATTTGGATCTCATCAATTTTTGGGCTATTGTGATAAAATGAGCTGGGAAATGAATGGTTCAGTACTAACCAATAGAGACCTAGTCCTCGAGGGCCACAATGGAATCCAAATTCATTCCTAAGTACCTGCTTATCATTCATCTCATTAGGGCCTATTTGGGAGCATGGATTTGGAACTCATTGGATTCGGAATCTCCTAGAATTGAAATCCGCTTGTTGTGTTTGGCACCTTGAATTTAAAATCCCTATAATCCAAAAGTAGTTATGCATGGTATATTTACCAGGGTTTGAATTTAATTACTAAATCAAATTTAATATCTCTAATTAATGTATGTGTGTAATGTTTGACACAATGGTTATAACGAAAAAAATGTTTGGATGGTGCAGATTATCTTATTAAAGTAATTATAGTGGGGCAATTGATAATCTAATTGTTTTGAAATATCATAAGTGAGCCATGTGCCCAATAAAGTAATAGTCCAATGACACATGTTACACATGCAACTCTTGAAATGATTCTACATATAATCTAAGCTTTTAGAGTCAAGTCTATCTTCCAGAGGATTTGAAACCATCAGTCACTATATGGTGCCAAATATACTGAGGGATTTGAAAAACATGTGTAACGATGGCAAATGCGATATGGTTCACCCGTTCAAACTCATATGGGAGAGTTCAAACAAACTGGACCAAAGCAAAAGAAACCTGTACCATAGAGAGGCTTATCATCAAGTTCGATAGGCTAGCTAGAAATAGTAAGTGACTTTTTTCAGGGAGCTTTGCTGGCAAGGCTGGCCCCTTCTGCCTCACCATGTGATGATCCAGACGGTATCTAGAAGGTCCCACTTTTATATGACTCACATGCTGAAAACTAGGGCCATTTTATTTTATTTTTATACAAATGGTTCATGTATGTTGTGATCCTTTAGGTGAACGGTCTGGACGATGACTTGGCGAGGCATAAGGCGCCACCAGAAACACATAACAATGCGTTGAGCCTGGGTCTTTTATTGTGGCACTTTATAAGGTCGCACTCACAACATGGACGGTTTGAATTGTATATTTATGCATGGGCCTACTTTGTAGGGTGCAATTTATATACGGACTCCATTTGGTGGGGAGCCAATAGGACAGCTTTGGTGGTGTTAGTATGTTGCGGATTTGATTGAACCACGTCTTGCCGTCGGGTGTGTTTGGGATTTTCAAATATGCTTTTGTGTGGACCACCATCTTCAAAGTGGTACTGTCACATCCCAACACCACCCAACTACATGTGATGATGGAGTTACATTACAATCAGTGTATTTGCATGGGGTGCTACTGTAGACACCCCACCCTGGGTAAGGCGGATCGTCAGCTGTTCATCAATCGATGGCCACCTATGGCACGTATATTGCCTCAGGATTTCTTAGCAGATTTTTGATAAATTCTGAGTGTAAAAATTTCACCAAGTGTTCGTCGGCTGACTACTAGTTGATGGTTTTTAAAACTATATAAATAGACATATGTTCCGTGTCTAAGGAGAGGCAGATACGGTAGAAGGAATGTTCTAAAAAAATTCAGATTTTTTTGGCTTTCACTCACCAATAATGAAGAGATTTTGCCACCTAGGCTCTTCGACAGTTATACCTAAGCCTAAGTTCTGCCTCAACAATCTAATTCTGCAAAGCCCACACTATCACATTAAGAGGAGAGTCAGGATTATGTACATCTGGTCATCCATTTTCTGATTCAAGAGAATGGTATATGATTTTCCATTTTCTATTTCTCATATCTCAATTAAGCTCAGAATGCAGTCCAAACTGCACATTCCCTTTTTCACTAACGTCATTTTTTTATATTGCATTTACTTTATATTGCTTTGTTTATTAGTGTTCGCCTAGCTTTGTGAAGTAAGGTCAAGATCCTTTACTTTTTCAGCACATTTTATTTCTATTTGCCTATCCAAGCAAAACTAGGATTTATCTTTTTCTTTTGCCTGTATGACCCTCCCGTAGGGTTATGTGTAACATGATCATATGACTAACCGTTTTTACGTATATATACATTTTTTTCTGAAAACTGCACGTCCTTTAAAGTAGATACCGCACGCAAGTGTAAGTGAGAGAATGTGCCTAACTCATTATTTTTTTTTAACCAGTACCCTTATCTAGACTTCCATGATCGCAAGCCAATCACGTGAGTCATTCAGGTCAAAGGATTTTTTTAAATTCTTCAGCCTTACCCATCAAGTATACGGCTCTAGCTGACCGTGAACGGTTAGCTTGCAAATCGGTTAGTGACGACTCTAATCATTTCAAACATATTATTCTTCTCACCTTGAAAAGGTATTGCACAATCAAGGAAGCCACGACGGGTTAAACAAATCATATACATAGAGTCATTGTCACCACCTCAAATTATCAACCGCACACAATCATCCTATGAAAAGCAATCTTCCACTACATGTTGCACATTCTAGCATTGCATTCTAAGGTTCAACTCAAAATGAAGGACATACAATCTTCGGGAACCAACCCGCTAACATCCAGTGTATACTGGTATTGTACTAAACTTTTTTGTATCTATTTTATCAATGTTGTCCATCCATTTTACAAGCTCATTTGCGAGAATGAACCCAAAAATGAGATAAATTTAAATCTCAAGAGGACCACACACAAGGAAACGGTGGGGATTGAACACTTGTCTTTTAAAACTTTTTGGGGCCACAAAAGTTTTGGATCAATCTGATATGTGTGTTTGACCTTATCAACAGGTTGGATGGAAAATAAACATTACAGTGAGGCCTAAGAAGTTTTTAACGGTGGACTTTCAGTCAACACTGTTTTCCTGTGGTGTGGTCCTCCCGATATTTAAATCTGAATTATTTTTGGGCTCACACCCTAAAATGAGCTAGAAAAATGGATGCACGGAGTGGATAAAACAGATACTTCATGATGGGCCAACAGGGCTTTGACATCAGTTAACTGGCTCGCGTTGGGTTCACTAGCCAAACCGCGTCCCTTTTTATGATCCCATGCGTGCTGGGGAATTTGCCCACTAATTCAAAAAGCTATAAACAGGCAGAATAGGACGATCCATATCCATGTGCACATGTCCCAGTGGTCGCTTTAGATGGAATATATCCCTATCCAATCCTTTGAAATTGACACCGTTTATCCAACTTGAACGGTTGGATTTTATTTTATTTTTTTCTTTTTCTTTCATTTTAACAACCCATCTTGTTACTCTGATCGGACAGCTTGAACAGTCTGTCAGTGTTTCTAATTGTGCCCCATCGACAGTGTCTCATATTACTTTGAACGGCTGTAACTGATGTTCCTGTACTTCATGTGTGCCATGACAGTAGCATCCGTGTGCATATGGTTGTACTTTGCCACCACATCATACTATCGAAAGGACTTTCCAATCAGTTAGGGGTGGAACCGGCAGGTGCTGTCCATTTTAGAACGGTCTTGGGCCTACTTGCTTGGTCTATCACTTCCAAACGGTTTTGCATATTAAGATTTATTTACATGTTAAATTTTAGTTCAAATTAAAAGTTATTATTTTAGTAAGTTACAATTTTATTAATTTTAGGATTTTAAAAGATTAGGTAGAGTTGGTAATAGATTATGACTTGCTAACTAATAGGTCCAATAATTTAGCCCTAACCTCTTTTGATTGTAAACGGACTTTTGTTTTTTGTTTTTTGTTTTTTGTTTTTTGGGTTAGCTTGTTAGTATACACTCATGTCAATACACACACTCCACTGTTAGCCACCCCCACTAGGGATCGATACCAAGACGTCAAGTGTTGAAACGGATTAACCGACTTAACTTATGTAATAGTAATAATAAGTTGGGGCTCAACCAACCCACAATGCTGGACCTATGACCTATGATACTTAAGGTACCCGACTGTTTTTTATTGTTGCTTCCTCATATTAGAAGTGGAGTTTTTACTCTTTTATTATCCTTCATTTTTTATATTTTTTAATTATCATTCATTGATGTCCATTAATTTTGATTGAATGGAATGTGTTAAAAGAAAGAAAAAGAGATTTGAACGTCCAATTCTTTCTTTTATATATTAAGTGAATGATAAAATTACATAAATAATTCTTATAGAAAATGAACAAAAAAAAAATTAATAAAAAGAAATTACAGACCCACAGACCAAGTCAAATCCAAGTAAAAATCCCAATCTTTTTTATTCATAAAAATAATTCAGATTATAAGTACTAAGTATCTCCATCATGAGTCATTGCTAGGTCAATATTATAGATCGCAATCAATCCCCTAGTCAATGGTATTATTAGACCATATAGGTCACTCTAATTTAATAATGCTTCTAAAAGAAATGACCCATAACTCATATATACAAAATGCATTGGCAGCTAAATGCCTATTTATTTGTGCACGTATGGCCTACCTAAACAAGGGATGGATAGGGAACATTCACCGTGAGAATATATGGACCTGCTGGCCCCAGCCAATTTAGGCTTGGGATTGGACCTGCTGGGCTATGGCCATATGGGCTTGGGGCATGGACCATAGGCCTGAAAGTTTTTAGACTGTATCGACCCAAGCCAGCCCAATGCCACAAAGAAAGTAACATGTGGGACACACGGCGACGCTTTTCCAGAAATATTGAAAAATCAGGTCTGACGGTTCCCGCTCATGCCACGACACCGCAGGCGTCAAACTACGAACGGCAGCTCCTTTGAGAAAGCAGATCCAAACATTGACTCAGCTATCATTTAAATGACGGAAATACCCTTGGATTCGTTCCTTCTCTGACCACGTCATCTATGTAAAGTCAAGACGCAGTTTAGTGGCAATTTCGTAAAATTTTATGTCACACCACACCAGAAGGAAGTTTCGGTTTACCACCGCCAAATAAAAAAACAGAAAACCAAATACCGAACGGTAGAGTTCATTTTTCTTGTACTCGTTTTCCTCACGCGCTACCTTCCACGCATACATGATATGCGCGAGCTTGGATTTTGCATTATTCAGTAGAGCCACTTGTCCATGGTACACCTGGCAGAGTGAGGTATCAATCATGGCCGCCCGTCTACTGGGCCCCGCAATGGATTGGCTTCTATCTCAAGAAGCATACACTGATACAATCCTATACATCACTTAGGCCCTGTTTGGGCAACAGGATTAGAAGGGATTAGGTGGGATTGAATTCATCTGGTTCCGTGCCAATTCCACTCCATGTTTGGCAAAGCTTTGAATTAGATCGGATGGAATTACATGGGTCCCGTGCCAATTTCACTCAATGCTAGCAAGTTGTGTAGGTCCCACCCTGATGTGTGGGCTATATCCACACCGTCCACCCATTTTTTGAGATTATTTTAGAGCATGGGCCAAAAATCAGGTAATTCTAAAGCTCAAGTGGACCCGCCACCGAAAGCAATGGGGATTGAATACTTACCGTTGAAAACTTCTTTGGAGCCACATGAGTTTTGGATCTACCTCATTTTTCGGCCCATACCATAAAATGAGGTTACAAAACAAATGAACGGTTTAGATATAATACATATGTGTTATTCTGGTAATTTCAAATGATGGTGGGTATATCCATTCAATGTACCACCGTATTACCAACAAAGCACTGCATTAATCTAATCCCATGGAATCAGGGGACAATCCCTGCCATGGGTAATAGTGATGTTTTTTTTAATACAATCCCACCTAATCCCTTCTAATCCAGTTGCCCAAACAGGGCCTTAGAAAAAAAAAAAAAAAACTTCAAGCATTGCCGTCTCTTTGAAGGTCTCTGATCAATGCACACAGAAACCTCTTGCCACGATGTAACTAGATGAACGGTCGCGATGCTTCTCGTTTGTTCGGGCTCTATCTTATCCATGGTCTACCAGTTCTATGCTTCTAGACGTATGCCATGTCATCAGGGCGGTCGCCAATTAAAAATTCCCACGTACGTTGAAACCCGAGCTGGTGGGAGCAATTGAAGGGGAGTAATTTGATACTCTGGCAGAGCACGATAGTTGGTACGCAGGCAATCAGATTTTCTTACTCATAGGAAACCGCTTATTAGTTTTTGTTACTCACTGGAGGAATGTCTTTATTCGATAATTATATCGACTGAAAATTTTTAAATTCTGATTAATGGGCATTTGTGTTTTGAATTATGACCGTTACATGTTATTTATCTTAGCCATCAAATAAATATCCACTAATCAGTCAGTTCAAATTTTAAACGAGTGAGAATTTGTTTTTACCATCTATCTAAACATAGGCCGCGATTTTCACGGTCGGATGCTAGTTAATTGCATGCGACGTTTACCTTTTACTAGTGCCCGAGTATCAACCATCACACTCTGCCAGAGTATCAAAGTTCCTAGTAATTGAAAGCCGCGGCCTGCAACGGCCAAACGAAAGCATCAACGTGTCGGCAAATACGTTGACCAAGAATAGCCATGGGTGCATCCAAAATTACGAGATTGCCCAAGTTTTGAAACTTTCATCTATTATTTAATATTTACCGAATTACCATTAGAATCCCAGTGACAAGATTGCCCTTGCTGTTTGTGAATATTTTCACCTGTATAATTATGATTGACGACTCGTCCGAGTCGGATGCGATTCCTCCGAGTCGACTCGGACTCGTTCAAATCCTATACGGTTTAGCACGACGAGTCGGAGTTGACCGAGTCACTACTCGAATTAGGAACGGTTGAGTAGGTCTGAGTTGCCGAGCCTCAGAACTTGCCTTGCTTTGAAAGGTATATTATTATTATTATTATTATTTTGGCTAGTTTGGCAGGAATGGTGAGGTTTGACAGTCCATGCCGAATTTTGGTGTGACCCAAGCATCCTCACCCTCTGATTGGATGACTCTGTGGATTGATCGGACAAATAAGAAGGTGTGTGGTCCTCCACCCTAATGTGTGACGGTTACTCATATGGCCATTATTTCATCCAAACCCTCATTCTTCCGGGTGCACTGGATTCCATACACATAAGGTTCACATTTTGGTGATCCAAACCGTTGATCTTTGGAAGTACTTGAGGTTTGACAATCTCAACCTTTTAGATTGCTGGCCAATGGGGATGCTTATCAAGCAAGACTAGAGTTTGTCAACGTGCTGGACTCCACGTGTGCGGTGCCTGGTTTCGTGATCAGGGACGTTGATACAGGGGACCATGGAATTACCGGTACCCCCAAAATCTCATGTATTTTGGGTCGCAAGTGAATCAAATCATGAACGCCCGTTTTGTATGGACTTGAATTTCCTAAAACCGTTATTATAAGGAGTTCATGTAACATGGGGACCACCTCACTGTCCATGTGACATTTAGGGCCTGTTTGGCCAGTTGCATTAGGTGGAATTAAGGTGGACGAAATTGTAAAAGTTACAATAAATGTATGTTTAAGGAATTGTCTGTGGATTGGGTGTATCTCATGTTTTCTAATACCATATTTGGAAGGTATAAATTCAAAAGTCAAATTGCATTTGGATTGAACATGGATGAAGCAAAAATTGAGATTAGTAATCACAACTTGCACTTTTCAACACAAGGCTCATTTTTTAAAGCCTACAAAGTTAGTTTTAATCTCATCTCATACTTCTTCTAAACTTGCCATTCCAAATTTCCAAGTGAGATTAGTAATGCAATCCCATTTAATACAACTTGCCAAACAGGCCCTTATTGTTTGCACCAGTTTTGACAAATTATTGTCAAGGATTTTAGTCCAAAATTGACATAGATCCAAATTTTAGGTGGTCCACATAGCAGGAAATAGTAGAGATTAAATGCCCATTTGGAAACATTGTTAGGACTTACACAGGTATTGGAAGAAATTATTGTTAATGATGTTTTCTAGGGCCTGCTTGGATCGATACTACCAAATAAGTTGCTTTTTCTATTTATAGCAGTAAATCAGTGACTTATTTCAGATAAATTTGATTTAAGATTAGTTGCAAGTAACTTGTTTACTTGAAATTACATGCAAACTTTTTTTACTTAAAAGTACATAACCATTTTAGTTTTTTTTTTTTTTTTTTTTTTAAAAAGAAAACTTCTGGACTTTTTATAAGTTGCTAAAGAGTCATTAGGAGATGAAAGAGAGGAAAAGTTGATAAGTATATTGTTGGCCAAACATACTTAACTTTTTAGTAAGTAGAAACTAGATAAGCTACTTATGGAATAGGCAGCTTGTCTTAAGTAACTTATGATCGAAACGCCCCCCCTAATGTTCATGCGGAGAAATTAGCTTTCAAAATGAAAAATATGCTTTGTTCAAGTCCAGCTTAAAAGTGACGTAATTGTAATTTGAAGCCTAAGCCCTCAAGCACCAATTAATTGTTCAAGTCCGCCTTCTTAGATGAATATATTGTAATTTATCTGAATAGTGCATCCAAACACGTCCTTACAAATATCAGTTAATACAATATGATAGACGTTAGAGATAAAAAGGGCGTCTTACTTGGTAAATATCTCAAAGGAGAACATCCAGTTCCTGGTGGACAAGTAAAATAGTTTTAAAAAATTGTAAAAGAAAGTAATAAGGGCATGTTTGGAATTGAGGAATGGTGACCAAAAATTTTTTGTTGGACCGCACACAAACATGAGCCCATCATCTCAACCATGTTGTTGGTACGTGTATTTGCTGCTTAATCAAATAAACAAACCTTTTATGTCACAATTTGAGATTGGACCACTTAGCCCAAAAGCCAATTGAAGGCCATAGTTTAGTTTTTGGTTTATAGACTTTTTCTTCTTTCTCCCATGCAGAGTTCCAGTTTTGTTGGGAAGCTAGGTGGGGAGAAATCCAACCTATCCATCTGGTTTGCAGCTCATATAAGGATATGAGCCTAAAAATAAGGTGGATCCAAAACTCAAGTGCTATAAGAAAAAGTTGGGAGGGAAATGCCTACCACTGAAACTTTCCTGGGTCCACTTAGATGTTTATGTGACATCCAAACAGTTCATAAGGTTATTCCTATTGGGATGAACTGAAATCACACAAGTATTAGCCTATATGGTACTTCTGTGGGCGGATGAATGTTTCCATAGTGGGAGTTCAATGTTTTGGATCCACCTCATTTTTGGTCTAGTGTCTTAAGATGAGCCATCGAAACGGATAGACTGGGTGGATTTCTCACAACATCATAATGGGCCCCACCTAGCTTCCGACCGCATGTGTGTGGCAGGCAATTTGCGTTCTTCTTTTGTTAACTAGAAAAGACTCCGTGTGGTCTTGGTTTCAGAACCCACTACTTACATTTTGTAAGAAATACTTCCTAAGACGGTGACTCACTTCAAGTTGTGTTGAGTAAATCCCATTGAGTTGGTTGACATGGTCGCGTTTTGACTTGAGTCACCAGGTTTCAAAAGCATCAAGGCCCATGAATTGAAGATTGTACTAATCACAAATGCGGATTGGGTGTTATCCGCATAAGTACTAGCTAGAGATGGATGGTCCTGTTAGGGGCTTTCTGAGGCCCACCATGATATATGTGTTTTATCCGAGCCTTCCATTCAGTTTGACGGATCATTTTCATGCATCAGCCTAAAATAGGAGGCAAATCAAAGACTTGAGTGTACCACTCAATAGGAAGTAGTGGTGGTAATGACCCCCACCATTGAAACTTTCCTCAGACCCATTGTGATGCTTATTTTCCATCCAACCTGTTCATAAGGTGGACTTGGATGAAGGAAAAACGTAGGTTTTAGCTTAATCCAAAATTTATGTGCCCCCAATAAATTTTTAGTAGTAGGCATTCAATCCACACTCTTTCCTGTGGTGTGGTCCAATTGAACCTTCAATTGGCCTTCTTTTTGGGCTCATGCCCTTACATGATTTGTTAAAATGAATGGACAGCTTGGCGTGGATGTTGGCTTGGATGCAAAGGTGATTTTGCGGGGTCACGCTCATGCATATGCCTCTTGTTGGGAGATGTGTGAGCGGGGGTATTATGTTTGATTGGAGTTGCCACTAGCCAGTTACTTCGATTCTACAATCGACTACACCCTGTAGAAATGTTAAGAGGGAGAATTTAAAATTTCTCTATCCTAAAATCACTACTTGATTTGTGATTGGAGACCTGAGTACGGAACCACGGTTATAAAGAAGGAAGGTGTTGAGCACCATCTTTGCTCATATGTACATACGATCTTTATTTCACAGGATTAACCGAAGTATTAAGGACCGAAGTTAACTCTTATATGCCATAGATATGCAAGTGTGTATAATTCTAAGTCAATGAACCATCATTGCCAAGTAGTAGCCTGAGTTAGATAAATCTACCCTGACTCGCTCACTTATCAAAGCAAAAATATGACCAGTCAACTTGAGCTTTTTGATAGGCAAAATTTGATAATTCGACGAGCCACATATCATACACTTGAATTAAGTAGGTGAAATGTAACATATGAAATGATATGTTGATGATGAGCAGGGTGGTTAAGAAGGGAATTGGTGTTGCCTAATACTTAGTGCAGTATGAATGATACTAATTAGGGTGTACAGTAGTTTCGCACTGGTTGGATTGAGTGACTTATGATCAAGGCTTAGATTGCTCAAGTGGCCAGAGGATGTGCTAAGTTTAGTTGATTTGGGATTGACTCATTTCTTTCTCCTCTCTCTTTTCCTTGGTGGAGGGATGTAGACTTGCTTGGGAAGACTCTTGAAAATATGGATAGATTGGTTACTAAGTATGATTTATTTCGAATGAAAGGAGAGGAGGCTATTTATAGCCCCTGCCCTGGTAATTCCTGAGAAAGTCAAAGGTAAAAAGGGTTTAATAGTATGGATTTGAGATCACTATGTAACGAGATCTTGATAGTTAGATGGGACGGTAAGATGGTATATTTGGTCCAAAGAAGGGACAGCCGAGACGTTTCATATTTTCACATGATTATAGCTTGGTTTGAAGCAACTCGACATGTTTTACACATTCTCCTTGTAACACGAGCGCTGCCATGTGGTGGGTGGTGGCCAGGGTGCCGCTCCACGTGGCTTGTCCATGCTTTGGTAGGGAGGCCCCTGGTAGGGGGTGTAGCCCTATGGTCTTTTGGGTTTACTTTAAGGAGAGTCTCGTTCGACTAGGCGAGTCCATCGAGTTAAGTTGATTGGGTTTGACTGGATGGGTTGATCGGGTTTAATTAAGTGAGTTGATTGAATTTAACTAGATGAGTTGCTTGGGCTTGACTAGATGAGTTGACTAGATGTAACTCGGTGAGTCTACCTGGTTGAAGTGAGTCCATCCTGATTAAGGGTGTATGTACTCGATAAAACACATATGACTGTAGATCCTACAGAGCACTTGATATGACCCTCAGTATCTTGCTAGGTCCTGATGGGAGTAGTACTCAAGATGATGATTGAGTTCCACCACCTTATAAAAAAGAAAAGCCTTGTATTTATCATTTTAACAATCCTTAAAATGCACCTTATCCTCAGGTTTTCCGATAGTCGGATGGGGGAGTCGTAGTCCATTAATCTGGATCTTATGTCTGATGTGACCCATGGTGCATGAACCGTTCCCAAAAAAATCTCCCACCCTGGGAGGATCGGAGGATCCCAGCAACCAATCTTAAAACGTTTTCATGGTTGAATGTGGAGTGCTAGAGGAGAATTTTCTGTGCGTAGTGGTAGACCATCATTCAAGACCATCACACAGGCGGCGCGGATCATGAATCATGGGTCCCACCTCTACACTGAAAAGTCAAGAGTATGGTTCGTTCCCACAAAATTGACCAAGTTTGTAAAACACGTGGGCTGTTGAATGCAGTGTCTGGACTCTGGCATGAGCTTCTGCGATAGATAAGCTATCCATGATTTGTTAAGCCAACTGAAGAGAGATTTTCGAATAATATCTCAGATAATGGTTGAAAACTGGCCTACAAATTGACGATTAAAAAATTGATTGGATGGGATCTTCCAATCCGTGATTGGATTGGGCCCCATAATATGACGGTCGGGATCAACGGCCATGGGTGACTGCATCAGAAAGCCCTTGTCCAGAAAAAGGGCAAGTGCGCAAATACAAGGACGCTGAGGAAATTTAAGATATTTTAAAGGAAAGCAGGGGCAATGGTTGAGAAGCCTTTGTTTTAGCTTCTGGTGAAAAAAGCAAGGGTGTTTCTTTCTGTGTATTGTTACAGAAGAAAGGCAAAAATTCTGGCTTATGTTTGGACATCAGGAAGAGAGAGAGAGAGAGAGAGAGAGAGAGAGGATCGAGGGGTGTTTGAACAGGTAGTCTCTGGGAAAGAGCATTGACCTATCCAACGTTGGTTGTGCGTTCACACCTAGAAATCCCTCTTTTCAGCCTCTTCTCTTCCAAATTCCTTCCTTTTTTCCATTAAAATCCCTCTCAGACTTCAATTCCATCTGGGTCTCCTCCATTTCTCCCATCTCTCTCTCTCTCTCTCTCTCTCTCTCTCTCTCTCATCATTCTTGGGTTTTTGTGCTGTTCCATAATCCCCCGTTTTCCTCCATAACTTGATAAAATCGTAAAATTTCAGGATTTTCTACAAAACCTCATTTCAGTCTTACAAAGGAGTTGGGTTTCTTTCTTTTTTAAAGATTTCAACCATTTTCTGGAAAAGCTTGGGTTTTGAAGGGTTGGTTCTATTTTCCCACGATCTCTGTTTTCTTCTTCTTTGCTTCGTTTTCCGCCACTAAAAAGACCTTTCTAGCTCTTATACGAATTGGGTCTTCCTGAATCTGGGGTTTTCATCAACGGATCGAAACGAATTGGGTTTTAATTTTTTAATTTTAATTTTTTTCTGCTTTCATTGCTGCAATTATTTGAAAAAAAGAAGAAAAGAACGAAGCTTTCAAGCTTTTAATCCATGGGGAATTGCTGTGCGGTGCCACAAGGAGCTTCTACCGAAAAGAAGAAGAAAGGGAAGAAAGGGAAGAAACAGAACCCTTTCTCAATCGATTATGCCCCAAACCATGGCGGCGGACACAAGCTCTCAGTCTTGTCAGATCCGACGGGTCGTGATATTGAGGCCCAATATGAGCTGGGCCGCGAGCTTGGGCGGGGCGAATTTGGGATCACGTACCTCTGCACCGATAAATCCTCCGACGAGGTCCTTGCCTGCAAGTCGATCTCGAAGAAGAAGCTTAGGACTGCGGTTGATATCGAAGATGTAAGGAGAGAGGTGGAGATCATGAAGCATTTGCCGAATCATCCGAACATCGTGAGCTTGAAGGACACGTACGAGGACGACAATGCCGTCCATCTCGTAATGGAGCTGTGTGAAGGAGGCGAGCTGTTTGATCGGATCGTCGCAAGGGGGCATTACACAGAGCGAGCAGCTGCCGGTGTCACGCGCACAATCGTTGAAGTTGTGCAGGTTAGATCCTGACCATCCATTGTTTTGAATCGATCTGTCCTTTCTCTTCGTTGCAATTTTAGGTTGATCTTGTGAGGAATCTGGGTTCAACCTTGTTTTCTTTGATATGATTTTGATGAGCCTGTGAGCATTCTTTCCATGATAGAATTGAGGGGGTCTTTGATTTTTTTTTTTTAGTATAATTCGGTCCTGTCCCTTTCTATCAATTTGATTTTCAGTTTGACGATTCTTATTTGTTGGGACTGTGGACATTTTTGTTTGATTTTGGTGAATTTGTAGGGATTTTTTTGTGGGTTTATTTGTCCGATCTCAGCGAATCTGTGGGGATTCTTCTTTTGGTAGGAGATCGTGTGGGAATTTTTTGTCATTCACCTGTTAGCTATCAATCTATCTGTGGAGAAATCCAAATTCCCTATTTTCATTGCTAGATTCGTTCTGCCGTGTTGTCTCTTTGCACAGTACAAAAGTATGTATTCGTGGGATGCAAAGGACGGGATGTGTTTTGAGATTCATCACATGTCGTTTTGATTGAATCATACAACGATGCCTTCTTTTTTCTGTGCAAATAATCCTAAAACATTATCCTTCAAAAAAAAAAAAAAAAAAAAAAAAAAAAAACATTATCGCTATGGCAGTCCTTTATTTGTGATTCGGGTGCCTTCAGAGGTTCTTGATTCCTTTGTTTGAAATTCCCACTAGGCTGTGACCTTTATTCTTAAATGTTTTCCTTATGTGTATTCTCATGACGCTTCCATCGGATCCATTTATTTAGGTTTCTGTTTTGGCTGTTACTCATCATCAACTATTTGGTTGCTGAGAACTTTGTTGCCTTTTGATTTAGTCCTTTTAACAACAGAATTCTCTCATGATGCAGTGGCACTGTTTTGATTCTTGCAATCTCTACAATTTCTGGCGTGGAATTCATGCTAAGCTATGAACACTTTACTTTTAATCTGCATTTGGATGCACAAGCAAATTGAATTGCGAAACATTCAGATTAACCAAGAAGAAGCAACAAAAATTAGTGACTTTCAGTAATCAAAAGTTAAAATGCAATAAATATGCATGCAAATACACCCTAAGTTCAGTAAATGTCCTTCCGAAACAATCCATGTACTACATTTTCAGTGCTAGCTATTCATTATCCAAGTTTGAGGTTAAAGTCATCGTGCCATTTCATTAAAATTGTTTCCTTGAGGTATTGGGTTTTTGTTTGTCATATGGCCGCATGGTCTGAATTCATTTTCCGATGTTGCAGATGTGTCACAAGCATGGGGTGATGCATCGGGACCTCAAACCCGAGAACTTCTTGTTCGCGAACAAAAAGGAGTCATCTCCGCTCAAGGCGATTGATTTTGGGCTGTCTGTGTTCTTTAAACCTGGTAAGGCCTTGGGATTCCTTGCTTGTAAAAATCTATCACTATGAATGATTCATCCTCCATTCATTAGCTGTCATTCTGAAATGTTTTTCATGCAATTTGTGTTATTCTGTTAGGTGATTTTTGCATTGAAACTTTGGGGATTTTCTACAGGGGAGCAGTTTACAGAGATAGTGGGCAGTCCATATTACATGGCGCCGGAGGTGTTAAAACGAAACTACGGCCCGGAGGTCGATGTCTGGAGTGCTGGAGTGATTCTTTACATCTTGCTTTGCGGAGTGCCACCTTTCTGGGCAGGTCAGTAGATCTGTTGTTGAGCACTATTCTTTCAATTTTCATTTAGCATACTCACTGTTGATTAAACGGTACAAGTGTTAGTTTGTAGGTTGGTATGGGAATCTGTTGTTGAGAATTATTCTTTCAATTTTCATTTAGCACACTCACTGTTGATTAAGTGGTACAAGTGTTAGTTTGTAGGTTTGTATGGGAATCTATTGTTGAGAATTATTCTTTCAATTTTCATTTAGCATACTCACTGTTGATTAAATGGTACAAATTTTAGTTTGTAGGGTTTGTATGGGACTTGAAGCATAAAATAAGGCATTTTCTTGTTAAAAAATGGCAAAATGTTCTCTAAGACCGCTGTTCTGTCTTATTTGCCTATGCATCTCTCTCTCTCTCTCTCTCTCTCTCTCTCTCTCTCTCTCTCTCTCTCTCTCTCAGATTTGTTGTTTAACCATGACAGAAACTGAACAAGGAGTAGCGCAAGCGATCATTCGCTCTGTTATAGATTTTAAAAGAGACCCTTGGCCTAGAGTTTCTGACAATGCAAAAGACCTTGTGAAGCGAATGCTCGATCCTGATCCTAAAAGGCGGTTGACAGCTCAGGAAGTGCTTGGTATGTTCAATTCTTGTTACGTTAGCCATTTCATGTTTGGCATCTGATGCAAATATGGTTTGCTTCTACTTGATGTACCAATATTGTGTTTTTCCCTTTTCATCTATAAAAGGTTTTCTATAAAAAACCAGCCCAGTATTGATTCCATAGTGGCAAACCAATATATCTTCCATTTATGGGAAGGATTCATGGTCAATGAAGTACCTTAGACATTTTTTACTTTTTCAAGGGTTTGGTCAGATGTGTTTTCTTTCTCATAGGTATTGGGGTTTGTCATTGTTCACCCAGTCCAACCACTGACAGGTCACGTGGCAGAAATCCACTAATCAGTGATCGTCATCATCCATATGAAGAATGGTTAAAAATGATGGTCTTTATCTATTTCTACTCAATTCAACATAGCAGCCGATACAGCAGTATTAGGCTTTTATTTATTTATTTAAAATTTTTTATAATGTGTAGGATTGAAGTTTCACTTGTGCTGCGTCTGCTGGTTTTCATCCGTCATTATTACAATATTTTCTATGAGGCAAAGATAATTGGAATTGGACGGTGCTTAAACATATTATGGACTTCTGATTGCAGATCATACTTGGTTGGTAAATGCCAAAAAAGCACCAAATGTCCCTCTGGGGGAGACTGTTAGGGCAAGGCTCAAACAATTTTCAGTGATGAACAAGTTCAAAAAGAGAGCTCTGAGGGTAAGATTTGAGACGTTGCTTGGATTTCGACTTCTGCTAACATTATATATATGTTGTCGGACCCTGCTCTTTTGGTGGAATTGATGACGTTTGTCTTTGCTGATTGTTGTGGAATGCACTTACACATCCTTGATGATTTACACAATTTTGGAATGTAACATTTGCAGGTGGTGGCTGAACATTTGTCTGTGGAGGAGGTGGCAGGCATAAAGGAGATGTTTCAAATAATGGATAGCAACAACAACGGCAAGATTACACTCGAAGAGCTGAAAGTTGGCTTGCACAAGATAGGCCAACAGGTCCCAGATCCTGATGTCCAGATGTTAATGGAAGCTGTAAGTATATTCCATTGTTTATGAAAGAAGCTTGGAATCTTTTCCTCGTTATGTGTTTGTTGAGATTGGGGATTGGCACTGGGGCTCCTTTCTCATGCTCTATAGACTTTTGTGATTGGGGGGTGGCTTGGAAAACAAAACCTCATCAAGTGGGCTTCTGTTTTCCTTGTTTTTTCGCTTGTGATTTGCATGTAACGCTTCCTTTTCCCAGCATATTCTAAATTATAAGTGAGAATACTTACTTGTAGATGTACCCAAGTTCAGTGTAATAGGTTTATTATATTTATCACCTACATCGAAAGATGCCGTATTCATTTGCTTATATTTATGTTTAGAACTTTCCCCGATGCTATAATCACACCTGATGGGATCCAGATCTGTTGACATGTTGGCTGACTATATGTCAGCCTGACTACTAAAAATTGGAAGCGTTATATATAAATGATGTTATAAAAAGGATCCATTTTTTCCCCGGGTTCTTGTAAACACTTTAAGCATGGCTAGCAATCATGCGCGTACCATAGCAATTCAGCCCTTAATTCTGTTGATATTTATCTCTTGCAAATGGACTATTGTTCCATGCTGTTGATGATACCATCATACATGATTTAGTTATGAAAACTTTTGGATAGGTATGCTAAATTCTTTTTGGTCAAAGAATCTCTTTCTAGTTTCTCTAGAGCAATTATGAGATTGTACTGAAGAAATACAGGGTTCTGCTTCTAGCAGTAATATGCTATTGGGGGTTGGTCCCGCTTTTGGGTTCAAATCAATATGTTCTAAGAAATATTTGAACATCGCTCATCAATATCATACCAAATCCCATCAATCAGTTAACTTAATCTTAAGTAGACACTTCTTTCGAGAGTTTCTTGCAAAGCTAACATGCAATTGCTTGCCTCATCTCAAACTATGTTTTTGTATAATGGTCTGTTGAGAAATTATTTGTTTGAGTTGAAGTATGAGCTGGTTTGCCTTGCCCTTGACAGGCCGATGTTGATGGGAATGGAACTCTTGATTACGGAGAATTCGTTGCCGTCTCAATTCATCTGAAAAAGATTGGCAATGATGACCACCTCCGCAAAGCCTTCTCATTTTTCGACAGGAACCAAAGCGGATACATCGAGATCGATGAGCTCACCGACTCCTTAGCAGATGACTTAGGTTCAAACTATGAGGAAGTCATCAATGCTATTATCCATGACGTGGACACAGACAAGGTCAGCTATACACTGTTGTATAACATCTTCTTCACCTGCAATACCGTTGTTACTTATATTAACAATCTCTTGTTGCATTATTTTGCAGGATGGGCGCATTAGCTATGAGGAGTTTGCAACCATGATGAAGGCGGGCACTGATTGGAGGAAAGCTTCAAGACAATACTCACGAGAGCGGTTCAATAATCTGAGCTTGAAGTTGATGAAGGATGGATCTTTACAGCATCTAACCAATGAGGTTAGATGATTGGGGAAAAAACAAAACAAATTGTGAAAATTAAAATCGAAAATTCCTTTTTGTTGGGTTTATAAAATTCTTTTTTTTTTTTTTTAATGCTTCTTTTTGTCATTTGGTACCTTAAAATTCTTTTCTTTTCTTCTCTGTTTTTTTTTTTCCCTTCTTTTTTGCATTAGTAGGGGATTGAGTGAGGGGTGTGTTTTGAATATTGTAATGTCTTGTTTTGTAACACTTCACTAAAAAAGGAGGGTGTGCATGGGAAGAAAGGTGGGGTTGGTGAGAGTGGATGTTAATGTTTGTAAATATATCTGTTTGAGGACTCTGTTTTGTGGATGTAAGCAATCTTTAAGAAATTGTATGGTTGTGGATGTAAGCAATCTTTAAGAAATTATATGGTTGTAAGCCATTTTCGTGACTTTTGTTGCTGCCCCCAAAAGTAGCAGTGCAACTTCCAAAATAGTAATGGGCTTCACTTGCTTTTTGTTTTTCTCTACCCTAAAAGTTCTCTTCTTCTCCTTTTAGGTGAAGTTTGTTGCATTCCCCACCTAAAAGTGTGAGGTGGGAAAGCCTGTTCGAAGTTGTGGAGTATTACTATTTTGGTTTGACCAAGCAATGTTGCAGGTGGGGCCCACCTTTGGGTGACCAAACGGTTTGGATCAGAAGTGGATTGGGCGGTAATCCCAACGCCACCCATATCTTGGTGACCGGACTCTGAGGGGCCTACCGTGATGCAAGTGTTTTATCCATGTTAGGGCATGAGCCCAAAATCGAAGCATATCCAAAAAGCTCAAGTGGACCACACCACAGGAAACAGTGGAGATAAACCATTAATGGGTCACATGAGTTTTGGATGAAGCTGATATTTGTTTCCTCCCCTTCATCCAGGCTTATGTGACCTTATCAACTGGTTGGATGGCAAATGAACATTACATTATGGTGGTCCCTGGGAAGTTTTTAATGGTAAGGCATTCAATCCCTACAGCTTCCTATGGTATATGGTCAACCTTAGATTTCGAACTGTTTCATTTTTGGAATCATGCCCTAAAATGATGTGGCAAAACAGATGGACGGTGTGGATATAAAAAACATACATTAAGGTTTCATTTTTGGAATCATGCCCTAAAATGATGTGGCAAAACAGATGGACGGTGTGGATATAAAAAACATACATTAAGGTGGGCCCCGCATTAAGGGCTGCACCTAATCCACTCCCTGCCCTCATGTCTGTGCCCGGGGCTGCATGGGTTCCATCCATCTGTCTTGAAAGACCACGATAGGACCGGATTCCAAAATCAGGCAGATCCAAAACTTAGGTGGGCCACACCAACGAAACAGTGGAAACAGCAACGTCCACCGTTGAAACCTACCTGGAGCTGACAAGGATGTTTATATGCCATCCAAACCGTATATCATCCAGATACAAAACTTCTGTCATCGCGTTCAATCCTCACTGTTATGTAAGTTATGGCTCACATGAGATTTGGATTTGCCTGATTTTTAGAATCCTACCCTAGTGTGAACAGATGGACGGAGTTACGACGGACATCTTTATGGGTCTCACACAGCTCCGGACATCTTTATGGGTCACAGGCAATCCGCTCCCGCCCTCATGAGGTGAGGGACGTGGATCAGGTGACCCCAGCGGTGATGTGGTGACGTGTTGGAAACTGTGGGGCCACCTTGATGCATGTGTTTGATATCCACGCCCTTTGCCACCTCATTTTAAGGAAGCAGATCGTGTACCACGCTACATGAAATAGTTGTGAGTGAACGTGGATCATTAATTTTTTTTTTTTTTTTGAGGACAAGTTTTAGATCGAGCATATTTGTGTTTTCGCTTCATTTAAGTCCGTCTAACCTTATCAACACGTTGGATGGCAAATAAACATTACGGTGGGCCCTACCAAGGTTTCATTGGTGGGTGTCATTATCCCAAGGTTTCTTGTGGTGTGGTCCACTTAAGCTTGGGATCTCCTACCCTAAAATTAGCTGGAAAAAAACGGATAGATTGTGTGGATATAAAACACATACATGATGGTGGGCCCACGGAGCCCAATACATCACCATACCACCACCGGGGGTGCTATAGGCAACACCACCTAATCCGCCTTATCCATTGACTTCTCCCGTCTCAGAAGATCTTGGCCATCCAATCAAGAGAAAATCATTGATACTCTGGCAAAGTGTGACGGTTGATGTTCAGGCACTCAGAATTTGAACAGGTAGCATATAAATTGAATCAAACCGTCCAAATCGTGAGCTGTAATATAGGTGGACCGCGCACCGATCCTAGGGTGATTGGAGTTTTTTAATAGAAGGATTAGTGGACATTGAATGGACGGTTGGAATGGAAACCAAGTCTATCATCTAAATTCCATAAACAAATACCCATTAGTCAGAGATTAGGACAGCTCATTTGATCCTATTTTGAGGCGGTGACCAACCCGTGGTTGGTCGTGCAGCAGTTTGGACGGTTTGATTTGAGTTAATATATGCTACGTGCATAGTTTAAAAATGCCTACGTAACAACAACTGTCACGCTGGAAGAGTATCCAATAAACCCCTCTTTTAGTCAATGGTCTGCATTTAAGGGAGGAGCAATCGGTTGAGAATTTTGGTCTCAATATGAGGTTTAAACTCCAACCCGTTGTGCCACAAGCTATGGACCACCCAGCTGCGGTTAATTCCCAACCTACTTTGAAACCAGTGAATGCAACCATGGTCATTGAATGCTCACCATTAAAAACTTTCTACGGTCACTATAATGTTTATTCGCCATCTAGCCTGTTAACAAAGTCACGCAGGCATGGATGAAAGGAAAGCACAAATAAGAGCTTGATCCAAAACTTATAGCCCACAAGAAGCTTTTAATGGTGGGAATTCAATCCCCACTATGTGGTCTGCCTGAGTATCTGCTTTATTTTCTGGATCATGTACTAAAATAAGCTGGCAAAATGGATGAACGGCATGAATATACAACACAATCATTGAGGTGGGTCCCATGGTTAGGGTCGCACCCACTTGGCTAGATCCGGGGTTGTAGCTAATCCACGTTTGCAGGTGCAGTATCCAATATTAGTGTTGAGGTCTAAGTCCAATAGATTGGGCCTACCATGAGGATAACATAGTGCAAAAAACAGCCCCATCTACTCATCGAGTCGGTCACCGTAAAGTTTGGACTTAGACCTCAACACTAATATTTAATCTACTGTGGGGCCCGCCACCATGTGTACAATTCGATGACCGGAAACTGAGCTGCACATGTACAGGTTATGGGCCGAACAAATCCTGCCACCACTAATGTCCTTGACGTGGCAGGATTTAATTGAGCTTGGTTAAGTATTAAGTGGATCTAACAACTTTCAGACATGCTTTATGTGTAACAGTACAAAGTGACCCAATCAAATCTTACCATGTCGGGTCATCACAGATATCAGTGGTGATAGGGTCACTATGCAATCTAAGTACTGCTAAGTAGGGTGGCTAGGATTTCCGGCCTACCCATCAACAGGCTGTGCTCAGGCCTCCTTTTTATTTTCTATCTGGGGTTGGACAGACCTTGACCTCGTTCGTTGAGAGCCCCGAATTGCTTCCATTGATCTCTTAAAGGACAGGTGTTATTCAACGTCCAGGAAATTTTGAGAATAAAATGATAATTTTAAACCTAAAAAATTAAAGGAGCGCAGCAGGTGAGGATATGCTTCTGTTAAATATGAATTTATTAACAAGTGGTCTGAATCGACGACCAAGACAACCCAAATGACTGAAACTCAGAGGGCTAAATAGGTCATTTTGAATAACTGGTCAACCTTAAACTCGTGTCACCAGCTTGAGGACTCTCTTAGGATGGTGGGAACCATCTGGCATCAGGAGGAAACTTTCCTTGTGATGGTTTATACAAAGGCCCTAAGTAATTGCACGTGTAGCATACAGGTTAATTAAATTAAACTGTCCAAATGGTGGGTTAGGTTCGAGAGCTGAAAGTCTCCCCATTTGATTTATTAAATGGATGATTAGTGAAAGTTTAGTAGACCATCAAATAAAATTCTTAATTCAACAAATTAATGACATAACTAATTGATTACAACCGTTCAATCAATATTAGTTTTGTATTGATGACTTATCTATAGTGGGTTGCACAATTTGAGTGTGTAGCTTATTAGTGCATGTGTGTCAACCATCAGATTAGGCAGAGTACATTACATGAGAGAAAAACTTACTTACATACATGTGTATCAACGATACGTAAGAAAGTTACCTTAGATTAGCTACTTATACCTTAAATAACTTATTTTGGTTTCTACTTGTTAAGTAGATACATTTGTTTGGTAAACAAAATCTTTGCCAGCAAAAAAAATAAAAAATAAAAAGCTTGTTTTGGTTCTATCATCATGTAAGTATTTATCCTCAAGTTTGTTTTGCCTACCCTCATGTTCACAATCTATCATGTGAGGCCAACCTTTGATGTGGACTGTTCATTGGGTGGGTCCTACCTTTAATGTGGACTATCCATCATTCATGGCCCACCTTGAATGTGAGTCATTTTTCATTAGGGGCCGACTTTTAATGTGCATCATTCATTATGTAGGGCCCACCTTTGCTATTGGTCATCCATCATGTGTGATTTACCATTAATGTTATTGTCCATCATGTGGAGCTCACTTTCAATATTTGTTCCCTGTAGTGTGGATGGCCATCCATCATGAGTGGCTCACCATCAATGCTATTGTCTATCATGTGGAGCTCACTTTCAATATCCACCACCAGTCCTATGGACCATCCACAATTGGGGCCACCTCTCATGTGTGTAGACACTCCACGTTGGGGGGTTGACAAGCTAATCAAAGCGCGGTAGAAATCCTAGAGAACTCCCGAAATTCAGCCAAAATCAAGTCCAAATCCAAGCCTTGTCCAAGCCAAAAACCATTAGCATTTAAGACTATAATAAGGCAAATTTGATTAGACCAGTGGAGAAATACCATCCCATAGAAGACCCCTGCAAAAAATACGGCCCCATCCACGTAATGGGTAGCATATGAAGTGCTGCTCGCCAGATAGAACCCCACATCATTTCATCGTGGGGTTAGGTGGGAAGGTGACATTAGCAAGCATGCATTGCGCAACTCACTACGGTGGAATGACCCACCCTCACTTTTATTCAAAAATACGCCCTTTTGTCGCCTTATCAAATCATACATGTTATGCCACATGGTGCTCTCATTCATGCCGCTAATCCTAGTCCTTAGAGAGCCTTTTCACCCCTAGACTTCTCAAAAATGAGCAAAAAGCCATTCCAAAATCATATAAATAGCCCTTCCCATTTTATTTTCAAATTATCTTTTAACACTAACCATTTACCAAGAGACCCTAAGAAAGAGAAGAGCGAGAGAATGAGAGTGGGATCTGGCCCATCCATCTGCCAAGGAGAGGGAGAGTGTAAGAGAGGAAGCCCTTCTAACCTAAATCAAGTCCTCATTTTAACCATCCAAGCAGCCGAGAGGCCAATCCAATACACTAAACCCAACCTTTACAATAAACTCATTCACCCACAACCCATTCAACTCTTATCAACTTCATTCATACTTACATTAGTATCGTGCATCATCCTCTTAACTCCAACTCACCCGCTGGTCTAGCTGTACAAGTGTATGCTCTGTGACTCACTGATATACCAAATCTTTCTCATAAAAAACTCAAAATAACTAGGCTTCGACTACTTCTCCAAGTGGGTGAGTCTTGTACTTGTCTGACTCAGTCCATCGCTTGTTATAGGCATCACATCGCCACAATGTATTACACACACTTTCATTGTTTCTGAACAAGAATTGACTTAATCCCTGCTATTTCATCTTTTCCTGTAAAGTATAGATCGTATGCTTGTTCGGGCAGAGAGAGTGCCTAACACATTCCCTCTTTATCACCGTGGTCCCTTACCCATAATTTTCAGTAATAGATCAAGAATCATTTTAAGATAGAGATCCTCTGATTCCTTATTATTATTATTTTTAAAAGGTTTAGCCGAATGTTAATAATTAGCTAGTGACGACTCCGCATGCGATTCAACATCCACAATATGAACTGTCAATCATGTGGGCCCCACCTTCAATGTGGGTCATCTATCATGTGTGGTCTGCCTTAATTGGATGTAAGCCACTCACCATTAGGGCTGACCTTTGATGTGGACCGTCTATCATGTGGGGCGCACCTTGATGTAAGTCATCATCATATGAAGCCCGAATGCAGATTGCGTCCTACCCCCGCCCGTCTCTAGCTATGAATAGGCAGTTTTGTGGGCAAGCCCACTGTGATGTGATATATTTGTTTATCCATGCCATCCACCCCTTATCTCATATCATTTCAAGGTATGTGCACAAAAATGAGATAAATCCAACGCTCAAGGGGACCACTGCAAATAATAAGTTTAGGTTGCATTAAATGCGTAAAGCATTAAATGCAAGAGTCATCTTTGGGGCGGTCCACTTGAGCGTTGGATCTGCCTCTTTTTTTTCTTTTTTTAAAAAAAAAATAAATAAAATTTACATACCTTAAAATGATATGAGAGAAAAGATGGACAATGTGGATAAACAAATATGTCATACTGGGCCCGCCCATAGAACTACCCATTTGTGGCTAGAGACGGGCAAGGATAGGACGCAAACCGCGTCCATGAAGCCCACCTTTGATATGGACCGTTCATCAAGTGGGCCCCGATATGGGTTGCTCATCATACATGCTCACCTTGGATGTTGGTCATTCATCATGTGGGCCCCACCTCGATGTGGGACATCCATCATATGGAGCCTCACTTCAATGTCCATTGCCCCATCATGTGGATCCACCTTTAATGTGGATTATCCATCATGTAGGCCCCACCTTTGAAGTGGGTTATCCATCGTATCGACACGCTTTTGATGTGCTCTATTTATCATTGGAGGGACAACCTTTGATGTGGACCATCTATTATGTGGGCCTATGTTAATATGGGATCATTCATCATGTGGGACCCACCTTTGATGCGGACTGTCCATCATGTGGGTCCTTGACATAGAGCATGAGAGAGATAGAAGTAGAAAAGCTATTGAAAAAAGAAAAAGAAAAAAACTTCTTATGGAGAAGAGTAGCTTTGGACACTCAATTTACTTTTATAATGATATTTATCTAACTAACTTAAGTGAATAAAGTAATATAATGACTTAAAACAAGTTAAAAAGTAACTTATTTGGTGGTATACAACAGGCCCTAAGAAATTAATTGAAAACTGCATATACTAGGTACAAGTAATTCAAATTAAACTATCCAAATTTTTGTATGCATTTGAATGTATCACGAACAAAAAATTACACTTACATAGGTATCTAAATATTGGACGGCTAAAAATGAAAAAACTATCCCATAATCATATTTCAACAAACAAGCGTCCATATATCAGAGGTCAGGATCACCTAACCAAACTGAATTTGGAACTGTTAATGAGTCACAGTGGTTTCCACGACTTGGTGTAATTTGAGCTAACTTTTGCCACATCTACAATTTTTGATTGCCCGTGCATTAGGCATCAGACTCTGCCAGAGTATCTAATAATCCCATCGAATACTTCCTTATCATTAAATAGAAGAGGGTAGTTGATATCCGTAGCTGTTTTAGTTTGACTGGCTTTTTAATGGAGTTGGTTGTTGCCAAGAAAGTTAAAATAGTGGATGACGTATGTCTTGACGTGGGATTGATGGCAACATTTTTAATTAAGTTCTTTTGAACCATAGTTTAATCTCTGCCCATAGAACACTATCAACTTATCATGTACGTGCAACATCCAACCTTAATTGGTCTCACCACGATGATCACTTTCTGTAAAAATCAAACCCATCAACTCCTCAGGTGGGCCACACCCTAGAAAACAAAAATTATAGCCATCCATAGATAATAAAACACAAGTGAAGACCATGCCATGAGTAGATGTGTGACTCATTTTTGCACTAGGTGACCCCAATTAGATAAGTTGAATGTCACGCTCATACGAAAGGTTGGAAGTAACTTGCTGGGTACGTGGACCATAAATTATCAATGATTTGATATATTATAGGTTGGCTCGAATGCATCTCACTTACTTATTGCTATTGATATTGCTATTGCTATTGCTATTGTGACTGAGCCGATGATGTGATATATCTTAAGTTCAAATACATCCCACTTACTCATTGCAATATGATATGTTGGGACTTTTAGCCTTTGAATCTCGATCATCTTCTAATGATCCAAATCCCATATATTGACTAGTCTCACTTTTGATGATAAAGTTGAAAGTCATCAAAAAAACTCTCAATTGGATTAATTTCAACCGTATGATAATTTGGCTATTTTATTTTAAACGTGAAAGGTCCCAATAACCTGTGTGAGAGATTGAAGGGTACTTGAAGGGTGGTATGTGTGAGTTTTAGTGGGCATACCCATCTGAGCCGTACCAAATAATCGGTTTGGGTCATTGAAAGAAACCAAATCTAATGGCTAGAACTCAAGGTTTATTTTACTGCCGTATGTTGGGATGGATTCGAGCAAAGCTCTTTATATTATTTTACAGGAACACGTGCCAGCATAAACATAGCTTTAAGGTCTATCTTTCCATCAGGTGGCTACACTGCTAAGATCCAAATTTCCGGCCGTTTCACTCCTCAAGTGGGCCACACTGTACAAAACAAAATCGTTCAATACATTGTGGCCCACCTGAGGATATAAGCAGGGGCCAGAATATTTAACTAGCGAGACTGACCGAGTTTGAACTTTGAACCATGTCAAAGCTCGTTACCGAGTTTCACAGTGACTTGGCTCGATTTCTGGTCCTTTGAAGTTGACTCAATCGAGTTTTGAGTCGAGTCACTGAGTTTCAGAACTATAGGTTGGGTAGGTTGAGTTCCAATCTTGCCTGTTTCTTCTTTTTCTATTTAAGTACGGTACACCAACGGGAGGGGGAATTAAGAAATGGAGAATGTTAAGAGAGAAGAGCTAGTGGGCCAAGCAATTGCGTGAAACCATTCATTGGGAGCCATTGATTCCTTCGTCCTCAAATGTGCGGTCGAAACCGGAATAGGTGAGGTGATCCACGTCCACGGGCAGCCCATGAAACTTTCTCAACTCGCGGTTTCACTTCCTACGCCTTGCACCAACCTCGACGTCCTCCGGCGGATCATGCGCTACTTGGTGCACATGCAGCTCTTCACCGTCCAAAATGAAGGGTCCAATGATGGGGAGGAATCATACGGGTCAACCTCGGCCACTAAATTCATCCTGATCAACGAGAAGAAGAGCATAGTACCGTTGTTCAAATTCCAGATTCACGAGAAATGCTTAGCTGCATGGCATACATTAGGCTCTTGCATGCAAGGCCAGGCCGGTATATCTGCCTTCGAGAGGCTGTATGGAGGCGTCAATAACGCAATGGCTGGTGGGGCCCGATCAGTGGTTCCAGCCCTGATCGAGGGCTATGGGGAAGTATTCCAAGGTTTAACATCTTTGGTGGACATAGGAGGCGGCATTGGCACGACCTTACAGTCCATAGCCAAGGCATTTCCCCACATAAAGTGCACCGTACTCGATCTTCCTCATGTGGTAGAGACAGCACCCAGCTGTCCAGAAGTGGAGTTTGTTGCCGGAAACATGTTCTCTTTCATACCCAAGGTCGACGCTGTTATATGCTGATGGTAACGTATCACTCTCTTCTTTCTCCAGCACTGGGTGTTACTGTTTAAAAACTCGCTGAGTTGACTCGGGTCTTGGCCAGATCCTTTGTTGGATCCCCCTTTAGCTCACCACTATTGACTCAGATTTTTTAATCAAATCACTTGGCTGATTTTTCACGAAAATTCAGATGAGCCAACTCGCCAGTTTGAGCATTGGGTGTATAAATATTTTATTAAAATTCTAAAAATTAAATGAATTTTACAGGGAATTAGGTAACTAATATGAAATTTACATTATGATACCTTTTTCAAAAAGCTTCTCAAATAAATACCCATTGTCGATGTTGTTTTTGGCTTGGCCCCTTCGTGATACTCGAAAACCTGCATAGGAAGAAAATAAAGGAAACCTTAGCTTGAACAGGGGACCCTCCGATGCTAAAGTCAGAATCTGAGTCTAGGAGTAATAGTGTTAGGGCGAGAATATGTGTATACCTTTCACCTATTGGCATCCCCATTTATAGAGGCGAAGTCCTCAAAGAGCTTTCCTAACTAGAATAAATCTCTTTCTTAAACGATCCCGTACGTAATCTTTGATCTTCCTAGATTTTTGGGATCAAAGCTTATCTCCTAAAGATCTCGGGTGGGGATGCAGGCCGATTCCTTGAATCAACTAAGGTGGAGCCTAATAAACAACTTCTGAAAGAGGAGCGATGGGGCTCAGCTGACCATTATCTTTTGAACACTGCCGTGTTCAGATAGGTCATGCGGAAAATCTCCAACCGCTCTATTGGCCAATCGAGAGGGTGAGTCGGACTAGAGCTCAGTCAGAATTGGGGCTCGACCAATGAAATGGGTCGGCGTATAGTTGCCTCTGCGAGGCCCTCAGGGGGACCTAGAGGTGTATTGATCTCACTTAGAGGTCTCGCTTCGTGGCTCAGGGCATGCAGGCCGCGGTTAGGCTCGGCGCCTAGTGAGTCCGGGTTATGTCTCTCCATCCAGCAATTCGGGCATGGGCTGTAGTTAGACTCGGTGCCTGGCGATTCTGAGCCATATCAACAGGGTCAGTCTGATGCCTAAGCCAACTTAAGGACTTGTTATATTTTCCCCCAATAGTGAGCCACCCTACTCTTTATGCCGACCTAAGGCGGTCAAGGAGTAGATTGGAGTTGGGTCGGGTTGTGCACGGACTGAGCTCATGATGAAACATTTATTATTTGTAGGCCGGTTAGTACGGTTATCGAGGCATGTTACCTCATTTCGCCACGCACCAGTTCATTTCTCGAGGCCGCATGAGCGGGACGATTGTCGTTTCAGCTACGGAGTGAATAAGAGAGAGACACGTGGCGGGGTGCTTGATGACAACCCCAAACAACGCACAGGATACTGCCACATGTCGGACTAGGGCTTCCGAGGGGGTATCGGTTCGGCTCCTCATTTTATGCCGAAGCCACGTGGCACGACTATATATAAGGTTGCCCTATCGTACGCTTCTACCCGTTTTCGTGCCCAATCTTATTTCGATTTCCTTCGTCTTTTGCATTCTACTTTCCATCTTTGCATGTTCTGGCACTTCGCTTTCTTCTTCCTCTGCCATTTCTGGCATCTCTGCATTTCTCCGGTGAGCTCCTTCTTCAGTCAGGCCTTGACTCTGCCTTGACCGGTGAGAATTAGCTCGGAATAGTTTTTTTTTTTTTTTTTTACTGTCTTGCTGATGCTTCTTGCTTATGATTGCAGAGATGTCTGAAGCTCGGTCTTCACTCCGTCCTGCATCTAAGGTCAGGCCCCCACCTCGGGTGGATCCTCGGGCATCGAAGAGACAGAAGACGGTCTCTAAGGGCTCAGGATGGGTTGCCCCTCCTGCTCCTCCGGCCGTTATTGAGGTCGATAAAGGTACGGAGGTGGCATAGGTGGTTCCTCAGGAGCCTCGGGAGGTTCCCGAGCCAGGGTTGGCCACAGCGCAGGATCCTCCGAGAAGGGAGGCTGTTGAGGGAGAGAGGGGGAACTTCCGTCAGGAGGTTGAGAGGATACTCATCTGGGCGAGCAAGCAGATGCCCGAGGGAGAATTTTCCAGCCTTTTTGAGCCGCCCTCCATGGAGCAGACGCTTGCTAGGATCACGACGTCACTCCTTGAGGTAAATCGCGGCCGTTATTACAGACTTATTCAGATTTTTATTTTTGTATTGAGTTTTCTTCTTTCCTTTTCAGTTCGTACCGTGTGTGTTGAGGGCCCGTGCTAACCTATCCAAGGCCAACGGGTGAGCTAAGGAGGCGGAGGCTCGACTATCGTCAGCTAAGGCTCGGGCCGCCTTTATAGAGGGCCAGCTCGAGGCGGCAAGGGTCACCCTTAAGGAGGCCATAACAGACAGGGACAACCTAGCCTCGCGATTGGAAGAGGGAAGGAAGGCGCTTGACCAAGTCCGCAAGGACTGCATCGCGGCCTATGATGCGACCAACAAGATTAGGGCGAAAACCAAGGCCGCTCTCGCCCTTGCGCGAAAAGAGGCCGTGGAAAAATTCATTTCATCCCAATCCTTTAAGGAGGAGAGGGTTACTCTCTTTTGTCAGGGCTACGCCGAGTGCGTTAAGGTGATGAAGGAAGCCTTCCCCGATCTTGATTTTTCTGGATTTGACGAGAGTGAGTCGGGGTCTGGTGGCGAGGTTGCAGTTGACCCCGAGGCATACACTGAGGCGGCCCTCACCACTGCTCCGGATATAGCTCCATCAGCCATCTCTGAGTTAGTTCCTGATGGGGTAGTCAAGCCTTGAAGTTTGTCTAGTAGAGCAAAATTCATTTCTGCTCCCCACATCTGCTTTAGGCACTTCAAGCACGCCTGACGCCGAGCTCAAGAGCATCTGCAGCAGCAAGCATTACCATCCTTCGACGTTATTATACTTTTGTTGCTTTCCATATATATAACACTGATGTAAATGTCGATGTACTATCGATGTAACATTTTCATCCAATTAATGAATACATGTTTCTTTGCAATTTATTGTGCATTTTACATTTCTTTGTCATGAATCCTTGTGTGTTCGTCGACCAGGGCTAAGCAATGATCGTCCACTGGTCGAGTTAAGGATAGTAGATCTTGAGATGCTCGACGTTCCAAGGATGAGGCAACAGTTGATCTGTCAGATCTTCCAAACGGTAGGTCTCAGGTCGGACGGTACTTGCAATCACGTAGGGGCCTTCCCAGTTGGATCCTAGCGTACCCATACTGGCTTCCTTGGTATTTTTGAATGTTTTTTGAAAGACTAAGTCTCCCACTCGGAATCGTCTAACCTTGACTCGGGCATTGTAGAAACGAGACACTTGCTGTTGGCGGATGATTGTCCGGAGCCGAGCCTGTTCCCTTTGTTCATCCAGAAAGTCGAGGCCGAGCGCTAGCAGTTTCTTGTTGTATTGTTCGTCGAACGAGCTTACTCAGGCGGTTGGTAAGCCGATTGTTCACTCCCCAAGTATAGGGTTGTGATGTAGTAATAACTCGGTAAGATCGAGGTCGAATCCCACGAGGACTGATCGTCACAATTCAAATCTGTGATCCTCCTTAACTAATTCAACAAATAATGGAGCAAATTACTAACACAAATTTATGGAAAATAACTATTGAGGATAGGGAAGAAAATTCAATAAGAGAAAGAGCACTAGGACTTTCGAATCCACCCCTAATTATCCCAACCCTTGTTTTGTCTGTTAATTCACTTTAATATAGATTGATCTAACTTATCTAGAGAAAGCACAATCTGTGTCCTTAATCGGGCAAACAGATTGTCTAATTCCTTCAAGCAATGCCATGAATAACATATCCCATGTCCAAATCGGGCATATGGAATATGCGATTCAAGAAAGCACTGTTTCTTCCTCTACAGGAACCTGTTCATGATCGAGATACAAGCACCTAGAATAAGCATCCAGACCACATCCATCCATAGACTCTGATCAAGTTCATAGATGGAGAAGTATAGAATTTAAAGCAATCAAGCACACTAGGGAAAGAAACAAACCAATCTAATTAAAATAAAATCAACATAGAAAAAGAGGTGTTCAAATTAGGGGTTTCATCTCAGCCCTAGCTGAGAGATTAGTTACCCATAAAATCCATTAAACATATGGATAAATAAAATTCAATAACAAACATCAAACCAATTTCTCTCTTTTCCTTCTCTCCTTTGCTCTAGATCTGGAATTCTCCACTTTTTTCAATTTCTGAATGCCCTTCCTCATGTTTTGCAACTCTTTTTATAGCTGATGGAGTGGCTGGAGTGGTGAAATTCAGATTTGGGAAGTTGTCGCACGTGCAACAAAATTCCTTTTCGCAGCCTAAGTTCGGGACCTTAAAACACCATACTTTCCTCGTTCAAATTCCAACAAACACCGTCCCTTAGGACTTTCTTGGGTCCTCTACATGATAGACGGTTCGGATCGCCATATGATCAAAGATGGTGGCCCACAACCGCCGGAAAACCGGATTTCCAAATTTGTGCAACACTTTCGCACCCTTTCTCTGTCGTGATCGGTGGGCCCCATGGAAGTGTTTTCGGGAAATTCACCCCGTCCATTGGATTCAGGACGAAATTTCAGTCAAGAATAGGTAGTTTTAAACGTCCAAGGATGCGTCCCAGAGAAGAAAACACAAAAAGATCAGATTTGGACGTTGCAGGACAGTCCGTTTGTGGCCTCTGTACCGCACACGTGTGCACGCATGGTCGTAATATATTAACATGGTTTTGAAGTGCTCGAGCTCATCTTCAAGATGGACGGATTGGATCATCCGAAAAGACCTCGTGTGGGGCCCACTGCTGTTCGCAAAACGGACCAGCGGCGTCCGTTCTGCGACGAACGTGAACGTGAATGCGACGCCGTCGCGTCTTGGTGGGGCCCATTATCATAGTTATTTGCAAAATCCAGCCCGTCCACCGAATTCCTCTCGAAATTTCGGTTGGAAATATATGATTTTCATCTATTGTTGATGAGGCCCACATGGTTTTGTTCCACCATCCAACCGACGTTTGAACGGTTTTAGATCTGATCTCCGCTTTTATTTGAAATACGGCCACCTACACCTTGATAACATGGGCCTTAGAGAGCCAATGGACGGTCCGGATTGTAGATATGGACAATAGGTGGGGCCCACAACAGAGACCGACGGTCTCGTTTAAAACAAGAACGCACATTGCCGTTTCGGAGTTTTAGAAGGAAAGTCGGTCGTCGCCGCCGCCGACCGACCTTTGATTTTTTTCTCGTGCACACCGGCGCACTTGTGCACCGTACACACGTGATGTACATATGGGTCCCACAGAGATGTTTTAAGACATCTGCGCTCAGTCCATCCATTTTCCCATCAAATATAAGGGTTGATGCTAACTTTCTTGCATATCCACTTATCGGTGGACCCCAAATTGGAAATTAATGGGCTGATCTGTCCGTTTGACCACTTCCCGAGATCTTCAGTGGCTGAAATTTAATGTGTACGGTTAATTTACGGCCCCCATCACATGTATGAAGTTTCGAGTCGATCTGATGGCGGAAACCACGTGATCCTGCATTATGGACCAATTTCGGGCCACTTAAGCTTCAGTTTCTCGGTTTTCTTCGATCTCTGGCGTACAACTCTGTCGATCTCAGTCCCTGGAGTCCGTCTATTGCCTTTGGTGTCATCAGAGCGTTAAATCCATGCTTTAAGCTCCCTTTTTCAGTACACGCTCCTGATTTCATCCTATAATAAAAACATAATTAAAATATGGCATTAAGCATTATCATGTACGTAAAATCAGGTAATAGTCGGGGTCTGATATGCAATATTCAACCCTCATCACAACCCCCAACCAGTATTTTGCTAGTCCCGAGCAAAACATGCGAAAAATAATTTCAGAAATAAAAGACAATTCCTGTAAACTCAAGTGACGGGTGAACAGATAATTGAGATGTGAAAATTCTAGGATTCATGAATGGTGAGAAGATTTTTCTCCTGAAATCAAGCTTACAGTAAACTACATAATCAAGTTTAAATTATTAATCCATTAACTAGAACAATTTTAAACATTGAGTTCCATGAGCGAATAATGTAATCTCGGCTTACAATCATTAAAAGATCCAATTGTCAATTTCATGATATCATTAGTAATTAACAACGGAGCTCATGTCACCCAAAACTAGAACCAACACTTGCCTTACAGATTAACCTTTCATTCTACCATTTTTTTTTTCTTTATGAATAGTATGCCAAGGAGGAGAATCAAATCTGCACCTATAGGGAGCAAACCTATGGTGAAAACTTGTCGCCTAAATCTTTTCATATGTCAACTATGAGGAATCGAATCTTCATCTATAGGGAGCAAACCTATGATGACGATTATGCGACTTATTCTTTCAATTCTTCTTTATAGACTGATGCTAAAAATTTTGTTTTTCAGGCTGGTTCCTTTCATGCTTAGTGATTACCATGTTATCAATTAATATCGAACTGAAAACTTAATGTGTAAACGAGATAGATCTGATATGTGAAATCATGGCTCAATCAATGTTTACAACTTCTAATCATGGATTAACCATTCAAACTTCAGTGTGAAATCTGCCAGACAACCAAATCCAAGAGTCATAAATTTACTCACATTCTGTATCTTGTAATTTCAAAATCACAACTATCCTTCAAAATCACTTTGAATTCAATAGAAATTTCAAAAAATTTTTTTAAAAATTTTCACAATTTTTCGCTCAAGACCAAGAAAATACTGATTAGGTAACCTAATCTCCCACCCCCAACCTAAAATCTACATTGTCCTCAATGTAAAAAAAAATAAACATGCAATGCATATGAGACAACGAAAATAAAAGAGGAGTGATGGAAAGATAGTACCTGAATGGAGAATCAAGAAGCTCTTAAAAATATCAGCGTAAAAGCGAGTTAGCACAAGAGAGATATCAACAAAAACAAAATAAAAAAATAAATAAAATTCTAAAAAGAAAATCCTACCTATACCACTTTCGCAGGTGCTCTCGATTGCATTTAGCGTATGCAACAAGCCTTTAAACCCCTAGGTTACCCCTAGTGGACGAGTTGTAGTCTCGTGAGGGTTTGCAGTAATGTTACCCACAAACATTGAAGTAACTAACTAGAAAAAAAAACATAAAACAAAAGACTGGGTTGCCTCCCAGGAGCGCTAAGTTTAACGTCTTCAGCCAGACAAGAACGGACCATGAATTCATTAATCTTTAAGACCAGGGTCCGCCAAAGAACTTACCTCAACACGTGGTTAACCAATCCCCAGAAGTGATGCGAGTTCCCATAAATCGTGCTATCCGAAATGAGGTAATTGACACTATCATCAAACAATTTAAGGACTTCGCTCGAACAACTTCTTCCACGTTAAGATCATGCTTCAAGTGACATTTCCACAAACATGATCCTTACATACTGATGGGGCACACTCCTTGTATTTTCGCTATCTTCCGTTCAATTGCCGCTTTGCCTTATATGTTCGAAGAACATTAAGCAACCTTTGTTCTCTTTTGCCTTCTCGAGTTAGAAAGCGTCTTTGTCAGGAAGAGTCTCAGAGGGATGAAGAGGTTCCACTTTCGCTCTCCATTTTTCAGTCTCCAATATAGGAGTAGAGTCGAGCAGCGCATTGACTTCGTGGATGGGACTATCGATGTCAAAATCCATACCCGATTGTGCTAAGCAGGTCTCAAGAGGATCTTCAAAAGATGTACGGAATGAGTCATGCACTAGACTCTCGATCATGTCCACTTCAAATATATCATCCAAATCTGCGGATTGTTGTCCTGCATTAAAAATATTAAGTTTAATATTCATGTTACCAAAAGACAACTTCATAACTCCATTTCGGCAATTTATAATAGCATTAGATGTGGCCAAAAATGGACGACCCAAGATGACTGGGATCTGACTATGAGGATTCTGGACAGTGAGTATCTATAACTATGAAATCCCTTTGGAAAATAGAATTTATCAACCTGGATTAGCATATCTTCAATAACACCCCGGGGAACCTTGACAGATCTATCAGCCAGTTGTAATGTTACCTTAGTCGGTTTCAACTCACCAAGTCCTAGCTGCTCATAAACCGAATAAGGTAACAAATTAACACTCGCCCCTAAATCAAGCAATGCTTTCCCGATCTTATGATCTCCTATGCCGCAAGAAATGGTGGGGGCTCCTGGATCCCTAAATTTAGGAGGGGTGTTATGTTGAATCATGGAGCTGAGCTGCTCTGCAAGGAAGACCTTCTTATGAACATTCTGCTTACGCTTTTGAGTGCATAAATCTTTAAGAAACTTAGCGTAAGGAGGGACTTGCTTGATGGCATCAAGTAACGGAATGTTGACTTGTACTTTTTTAAACACATCCAGGATTTCATCAAAGTTATTTCTTTTCTTCATTGGTGCCAGACGTTGAGGAAATGGTGCTTTGGGCACGTAGGGTGGCACATTAGTGGTTCCTGGAGAGTCAGAGAGCTTTTGAATTTTGGATGCATTGGTGTGTCTCTCTGCTTCATCTTGATTTGATTCATCCCTAGGTATCTCTATTTTGTTGTCAATCTGTTTGCCTGACCTAAGGGTAGTGATTGATTTGGCTTGCTCATGATATTGTCCTTGGTTAGAATTAGAGCCAATCTCATACTGTCCCTTTGGATTAGCCACAGGTTGACTAGGGAACTGCCTTTTCTCTCTCACTCAATGTGGCGACTAGTTGACCCATTTGTACTTCCACTTGGCAATGGATTGCGCATTTGCATGTAAGCCTTCTTTGGTTGGCTAGTAAGTAAGTTTGTTGGGTGTCTTTTTGGAATTGGAGAGAACTCGCATAAAAAGATGGAGTGTATCCTCAAGAGATGGTTTCCGTGATTGTGAAGGGACTTGTTGATATTGCATGAAGCGTTGGAGTTGTTGATTGCCACTTGAGGGTAAGGTTGCATGGGAGGATTTCCAGATGGTCCTCCTTGTTGTGGCCCTTTTGCCCAAGAAAAATTTGGATGCCTAGCCCAACCTGGGTTGTAAGTGTTTGAGTAAGGATCATTCCCAGGTTTCTGAAAGGTGTTCAAAGCATGAACTTGTTCAGAGAGGAATTCTGGAAATGCTGTACCAGATGGGCAAGATTGCGTAGGATGGGTAGAGCTAGAACATATGGCACAAGCCTCGGCTTGAGTTGTTTGTGGAGGTCCATTATGTAACATCAGAGCATCAACCTTCTTTGTCAGGCCATCAATCTTGGCATGGAGATCTGGTGTGACTCCTATCTCATATATGCCACCTCTCTTTTGTGGTTGAGAATTTCTTTCACCTCTATCTGAATAGTCCCATTGCTGGGAGTTTTCACACAAGGTTTCAAAGAATTTCCATGCTTCGATATCACTTTTGGTCATGAAGGACCCTCCACTGGTGGCATCAACCATGCGACGGTTCTGGGGTGTCAGACCGTCATAAAAGTATTGCACTTGTTGCCACTTCTCAAAACCGTGGTGTGGACATTTAAGAAGCAAGTCCTTCCATCTTTCCCAACATTCATGAAAGTGCTCTCCCTCTTTTTGTGTGAAATTAGTGATTTCTCTACGGAGAGCATTAGTTTTGTGAACAGGGAAGAACTTGTTTAAGAACTTTCTAGACAATTGGTCCCATGTAGTGATAGACCCAACTTCTAGAGAATTCAACCATGCTTTCGCCTTATCCTTCAAAGAAAAAGGAAACAGGCGTAGGCGGATCGAATCGTCTGAGAAGTTTTGGAATTTAAAGGTGGAGCAAATGTCTAGGAATTCTTTCACATGATGATATGGGTCCTCCTTGTCCAACCCATAAAAGGAAGGCAACAACTGTATGACCCCAGTCTTGAGTTCAAAGTGTGCTGCCGTGGTGGTGGGCAACACTATGCATGAAGGCGCATTGAATTGGACATGAGCTGAATAATCTCTAAGAGTTTTAGTTCCATTTTCTTCTTCCATTTCAACTGGGATGTCTTTCAATCTTCTATGGAATGTTCTTTCTATTTCAGGATCAAAAGGTGCTAGTTCTTTATCTAGAGATCTACGTCCTAGCATAAACTAAGTAACAACCTAAGAGAAAGAAAACTAGAACTAGAAATTATGCTATTAAAAAAAAAACAAGTTAAAACTTATGTGAATAAGAATGGGAAGAAAGAACCCATGAAAGGAGATGATTGAAGTCAGAAGATCTAAGAAGCTCCTCCTTCACTTAGTAGCTTCCTTCCTCAATTCCTGTAAATAAAAACAAAAACAAATCAAGTTTCCTAAAATATGATAAAAAAATCATAAGCAACGGTTAATTTCTAAAAAAGAAAGTGTCTAAAACTAGAAAATAGAAAGTTACCAAATCCAAAGTTAGAAAGTAGAAAATTCCTAAAAATTGAAAACCTAAATCTCAAAATAGAAAGTAGAGAGGACTGGAGAATTTAGAAAGATGTTACCAATTGGAGATCTAAAAAAAAAAAAAATAAGTTAGTTTCTAAAAAGGAAATCTAAAATCAGAAATTTTCTAAAGAATTAAAAAAAAGTTAGTTTCTAAAAAGGAAAGAAATCCTAGAATTAGAAAGTTACTAAAAATAAAAAGCTAAGTTAGTTTCTAAAAGGGAAAAAAAAATTTCTAAAACTAGAAAATAGAAAGTTACTTAAAAGAAGAATCTAAATCTAAAATTAGAAACTAAAAATTTCTAAAAAACAAAATCCTAATAGAAATTAGAAAAAGTAAGAAACTTAGAAGGGATTACCAAATTAGAAGTTTATTTCAGGACCCTACAAAACAGGAAATAGGTTAGTTTCTAAAATAAAGAAAAAATTTCTAAGTTGGTAAAATCCTAAGCTATGAATTATGATAAGAGAGAATCTTAAATTCAATTTGGAGGAAAACAACTTGATCAAAACGGCGCCAAAAACTTGTTCACTCCCCAAGTATAGGGTTGTGATGTAGTAATAACTCGGTAAGATCGAGGTCGAATCCCACGAGGACTGATCGTCACAATTCAAATCTGTGATCCTCCTTAACTAATTCAACAAATAATGGAGCAAATTACTAACACAAATTTATGGAAAATAACTATTGAGGATAGGGAAGAAAATTCAATAAGAGAAAGAGCACTAGGACTTTCGAATCCACCCCTAATTATCCCAACCCTTGTTTTGTCTATTAATTCACTTTAATATAGATTGATCTAACTTATCTAGAGAAAGCACAATCTGTGTCCTTAATCGGGCAAACAGATTGTCTAATTCCTTCAAGCAATGCCATGAATAACATATCCCATGTCCAAATCGGGCATATGGAATATGCGATTCAAGAAAGCACTGTTTCTTCCTCTACAGAACCTGTTCATGATCGAGATACAAGCACCTACAATAAGCATCCAGACCACATCCATCCATAGACTCTGATCAAGTTCATAGATGGAGAAGTATAGAATTTAAAGCAATCAAGCACACTAGGGAAAGAAACAAACCAATCTAATTAAAATAAAATCAACATAGAAAAAGAGGTGTTCAAATTAGGGTTTCATCTCAGCCCTAGCTGAGAGATTAGTTACCCATAAAATCCATTAAACATATGGATAAATAAAATTCAATAACAAACATCAAACCAATTTCTCTCTTTTTCTTCTCTCCTTTGCTCTAGATCTGGAATTCTCCACTTTTTTCAATTTCTGAATGCCCTTCCTCATGTTTTGCAACTCTTTTTATAGCTGATGGAGTGGCTGGAGTGGTGAAATTCGGATTTGGGAAGTTTGTCGCACGCGCAAGAAAATTCCTTTTCGCAGCCAAGTTCAGGACCTTAAAACACCATACTTTCCTCGTTCAAATTCCAACAAACACCGTCCGTTAGGACTTTCTTGGGTCCTCTACATGATAGACGGTTCAGATCTGCCATATGATCAAAGATGGTGGCCCACAACTACCTGAAAAACCGGATTTCCAAATTTGTGCAACACTTTCGCACCCTTTCGCTGTCGTGATCGGTGGGCCCCATGGAAGTGTTTTCTGGGAAATCCACCCCGTCCATTGGATTCAGGACGAAATTTCAGTCAAGAATAGGTAGTTTTAAACGTCCAAGGAAGCGTCCCAGAGAAGAAAACACAAAAAGATCAGATTTGGACGTTGCAGGACAGTCCGTTTGTGGCCTCTGTACCGCACATGTGTGCACGCATGGTCGTAATATATTAACATGGTTTTGAAGTGCTCGAGCTCATCTTCAAGATGGACGGATTGGATCATCCGAAAAGACCTCGTGTGGGGCCCACTGCTGTTCGCAAAACGGACCAGCGGCGTCCGTTACGCAGCAGCGGAAACGTGAATGCGGACGTCCCGTACTGGTGGGGCCCATTATCATAGTTATTTGCAAAATCCAGCCCGTCCACCGAATTCCTCTCGAAATTTCGGTTGGAAATATATGATTTTCATCTATTGTTGATGAGGCCCACATGGTTTTCTGTTCCACCATCCAACCGACGTTTGAACGGTTTTAGATCTGATCTCCGCTTTTATTTGAAATACGGCCACCTACACCTTGATAACATGGGCCTTAGAGAGCCAATGGACGGTCCGGATTGTAGATATGGACAATAGGTGGGGCCCACAACAGAGACCGACGGTCTCTGTCACAGAAACAAGAAACGCAGGCATGCCGTTTCTGGAGTTTTAGAAGGAAAGTCGGTCAGCGCCGCGACCGACCTTTGGATTTTTCTGTGCACACCCGGCGCACTTGTGCACCGTACACACGCGATGTACATATGGGTCCCACAAAGATGTTTTTAAGACATCTGCTCCGTCCATCCATTTTCCCATCAAATATAAGGGGTTGATGCTAACTTTCTTGCATATCCACTTATCAGGTGGACCCCAAATTGGAAATTAATGGGCTGATCTGTCCGTTTGACCACTTCCCGAGATCTTCAGTGGCTGAAATTTAATGTGTACGGTTAATTTACGGCCCCCATCACATGTATGAAGTTTCGAGTCGATCTGATGGCGGAAACCACGTGATCCTGCATTATGGACCAATTTCGGGCCACTTAAGCTTCAGTTTCTCGGTTTTCTTCGATCTCTGGCGTACAACTCTGTCGATCTCAGTCCCTGGAGTCCGTCTATTGCCTTTGGTGTCATCAGAGCGTTAAATCCATGCTTTAAGCTCCCTTTTTCAGTACACGCTCCTGATTTCATCCTGTAATAAAAACATAATTAAAATATGGCATTAAGCATTATCATGTACGTAAAATCAGGTAATAGTCGGGGTCTGATATGCAATATTCAACCCTCATCACCGATCTCCACGAGGGTAACCTCTTCCAAGCCATATGCCAGGGAAAAAGGAGTTTCTCCTGTAGCGGTTCGAGCTGTGGTTCGGTAGGCCCACAGAACCTTGGGGAGTTTTTCGGCCCAAGCCCCCTTTGCTCAATCAAGCTTGGTTCGAATGTGCTGCTTCATGATCTTGTTGACGGCTTCAACTTGCCCATTTGCCTGCGGATGACGTGGGGATGAGTAAACATTCCTAATCCTGAGGTTCTGGCACATTTCCTGATACTGTTTGTTGTCGGATTGCATCCCATTATCGGAGACAATGGTCCGAGGTATCTCAAATCGGCAGATAATGTTTTTCCAAACAAAATTTGTAATTTTTTGGTCGGTTATTTTGACCAGGGGCTCGGCCTCCGCCCACTTAATGAAGTAGTCTACAGCGACGACGACAAATTTTGTCTGACCCTTCCCTGGGGGGAAAGGTCTGATAATATCAATCCCCCATTGAGTGAAGGGCCAAGGGTCGGCTATTGGAGTGAGCTACTCGGGCGGCTACCAAGGGATGACTGCGAACCTCTGGCACTTGGCACAGATTTGGACAAGCTTCCGAGCATCTTGTTGGATGGTCGGCCAATAATAGCCATGGGTCGTGGTTGTCATGTGATATGGGTTGTAGTTAATACATGTTCACTTTCTTTACTACCAAATGAATTGATAGTCATTGGTACAATAGCCTAAGGCCCACAATGGGGTGATCCGTTCCGTTCACCTTGTCAGCCTGCTTGTCGTGAGCTCAAAAAGTCCTGACTTGGGTAGTGTCCACTTCTAACAAACATCACAGTGAGCTTGGAAAGTTTCAACAGTTACCATTATTTTCTATTATGTGGCCCACACGAGCATTGGATCAGGCTGATATTTGGACCTTGGCCCTAAAATGACACAACAAAAAGGATGGGCGACATGAATTATACACATGCATCAATGTGGGCCTCGATGTATGGTCAAATTCCCGGGTCGTGGTTGTAATGTAGTACGAGTCGTGATTGTAATGTGGTAAGGGTCATAGTTTTCATGGGTCGTGGTTGTTATATTATATGGGTCGTGATGACTATTGAAATGGATCGTGGGTCGTAGTCGTCATGTTATATGGGTCGTGGTTGTCATGTTATATGGGTCGTGGTTGTAATGTAGTAAGGGCCGTGGTTGTTATGGGTCATAGTTGTCATGGGTTGTAGTTATCATGTTATATGGGTTGTGGTTCTCATGTGATATGGGTCGCGACTATTATATGTTCATTTTATTTACTACCAAATGAGAGGATAATCATTGATACAATAGGCTGAGGCCCACAATGGGGTGATCCGTTCCGTCCACCTTGTCGGCCTGCTTGCCGTGGGCCTAAAAAGTCCTGACTTGAGCAGTGTCCACTTCTAACAAACATCACAGTGAACCTGGAAAGTTTCAACAGTGGGTTCCATTGTCACCATTATTTTCTATTATGTGGCCCACACGAGCTATGGATAAGGCTGATATTTGGGCCCTAGCCCTAAAATGACACGGCAAAAAGGATGGGCGGCATGGATTATACACATACATTAATGTGGGCCCCACTAGTTTGGTCCTTGCCAATGTGCAAAAAAGGATTCTGTATACATCACTTTCTTGGCATTAAATACAACGCAACTTCTTATTCCGTAGAAAACCATACAACTACTGAAACAAGGACAAGGGTATTTTGGTCCAAATAATTTTCAGAAGCTTGTCAGAAGGCTACCTTCAGAATATTTGAAAGGTTGAATCTTGTCAAGGAATTTGACCATACATTGAGGCCAGTACGGTTAATTTCCCTTTCTTTTATTATTATTATATTTGAAAACAGACTTATTAGGCTGAGTGATATTTGAGTAATGACGATTCGTTTGGAGTTGGTAAGGTGACTCAATTGATTTATCCCGACTCTTAACCCAGTCAATCTCACCAGTTGGTTTAACAATGATTCAGCTCAATTTCTTGTCTAGTCGAGTTGAGTCATCCGAGTTTCGAGTCAGGTCAACAAGAACTATGATATAATCCATTCATTAAAGTATACCCAAAAGGGATGACGGGACACCTAAATTCCAGCCATTCCAACATTTAGGAGGGCCCACAAAAAAAGGTGAATTTATAGGTTTTAGGCGTGATTGCACATTGCTGATTAGCAATGGGGTGCGTCCTGCCTAAGTTCTTGGTAGGCATTATTCATGAAAAGTGCTGCAGTGACGCAAGATGCATGACTTGGATTCTACGTATAAATCATGGGTGGGTCAACCGAGCTAAACAATGGGGCTGCATGTGATCATTCCCACATAATGCATATATATCACCTTTGTAAATGTATTAGTTGATATCTAAACTTTCACAATGTAGCCTATATTTGTCATGGTATCAAAGTTTCATTTTGACTGTCCATCTTGTTTCTTCTCTGAAATCAACGGCCCCACCCCTATCATCTGTCCTCGTGGAATTTCTCGGCAACGTTCTTTTTTCATAGATGGTTAAGGTCAGATCTTGGAGCAGGTCAGGTGTATGTACAGCTTTATACATGTTCGACCATCCTAATTAAAAACTCCTCAAATCTTGTGGTCACCCTCTTGAATCAATACACATCCATGGTGTGTCCCACCTAATGAACGGGTACGGTTTATCCGTGTTGGTGATGGGTTGGGTCGGGTTGGTGCTCAACCCTAGCCCAACCCAAAATTCTTGTACCTCAACCCTAACCCAACCCAACCCAACCTCGGGTTGGGAATTCTCAACCCAAGCCCAACCCAAGTGGGTTCGGTCGGGTTGATCGGGTGGATAAATGCTAATATTTTAATGATTGCATTAGTTTATTAGATTTCAATAGAGTCTTATTTTTTTATATCTATGATTTTATTAATTATATATGTAGTTATTTATCATAAAGAACTTCATTTACTCTAAACAATCAAGTAAAATATAAGACACTTACTCATTTAAAAGTTGTGTTGTGTAGCACACAATCTATTTGGGAGAGAGAAATGCAGCATATCTTGTTAGCTTGAGTCATCGAAAATGATGTGGACCAATGAGACCCGACAACATCAGAATTTCCTATGTCTTTAACATATACAATCCACGCTTAATCATAATTTATAAGAAACTTATATATTAATCGGGTTTGGGTTGGGTTGGGTCGGGCAACCCAAGAGCTCAACCCGAGCCCAACCCAAGTTTTATCGGGTTGGTGTTTGTATAGCCCAAGCCCAAGATCAGACTCAATACATCCTGCCCAAGCCCAACCCAATGTTGGGTCGGTCACGGGTCGGTCAGGTTCAACCCACCCAACTTTCAGCCTCACATGTTGGTTTGCACGGGCCATAAGTAGGTTGGTTGAGTAGGCCTTTGTCAGTACACTCCGTTATTAATGAAATGGGCTGCATCTGGATCAACCAGAGCCTAGGTAGCTGCAACTTGGTTTGGGTCAGCCTGAACCGGACTGACCCACCCAAGTTTGGGTCAAGTTGGGTTGGGTTGTCAAGGTCTTCGTGTTGGGTTCAGGTTGAAAATTGCCAACCTGATTTGAATTTGAATCGGACTGAGAATAATCACAAGTATTTGGTCAGGTCAGGTCTGGTTGAATTGGGATGGGTCAAGTATAGAGGACTTCAGGTTCGAGACCCTCGTCATGGAATTCAGGTTGGGTTGGGCTGGGCTCTGGTTGACCCTCAACCCACCCAACCCGCTCAGTTTCACCCCAAAGTATATGATAGGCCCAATGTATTTAGATCAGGCCCAGGCCCAGATCTGACAGGAATAAATGGGACAAGACCAGCATTCAAACCAGCTTGGTTCCTTTCTGTGGGCCTGAAAATCAGGCCCAGATTACCTCAACAGGCCTAAGTATCAACACCCAACTGATAGAGAACACTGATGAATGCACTTTGAATTTCCACAAAGAGAGAGGTAAATTAAGAATAGAAAGTCTTCAAGGCATAAAGAAAATGTACATTTGAACCATGCAAATTGTGTGACCCAATATATGAGCCAAAGGTTAATATCAGATTGCTGACAGATTAAATAAATAAAAATATTACTGTGACATGGAGGGGGTGGGGCCTATCATAATCCTGATTTAGTAGGATCTACCCAAACCCCCAAATATGACATCCAACCCATTGATAGTGCAACCCACCATTAGGATGGGACACCTCAGTACTCGATCCAATCCAGTCATAGGTGGGCGGCAGGCCTTAAAATTCAGAAGTTTTTAAACAATTTTACAATGCTCTCCTTGTTGTGGTCCATCATATGGTTTGGTTGGTCTGATTTTTGGTTACCTATCCTTCATGATGGGGGCATACATGCATGTTAGACATCACTGCTATACATCATGAGTGCATCAGATCCACTCAGGTGATGCCCCACCATAGGGAACGGTTGGGAAGGGATGTTCCACCCATATAACCTTCTCAAATGTTTCTGAGGCCTATCATGTTATGTATGATTTAGTGAATTTAATGGTTTTAGGCATGAATTGGTAGACTGCCCTATGGTGTGGCCTACCTTAGGTTTGGATGAGTCTGATTTTTGGGTTCTACATTGAAGAAGCACATATAGATAAGAGTATATAAGATGCACACATCAGGTGGGCTCCACAATACCATGTGAACAGACCTCTATATGCGCTTGCGTGTGAGTTTTTCTCCTTGTTTTCCATTGTGACACTTAAGTAAGAAGACATTTTCACTCTGATGCTTAAACGAAAAAGAAACCCTTTACTTGATTTTGAATCACCAAACCTGGGCAATGCCACCCTTCCTCGAGTACCTGATTTGGAGCCACTCTCCTCGACGGTTCATATAAAGAGCCTAGAATTGATGGGACAGTGAGCTTTATCTTAACTTTGATGTAGTATGCCTTAGTTGTTGAGGTCAATTGCCTATTCAATATGCGTTTCATTTGTTAAGTTTTAACTTTTACTGAATGTAACGAAGGTTATGACCCCAAAACTAGGTTCATGAAATACATACATACACAATGACATTAGCTAAAAAGCTTATAAAAGAGATTGGCCACATTTCCTGAGCTATGCCACAACAGCGATGCACGACACTTGTTTAGGCATTCGAACTTGATGCTCAACAACTCTGATCGCAGCTGACTCATCCTTGCATGTACCGAAGGCTTTGGTTCACCTTCTCTCCTATCTGCAATAGATAGGCAGCTTTATATGTTTTAAGCTTGGATAAAGTGGATTAAGAATCTTTCTTATTTGCAATCTTGATTCTACTTTCTAACTTTTACATGGACTCTCATTCCTTATACATGTTAGTTTGTTTTTATGTAAAGCTTTCTTTTATGGTTGGGCCTTGAAAGTTCATGTCTAACTTAAAAAAAAAAAAAAAAAAAAAAAAAAACTAAGTCACAATGATCATATGCATATGGGAACACATTGGGTACTACTCCCACCGGGACCTAGCTAGAGTTTGTTTTATGCATGTTGTCCATCTATTTTGGAAGATTATTTTAAGGCATGAGCCCAAAAATGAGGTAGAATGAAGGCTCAAGTGGACCACACCTCGTGAAATGGTGGGAAATGAATTCCTACTGTTGAAAACTTCCTAGGGCCCACCGTGATGTTTATTTGCCATCCAACCTGTTCATAAGGTCACGTAGACCTGAATGAAGGGAAAACATAAATATCAGCTTGATCAAAAACTCATGTGTGCCTTGAGAAGTTTTGAACAATAAGCCTTCAATCTGCCTCCTTTTGGGGCTCATGCTATAAAATCATTTGTCAAAATTGATGGACAGCATGGACAAAATATATACATTGCTATGGGCCTTATAAAGCCCCTGACAGTACCATCCATCTCTAGCCAGGACCTGGTGGGGGTAGTACCCAATTTGTGCCCCAAGTGCGCGCATGTGTGTGTGTGTGTGAGAGAGAGATTGTGGGCCACCATACGAAAGACACACTAAGATCATTAAGCAATACCTAGAGTTGCACACAAAGCCAAATCAAGTTGAGCTCGACACAGCTTGGCTCAGCTCAGCTAGCAGCCTACTCCGTCTCGAGTTCAGCTTGACTCGGTCCTTAGGCTTGACTAGCTAGCTCGGCTCGGCTAGGTCAACAACTTGGGCATGCTCAAGTTGAGTTCAACTTCCATCTTTCAAGTCAATGGCCAGCCGAATGCTCAAATAGAGAGAGAGAGAGAGAGAGAGAGAGAGAGAGAGAGAGAGAGAGAGAGAGAGAGAGAGAGTGTGTGTGTGTGTGTGTGTGTGTGTGAGATTATCGACTCAAGTGCTTGGACAAGACGGTCAAGTGGTCAAACAGGATCATAGGGATGGTTGAGTGGTTGGACATGTTAGAAAAAAGGTTGGATATACCGAAAAATAAAAATGAAATAAAATAAATTTCAATTTCTTCATTTCACTAGGCTAAATCACGTAAAATGATACAATGTCCTTAAAGCGTGATTCGCCCCCTTATCAATTCTTGATGGGTTATAGGCGAATTGCTTCTAGGATAAGACAAGTTTATCTGAATCCGGTGTGCAACAATCACGATGGGTTCTCTTAGGAATAATTCAACGTAGCAGATCATTTGGCAAAATCAAACTGTGGAAGTATATTACCAATATTCTAAAATGAAATGCTATCTGGAGAATCTGATGGATGAGAGAGATTTGAGTTCGAGCTGATTGATTTTATACTGGAATGGTCCAGTTTATATAGGCACCAAGGAGTGGACTGTTGCTAGGTGGCCATCAATGGTTCAGAACGTTTAAAAAACGTTTCTGACAGTTGATCATTAATATCAGGTATTTCTGATCGTCGGATCGGAAGATTTGACTGTTGGATCATCAAGGCCCATCCATTTTCGGATCGTTGTGGCTTTCAAGGCAGCTATCCGTTTTCAGAAATGGCTAACCATTTCGGATTAAGGATTTAACCGTTCTCAGTCGCCTATAAAGCCATGACTCATCTCAGATTCAACTAGTGTGACTACAGCCGCATTGCCCACACCCACACCCGTGCGTGCGTTCCAGTGCGAACACGCAACTCGAGCGTCTCATTCTCCAAAACTCCAAGTAAGAATACTACACACACATTTACATATAAACTCAAAAACTTCTCTTATCATTTCCAATGTGGGACAAAAGCACACACCATACTTTTTATTTGAAAAATTCTTGAAAATCGTTTTGGTAGCAAAATCCCAAAATTTTGAATTTTTGAAATTTTTTTTTAAAAAAAACCACCAATTTCAACGGGACAAGGATGAGAGAGAGAGAGAGAGAGAGAGAGAGAGAGAGAGAGAGAGAGAGAGAGTACAACTCGAGTCAACTAGGGTGAGTGGTCAGATGAGGTGTTTTGCGGCCTCTACTTGGACAAGATTGGTCGGTAGCTTGGGCAAGTTTGGGCGAAAATATATAAGAAAAGGGGGCAATCAGCGAAAAAGAGAGAGAGAGAGAGAGAGAGAGAGAGAGAGAGAGAGAGATTTTAGGGCGCTCGGTTTATATATATATATATATATATATATATATATATATATATATATATATATAGAAAAAGGTATTATGCACTCGACCTCACGAGTCCGTCCCATGAGGTCGATCTGTGTGGGCCTCACCGTGATGCGTTTCGAACATCTACCCCATCAGTCAGATGCACCATTCCATCGTGGGCCTAGGTCTCAAAAATCAAGTCAATCCGTGACTTGTGTGGGCCACACCACATATAGAAGTGGAGAGGGGCTGTGCACCATTAAAACATTCATAATCATTTTTTAGGGCCCACCGAGATGTGGTTTGTAAATCCAGCCCATCCATTATGTGTGTCCCACTTGAATGAGGGTTCAAACCAAGTTTCAAGCGCATGCAAAACTCAGGTGGGCCCCACCAAGTGCTTTTATATGTTTTACCGGTGTCTTCACATAATTTTAGATGGTATGGCCCACCTGAGTTCCTTATACGGCTGATTTTTGGGATATCCCATAATTTAAAGGGGACCCATCAAATGCACGGTGTTGATGGTCGAAACGCATCACGGTGGGGCCCACACAGCTCCACCTCACGGGAGCTTAGCATGAGCTCGAGCGCATATATATATATATATATATATATATATATATATATATATATATATATATATATATATATATTGGCCGAGTTAGTTTGAATCAATCTTCGAGCCAAGTCGAGTCGAACTTGCCCAGCTCAAGTGTTGAGGGTCAAATATTGTATATCAGACCCTGATTATTGCCTGGATTTACAGACATGATACCGTTTAATGGTCCGCTTTAATCGTATTTGTGATGCAGAGTGTATTTGCGAACACTGACTGAAAAAGGGAGCTAAAAAATATGGATTTAATGCTCTGATGACACCAAGGCAAGGGACGGACTCTAGGGGACCAAGATCATCAAGTTTACACACCGGAGATCCGCAAAAATGGAGAAACTGAAGTTCAAGTGGCCCGAAATTGGTACAGAATGCAAGATCGCAGGGTTCCCACCATCCATTCAGCTTAAATTTTCATATATAGCCAGAAGACCTCAAATAAACCATACACGTCAATTTTCACCCGTTCGACCCCTGTGGAAGTAGCCCAACGGTCAGATCAGCCCACACATCAGCTATTTGGGGCCCACCTACTCTTTGGATATGCTTCAATTTTGGTCTCAACCCCTTAAATTCGTTGGGAAACCAGATGAACGGTGTGGATTTGTCATGAGCATCAAGGTGGGACCCACTTTAAGGAGTGAGAGTGCACACTAGCTGTGCACTTTAAGTGCACCAAACCGACGAAATCGGTCAGCAGCTGCTGACCCGATTTTCGTTTTCAAAACGAAGACAGAGTTCGCTATTCGCAACAGGGACTTGCGGTCGGGTGCAGGTGGGCCACCATCATCACACATAGTGATGATGCCGCTCATTGTAATCAGAAGGTCAAACCGACCACACTCCAATGTAGTTCCGGATTTTCGCGAATGTTGCAGGAAGATAAAGGCTTCGACGCAGGATTGGATGGTCACAAGAAAAACACCGTGATTCTCAACGAAGGCGACCCAAATCTGATCATGTTCGACCGGTTTTCCACGAGCAATCGAATGGACGGATTGGATTTCTCAAAATTACGTTGAAGTGGACCCCACCAGCAACATCAGCGCACGCGAGAAGACCTCTGTTTCGCAGGCGTCCGCGAAAATCGGCCGCTGTGGGCCCAGTGCATTCGTGATCATCGTCGGATCGATGATCCGAACCGTCCAATGCATTTAGGACGTGGGGACTACTCTAAGAATGACGATTTTCTGGTCCCATGCTTGCGATCATGCGATCTCCATCGTCAAACTCAGGACGAACGGCGGAGTGCAATGTTCTGTGGGCCACACTAAAATCAGCTCGATTTCAGCATATCTACACGGTTTTTCGAGGACAAGTCAATGGACGGAATGGATCCTTCAACCGACGCTGATAATGGGCCCCACTATTAGTCAGCGTAAGAGATTTCACGGCCCCTGTTTCTGCGTCTAACAAAGGCGGTCGCTGTGGGCCATTTTTCCGATCATGTTCAGGATCGGACTGATGATCCGGACCGTCCATCTTGAAGTACAGATAAAACCGTCCAAAGAGATGTTATCTTAACATCTTTTGAAGGATGCTAGGAGGATCAGCGGGAGTGGTTTCTCAGGCTATCAGCTTAACTGCGTAGTTTCCTTTTCAGAGATGGAAACTCCTCCTGCTGCGAATTCTTGCGGAAGTCCTCCACCGATTCCAACCTCACACAGGACCGAGAGTCCCCTGCTATAAAAAGGGAGAAAGCTGGGAGCTTTGGGGGAGGTTGGCGAGGGAAGCCGTGGGCATCCGTGGACGTGAGGAGAGAGAGAGACAGAGAGAAAGTATTTTTTTTCTTTTCTTTTTCTTTTTATTTGTTTTTGTTTCTTTTCTTTATTTTTGAGAGTTTCAGCCCATTCATGTGTGGCTAAACCTCTTGGCTAGGGCTAAGAGGTGAAGCTTGTAGCGTGATGGGATGCCTCTTTGCTTGTGCCTTTGTTTAGACTGAATTGATGTTGATTTGGGTTTTTATTCAGGGAATGTTTTTAGTCTTTAATGGTCTGTTGTGACTGAAATTACAATGAGTCTGCAATGGCTTTGAGCATGTTCTATTCTTTTTACGTTTATGACGTCAGGAAGCCCCGTTGTTCACCATTGTCTCCTGGGCATGGTCGAATGTCGCATACCCTTTCCTAGCCTTCATACACTGTTGATTGGTTGGTAATTAGTTTAATTCTATTGTTTGCTTTGTCTCCTGGGCATGGTTTGGTGATGGAATCCATTCTAATTCACACACCTTTCATCTTTTAAAATCTATATCAATGGCAGTTCAGTTAATTTTCCTGATTTGTAATCCAGGCATAAGGTTTCCCTGATCTCTACAAGTGGATCCTCTGAATCCCTAGTTTCCCTTCTCTGATTTTTCCTAAGTTTTAGATTAATATTTCATCATTATTCTTAAAATTATAATCGATTTAGATTTCATCTCATTCTAGTTCTATTTCTACTTAGTTTCAGATAACGTACAAGTTACAGTCCCTTGGGATTCGACCTCGGTCTTACCGAGTTTATTACTACATCACAACCCTATACTTGGGGAGTGAACAAGTTTTTGGCGCGCACTTGGGTGACGGCTACGATTTTCTGAAATTAATTGGTTTTAGAGTTAGTTTAAGATTAGGATTTTACTAATTTTAATTTTTAATTTTGTTTTCTATTTGATTCATAGAACTAACCTATTTCCTATTCTGTAGGTTGTTAGGATAGAACTTCTAATTTGGTAAACTCTTTCTAAATTTCTAGATTTTCTAACTTTTTAGATTTGGTTTGCTTTAGAAATTTCTTCTATTTAGAAACTAACTTATTTTGTTTTATTTTGCAGGTCTTTAGCTTAGGGACTCCAATTTGGTAATCTCCTTCCAACCCTCTTTCTTTCTAGATTTTCATTTTTTTTTTTTTTTTTTAGATTAGGTTTAGAATTTGACTGAGGGCTGCGAGTGTTTCATGCCCAAGTGGGCCCGTGACGACACTCGACGTCTCTTGACTGAAGGAGGGTTAGTTGAGGGGTTGATTGTCCATCGCAGATTAGACACCGCTCGAATTCCCCTAAGTTAATTGAGGTTATGGCTGAAAATCAACCTCAAGCACTACCTCAACAGATGGATGAGGAAGTACATGATGAGAATGAGGTGCTTCAAGCACCCCCGCCTCGTACCTTACGAGATTATTTACAACCGGCGGGGGTGAGCACGCCCTTATGCATGATTTTTCCTGAAAACACAGGACATATGGACATCAAGCCAGGAGTTATCCAACTCCTTCCTAAATTCCATGGGCTTGAATCAGAAACTCCATACTTACATTTGAAAGAGTTCGATGAGATTATAGCCACCTTATACTTTCCCAATGTATCCGAGGATACAATCAGGCTGAACTCTTTCCTTTTTCCTTGAAAGAGAAGGCTAAGACGTGGTTACATTCACTGCGTCCTAGATCCATTGGCACATGGAATGATTTGCAGAGGGAATTCATAAAGAAATTTTTCCCACACCATAAAACAATTACCCTCAGAAAGGCAATCATGAACTTCGCCCAAAAGGAAGATGAAACATTCTACCAATGTTGGGAAAGGTTCAAGGATCTTGTCAGTTCATGCTCACAACACGGTTTTGAAATGTGGCGCATTACAAATTTTTTCTATGATGGACTGACATCTTCCATGGGTCAACTGGTCGAGACAATATGTAATGGAGAATTCATGAATAAAGAAGTCGATGAGGTATGGGATTACCTCGATAGACTTGCCGAGAATGCACAATCATGGGACCATTACCCAAAATCAAACACCACGCCTAGGCCAACTCAATCTAAGGAGAAAGGTGGAGTATATCTCCTGAAAGAAGAGGACGATGTAAATTTTAAAGTGACTAATCTCACTCGAAGAGTCGAGGCCATGGAAGGAAAGAAGGATAAGGTTAATGAAATTGTTTGCGGCATCTGTGATTGCAACATTCACACAACTGAAAATTGTCCTACCATATCTACCTTTCGAGGAGTGTTGAATGAACAAGCCAATGCCGTAAATAACTATCAAAGACCTTTCAATGGATCTACCTCCAATACATACAATCCTGGTTGGAGAAATCATCCAAATTTTAGTTGGAGGAATGGACAAACTGCTACCCCTCAAAGTTTCTTTAATCAAAATCAAAATCAGGGGAAACCTCAAGAAGAACCGGTTCAAAATCCCATACAAGAGCTGACTCAGGCAGTGCGTGGACTTACAGACTTTATGCAGAAAATAGATTCACGTATGTCAGTTATAGAAAAGGGGATGCTTCCTGCACAAACTGATGTAGTGCCTCTACCGTCTAACCTCAAGGCACCGAAGCTTGACCTAAAACCTTTGCCCTCTGATTTGAAATATGCCTATTTAGGTCAAGATGAGACATATCCGGTGGTGATCTCTGCCCACCTAGAGAAAGAACAGGAGAGTATGCTCATATCTACTCTCATTGAGCATAAAGGAGCCCTAGGATGGACGATAGCGGACCTCAAGGGAATCGATCCCTCGATCTGTACTCACCACATATATCTTGAGGAAAATGCAAAGACCGCTTCAAGCAACCACAACGTAGACTAAATCCAAACATGAAGGAAGTGGTTAAGGCCGAGGTTCTTAAACTATTGGATGTGGGTATCATATACCCTATATCGATAGTCAATGGGTGAGTCCAACTCGGTGGTTCCTAAGAAGTCCGGAATCACCATCGTAGCCAATGCTAATAATGAACTCGTACAACTAGAGTCACTACTTGGTTGGAGAATGTGCATTGACTACGAAAGTTGAATACCGTCACAAGGAAGGATCACTTTCCCTTGCCCTTCATCGATCAAATCTTGGAAAGGCTAGTGGTCATTCCTACACGTTTCCTTGACGGGTATTCGGGCTACAATCAGATTGAAATCGCCCCTGAGGACTAGGAAAAGACCACATTTACATGTCCCTACGGCACCTTTGCTTACCGAAGGATGCCATTTGGACTATGTAATGCCCCTGCCACCTTTCAACGATATATGTTGAGTATCTTTTCTGATATGGTGGGGCAATATCTAGAGATCTTCATGGACGATTTCTCTGTCTATGGTTCATCTTTCAGCAAGTGCTTGGAAAGTCTTAAATGTGTGCTGAAAAGATGTGAAGAAAAGAACTTGGTACTCAATTGGGAGAAGTGCCATTTCATGGTTCATAAGGGGATTGTCCTTGGACATATCATCTCGTCCAAGGGAATTGAGGTAGATAAGGTAAAAATCGATCTTATCTCTAACCTACCTCCACCTAAGAATATCAGGGACGTGCGATCTTTCTTAGGACACGCAGGATTTTATAGGCGATTCATAAAGGACTTTAGTCTTTTCTCTCGTCCTTTATGTAATCTTCTTCAAAAGGATGTTCCATACGAGTGGACTGAGCAATGCCAGGAAGCTTTCACCAAGCTTAAAGGCATGTTAACCACTGCACCCATCATGCGACCACCGATTTGGAGCCTTCCTTTTGAGCTTATGTGCGACGCCTCTGATTATGCTCTTGGAGCGGTTCTAGGCCAGAGAAAAGATAAGAGGCCCTACGTCATCCATTATGCGAGTAGGACTTTAAATCCTGCCCAAGTGAACTACTCGACTACGGAAAAGGAACTTTTAGCCGTGGTATTCGCCTTGGACAAATTTAGGTCCTACTTGATCGGATCCAAGATCATTATCTATACAGATCATGCGGCACTGAAGTATCTCCTTTCTAAGAATGATTCTAAGCCCTGCTTGATACGATGGATCCTTCTACTCCAAGAATTTGATTTGGAAATTAAAGATAAAAAGGGAGTAGAGAACGTAGTGGCCGATCACCTTTCTCGCCTTAATACCTCTGATTCCCTTGAGGCGACCCATATCAATGACATGTTCCCTGATGAACAACTGTTCAGAGTCTCCCATTCACCTTGGTTCGCTGATATTGCTAATTATCTTACTACAGGTTCCATACCGACACATTGGATCACAGAAGATAAGAAGAAATTTTTCACCGAGGTGCGCTAAATTCTTCTGGGATGATCCATACTTGTTTAAATATTGCCCGGACCAAATCTTGAGGAGATGTGTGCGGACGATGAGCATCGAGTGTCATCTCCTTTTGTCACTCACAGCTGTGGTGGTCACTTTTTCGTAAAAAGACCACGGCCAAGATTCTGCTGATGTGGCTTCTATTGGCCCACTATGTTCGGGGACACTCATGAGTTTTGCAAAGCTTGTGAGCGTTGTCAGAAATTGGGAGCATTGTCCCGTCGAAATATGATGCCCTTGAATCCCATTCTTATCATAGAGGCATTTGATTGCTGGGGCATCGATTTCATGGGACCATTCCCCCAATCTTTTGGAAATTTATATATTTTGCTTGCTGTAGACTATGTCACTAAATGGGTCGAAGCGATTCCGTGTCGGAATAATGACCATCGCACGGTCATTAAATTCCTAAAAGAAAACATCCTTTCCCGATTTGGAACGCCTCGAGCCATTATTAGTGATGGGGGCTCACACTTTTGTAATAGGCCATTCGAGAGTTTAATGAAGAAATATGGTATCTCTCATAAGGTGAGCACCCCATACCACCCACAGACAAGTGGGCAAGCTGAGATTTCTAATAGGGAGATCAAACACATTTTGGAGAAAACGGTTAACCCTGACCGTAAGGATTGGTCAATTCGATTGACCGATGCCTTATGGGCGTACCGTACTGCTTTTAAAACTCCTATTGGAATGTCTCCCTTTAGACTCGTCTATGGGAAGGCTTGCCACTTGCCTGTGGAGTTGGAACATAGAGCTTACTGGGCGATCAAAAATCTAAATTTCAATCTGAACAACGCTGGCTCGCTACGCAAACTTCAGTTGAATGAACTTGAAGAAATCCGGAACGACGCATACGAGAACTCGAGAATTTACAAGGACAGGATGAAGGCGTTTCATGACCAACATATTCTACGAAAATCATTCACGCCAGGCCAGAAAGTCCTTTTGTATAATTCTCGATTACATCTCTTTCCGGGTAAGCTTCGATCTCGTTGGACCGGCCCTTACATTGTTGTTACTGTATATCCTCATGGGGCCGTCGAGATAAGAGATCCTGACAATGGTAAGGAATTTAAAGTAAATGGACATCGCTTAAAGCCATTTGTCGAGAAATTTGATTCAGAGGACATATCCATGCCTCTGACTGATCCTGTTTATCAGGACTGATCTCCTAGTCTGATGGAGGTATAGGTAGGTTTATCGCTTTCTTAGGACTAGGGTAGTTGCTTTATTTGTCTGGCTGAAGACGTTAAACTTAGCGCTCCTGGGAGGCAACCCAGCTTTTCCATTGATTTCATTTTCTTAGTTAGTTCAATGTTTGTGGGTAACATTACTGCAAGCCCTCACGAGACTACAACTCGTCCACTAGGGGTAACCTAGGGGTTTAAAGGCTTGTTGCATACGCTAAATGCAATCGAGAGCACCTGCGAAAGTGGTATAGATAGGATTTTATTTTTGTTATTCTGCTTTCTCTCTCGTGCTGACCGGATTCCATGCTGCGATCTTTTGGAAAGTCTCTCACGATTCATCATTCAGGTACTATCTTCCCATCACTTCTCGTTTACTTTCGTTGTCCCATGTGCATTCCATGCTCATATCTTTTACATTGAGGACAATGTAGATTTTAGGTTGGGGGTGGGAGATTAGATACCTAATCAGTGTTTTCTTGGTCTTGAGCAAAAATTGTGAAAATTTTTAAATTTTTTTTCTGGAAATTCTTGTGAATTCAAAGTGATTTTAACAGATATCCTGGATTTAGAATTTTAAGATACGTAATGTTGGTGATTCATGACTTTTGAATTCAGTTATTTGTAGAGTTCACAGTTAAGTTTGAATTGTTAATCCATGATTAGAAGTTGTAAACATTGATTGAGTCATGATTTCACACCACATCTCACTTACACATTGAGATTTTAGTTTGATATTGAATAATTAACTTGGTAATCGCTGAGCATGAAAAGAAACCAGCCTAAAAGATTTGGCCATCAGGGTATAAAAAGGAATTACACCATGGGTTTGCTCCCTATAGGTGTGGATTCGATTTTCCATGATTAATGAGTTAGACAGAATTTAGGCGACTAGTTTCACCATAGGTTTGCTCCCTATAAGTGAAAATTTGATTCCCATTTTGACTGGAAAAAAAAAAAAAAAAAAAAACTAGAAAATGAAAGAATGATCTGTGAGGCAAAGTACTGGTTTAGGTAATGGTTGTTATGAATTTTCTGATTGATTACTAATGATATCATGAAATCGACAATTTGATCTCTTAATGATGTTAGGCTGAGATTTCACTATACACCCATGGAACTCAATGTTTACAATTATTCTAATTGATGGATTAATATTTGAACTTGATTATGAAATTCACCGTGCATGAGAGGTCAGGAGAAATTGATAATCAGCATTCATGAATCTTAAGATTTCTCATATCTGGATTGTTTTTCAAAATATCACTCGGCTTCGGCTTCATAAGAATTGTCTCGTAATTCTCAACTTAATTTTCGCATATTTTGCTCGAGACTAGCAAAATGCTGGTTGGGAGTTGTATTGAGGATCAAATATTGTATATCAGACCCTGATTATTGCCTGGATTTACAGACATGATACCGTTTAATGGTCCGCTTTAATCGTATTTGTGATGCAGAGTGTATTTGCGAACACTGACTGAAAAAGGGAGCTAAAAAGCATGGATTTAATGCTCTGATGACACCAAGGCAAGGGACGGACTCTAGGGGACCAAGATCATCAAGTTTACACACCGGAGATCCGCAAAAATGGAGAAACTGAAGTTCAAGTGGCCCGAAATTGGTACAGAATGCAAGATCGCAGGGTTCCCACCATCCATTCAGCTTAAATTTTCATATATAGCCAGAAGACCTCAAATAAACCATACACGTCAATTTTCACCCGTTCGACCCCTGTGGAAGTAGCCCAACGGTCAGATCAGCCCACACATCAGCTATTTGGGGCCCACCTACTCTTTGGATATGCTTCAATTTTGGTCTCAACCCCTTAAATTCGTTGGGAAACCAGATGAACGGTGTGGATTTGTCATGAGCATCAAGGTGGGACCCACTTTAAGGAGTGAGAGTGCACACTAGCTGTGCACTTTAAGTGCACCAAACCGACGAAATCGGTCAGCAGCTGCTGACCCGATTTTCGTTTTCAAAACGAAGACAGAGTTCGCTATTCGCAACAGGGACTTGCGGTCGGGTGCAGGTGGGCCACCATCATCACACATAGTGATGATCCAAGCCGCTCATTGTAATCAGAAGGTCAAACCGACCACACTCCAATGTAGTTCCGGATTTTCGCGAATGTTGCAGGAAGATAAAGGCTTCGACGCAGGATTGGATGGTCACAAGAAAAACACCGTGATTCTCAACGAAGGCGACCCAAATCTGATCATGTTCGACCGGTTTTCCACGAGCAATCGAATGGACGGATTGGATTTCTCAAAATTACGTTGAAGTGGACCCCACCAGCAACATCAGCGCACGCGAGAAGACCTCTGTTTCGCAGGCGTCCGCGAAAACCGGCCGCTGTGGGCCCAGTGCATTCGTGATCATCGTCGGATCGATGATCCGAACCGTCCAATGCATTTAGGACGTGGGGACTACTCTAAGAATGACGATTTTCTGGTCCCATGCTTGCGATCATGCGATCTCCATCGTCAAACTCAGGACGAACGGCGGAGTGCAATGTTCTGTGGGCCACACTAAAATCAGCTCGATTTCAGCATATCTACACGGTTTTTCGAGGACAAGTCAATGGACGGAATGGATCCTTCAACCGACGCTGATAATGGGCCCCACTATTAGTCAGCGTAAGAGATTTCACGGCCCCTGTTTCTGCGTCTAACAAAGGCGGTCGCTGTGGGCCATTTTTCCGATCATGGTCAGGATCGGACTGATGATCCGGACCGTCCATCTTGAAGTACAGATAAAACCGTCCAAAGAGATGTTATCTTAACATCTTTTGAAGGATGCTAGGAGGATCAGCGGGAGTGGTTTCTCAGGCTATCAGCTTAACTGCGTAGTTTCCTTTTCAGAGATGGAAACTCCTCCTGCTGCGAATTCTTGCGGAAGTCCTCCACCGATTCCAACCTCACACAGGACCGAGAGTCCCCTGCTATAAAAAGGGAGAGAGCTGGGAGCTTTGGGGGAGGTTGGCGAGGGAAGCCGTGGGCATCCGTGGACGTGAGGAGAGAGAGAGACAGAGAGAAAGTATTTTTTTCTTTTCTTTTTCTTTTTATTTGTTTTTGTTTCTTTTCTTTATTTTTGAGAGTTTCAGCCCATTCATGTGTGGCTAAACCTCTTGGCTAGGGCTAAGAGGTGAAGCTTGTAGCGTGATGGGATGCCTCTTTGCTTGTGCCTTTGTTTAGACTGAATTGATGTTGATTTGGGTTTTTATTCAGGGAATGTTTTTAGTCTTTAATGGTCTGTTGTGACTGAAATTACAATGAGTCTGCAATGGCTTTGAGCATGTTCTATTCTTTTTACGTTTATGACGTCAGGAAGCCCTGTTGTTCACCATTGTCTCCTGGGCATGGTCGGATGTCAGTACCCTTTCCTAGCCTTCATACACTGTTGATTGGTTGGTAATTAGTTTAATTCTATTGTTTGCTTTGTCTCCTGGGCATGGTTTGGTGATGGAATCCATTCTAATTCACACACCTTTCATCTTTTAAAATCTATATCAATGGCAGTTCAGTTAATTTTCCTGATTTGTAATCCAGGCATAAGGTTTCCCTGATCTCTACAAGTGGATCCTCTGAATCCCTAGTTTCCCTTCTCTGATTTTTCCTAAGTTTTAGATTAATATTTCATCATTATTCTTAAAATTATAATCGATTTAGATTTCATCTCATTCTAGTTCTATTTCTACTTAGTTTCAGATAACGTACAAGTTACAGTCCCTTTGGGATTCGACCTCGGTCTTACCGAGTTTATTACTACATCACAACCCTATACTTGGGGAGTGAACATCAAGCTTGGCTCAAAATTATTTACAACTCAATAAAATAGGTTCAACTTGGCTTGACCCGGACTCAGCTTCGATCCAAGCCAAGTCGAGCGAGTTGATCAATCTATCTCAGTTCGCAACCGCTCTAGCAATACTTGACCTCTCCTCCCTTGCCTGTATCAAATAAGAATTCACAACTTGGCCGGGCATTTGTGACCGTGGAGTTGGTTCAAGCCCAGACTTTGAACTGACAGGGCCAGCCCTATTCAAAATATTGATCATCTAGCCTATGCTGGTTGATTACCAGCTTTATTTGCAATGCAAAATCGAAATGCGTGGGGCGCACGGTGATGTTGGGCCAACGTCTAATCTGTCCAAAAGGAGGACCCGTTCAAGCAAGCTCTCCATTTATACAAAAATCAGCCTGATGGAAAATACTGGTGGGGTCATACCACTGCTAACTGTTGCAACAAGGATGTTATCTTTAGAATCTTGTAGATTGTGGATGGGGTCCCACATGCCTTTTATATGCCATCTAATCCATTCATAAGATGCAGCTTATCATGATTAACAGTTAGCCTCAAAAATCAGTCCATTTCAAAACACTTAACCCCAAAAATCAGTCCATTTCAAAACACAATAAGGCCACAACATGTGATTTTATAGCATGATTTTACATACTATGGCTCATCTAACTTTCAGACCGGCCTTATTTTTGGGCTCAAATGATAAGATGTGGGGGCTCACATGATAGACGGATGGGATGTGATGCAAAGATCACGATGGACCCCACACACTGTGATGTAAAATAAGTTTATTCTACAAACATTATAGAGGATCCGGCGGGCCCATCATAAATGTCTCCAATGTTAAGATATCCAGATGCCAAGTGAAACCCTGTACTGTAGCTGTTTTGGAAGAAGAACGGACAAGTAGAGGAGCCTGCACCGCTAATAGTGGTAGAAAGCTTTTCTAGCCATTGGATGCACTAAAATAATTATTTTTCTATCATCCAATGATGGCTAGAAAAGCCCTGTCCCACTATTTAGTGGTATAGTGGTGTGGTACAGACGCCTTTAGGTGATCATTTATCCGTTAGAAAATATTTATCTGTACTGCCAAGAAAGAAAAATCAAACACTCGTTCATGTATTTGCTAGCCCGTGGCCAAGCAAAATCAAAATTTTAAAGAGGTCTGCAATCCAGGATCAAGCTCACTCATGCTCAACCCGTTCACAATCTTATCATAAGAGGCTCTATGGCTACACACACCAACATAAAGATGGGGTCCTCTTCTTTGTCTGTCGTCGTTTCTGGCTGCTATTCTTTGGCCCTTGCTCCTACCAGACTTGTAGGGATGGCAGTGGGCCCAAAGCCTGGGATACTCTTGCAGGACTAGGTCTTGGGCCTCTAAACTTGGCTTGATGACTAGCCTGTACTTGGAATCTAGACAAGGTGACTAAGCGTATTATATCTATATTACGGAATTGACAGATCGTCTATGCATTAATACTGGATATTCAATGTCATAACTTTAAAGTGTTCTTGATTAGGAAGACATTCCTAATACCTCGATATAGCCGACAAGAATCTTGATCTTCCGGACCTCACACCCTTAGGAGAACCTTTCAATGGGGCTAGGGTTTTTTCTCTTGTATTGGTGAGGGAATCAAGATATCTATTTATAAAAAATAGAGTTAGAAAAGCTTACCCATCACACTTCTCTCATCTAGAGTCTCCACACCGTAGATTTTCACATCCGGCTTAATAACCGTGTATAGAGACCACAATTAAAGCCATCCTAGCCCAAACCTATTTATAATTATCACAACTATAGTAGGGCCCACTGAATCACTCAATCTGAATAATCCAATGATCAGATGTAAACCGATGATCATGTGTGGCCCACCTGATGGATTCTTACCGGCCAGGCTATAAAGGTAAACCACCCCATCTAATCATCATGTGTGTCACCTTCATACAAAAGAATTGGACTTTGAGATGCTTGAGACTGGTTCCAATTCAACCGTACATATGAGTTTAGAGGTACTGTTGGATGGGGGTTTATGCTTCAATGATCAAAACCATTTAGATGCTGGGACTTGTCGCGAATGGATGTCACTATTTTAAACCTTTAATCATTTCAGTCTTATAGGGCAGTTATGTGGGGCCAGGCTACGGCCAAGGCCTTTTTAGACAGATATGGGCCAGGGCTAGACTAGGGCCAATTGCCACTCAGACCATTGCAACCCCTGCAGCTTGGTCTTTTCTTCATATCTATGTGATTGATTTTTCGCGTTCCCAACAGTGGCGTTTCGGACCAACAAGCTTGGCTTAGCTTGATAGAAAGAAATGATCCGAGTGGTGCTGCTTGCGGGGACCTGCTGTCAAGCTCGGCGCGTTTAGTTGTGCTAATGTCTGTAATCTGCCTCCTTATCCGTTCTTTTGTTTTTCATCCTTGGGACGGCTCACCTGAGTTAACCAACTCTCAGGTCGACTAAGAAACTGGGACCGAGTCCCACAAAAACAAGGGCTTGGCTAGTTTTCCCTTCTCATTAACTAGGCCCATGACCTGGTTTCCCACTTGGTGGGCCATCACTTGTCTACCACATTGTTAATGGCACGAGAGCATTATAAAGTCCATTAGTGTTACAGAACGGTAACGTTCACCGGCTCTCATGGCATCACAAACCATTTTCAAATCTGCCGGGGTAAATGGGTGAGTCTGGGCCACACCACAGCATGCTCATCCCCATTCCACGAGCTACATAATCCATGTCCGAGCCAGGCCCTGCCCGCCAGCTAAAGGCAATTAAGCTGCCCGACCCAGTCTGCTGACCAAGTACCTTGCCCATTAGCAATAAGCAAGCATGGATTCAAGACTCTGTCTAACTCCGTAAATAGATGGTTAGCAAAGAAAAGTCAGCAAGGCTTACCATTCAACAACAAAAATAAATAAATAAATAAAAATAAAGTCCAAGTATTACATGGCTAGGATCTTCCAATATGGGAGACTCTTGGTGCATGGGCCATCCACCATGAGGCCCATCATATCATGGTTTAGAAAGCTCAATTCGGTCAGATCAAAAGAGTCTTTCAACTCCACTCAATATTTTAATAATCAAATTTAAAATATAGGTAAGGGATAAAATCTTAAATTTCTTAGAAATGCCTAGATTATTAAAATATCCAAAAGAAAACAAAACTATACTTTAGGAGCAATGGTAGCAGCCGTGAACATTCTTATGTAACCTCCAATACTGTTCCGAGCATTTAATTTAATTTATTCAAATTAAATAATTGACTGGTCCGACTGACTCCGTTGAGTCATGCTGAGTTGAATTGAGTTAACTCACTGAATCTTGTCTCACTGAATCTTGTCAAGATTCAACTGAGTCAGGCTCCTCCAAGATACTCGACTCGAATTCTGGTTGAGTCGACACACCGAGTTGTAGAACCATTTACAACTATGCATATATGAACCAAATACATACATCTCAGATCTTTCAATTTAGTGATTTTTACCAAATGGGCCATCCGCATTTGATGATCACAGTGACAAATATTGTCAAGATTTTAATGTCTGGCCATATTTTCACAACAAATAAATGAAATGATATTATTGTGAGATTTTCAAGAATATGTAGTTTTAATTTATTTTTATTTTTCCGCAATTTAATCACAAAACCAACGAGGAATTCGTTTAGGTCATGTTTGGATACATGGAATCGAAGGAAAAAGGAAAGAAATGTATAATGTATTCCATTGGTGCATTGCTTTGGTGTGTTTGGATAACAGGGAAAATGGAGGAATCCAAGGGACAATCTTTACAATTTTCCATAGTTTCACAAGAAATTATGTTACCATCTTCTTATAAACATGAGATTTTGACTTGACATTGACATAAAACCTCTAATATCAAATCAATGGAAAATAGGGTCAATGAAAATAACATTTAATTTTTCTTTTTTCCTTTCATTTTCATTTCTAGTGCAATCCAAGCATGCCTTTTACAAATTCAAATTATGCATTATGTGGATAGATCTATGGTTTGAAATTATTTATTAATTAATGATAAATAAATTTTTAATATTTTCTTGTGAGTAAGATTTTCTGATAATATCTCAAGAAAAACTAAAAGTTTAGAAAATCTCTCAAGAAATTAAAGATATTGCCAAGAAGGAGATTTGGCAGTTGCATTTATCTTATAGTGGTACCAATTGTTCAAGTTCTAAGTTTAGTACCATGGCCCTACTCAATACAATAGGAATGATATTTAATCAGGTATAATTTAAGATATTTTTGTTATTGATGTCTCAAAATTTTCAGCCATCGACAAACCATTCGATTCCATTGACAATTGGTCAACGTCATCGACAGTGGATCAATACCATCGAGAAAATGTGAAAATCTCATGTTAGTTGCTGGACACTGTAGTGTCCTACTCAATGTCATTGAAGGAAATTTAGAATTAAAGGGAGTTTTCTAATTCGTTTTAGGGTTTAAATGCCATAGGTTGAAGAGATTCGAGGCTTGTTCATATGGGTAATCTATATCTCTTATAATTTTTTTGCTTTCATAGTATATTGCTGACATTTTATACAATGGTTTTTTTTCCCACATGAGTCTTTTTACATTAAATTTGGAATGTTTGTAATTAGACTTGATTGTGCAATTGGAATGTTTTGCTTGATTCATCTTTGGGTGCTTTTTGTAGTACCGAACAAGTTTTAGAGCATTGTCCACCAATATTACAACTAGATAGATCAATTATCTGGCTCAAGAACCATGGGACCCAGTCATTAGCATTGGGACTCCGAGTACCAATCACAAGGCCCAAAAAATAATAATTGTTGGGGAAAAATAGGACAAGTCCAGGGACTCGGTTATGGAATGGACCAACTCTACTGACACCGCCCGAGATTCTGAGGCAACAAGCCCGACCGAGATAAGTATACCAAAAGCCTAAAGGAGAGACTTAGCTCGGGTTTTAGGAAATGAATCCCGATCGAGACTTACAAAGTCCAGAGCCATAAGATAGAATATGTGAGATGCATAAAGTTGACTCGGTAAACGAGGCAGCAACATCCAAAGAGGTCGATTAAGGCTCGAAGCTCAGGAGCAACCCGATCGACCATAAAACCGACCCATATTCAGGTCAGTTATAGAGTCGGCTATCGGATTAAGAGAGGATATTGATTACGGATCGGTTCCATCTCATCCGACAGACGGCAAACAACCCTACCCTTGTAGCCAGCAGAGACTCGCTCATCAGTAGAGTCGGTTCGGCCCGATCCAAGCAAAGGTAAAAATGGTGTAAATGAAAACACCTTCCCGAAAATCTAGTAAAAGGATCCCCGATCCCGAAGATCTCGGGATCGGATGGAGTCCAAAAACGGATTGATACCTAATCTCCGGGATATTAGGAGAAGAATCTTGGCACAAGGGGATCCTCCCATTCCTATAAATACAGGAGATCTCCAAGGTGAAAGGTACGCAAAAACTCTCCCAAAAACCCTCTTATACGATCCTATTCTTGACTTTATCATCGGAGGGTCCCTGGCTCTAGCCAGGGTCTCCTTTGTCTCATTCTTGTGCAGGTGATAGGACGGATGAGGGCGTACCAGTTTTTTACATCAACAGATTGGCACCATCTGTGGGAAACGATACGAAAAGTTATTTTCCAAGCTTTATCGAAAAGCTTCAAATAGATTTCTAATGGCGAGAACAATGAGAACCACTCAAAACGAGCCTAATGAGGTCACCGTCACTAGACCTCCGGCAACAGAAGGCCCGCCGAGTACGAACGGAGCCCAAGGGGCCCCGAACAGACCCGATAACCGACAAGGTTTTGCGGCCCGTCCGGCAACCTCTGTTTCGACCAAGCATACTCAGCGGAACCGAGGGAATGGGCAATTAGATAGGGAGGTCCAAGAACTCAGGACCGATATGAATTTCATGAAGCAAATGCTGGAACAGATTCATCGCCAGCAAGTTCGGCTGCCTAAGCGCGATTACGGTCAGGCAACGAATGCCCCACAACAATTCGCTGACACTCAGCCTGTTGCCCCGCGATCTACTCCCCAACAGAGTCAGCACCAGGGTCCGGCCGAGCCTGCACCCGCTCATTCCGTGACTGCCTTGCTGTCTGCCACCGATCTTCGACACGGAATAGATCGGAGAAGACGCAGCAGGCCTCCGATTGAGGGTACAGCTGATAGTGATGAACCTTGGAAAGCTGACATTCAGGATTTCAAGAGGGAAGTGTAGGAAGAGATTGTCGATATGAGGCAAAACTGAAATCTGGGTCAGACGAGACTTGAGGTAAAGGCATCCCCGTTTACAGAGAAAATAATGCAAGCTCGGTTACCGGAGCGATTCCATCTACCCCAGATTACTACCTTCACTGGCAAAACCGATCCAACCGAACATATCGAATCCTTTCGAACGTATATGGAATTGCATGATGCCCCGAACACCGTTATGTGCTGAGCTTTCTCCCTCACTTTAGTCGACGTGGCTCAGCTTTGGTTCAAACAGTTGAAACCAAAATCCATTAGCTTGTTTATAGAGCTCAACGATGCTTTCCTCACCAATTTTATTGGTGGGAAGAAAAAATTGAAGTCGTCTGCGCATCTGAACAACATAGTTCATAAGGAAGGAGAGCTACTAAAAGATTATATGAAGCGCTTCAACTTCGAATCGCTTCAAGTCCAGAAACATTCGGACGAAACAACACTTAACTCAATCATGCAAGGCATTAGAGATAAGTCGTTTCTGGCTTCTTTGGACAAGAATCTGCCTACTACTCTATTAGAATTCATGGCTCGGTCGGATAAATATGCAAACGCCGAAGAAACTCGAATCTTGCATGAGGCTACTCAAAACGCGAAAATCCTGGCCAAAGAGCCAGCAAAGAAAGAAGTTGACTCAACTAGTGGAAAGAAACGTAAAGACGATTGGTCTCGCGATGAATGTAGATCAGGCAAGCGGGCCGACCACAAATTCTCAACATACACCCTGCTCAATAAACCATAGGAGCAGGTTTTGATGGAGATTAAGGGCGAAGGGTTTGTCAACTGGCTGGATAGACTCTGAAGCAATCCGAACCGACGAAATAAGAACAAATACTACTATTACCATCGCAATCATGGGCATAATACGAGTGACTGCTATCACTTGAAAGAAGATATCGACAGACTCATTCGAGAAGGCCGTCTCAAAGAGCATGTTGAAAGAACCGGGACAATGGAAGAACGTTTGGGTGACAACCGATCCACGGAGGAAATCCATACCATTATCGATGGTCCCCGAGGCGGGGGCGACTCAAACAATGCTCGAAAAAATCATGCCAGGAGCATCAGTCGACCTGAGTCCGAAATTCTGATTTTAACTCGGCCTTCGAAAGAGAAGAAAATAGAGAAGTACTGTATATCGTTTACCGATGAAGATGCTTGGGGCATTCATCATCCGCATGATGATGCATTAGTCGTCACCCTCACTATAGCGAACCGCAAGGTATTCCGCATTCTCGTTGGTATAGGGTCGTCCACAGATATACTGTTCACTCAAGCGTTCGACAAAATGGGTGTCGAACGATCGGCATTACGGCCAGTCCACACCCCATTGATCGGATTCTCTGGTGGACGAACACTCCCCTAAGGGGTCATCTCGCTGCCTCTCACTGCCGGAAATTCTCCACATCAGGCGACAGTAATGGTTGACTTTCTGATAGTCAACCAACCATCAGTCTACAACGTTATACTCGGTCTACCCTCTCTATGCCTTCTCCAAGCTGTAGTATCGACATACCATTTCTCCATGAAATTCTCGATCGAGTCAGGAGTAGGAGTCGTCAAAAGTGACCAACAGGACGCAAGACGCTATTGTGCAACGGCTGTAAAAGCTCCAACTGAGCTAACCACGATTGAATCATTGGACCCTCGAGCCGAGACCCACAAGCGAGGACAACTGGTAGAAGACCTTATCCTATTACCCTTGGTCGAGACGGACAAGTCCAAGACAGTTTAGATTGGCTCGTCCCTACAGTCGCCCTGAAAGATAAGCTAGTATCCCTACTCCAACGATACGCTAATGTATTTGCATGGAGCCATGAAAATATGCCTGGGATTGATCCCTCGGTGATGACTCATCGCCTCAACATCAATCTGACCTACCGACCGATCCGACAGAAGCGATGATCGCTCGACCCCGAAAGGTATGCCATCATTGAAGAAGAGGTTAGCAAGCTCTTCAAGGCTAAATTCATCGATGAGATATACTATCTAGAATGGGTAGCTAATGTAGTACTCATTAAGAAAGCCAATGGGAAGTGGCGAGTCTGTATTGACTATACCGACTTAAACAAAGCCTGTCCAAAGGACAGCTTCCCTCTCCCTAGGATCGATCAATTGATGGATAACACGGCAAGACATGAACTTCTTAATTTTATGGATGCTTATTCTGGATACAATCAAATTGTAATGCATCAATCAGATAAATCTAAGACTACCTTTGTCACTGACAAAGGACTTTACTGTTACCGTGTGATGTCATTTAGTATAAAGAATGTAGGAGCGACCTACCAACGAATAGTAAATAAAATGTTTGCTCGATAGATCGGCCGAACCATAGAGTATACATTGATGACATGCTCGTCAAAAGTATACATGCAGCCGATCATATTGCAGACTTAGAAGAGATGTTTCTTATCCTTCGCAAATATCAGATGAAGTTGAACCCGAACAAGTGTGCCTTTGGGGTAAGGTTGGGTAAATTTCTCAGATTCCTGGTCAGCCAGCGGGGGATTGAAGCGAATCCAAAAAAAATCAAAACATTGCTTGACATGGAATCCCCGAAAATGATCAAAGATATACAAAGGCTGACTGGATGAGTAGCCGCACTCAACCGCTTCCTCTACCGAGCTACCGATAAGTGCATCCCATTCTTCAAACAACTAAAGGGATAGTAAACGATAGATTAGACGGAAGAGTGTGAAGCAGCGTTCCAGCAGTTGAAGTGGTATCTTGGATCTCCACCTCTCTTATCAAAACCTGAGCCTGGGGAAGCCTTGCTGCTGTACATGACGGTCTCCAACGCAGCCGTAAGCTCGAATTTGATACACGAGCATGAAGGAAAGCAATTGTCAGTGTATTACGTCAACAAAGCATTACTGCCGGCAAGAACCAGATATCCGCCTCTGGAGAAGGTGGCCCTAATTCTGGTTGTCTCCTCACGGCAACTTTGGTCATACTTTCAAGCTCACACTATCGTCGTCGTGACCGACCTCCCACTGCGTCAGATCCTTCAGAAACCAGAAGCTTCTGGCCGACTAACGAAGTGGGCGATCGAGTTTAGTGAATTTGACATCTAATACAAGCCGAGAGTACCAGTTAAAGGACGGGCTCTGGCCGACTTCATAACTGAAGTTACACCACAAGCCAATTCACCTACCGAGCTTGCAGATGAGTCAACCAACCAGTCGATGTCTGCTTCTCCTGTGTCATCGCCCGACCCAATCCCCTGGAAGCTTTATGTCGATGGCTCATCCAACTCTAAGGCAAGCGGGGCAAGAGTCGTCCTGGAAACTCCCGATCAAACCTACATGCAATATGCCTTAAGACTTAAATTTCAAGCCTCGAACAATACAGCAAAATACGAAGCCTTGTTGCTCAGCCTCCCACTAACAGTCAGTTTGGGTGTTACTCATCTCAATGTATTCGACGACTCATAGTTGGTCGTCAATCAGGTCACTAGCATATATCAAACACATAAAGAGCAACTAAAAGTATACATGAAAAAAACTAAAGAGTTGATCAATGGTTTTCAACTATATATTATCACTTGAATCCCTTAAACAGAAAACGCTAAAGTCGACCTATTGGCGAGGCTTGTCTGTGCCGACGAAGACGATATACCCAGGTCCGTTCCAATCGAGTATGTTGCTAAGCCAAGTATCGACGACCTGCTTAGCTTGACCGTACATTCAATCAACTCGAAACCCACTTAGCTCGACCCGATCATCCAATATCTCGACAGTGGAAAGTTACTTGAGGATCGTGACGAGGCACGACAGTTGAAGATCCGAGCCTCTCGTTACACTATACTTGACGGGGTGTTATATAAGAAAGGATTTTTCACTCCTTTGTTATGCTGCCTAAATCATGATGAGGCTAATTATGTACTGCAGGAGATCCACGAAAGGATTTGTAAAAATCACTCGGGATGATGATCACTCGCACATAAGGTCTTACGACAAGGGTATTACTGGCCGACTGTTCAGCACAACGGGCGCAAGCTCGTCCAAAGTTATGACAAATGCCAACGATTTGCGGCCGTTCCGAGACAACCCCCCAAGGAGCTGACCCCTATGGCCGGTGTTGAGGGTCAAATATTGCATATCAGACCCCATTTATTACCTGGATTTATGAGCATGACTCTGTTTAATGTTCACTCCCCAAGTATAGGGTTGTGATGTAGTAATAAACTCGGTGAGACCGAGGTCGAATCCACAGGGACTGAAACCTGTACGTTATCTAAAAATAACCAGATCTAGAACTAGGCTAAGATGAAATCTAAACCAATTATGATTTGAGGAATAATGGTGAAATAATTATCTAAAACTTAAGAAAATTCAGAGAAGGGAAACTAGGGATTCAGAGGATCCACTTGTAGAGATCAGGGAGATCTTATGCCTGCTTCAAGAATCATGGAAATTAGACTGAACTTATTTGATATAGTGTTCAAAAGATGAAAGGTGTATGAATTAGAATGGATTCCATCACCAAACCATGCCCAGGAGACAAAGCAAACAACAGAATTAAACTAATTACCAATCAATCAACATGCCATAAAAGTTAGGAAGGGTACTGTCATCCGACCATGCCCAGGAGACGATGGTGAACAACAGGGCTTCCTGATGTCATAAACATAAAAGGAAAAGAACATGCTCAAAGCCATTGCAGACCCATTGTAATTTCAGTCACAATAGTCCATTAACGACTAAAAACATTCCCTTAATAAAATTAAATAAAAATTCATGCAGTCTAAATAAAAGGCACAAGTATAAATCCTCCCATCACGCCACAAGCTTCACCTCTTAGCCCTAGCTAAGAGGTTTAGCCACACATGAGTGGACTAGATCTCATAATAAAATAGAGAAAAGAAAGAAGAAAAAAATAAATAAATAAACAAATAACCCAATCTAAACTCTTTACCCCCTGCCTCTCTCTCTCTCCCTTGACGTCCCAAGGCTCCCAGCCGTCCAAGCTCCTTTAATCCAGATGATCCCCTCTCTCTCTCTCACCACTTTCTTTTATAGGCAAAAGGGAAAAGTGGTGGGGAGCTCGGTGCGAAATCCTCTTCCGCAAAGGAGAACAGATGCGGAGTCTGTTCGCACTCCCCGTGAAACTAGCCTACGATGAACTGAAAGTGGGGCCCAGAATCAGGCTTTTCTGCGAAATCCAATCCGCTCATTGGAATGCCCGTGAGATTTCAGCAAAAATAGACTATTTTTGGACCGGAATTGGCGTGTCCCACCGGTCTTTCTGTGCCACCGTTCATACATTGTTAGACGGTTGAGATCATCCCAGCGGTTCTGCTCTTGAACATTTGACACCTAGGCTTGGATGAGAGGTCCCTTAGGCTTCTAATAGACGGTCCAGATCGAATTTTTGAACTGCGGTGGTGGCCCACACGGTCGGTCCGCAAGCTCCATTGCGTAACAGAGCTTCCGCAATGGACGCTGTGATGATGGTGAGTCCCACCTCGGTGTCGAGTGAAAAATCCACTCCGTCCATAATATTCCTGACGAAAAACCGTTTAAGAGGGCCGAAACCGACCTAATTTCTGCGTGGCTCTCAGAACTTAGTGTTGCACCGTCCAATCCTGCGTCTATACCTCCATGTTCATGTAGCATCCGGGAAAAAAAATAGGAAATGGATCAAGGTACGGTCGGTTTTACCTTCTGATTACACTGAACGGTGTGGATCATCAATATGCGTGATGATGGTGGCCCACCAGAAGTTGAACGCAGCTCCCTGTTGCAAACAGCGAATGCTGTCTTCATTTTGAAAACAGAAATCGGGTCAGCGCCTGCTGACCGATTCCGTCGGTTTGGTGCACTGAAGGTGCATAGCTAGTGTGCACTCCCACTCCTCAAAGTGGGACCCGCCTTGAATCTCATGAGAAATTCGCTCCATCCATCTGCTTTTTCATCTCATTTAATGAGTTGAGACCAACCTTGAAGCAGATCCAGATATCAAGTGGGACCAGAATCATGATTCTGAGGGCTGATCTATCCGTTAGGCCATTTTCACAGCGATTCAGTGGCTGATTTTTGACGTGTACGGTTAATTTGTGGTCCTCAGGCCACATAAGAAGTTTCGAGCCGAACGGATGGTGAAAACCTTGTGATCTTGCATTCTGTATGTCTTTCAGGCCACTTGAGCTTCAGTTTCTCGGTTTTCTCGGATCTCTGGCGTGTAAATTCTTCAATATCGGTCCTCTGGAGTTCGTCCCTTGTTGTGGTGATCTCAGAGCGTCAAATACACACTTTTAGCACCTTTTTGTAGTCCACACTTACAAATGTACCTTGCATCACAAACACAATTAAAATAATGTGTTAAATGGTGTCCTACTTGTAAATCCATGTAATCAATGGGGTCTAATATGCAATATTTGACCCTCAACACAACCCCCAACCAGTATTTTGCTAGTCCCGAGCAAAGCATGCGAAAAATAAGTTAGAGGATTACAAGATAATTTCTATAGACTCTAGTAATTTTGAAAAACGATCCAGACACGCGAAATCTAAGATTCATGAATGTTGGGCATTCTTTCTTCTGGACTCAAGTACATGACAAAACCTCATAATCAAGTCCTAAGCATTAATAAAAAAAATTAGAAAAAATTCTAAACGTCGAGTTCCATGGGTGTATAGTGTCACCTTGCTCACCATCATTAAGATTCACTTCTCTATTTCAGGATATTATTGGTAACCAATAAGAGAATTCATGATAACCAAAACTTGCCTCACAGATTATCTTTTCATTTTTCCAGTTTTTAATTTTTCCATTAAAAGTATGTCAAGAAGGTGAATCAAATCATCACCTATGGGAAGCAAACCTATGGTGAACACTTGTCACCTAACTTTTATTTCACATGTCAACCATGGGGAAGTGAATCTACACCTATAGGGAGCAAACCTATGGTAAAGATTATTCGACTTACCCTTTCAATTCTTCTTTATAAACTGATGCTAAAATTTGTTTTTCAAGCTGGTTCCTTTCACGCTTAGTGATTACCAAGTTAATCATTCAATATCGGACCGGAACCTTAATGTGTAAGCGAGGTGTGATATGTGAAATCATGGCTCAATCAATGTTTAAAACTTCTAATCATGGATTAACAATTCAAACTTAACTGTGAAATCTAACAGACACTGAATCCAAGAGTCATAATTTACTAACATCACGTATCTTGAAATTCTAGTGCTCTACATGATCGTCAAAAATCACTTCGAATTCACAAGAATTTCCAGAAAAATTTTAAAAAATTTTCACAATTTTTGCTCAAGACTAAGAAAAACACTGATTAGGTTACCTAATCTCCCACCCCCAACCTGAAATCCACATTGTCCTCAATGTAAAAGATATGATCATGCAATGCACATGGGACAACAAAATTGAAAGAGAAGTGATGGAGAGATAGTACCTGGACGAAGGTCTCAAGAGGCTTTCCAAAGATATCTATGTAAGAGCGGGTCAGCATGAGAGAGAAACCAACAAAAATAACAAAAATAACATCCTACCTATACCACTTTCGCAGGTGCTCTCGATTGCATTTAGCGTATGCAACAAGCCTTTAAACCCCTAGGTTGCCCCTAGTGGACGAGTTGTAGTCTCGTGAGGGTTTGCAGTAATGTTACCCACAAACATTGAACTAACTAAATAGGAAAATGAAATGAATTGAAAAGTTGGGTTGCCTCCCAGGAGCGCTAAGTTTAACGTCTTCAGCCAGACAAATAATGCAGACTACCCTAGTCCTAAGAAAGCGATAAACCTACCTATACCTCCATCAGACTAGGAGATCAGTCCTGGTAAACAGGATCATTCAGAGGCGTGGACATGTCCTCTGAATCAAATTTCTCGACAAATAGTTTTAATCGATGTCCATTTACTTTAAATTTCTTACCATTGTCGGGATCTTTTATCTCAACGGCCCCATGAGGATAAGCAGTAACAACAATGTAAGAGCCGGTCCAACGAGATCGAAGTTTACCCGGAAAGAGATGTAATCGAGAATTATACAAAAGGACTTTCTGGCCTGGTGTGAATGATTTTCGTAGAATATGTTGGTCATGAAACGCCTTCATCCTGTCCTTGTAAATTCTCGAGTTCTCGTATGCGTCGTTTCGAATTTCTTCAAGTTCATTTAATTGAAGTTTGTGTAGCGAGCCAGTGTTGTTCAGATTGAAATTCAGATTTTTGATCGCCCAGTAGGCTCTATGTTCCAACTCCACAGGCAAGTGGCAAGCCTTCCCATAGACGAGTCTAAAGGGAGACATTCCAATAGGGGTTTTAAAAGCAGTACGGTATGCCCATAAGGCATCGGTCAATCGAATTGACCAGTCCTTACGATCAGGGTTAACCGTTTTCTCCAAAATGTGTTTGATCTCCCTATTAGAAATCTCAGCTTGCCCACTTGTCTGTGGGTGGTATGGGGTGGTCACCTTATGAGAGATACCGTATTTCTTCATTAAACTCTCGAATGGCCTATTACAAAAGTGTGAACCCCCATCACTAATGATGGCTCGAGGCGTTCCGAATCGGGAAAGGATGTTTTCTTTTAAGAATTTAATGACCGTGCGATGGTCATTAGTTCGACATGGAATCGCTTCGACCCATTTAGTGACATAGTCTACGGCAAGCAAAATATATAAATTCCCAAAAGATTGGGGGAATGGCCCCATGAAATCGATGCCCCAGCAATCAAATGCCTCTATGATAAGAATGGGATTCAAGGGCATCATATTTCGACGGGATAATGCTCCCAATTTCTGACAACGCTCACAAGCTTTGCAAAACTCATGAGTGTCCCTGAACATAGTGGGCTAATAAAAGCCACACTGCAGAATCTTGGCCGTGGTCTTTTTTGCAGAAAAGTGACCACCACAGCCTGTGAGTGACAGAAGGAGATGACACTCTGATGCTCATCGTCTGGCACACATCTCCTCAAGATTTGGTCTGGGCAATATTTAAACAAGTATGGATCATCCCAGAAGAAGTTGCGCACTTCGGTGAAAAATTTCTTCTTATCTTGCGCAGTCCAATGTGTCGGTATGAAACCTGTAGCAAGATAATTAGCAATATCAACGAACATGGGTGAATGGGAGACTCTGAACAGTTGTTCATCAGGGAACATGTCATTGATATGGGTCGCCTCAAGGGAATCAGAGGTATTAAGGTGAGAAAGGTGATCGGCCACTACGTTCTCTACTCCCTTTTTATCTTTAATTTCCAAATCAAATTCTTGGAGTAGAAGGATCCATCGTATCAAGCGGGGCTTAGAATAATTCTTAGAAAGAAGATACTTCAGTGCCACATGATCTGTATAGATAATGATCTTGGATCCAATCAAGTAGGACCTAAATTTATCCAAGGCGAACACTACGGCTAAGAGTTCCTTTTCCGTAGTCGAGTAGTTCACTTGGACAGGATTTAAAATTCTACTCGCGTAATGGATGACGTAGGGCCTCTTATCTTTTCTCTGGCCTAGAACTGCTCCAAGAGCATAATCAGAAGCGTCGCACATAAGCTCAAAAGGAAGGCTCCAGTCGGGTGGCTGCATGATGGGTGCAGTGGTTAACGTGCCTTTAAGCTTGGTGAAAGCTTCTTGGCATTGCTTAGTCCACTCGTATGGAGCATCCTTTTGAAGAAGATTACATAAAGGACGAGAGAGGAGACTAAAGTCCTTTATGAATCGCCTGTAAAATCCTACGTGTCCTAAAAAGGATCGCACGTCTCTGATGTTCTTGGGTGGAGGTAGGTTAGAGATAAGATCGATTTTTGCCTTATCTACCTCAATTCCCTTGGACGAGATGATATGTCCAAGGACAATCCCCTTATGAACCATGAAATGACACTTCTCCCAATTAAGTACCAGATTCTTTTCTTCACATCTTTTCAGCACACATTTAAGACTTTCCAAGCACTTGCTGAAAGATGAACCATAGACAGAGAAATCGTTCATGAAGACCTCTAGATATTGCCCCACCATATCGAAAAGATACTCAAAGATACATCATCTGAAAGGTGGCAGGGGCATTACATAGTCCAAATGGCATCCTTCGGTAAGCAAAGGTGCCGTAGGGACATGTAAATGTGGTCTTTTCCTGGTCCTCAGGGGCGATTTCAATCTGATTGTAGCCCGAATACCCGTCAAGGAAACAGTAATAGAAATGACCAGCTAGCCTTTCCAAGATTTGATCAACGAGGGTAAAGAAAAGTGATCCTTCCTTATGACGGTATTTAACTTTCTATAGTTAATGCACATTCTCCAACCAGTAGTGACTCTAGTTGGCACGAGTTCATTATTAGCATTGGCCACGATGGTGATTCCGGACTTCTTAGGAACCACCTGAGTTGGACTCACCCATTGACTATCAGATATAGGGTATATAATACCCACATCCAATAGTTTAAGAACCTTGGCCTTAACCACTTCCTTCATATTTGGATTTAGTCTACGTTGTGGTTGCCGAGCGGTCTTCGCATTATCCTCAAGATATATGTGGTGAGTACAAATCGAGGGGTCGATTCCCTTGAGGTCCGGAATCGTCCATCTAAGGGCTCCCTTATGCTTAATGAGAGTAGCTATGAGCATACTTTCCTGTTCTTTCTCCAGGTGGGCAGAGATCACCACCGGGTATGTCTCATCTTGACCTAAATATGCATATTTCAAATCAGAGGGCAAAGGTTTTAGGTCAAGCTTCGGTGCCTTGAGGTTAGACGGTAGAGGCACTACATCAGTTTGTGGCAATTTTTCAAATTGTGGCCTCCACTGGTTAACTTCAAGTACCGGTGCAGTATCCAGGAAGGCACACGTCTCCCTAATCATATCATCATCAAACTCATGGGAGTGGGCCAGGCACGTCTCTAGAGGATCAGAGGATAAGGTAAGGGGTGTCCTATCTTCCACGAAAGTATCGATCATGTTAATGTCGTGGACATCGCCATCATCCTCTGAGTTGCTGCCGTTATTGAAAAAGATGTTTGACTCCAATGTCAAATTTCCAAAAGATATAGTCATGACACCATTCCTGCAATTGATAATTGCATTTGACGTGGCAAGGAATGGGCGACCAAGAATGACGGGAATCTGAGTGCTCATGTTATTGATGGGTTCGGTGTCCAGGATGATAAAATCTACAAGGTAGTAAAATCTATCGACTTGGACTAACACATCCTCAATAATCCCTCTTGGTACACGAACAGAGCGATCGGCAAGTTGTAGTGTGGTTAGGGTGGGTTTTAACTCACCCAAACCTAACTGTTTGTATACCGAGTAGGGAATCAGATTAACGCTCGCTCCTAAGTCAAGAAGTGCGTGATCAATTCGATGGTTCCCGATTACACATGATATGGTTGGGCTACCGGGATCCTTGAATTTCTGCGGCACGTCTTGCTTCAGGATGGCACTCACTTTCTCAGTCAAGAAAATCTTCTTTTGAATACTCTGCCGTCTTTTGGTCGTGCATAGGTCTTTCAGAAATTTTGCATATGAAGGAATCTGTTTTACGACATCAAGTAGAGGAATGTTGACTTTCACTTGTTTCAACACCTCCAGAATATCCTGAGAGTTAGAAAGACGTTTTGGTGTAACCAACCGTTGGGGGAACGGAGCAACTGGCTTTTCTAAATGTTCCGGTTCTAATTTTTGTGGGGCATCACCAGATCCATCATTGTTGTCCTCTTCTGGTTCTTAAGGCTTTTCAGGCCTAACTGGAAGGGTTTTAACAATGATCTTCCCACTCCTAAGAGTGGTGATGGATTTAGCGTGCCCCATTTGATTTGAAGAGCTGGGATCATTTATCTCATACTGCGGTTTAGGGTTGGGGAGTGGTTGTGCGGGAAGCATCCCCTTTTCTATAACCGTCATACGTGAATCCATTTTTTGCATAAAGTCTGTAAGTCCATGCATTGCCTGAGCCAGCTCTTGTATGGAATTTTGAACCAGTTCTTCTTGAGGTTTCCCCTGATTTGGATTTTGATTGAAGAAAATTTGAGGGGTAGCAGTTTGTCCATTCCTCCAACTAAAATTTGGATGATTTCTCCAACCAGGATTGTATGTATTAGAGGTAGATCCATTGAGGGGTCTTTGATAGTTATTTACGGCATTAGCTTGCTCATTCAACACTCCTCGAAAAGCAGATATTGTAGGACAATTTTCAGTTGTGTGAATGTTGTAATCACATATGCCGCAAACAATTTCATTAACCTTATCCTTCTTTCCTTCCAAGGCCTCGACTCTTCGTATGAGATTAGTCACTTTAAAATTTACATCATCCTCTTCTTTCAGGAGATATACTCCACCTTTCTCCTTAGATTGAGTTGGCCTAGACGTGGTGTTTGATTTTGGGTAATGGCCCCATGATTATACATTTTCGGCAAGTCTATCGAGATAATCCCATACCTCATCGACCTCTTTGTTCATGAATTCTCCATTACACATTGTCTCGACCAGTTGGCGCATAGAAGATGTCAGTCCCTCATAGAAAAAATTTGTAATGCGCCACATTTCAAAACCATGTTGTGGGCATGAACTGACAAGATCCTTGAACCTTTCCTAACATTGGTAGAATGTTTCATCTTCCTTTTGGGCGAAGTTCATGATTGCTTTTCTGAGGGTAATCGTTTTATGGTATGGAAAAATTTTCTTTATGAATTCTCTCTGCATATCATTCCATGTGCCAATGGATCTAGGACGCAGTGAATGTAACCATGTCTTAGCCTTCTCTTTCAAGGAAAAAGGAAAGAGTTTCAGCCTGATTGTATCCTCGGATACATTGGGAAAGTATAAGGTGGCTATAATCTCATCGAACTCTTTCAAATGTAAGTATGGACTTTCTGATTCAAGCCCGTGGAATTTAGGAAGGAGTTGGATAACTCCTGGCTTGATGTCCATCTGTCATGTGTTTTTAGGAAAAATCATGCATGAGGGCGTGCTCACCCCCGCCGGTTATAAATAATCCCGTAAAGTACGAGGCGGGGGTGCTTGATGCACCTCATTCTCATCATGTACTTCTTCATCGATATGTTGAGGTAGTGCTTGAGGTTGATTTGCAGCTATAACCTCAATTAACTCAGGGGAATTCGAGCGGTGTCTAATCCTGCGATGGACAGTCAACCCCTCAACTAATCCTCCTTCAGTCAAGAGACGTCGAGTGTCGTCACAGGCCCACTTGGGCATGAAACACTCACAGCCCTCAATCAAGTCTTAAACCTAATCCTAAGAAAGAAAATAAGAATCTAGAAAGAAAGAGAGGTTTGGAAAGAAATTACCAAATTGGAGTCTCTAAGCTAAAGACCTGCAAAACTAAATAAAATAAGTTAGTTTCTAAATAGAAGAAGTTCCTAAAGAAAACCAAATCTAAAGAGTTAGAAAATCTAGAAAATCAGAAAGAGTTTACCAAATTAGAAGTTCTATCTTAACAACCTACAGAATAGGAGATAGGTTAGTTCTATGAATCAAATAGAAAATAAAATTAAAATTAGTAAAATCCTAATCTTAAATTAACTCTAAAACCAATTAATTTCAAAAAATTGTAGTTGTCAGTCCCCGCCAACTGTGCCAAAAACTTGTTCACTCCTCAAGTATAGGGTTGTGATGTAGTAATAAACTCGGTGAGACCGAGGTCGAATCCACAGGGACTGAAACCTGTACGTTATTTGAAAATAATCAGATCTAGAACTAGGCTAAGATGAAATCTAAACCAATTATGATTTGAGGAATAATGGTGAAATAATTATCTAAAACTTAAGAAAATTCAGAGAAGGGAAACTAGGGATTCAGAGGATCCACTTGTAGAGATCAGGGAGATCTTATGCCTGCTTCAAGAATCATGGAAATTAGACTGAACTTATTTGATATAGTGTTCAAAAGATGAAAGGTGTATGAATTAGAATAGATTCCATCACCAAACCATGCCCAGGAGACAAAGCAAACAACATAATTAAACTAATTACCAACCAATCAATATGCCATGAAAGTTAGGAAGGGTACTGTCATCCGACCATGCCCAGGAGACGATGGTGAACAACAGGGCTTCCTGACGTCATAAACATAAAAGGAAAAGAACATGCTCAAAGCCATTGCAGACCCATTGTAATTTCAGTCACAATAGTCCATTAACGACTAAAAATATTCCCTTAATAAAATTAAATAAAAATCTATGCAGTCTAAATAAAAGGCACAAGTATAAATCCTCTCATCACGCTACAAGCTTCACCTCTTAGCCCTAGCTAAGAGGTTTAGCCACACATGAGTGGACTAGATCTCATAATAAAATAGAGAAAAGAAATAAGAAAAAAATAAATAAATAAACAAATAACCCAATCTAAACTCTTTACCCCCTGCCTCTCTCTCTCTCTCTTGACGTCCCAAGGCTCCCAGCCGTCCAAGCTCCTTCAATCTAGATGATCCCCTCTCTCTCTCTCTCTCTCTCACCACTTTCTTTTATAGGCAAAAGGGAAAAGTGGTGGGGAGCTCAGTGCGAAATCCTCTTCCGCAAAGGAGAACAGGTGCGGAGTCTGTTCGCACTCCCCGTGAAACTAGCCTACGATGAACTGAAAGTGGGGCCCAGAATCAGGCTTTTCTGCGAAATCCAATCCGCTCATTAGAATGCCCGTGAGATTTCAGCAAAAATAGACTATTTTTGGACCAGAATTGGCGTGTCCCACCGGTCTTTCTGTGCCACCGTTCATACATTGTTAGATGGTTGAGATCATCCCAGCGGTTCTGCTCTTGAACATTTGACACCTAGGCTTGGATGAGAGGTCCCTTAGGCTTCTAATAGACGGTCCAGATCGAATTTTTGAACTGCGGTGGTGGCCCACACGGTCGGTCCGCAAGCTCCATTGCGTAACAGAGCTTCCGCAATGGACGCTGTGATGATGGTGAGTCCCACCTCGGTGTCGAGTGGAAAATCCACTCCGTCCATAATATTCCTGACGAAAAACCGTTTAAGAGGGCCGAAACCGACCTGATTTCTGCGTGGCTCTCAGAACTTAGTGTTGCACCGTCCAATCCTGCGTCTACACCTCCATGTTCGTGTAGCATCCGGAAAAAAACAGGAAATGGATTAAGGTACGGTCGGTTTTACCTTTTGATTACACTGAACGGTGTGGATCATCAATATGCGTGATGATGGTGGCCCACCAGAAGTTGAACTAGCTCCCTGTTGCGAACAGCGGATGCTGTCTTCGTTTTGAAAACAGAAATAAATGGTCGGCTTTCACCGACCGATTCCGTCGGTTGGGTGCACTGAAGGTGCATAGCTAGTGTGCACTCCCACTCCTCAAAGTGGGACCCGCCTTGAATCTCATGAGAAATCCGCTCCATCCATCTGCTTTTTCATCTCATCTCATTTAATGAGTTGAGACCAACCTTGAAGCAGATCCAGATATCAGGTGGGACCAGAATCATGATTCTGAGGGCTGATCTGTCCGTTAGGCCATTTTCACAGCGATCCAGTGGCTGATTTTTGACGTGTATGGTTAATTTATGGTCCTCAGGCCACATAAGAAGTTTCGAGCCGAACGGATGGTGAAAACCTTGTGATCTTGCATTTTGTACGTCTTTCAGGCCACTTGAGCTTCAGTTTCTCGGTTTTCTCGAATCTCTGGCGTGTAAATTCTTCAATATCGGTCCTCTGGAGTTCGTCCCTTGCTGTGGTGATCTCAGAGCGTCAAATACACACTTTTAGCACCTTTTTGTAGTCCACACTTGCAAATGTACCTTGCATCACAAACACGATTAAAATAATGTGTTAAATGGTGTCCTACCTGTAAATCCATGTAATCAATGGGGTCTAATATGCAATATTTGACCCTCAACATTTAACGGCTTGGTTTAACTGTGTATGTGATGCAAGGTGTAATTACGAGCTGAGACTAAGAAAGGGTGCTTAAAGCTGGGATTTAATGCTCTGATGACACCAAGGTAAGGGATGGACCCCAGGGGACCAAGATCATCGAATTTACACACCGGAGATCCGCGAAAATCGAGAAACTGAAGTTCAAGTGGCCCGAAATTGGTCCAGAATGAAAGATCACAGGGTTCCCACTATCCGTTCGGCCCAAAACTTTATACACGGCCTGAAGACAGTAAATTAACCGTACACGTCAAAAATCATACATTGGATCGTTGTGGAAGTGGCCCAAAGAACAGATCAGCCCCTTAAATCCTTAAATGGGGCCCACCTGATCTTTAGATATGCTTCAATTTTGGATTCAGCTCCTTAATTGAGGCTATAAAATAGATGAATGGAGAGGATGTCTCATATACATCAATATGGGACCCATTTTGCATAGAGTGTGTGCACAACACACATGCATGGGATGAGTACTAGAACTCAAGAAATCGGTCAACACTTGCTGACCGATGCCTCTTGAAATATTTTTTCCAAAACATGCAGGGACGGTCCCTGTCCAATTTGGGTTTCCTTAGTGGACCCCACCCATCATGAAAATGGATGATCTGATCCGTCCATATGATCCATAGGGGGGCCACAACCAACGACTAGGTGGCATTTTTACCCCATGCAAGATTATCAGAAGATCCTAGCCATTGAACGTAATATGGACGGTGGAAGGAAAGAATCAGTGGGCCACATGGATTTCAATATGAAACCAGTCAATTCTTACTGGTTTTTCGCCAGCATTTCAATAGACGGGGTGGATGTTTACATAGACATCAATGTGGGACCCACCGATCTTGACGGTGCGGAAACCGAACCTCTGTTTCGCAACAGAGGTTGCGAATTTTCGCTGTGGGCCACCATCAAGATGCGTTGTTCTGATCTGGACTGTCCATCAGGGTTCTACAGGTCCAAAAACTATGACCTAAGAGAAAATTTTCTAAGAAGCAGCGTGGATCGATTTTCAACCGCTCAAATGTAGAATAGACGGTTTCACAAAATAAACTGAGGGCCACCACAGTTTTGACCCAAAATCAATCAGGTCTGAATGGTTTTTCATAGGTGATCCCGTGAACGAATTAGATTTTCCAATCAGACACCGATTAGGGACCCATCGACTTCAACAACAATCCCATCCTATGCAGGTCTGCTTTTCGCACGCTGTAGCGAAAACTTTTCCGTTCTCGCTGCGTAAAACACCAGTCTTCACAGCCACCGACTTGCAGCTGTTATAAAAAAGAAAGAGGAGAAGGAGAGAGGGGAGAAGATCTGAAGATATTTTGGGGACGACAGGAGCAGAGACAGAGAGAGTGTTGCAACTGTTATTTATTTATTTTTAATGCTTCTTCTCGTTCTTCATGTGGAGGTATAGTGCAATCATGTTCATGGGTTGCTAAACCTCTTAGCTAGGGCTAAGAGGTGAAGCTTGTAGTGAGATGGGAGTATTCTCTATGCCTTTAATCTAATTTGAATTTATGAACTGAATTTGTTATTAGTTTGATTGTTAAGGGAATGTTCTTAGTTTTTAATGGTTTGTTGTGACAAAAATTACAATGGGTCTGCGATAGCTTTGAGCATATTCCTTTCCTTTTGATGTTTATGACGCCAGGAAGCCCTGTTGCTCACCATCGTCTCCTGGGCATGGTTGGATGTTGGTACCCTTCCTAATCCTCATAGCATGTTAATTGGTTGGTAATTAGTTTAATTATGTTATTTGCTTTGCCTCTTGGGCATGGTTTGGTGATGGAATCCATTCTAATTCATATACCTTTCATCTCTTGAAAATTATTTCAAATAAATTCAGTTTAATTTCCCTGATTCTTGAAGCAGGCGTAAGATCTCCCTGATCTCTACAAGTGGATCCTCTGAATCCTTAGTTTATTACCTCTGAATTTCTCTACATTTTAGATAATTATTCCACAATTATTCTCTAAATTTCATTCAGTTTAGATTTCATCTCATTCTAGTTTTAGTTCTAGTTAGTTTCAGATCACGTACAGGTTTCAGTCCCTGTGGATTCGACCTCGGTCTTACTGAGTTTATTACTACATCACAACCCCATACTTGGGGAGTGAACAAGTTTTTGGCGCCGTTGCCGGGGACTAACGGTTGCGTTTTTTTTGAAATTGACTAGTTTTAGAATTAGTTTAATATTAGGATTTTTACTAATTTTATGTTAGGATTTTTTCTGTTTGATTTATAGAAACTAACCTGTTTTTCTGTTTTTGTAGGATCCTGAGATAGAAACTTCTAATTTGGTAATCCCTTCCTAATTTTTTTACTTTTTTCTATTTTTAGAATTAGGATTTTAGTTTTAGAAACTTTTTGACTCTAGATTTAGGAAACTTTCCTCTTTTTAGAAACTAACTTTCTATTTCCATTTTAGAATTTTCTAACTTTAGAATTTCTATTTTTAGGAACTAATCTCTTTTGGTTTCTTTTGCAGAATCTTAACATAGGAACTTCTCAATTGGTACCTTCTTTCTAATTTCTCCTCCTCTTACTTTCCATACTGCTGTAGGATCTTTTCTTTTGTTTTCTTAGGATTAGATTCAGAGTTCGGGTTTCACCATGTATATGCACGAGTGGGAACGTCAATATGCTGAGATAGCTTTTGAGCATGCGAAACAGTGCGAAGGGATGTATGATAATGATGATAGACATCCACCTATGTCTCAAAATTTTCCTGAAACAATCATCGAGAATCGACCTGAGTATAACACTCCATCGGTTAAGAAGTCCTTACGTGATCATATACGGGAGCACAATTCCACCCCACGGACAGTACGTAAGTGTTGGGGCTATCATAACTATGGGAGTGAGAATTATTATCACCCATCTGATAAAAAGAAAACAATGCGTGATTATATTATGAGTGATAATAAGTATTACCAACCATCAGATTCTCCCACATATGATCCGTATGACTACGATCAGTGGAAACATCAAAATTGGAAAGATGAACCAACAACATTTTATAGTGATTATTCTCTTGGATCCCCCACCTTTGAGATTCAACCAAAATCGGTCCAAGAGAATTCATTTCAAAGTGACACAGACTCTTCTGCGGACATGAGAAAATTACTAGAAGAGCTTGAATCACGCCTTGATAGGTTAATGGAGGCTAATGCACCTCAGCCTCAACCCAATCCAATTCTTCATACAGCCGATCCTTGCCCCTTCGCACAATGGGGAATCGACATCATCAGACCGCTCCCTTTGGGGAAGGGCCAGACTAAGTTTGTCGTTGTTGCAGTAGATTACTTCACAAAGTGGGCCGAAGCTGAGCCATTGGCTAAAATAATCGAACAGAAGATCATAGACTTTGTCTGAAAAAACATCGTCTGCCGATTTGGGATACCTCGGACCATTGTTACCGGCAACGGGAAGCAGTTCGACAACAGACAGTATCGGGAGATGTGTAATAATCTCAGAATCAGAAATGTCTATTCGTCCCCCCATCATCCTTAGACGAATGGGCAGGTTGAAGCAGTCAATAAGATTATTAAACAGCACCTCCGAACTAAACTCGACCAAGCTAAAGGATCATGGGCTGAAGAGCTTCCTAAAATACTATGGGAATACCGAACCACCGCTCGAACGACCATGGGAGAAACTCCCTTCTCCCTTGCATATGGATCGGAAGTCATCACTCTAGTCGAGATCGGACTACCTTCAGCTCTGGTCGGCTTATTTAATGAACGAGACAATGAATAATTACTAGCTCTCAGACTCGATCTCTTGGAAGAACAAAAGGAAAGGGCTCGGCTGCGGATGATGGCTCGGCAACGATAAGTAGATCGGTTCTACAATGGCCGAGTCAAGGTTAGATGCTTTCGAATAGGAGACATGATCCTTTCCTGAACACCAAGGAAGTTGGTGCGAGCACACTGGGACCCAATTGGGAAAGACCCTATGTAGTCTCGAGTACCATCCGACCCGGAACATATCGGTTGGAAGATCTAACTGGGCAATTACTTCCTCATTCTTGGAATGCCGAGCATCTAAAAATCTATTATCCCTAGGTCGGTCATTGAGCAATTAGAAAGACTCGATTAAGCAAAGAAGGAAAAACATGTAAACTAAGTCAAATGTATAAGAAAACTAAGTATATTTATTCATCAGTATGAGTTTTACATCGGATTACATTAGTTTGTACTTTGGAATTATATTGACGGAATAACAAAGATAAAGGCGAAAAGAGTTGGCCGAGACACGCGATGTCCCCTCTCGATAGCAGAAGCTCTCAAACCCGGCTTGAAGCTTAGTGTGCTTGAAGTGCTTGAAGCTTAGTGTGCTTGAAGTGCTTGACACGCTATGCAATCCAAAAATAAGCTCCAAGGTTCATCAAGAGCTAACACAGGAGGTGGCTCGGACTCAGCTGTTGTCACCACTCGGAGCAACCTCTAGCGCCACCTCAGGAGTAGCTTCAGAAGCGACCTCAAGATCAACCGTCGCATCAGCAGGCGCAACTGCCTCGACCTCGGGACCCTCAGACCCAGAGCCACTTTCATCAAATCCCGAAAGATCAGGGTCAGGGAATGACTGCTCCATCAGGTCCACGCACTTAATGTAACCATCCTGATACAAGCAATCCCGCTCCTCCAAAAACTCTCGGGACTCAAGAAAGGCCTTTATGGCCTGCGCCTTGGCTTGCTCGATGACAGCCTTAGTCTCGGTCTTGAGCCGAGACAACTTCTCCTCGGAAGAAACTGGCGATTTCGCCGATTCTCCTCTCAAACCTCTTGTAATTGCGAGGCCAAATGAGCACCCTCGACCCTGGCTTCATCAACGGCCTTCCTGGTAAACCCTAAGTCGCTAGTCATTATGTTGAGCCAAGTCACGGCAGCAACGAGTTGTGCTTCCGCCTCCCCTGCTCGTTTCTGAGCATTGGCCAGATCCGAGCTAGCCCTTAGCATGCAAGGAGCAAATTGCAAAAGGAAAACGCAAGATCAGATCAAGCTAGGGGAAATCGATAGAATAAGTGCAAAGTGCAAGTCTTACCTCGAGAAGCATCTTCACCATATGAGAGAGAGTCTGCCTCTGGGGAGCTTTGAAGAGGGTAGCGAAGTCTTTTTCGCTCCCATGGGAAATCGCTCGGGGAACCATTTCTGCCACGGCCCATTGGAAGACCGACGTCTCCTATTAAGTCGTCTCCCCTCCTGAGGGCTCTCCTCTCCTCTGCTCCTCCCTTTGCTCCGAAACCTGTTCGGCAAAAGGTCCTGGATCAGGAGCCATCGCGTTCACCACTTCCGTCCCTTCCTCCGAATCAGGGACTATCACGGTCGGGATGGTCGGAGCAGCTTGCCCCTTGGCCTTCGAGACCGTCTTTGGCTTCTTCGGAGGCTGAGGCTCTGACCTCGGAGAGGCCTTCATCTTGGAAGGCGAACGGAGAAAGGGTCGGGCCTCAGCCATCTCTGCATTAAAAACAAGGCGAATTAGACTTAGACAAAATTTAAAGGGAATACAACAGGACGGCTAGAAAGTACCTGTTAAGACCGAGTCCAAACCCGAATAAAAAAGACGCTTCGGTTGGAGAAGTCTTTTCCAAGACCGCTGCTCCAGACTCAGCGCCTTCAGATCTTTAATTCGAGTTAAAGCACCGACTCCGAATTTTGGCCTTCGCTCGAGAATATCTGCAAAACACACTTAGTCAAACTCAAAGACACAATAGTATGAGAAGATAAAAAACGGAGGGGGCATACGCTGAGTCACCTGCTTAGGAGAACACCCGAGGAACACAAGATTCGATGGGCCCTGGCTCGGCAGTCTCCCAGCGGCCACACGAACCATCTATCTCTCTGATGCTTGTTGAAGGTAGGAGGGTCGGTTATCAAAGGTCCGCCCTTGTTCCACCAAGCACACAAAAAGTACCAGCCAGGCTATTGCAGGTTCGATCGTACTTAAAACAGGTGGAGAAACTCATTGATAGTTAGTGGGGGCTGCTCTGTCTCAGCCCACAACACTGAGCATTCGAACAAGTTCCTCCACCCATTCGGAATTATCTGCTCAGGCGCTATCCGGAGTCGGGAAAGCAGATCCTGAGCTATTCCTTGGAGGGGCAGACGTAAGTCGCACTGCAAAGCGACTTGGAAAATGGCGACCATCCCAGCAGGAGGGCAGTCAGGTAACTCACTCGGAAGAGGGAGACGAATAATGACCGAGTCCAGGACATGGTACCCGACCATGATCTTGTCCAGATCCGCCTCAGTTAAAACCGAGGGAGCAGGACCTTTTTGCTCATCTCCAGCCTCCCCTCCCTCGACTGCCGACTCAGCAGCCTTTGCCGATCTTCGGGTAGAGACCGACTCACTGACTCCGTCGGCCTCTTCATCTTCTTCCTCCGTTTCCTCCTCAGGAGGATTAGGCCTGCCAGGGGTAGTTACCAATGATGCCCCTCCGCAAGAGGGACCTGCAGAGACAAGGCGCTCCGCCGAGAATCAAGCCACCCTTTTCGAATACTGGAAAGCCGCATTGGCACCTACACCCATCTTCGTCAGCAACGAAGGTGATTCCGAAACGTCCTAGAGATGCCTCGCTTCATCTTTGTCACTGGAAACTCCCTCCCGGGGGCTCATAAAACATTGCATTGCTACTGAAACTAAAAACGAAAGGGAGGGAGAGAATTAAAAACTCACCGGAGATAGCGAGAATGACCGATAAATATGCAAACATGGAGGTGAAAATTAGAAACGAAGGGCGAAAATGGGGAAAAATGCGAAAACAACGAATGAAAATCGGGGAAGAAGAAAACGCATGCGCAAAATGGGAGAAGGGCGTCTCGCTCCCCCTTTTATAGCCCTGCCATGTGGCTAAGGCATTTAAGGAGGAGTCGAGTCAACCGCCGCTTCGACTCCCCCACCCGACATGTGGGGCATTTCGGATGATGCAAGTGCCGCCCTCGCCACATGTCTAGCACTCATAAGAGGGAAAAGTGTTCTGAAGGCTACCCGCTCGTGCGGCCTCGATCAACGAAACGGCGCGTCCTAGACGACACAGGACTCCTGCGAGCATTAAATGATCTATCATAAAGTCGGTCCCAGCTCAAGCCGACTCAACGACTCTATACTCCTTAGCGTCAACAAAGTTGATGTAAAAAGTATGGGGCTTGTTATTAGGTAAAAATAAGACAAGTCCAAGGACTCGGCTATAGAATGGACCAACTCTATTGACACTGCTCGGGATTCCGAGGCAACAAGCCCGACCGAGGCAAGTATACCAAACGCCTAAAGGAGAGACTTAGCTCGGGTTGTAGGAAATGAATGCCGACCGAGACTTACAAAGTCCACAGCCATAAGGTAGAATCTGTGAGATGCATAAAGTTGACTTGGTAAACGAGGCAACAACATCCAAAGAGGCTGATTAAGGCCCGAAACCCTAGAGCCATCCGACCGACCATAAAACCGACCCATATTCAGGTCGGTTATAGAGTCGGCTATCGGATTAAGAGAGGATATTGATTACGGATCGGTTCCATCTCATCCGATAGACAGCAAACAGCCCTACCATTTTAGCTAGCCGAGACTCGCTCATCAGTAGAGTCAGTTCGAGCCGATCCAAGCAAAGGTAAAAACAGTGTAAATGAAAACACCTTCCCGAAAATCTAGTAAAATGATCCCCGATCCCAAAGATCTCGGGATCGGATGGAGTCCAAAAACGGATTGATACCAAATCTCTGGGATATTAGAAGAAGAATCCTTGTACAATGGGATCCTCCCATTCCTAAATACAGGAGATCTCCAAAGTGAAAGGTACGTGAAAACTCTCTCAAAAACCCTCTTATACAATCATATTCCTGACTTTATCATTGGAGGATTCTCGGCTCTAGCCAGGTATCCTTCGTCTCCTTCTTATGAAGGTGATAGGACGTAGGAGGGGGTACGTTTTCTGCATCAACAACAACAACAACAACAATAATAATAATAATAATAATAATAATAATAATAATAATAATAATAAAAGCGATGCTCGAAGTTTAGCTGCCTGAAAGTGAGAAAACAGTTCATCTTCGTTGCCGTACGGATTGCATAAACATATGCCACGCGTAAGGTTTGGACCACACTTCATACAACTGCCCGGATGCGCACTTCACAATGACGCATTTTAAATTATTAAATGCTTGACATAGAGTGTCTAGACAAGCTGGGCCTATGGTTCTAAAACCCAGTGCATTCGACTCAAAACTCGGCCGAGTCTCTTGAAAACTCACTGCATAAGATTCGACCGATTCACTCACGGCCGGATCTATTGAAAACTCACTAGAGAGGACTTGGCCGAGTCACTCAGTCAGTCAATTGTTTGACTTGAAAAAAATAATAATAAATCTTCAAACCAACCCTAACACAACCCAACCTGACCCGACCTAAAGTTCTGTGTTGGTCAGGTTCGGGTTGATCCTGACCCAAGCTGCAACCTACTCACGAGATTTTTTTCTGTGTTGATTAGGTTCGGTCATCAATTTCTCTAAATTACAAAATGATGATGATTAGGTAGATGATCATTATTGTGGTTGTTGGGCTGAAGATCTTTTATTTTATTTTATTTATTTCAATGTACAACCGCTTGTATCTTTTTATACTTTTATAAAATAGGAAAAAGACGTTCATCTCTAACCACCGTTAGATCATTACTTCCCAAGTACATAACTGCATCCAGTACAAGTTAGTATCATGATAAGGCGTCCTATCTCCTTTCCCAAGCGGATTCTGTTGCTACAACAGATTTCGGACCGTACCCCATTATAGTGACACATGTCCATCTCTTAAATGCCCGGTCACCTCACTAGAATTTAATGATCATCCCCTCCGCCAGTGTTAACTGAGCACTAAAAATATTCCAAATTGAAAGATCCAGATGCTAAATATGTCATTTTTTATTTTATTTTTATTTCCAGTCGAAACTTTTACTCATAGTGGCCAATCCTCTACATTGGGGCAGAGGATCTCATGCATGCAGGACTAGAGTTGGAACGGTACTCAATGAGATACTTTTGGCTATGTGTGTAAGAATTTCATAAAGTGGGTCTTATTGTGCAACTATCTGAATCACCGTATGAGTTGGATAGCACAATTAAGACTACTAGTAGACTCCATTAAGATGTGATTTGTTGATGTAAATTTATGGTGTGCCTTTCTCTCGTGCTCGTCGCCTGCACAAAAGAGAAACAGAAAGGAAACCCTGGCTCTAGCCCGGGAAACCTCCGATGCTTAAATCAGCTTCTTAGGCTAGGAAGAAGGCGTTTTTTGGAGTATTCAGTTGCGTACCTTTCACCGAAATGGAGATTCCTTATTTATAAGTGTGGAAGAGTCCTGCCGCGCAGGGATTCTCTTCCTGATATCATGGAGATTTAATTCTGGCCCGCTTTTGGTCTCCATCCGATTTTGAGACCATCAGGATTGAGGATCCTTTTGCGAGATATCTGGGATAGTGTTTTCATTTACACCGTCTTTCCTTTATTCGGCTCGACTGATTCCGACTCAAATAACAAATGAGTATCGGTTGGCTTTACGGAAATTAGCTTTCTGCTTTCTGTTGGGTGGAACAGTCTCAGTTTGTAACCGTCGTCCTTTCCTATCCCATAACCGACAATGCAACCGGCTTAATAGTGAATCGGTTTTCATTGTCGATCGTGTGGCTTATAGCTTTTAGACATCAGTCGGCTCATGCCGACGTTGTTAGCTCGTCAAGCGAGCTAGCTTAATTCGTTTTATTCTCTCCATCTTATTGTGTTTGCATGACATTGTCTCGAATCTAACTGTTGCCTCGGTAATTCCAAGCAATGTCAGTAGAATTGACCCATTCCATATCCAAGTCTCTGGACTTAGCATATTTTTTTCCCCAACATAATTCATTTAAAATTGTGTAATAGGTGTGTTACAAGTATATTACATGCAAAGTATTTTAGTTGAATTATAATGCTCAAATTCATGTAGAGCCTAAGGTGAAGCGTGTTGATGAGTTTCAAGCTTATATATGAAAAAAGCTTTTATTTACTGCCTTATGCTTCTCTAAAGGTTGTAAGATGTGAAAGACTATAACATCAAGCCAACAGCTAAGGCATCTCAATCAAGTATGTCTCTCATTTAGTTTATTTGATTGTCATACTCGATATATAGTATGATCCTTTGCAATTCTATATTATAGTCGGCTATCTGTCTATCCAATCTCTTGCATGGTCATTGAATGTCATATACAGCCCACAATTCTGATATGATTTTCATTGAGTGGGTGTACAAACAATATCTTTAATAATATTAATCACCACAGTGGGTCCTGACCATGAGTCCTCGGTAGACTCACAAGAGCTTTAACATGAGATCATGGGTTCAAGTACCATGCTTGATAGATAGCATTGATTTTCAACATTTTTCATCCATAAGCATCTTCACACTGACTCCCAACATGAGTGAGTTTTCCTTTTAGTCCATTTCTTTAATTTTTATTCTTTACGAGTGATGATTTGTAAACATTACTCTACTAGTGTTATTTTAGTAGTCACATATTCTGCTCTAATGATGTTATTTGAGAGTCAAATGTTTCAAGTTATGTTTTATTTAAGTCATTGCAAGTGTTAACTCAGGACAATCGGATCTAATCCGGATCCGACCCAACCCGAATTTTGATAGGTTGAGTATTTAATTCCTTGCATTGTTTTGGGTTGGACCCTGGGATGACTCCCTTGGGTAGGATTGGCCTGGGTTGACTCTCAACCCTACCCAGCCTGCCCGAGTTACACTCCTGGTTGATCCCCCGTCATGTTTGGGTTGGGTCCAGTCAACCAAAGCCCAACACAAACTGTGTCGAGTTCAGGATGTTCAGCTCGAGTTTAAACCGACTACAACAGAAGCCAACCAATGCGAGCCAAAGTTTGGGTTGGGTCGATAGGGTTCAGGTTCCGCCTGACCCAAACAACAACCGAGTCACAGCTGGTCGATTTTGTTGTAATTGTCCACTTGATGGTCACCAATTGAGTGGTTAGGATAGTCTGATGAGTGTATCTCTATGTACAGTGGGGCCATTTGAACGTTCTGGTGAGTCGAGACATACGCCTCCACCATAATGTCACACTACAGAGTTGGCCGTCTGCACACTGATAGTGTACTGTGGGCCCCACTATGATGTATGTGTTTTATCTGTGCCATACATACATTTTGGAACATTATTTTATGGAATGAGCCCAAAAAATGTGATAGATCGAAATCTCAGGTGGACCACACCACAGGAAAGCAGTGGTGATTGAACGCCCACCATTAAAAACATTGTAGGGCCGACTGTAATATTCATTTTCCATCAAAACCCGTTGATTAGATCACAGAGACCTGCATGAAGGGAAAACACTTGCATCAGCTTGATCCAAAACTTTTGTGACCCACAGGAAGTTTTTAATGGTGGACTTTCAATCACCACTGTTTCTTGTGATATGATCCACCCGAGAGTGGGATCTGCCTAGTTTTTGGGCTCATGGCCTCAAATAGCTGAAAAAATGGATGGACGGTGTGGATAAGGGTCGCCACCGGCGTCCCACTACATAATAGAAGTACAGTGAGAGAGATCCAGTGCCATTAGTATATCGAAATTAGTTAAAAACGCACTCTGTTGTCGTACACATTGTTGCAAGATCAGGGCCTTCCATCGATTGGACCTACCACTGATTTTGGGACTTCTCATTACAAAGAAAAGTTTCCCACCGTTGCCAACATTCAGAGGATAAATTCCGCCAATCGATGGCAAGGGTCATCTAATCGGTGTAATTTTTAGAATATGGACCATCCATCAAAAATCCAAATAGGTGAATGGTCTGGATCCTGCACATGTATTGATATCAGTCTTTAGCAGCCGGTTATTTTTCATGTCTTTTTTAATTGGGAATAACAAGACAACTTATCAGTATCTATTATTGTAGACTGGTAGCCTGTAGGTGATACTGAGGAGTGCTCCGACGCTCTTATAGCATTATAAGTAATACTGCTCCTAGTTTCATCGGTTCTCTTCACCTGTCTAACTGATCCATCTGAACCGTCTATAAAGTACACAATAAATTTTGTAGACTGCTGTAAAAAATCACACTGATTGGATGATTAAATCCATCCTTGATTTGGGCTTTTTTCTGTTGCCATCCTCTTTCCCAGTCATGGATTGAATTTCCAAGTTGAGTAACAAAAGTGATTCTTTAGAATTATAAGCAATCTATGATAGGCCCAACAAATACACGGATCAAATTGTTGATGGGACCCTTGATGTAGAGTGGGTCACAAACACTTTCATGTCCACGATGGATCAGAGAAGGCCCAATTGGAAGCTGAAGTTATCAAGACAGTCAAAATCTTAAAACAGGCATATCTCACAAACCAGAGTAAGTTACCATATATGATTTTAGATAGGACGAGCTACTTTAGGCAACCAACCCGGTATTGTTGGGTTGCCTAAGCCGAATTTGTGAGATTCCATCATGGTTGAATTTCCTATTTTTTTATTTTTACTATTTTTAGTAATTAAGTTTTAATTTGATTATAACTCTTTATTCTTCAAGCTTTAGGATTTCTGTTCATGAAAAGTGTTTAGAAAAATTAGGAGAATAGCTTGGTTAAGACACATAGGACCCTTACTATAAATAGTAAATTTATAATTTATAGTATGTTATGATTTTTAGGGAGTTTTAGTCGTAGTTTAATTCCGAAACTTTTTTCAAAACTTGGTATCCTTATTTAAAGGGACGTAAATTCATTTTTATCATTCAATAATTAATTTCAAATTTTATAAAATTTATTTATATTTTCCTTATTTACAGTCTCCACGAGGAGTCCAGAAAAGCTCCATGGATTTGGAGTAGGATTTGGAGTAGTTATCCTTTTGAAAGACAATGATCAACCTCATCATGTTCATCCCTGCGCCAACCCTTTTCTTTGTAAACAATCTTGACCCTCTATGCCAAAGGTCATTGATCAAATGATCAGTATCATCAGAGTCGTGTGATGTTTAAATGGTAGCCCATGAAATATGGGTTGGACCTAATGAACAACCTAAATCAATGGACTGTACCGTCTAAGACTCCATTCCCACTAAGAGCACTGGAGCATTCTAATAATTTGTGATTAAAAGCCAAAAATTGTAATGCAGATGTTACGCATCGTTTTAAAAGGAGTCGTAGACTCCCAGGAGTTTCAACATGAGGTCATGTGTGATGGGTAACAAGTGTTTAATGATTTCTTGTGCATGTGTCAACCTATGCAATTGAAGCTCTTATCTTTCGGATTTATTTATTTTTTATCGCTTGATATATCACAAAGTCAGGTCAAAAAGAGCATCCTAGATGCCTTCTAGATCGAATCTGAAGGTGAATAGCTTTTGTTGTAGATATTGGACTGCATATCCTTTTATTCTATTCTTGCCTATAATGTTTTGTCCCTTTTTAAAATAGAAAAAGGTAATCATCTATAGCCACTACTGGATCACTACTTCCAAGTATATAACTGCTTCCACTAACACATGTCCATCTCACAAATGAGGAACACTTCACTAGAATTGAATGATCATTCCAAGGTGCATATGCATGTTATGATTTGTAACAATAAGAATTAATTGAAATAAGCATATTTCCATTTATGAGGAGAGGTTAGCTCCTTTACAGCTGTTGTAGAGTAACCACCTACACAACTAGTTGGGCATAGGCTCGCTAAGGTTAATGTATGGCATCCAACACATCCAACAAAGTTGCCCTGGTATGATGATGAGTCTAAGCTAAAAATTTGTGTTTTTAGGTTATCAAGTCGGTAACATTATAGAAAACAATGGACAACTGCTCAATCTTTCTCTATTTGTATAAGATTACTATCATTTGGTATTTTACCCTTTCAACTAGTAACGGGAAAAATGCATATATAATAACGTTTTGCCAAGTACACTTTTGTCGTTTTCAATTCTTATATGTGAATATGATGCAGGGATGAATGTGATGAGATCGATCACCGTCTTCCTCAAGGATAACTACTCCAAATCTACAGAGCTTCTCTGGACTCCTCATAGAGACTTCTCGAATCTATAAGGAAAGAAAGCAAGAAAATAGAAATAAATTCTAATAAATTTGAAACTTGATTGATTGATGAAATAAACGAGTTCACAACCCTTTAAATAGAAATACCAAGCAATGGGAGAGAAATCAGAAGCAAACTATAACTAAAACTCCTAGAAATCGCAACTTATTATAAATAGTAAACTTACTATTTATAGACGGTCATGATGTCTACTAGTGTGCAAGGTTTTCGGCCAAAAATAATAAGTGTTCTATTTGGCTTCACCAAGCTGTTCTTCTAATTATTCTAAGCTCTTTTCATGTTGGGCACAACTCCTAAAGCCCAACGGATGAAGAGTTATAATCAAATTAAAACTTACTAATTATAGTAAAAATGAAATTAAAATAGAGAAACAACCGTCAATCCGGGGGTATTTCGCAAATCCGGCTTGCGCCACCCGGCATAGCAGGATTAGGTGGCTAAAGTAGCTCGTTCTACCCCAAAATCATATATTTTACGCCCGATAACTCATTCTGAATTGCGAGATACACCCGATCTAAGGTCTGACGGTCTGGATCACTTCTGTCATCAACCGGGCCTTTTCTACCATCTTGGCCATGAAACTATCCACGAGACCCACTCTACATCAGAATAGCATATTCTAACATTCTCATTTTGCATATAACCCACACCAAGTAATAGATTATTATGGAGCTTATGCAACAAAAGGCCATATGAAGACCCATGCACCTTTGTGCTAACTTATTTTAGAACATCAGTACAAAAATAAGGATGATCAGCACTGCCATTACACACCACCTCAAACTCACGCCTAGTGGGATTTCACTACCTATCTATGGGTACTTGAACCATTGACCAAGTGTTAGACTCTACCACTGGAGCCGGAGTAAATGAGGAAGTTTTAGATGTATATGAATTCTTTACATGCATGCAAATATGTTCTGCAGGTTAAGCTTAATTTACAACTGCTGTAATTCAAACCCATATTAAAAAGCAAAGGGATATAAATTTACCAAAAATTGGATATAAGAGAATTTTAAAAGAATGAACATGTATGTACCTGGACTAAGATGCCAATGGACACGTGTCCTGAAATATCACTGATCAAATTATCTTTAACCATGTGATTTTACAGTCTTAGTTTGGCCATGTAAATATTTTTAACTGTCTACACTTAAAATGTTTGACGTGACCTTCTAACGTGATACCATGTCAACTCATCACTCTTTAAAAGCTTGAGCATGTAAAGGATGGTGTATTAATGTATACAAGGGACTTTAACGGTTCCCTTCCAATTGTTCAATGTGGTGTGGCCCACCTTAATCAGTTGTGGAATCTCATGCAGATGAGATCATTCCCTAGTTGGGGCAAGTCAAAACACAAGTGCCTGCATCAGTAGCTCATCTCTTTTATTTACCTCCACAACACCAAGTACCTGCATCATTAGCTCTTCATTAGCTTATACTTTATCTTAGTGGTTTTGAAAGCATGCCAGTATTTTGCTCTTGTTTAATTAATTTTAGCTCTTAACTACAGGGTAGGAATAAAGTTTTAGAAAATGAGATGTGTGTGGCCCTTTTGCTGTCAGTATTGTTGTAATCTTAATCCTCATATAAGGGTAATTGACTCCTTAGATAACTGATGTAGAGCAGGTTGCGGACAGTTTCATGGCCAAGATGGATCAGAAAAGGTCCGATCGACGACAAAAGTAATCCGGACCGTCGGACCTTAGATCGAGCATCTCTCGCAATCCGGAATGAGTTATCAGGCGTAAAATATATCATTTTAGGATAGGACGAGCTACTTTAGCCAACTAACTTGGCGTAAGCCGGGTTGCCCACATGCAGGATTTGCAAAATTCCATCATATCGATGGTCGAATTCCATATTTAATTTCGTTTTTACTATAAATAATAAGTTTTAGTTTAATTATAACTCTTCATCCATTGGGCTTTAGGAGTTTTCTCTTATTTCTTGGTATCCTTCTTTAAAGAGTTGTGAAGTTGTCTATTCGGTTTATTAATTAATTTTGAATTTATTTCTATTTTCTTAATTTCTTTCTTCATGGATTCGAAAAGTCTTTGGAAAGGGTATAGAGAAGCTCCATGGATTTGGAGTAGTTATCATTGAGAAAGACATTGGTCAGCCTCATCATGTTCATCTCTGCGCCAATAACCCATATAACAAAAGTTGTATGTGGGGGCACCATGATCATTATGCAACATCCATTTTATGCATCTATTCATGTTGGGATGTGATGATTACATGACCTGTATTATATAAGTTTACTCCCTTCCCTTTTATTATAACTTGACTTCAATTCAAAATAAGGTAGATTTAAATCTTGAATGGGCTATGATGCAAAATCAAGAATACATGTTACCCACTTTCGCATCTCTCTGCATGAAATCTTTCCCTGTGTGCATAATGCGCTGTTTCTTCCTGTATCTCATTCCACGTGGTGTACTACCTTAGCGAAAGTACTGCGTCTTTTGAGAAAGGATCCCATGCCTTTAAAGCTCATTATTAAAGTTGGGGAGCACTCAACTCAACTGGCAGGCACATGAATCCTATATGTACCGGATCTAAATCTTTATTTTGTTTGGCTCTGCCACCAGTGCTGATGGAGCTGAAGTCACATCAGTTGGATCATCCTCACTACTACCCCCGAATGACTTTAATGGTGTCAGATCGTCACTTTAACAAAAACAGGTCGAGCCAACAAACAGACATTCAATTGGCAGAATTTCTCCAATTAATGGTATTGATAAGCTAGCTATTATGGTCATTTACATTTCTAAACATGGGCCATCCATATTACGTGCAAACAAACGAAAGGCTCGGATCTTATACATGAGTAATATTTTATAGTAACTTTAGGAGAAGGGATTATTTACCTATGGTTGCACCACATTTTCCTGCCTCCAGCTTGTGTACCACATGAGTGGCACATATGTACGGTGATCCGTAAAAAACATCCTTCGAACTCATCCATTAATTAATTGACCGTTAACCAAATGTTTAATTTCATCAGTACTGTCCAAACCATCTAATAAAAATGGACATTTTCTCACTTAATAGATGCCATCCCTGGTTTTTGTCTTCTATGTCTAGAACTGCCTAAACACTGATTTTTGAGCCATGGTCCAATCACTAATGGAAGCACGGAATGGACGGTTTTGATGCGATCCACGTATGTTGCTTATTCAAAAACGACATTGAGGCATGGGAATGCAATTTGCACCAGATGATCTTCCGTCCTATTTTTTAATTGGTAAAAACAAGGCATATCAATGTCTAAGCTTGTTTTGGTCTGTAATCACAATCCAAAAGCACTGATGAAGATAACGTGTCCCATTTTAATTCATTTAATAAATCATTGTTATTGGAAGGTTTGCTTGTTCAACACGCGTGTGAGAGCCCCACCATCCACATGCAATGCAAATATAGAACATGTGTGCTTGTGCTTGATCAGATCTTTCCATCAGGTGCGCCTACACTGCAACAGATCACCGCAAAAGATCTAAGCATTATTTCAAACCAAATGAAAAGCTCAGATCTTACACACATGTTCCATATTGGCATGTGTTTGCGCATGTGAATGGAAAAGGCTTCACACGCGCGCTAAAATCAGCAAATCGCTGTTTACGAACTGGTAACCTGAAACCAGATCCAGATGTTACATGATAATCTGGCTGTGTATGATGAATGATACACTGGCACTTAAAACTTATACAAGTAACATATATTAACTCAAATAAAATAGATTAGATTGTGCAGCTCACAATCTCCAAGTCATAATCCCAAGATCAGATTAGCTGAACAATCTTGACCTCTGATTTGTGGACATTTGCTTATGGAAATAGGACTGCTGGATATTTTTCATTTTAACCGTTCAAATAATGTTCTCCAATCCAACAGTCAGATATTTAAATAAGCTTAAATTTTGGTTCATCATGATATATCTACATTAACAGAGATAATTTGAACAGTTACTTTTGACTAATATTATACCACTTGTAATTTCTCATTAATTTTTAAGTGCTTGTGTATCATCCATCACACCATGCCAGAGTATCAGCCTTTTCTCATATGAGAGGAAAGTTAACAATTTTTGAAAACATTTCTAAATGATCTGCGCTAGTAACATGTTTCTAATCATTCCTGTCGATGATATTTTAGTGGGTGGATTCCTATGTTAGTTATGTACCATTTTGAACATGGTGGTGACTGGTGACTCATCATCCTCACACGTGGCATTGATCCAAATTGTGGGTCCCATAGTGGATGGAGCACTTCTCTAAAATTACACTGATCAAGCAATCCTAATAATCCAATTAACAGCTAACAAACGGATGGTTGAAAGTAAAATTTTCAGTGGTCCAAATTTGAAGGAGAATATTCAGATGGTTATTAGTATCCTCATTGGAATTTTTTTGGGTTACACCCCATTAAGAGCTGGGTCAGCGATTTGGGCGGCTTGGATTGCTGTAAATCTACAACATGTGCACGGTTGAAGAGTTAACAGTAGTTTTAAATGGTTCAAAACGAACAGAGGAGTCACACACCTATTTTAGCATTATAGTTACATAGAAAGAGTGGTTGAAATGTGTTGCGCAAACGTCTACCGCATCAAAATTGCATCATTCCTTAGGGTTTTGTCATTATCATCGAGACCCAAACTTAAAATTATTTTTATTTCATACCCTAATCAGGACCGTCCATATGCTAGGCTACCACGTGAGCGCGCCACCTCGAGCCATTTTAAAGTGAGGGTATCCCATCAGTGCCCTGGAAAAGATACGTTGACTAACAACTCCACGTTCAACGGACGAAACTCACGGACCCATCTGCCGAGTAAGCAGGTCATCAGATCAGTGGTTCAGATCATCTTACATATTTGAAACATGTAGAATAGGCTCACCTCTTCCTTCAACTTCTGTGAGAGAGTGCCAGCGTTACACGCGTCGCCCTGGATTACGAACTAAATACAATCTTCATACACATGTCACTTGTGCCTAGTTCAATTAATAAAGTGGTCGTCTGTTCTCATGCAGACGTATACCACATGCAGATGTACCGGAATTGGATAGCGTCCAACGCAGGGATGTTGTCCTACTGACATATAAACGCGAAATCAGGGCCGTTCACGACACACCCCACCCCACTTTTGTATTTGCTTTTGCCTAAGTACGTCTGCAGGTGGGCCACAACTGCACGTGAAGATGGCACTGTTGGCCAGAGTCTTTATAATCGTCCTCTCTACTTTGGGGAGTTATTAGATACTCGGTTGTGGATGGCACTTGATACTCAGGGGCTCGGGAAATTGTACATGTTGCAAATTAAGCCAACTAAGTTGTGGAAGTCACTGGACGCTAAGTCATAGTCCCAAAATCAGGTTTGTCCAAGAATTCTAACCACTCGAACTGTGTACGCTTGTTTGTTGAAATAGAGTCATGGGATATTTTTCATTAATTTTCATTTTAAACTCCCAATAATGTACACCAATCCCATGGTCATCAGATAAAAACAAGCTGAAATTTTAGTTCATGGTACATCTAAAATGGGATTGACTGTTCAATTGAATTATTTACATTCAAAATATGCAAATTTTAGGTACTTTTTAAGCACATACCACCATTCATCACACTGTCAGGGTATCAAAAAGCTTTTCTCCGCTGCTCCACCATACATACACATAGCTGGAGATCACTTCATGTAGCCGAAGACCCGGAAAACATTGAACATCCGTCTACAGTATTCCTAGTGTTAGGGTTGAGGGAGATTGATGGATATTTTCTTTTATAAATTGAAAATTCTTTTTCTTTTCATTTTAGAAAAACCCAACACCTAACACCTAGCAGGTAGATATGGACTTATTCAATGACAACCCTGTACGAATTCTATAAGGTGGGCCTTATTGATCAACGGTCTGGGTTGTCCTAAGGGTTGGATAATGTAATCGGGTATACCAATGGACCCCACTAAGTTGTGATATATTCAGAAATTCGTGTGAGGGGTAGAGTGTTACACAATATTTTAGAGGAACTAGGATTGTCAAATTCGTGTGGAGCCATAGGGAGAGGAGTTTTAATGAGTTTCAAACTCCTCTTCCCTCTGCATTATAAAACAGGGTTGGGTTTCCAATCCAACACCGCCAACAGAAGTTTCAACCTCATCACCGCTTCTCTAAGGGTGTAAGGAAAGGAAGACTTCGGCATCTTATCTACGATGGCGTCTCAATCAGGTACGCCATGTATTCAAATTTCTAGATATTCATATCCAATGCACAGAAGATCCTTTGGCTATTCCGCATCAAATATTACAAACCCCTCTAATATTGGAGAGCGATTTGCCTGTGAGTAAAGGTCGGCATCGAGTCAAGTCGGACCGAATTGGGTCCAACTTGACTCGATCCGATTTTTTAAGAACCTGACCCGAACTCGATCCAGTCTGGGACTGAGTCCAGCAGGGCTGACTCGATCCAATCCGAATCCTTACTGGCCTAACCCGAACCGAGTCCGACTCAGTCTGGGAAACCGAATCAAGTCGGATTGAGTTGAGTATAGGAAGAGAGAGGGGAGAGAAAGGAGAAGAGAAAGAAGGAGATGTGGGAAACTAGGAGAGAAAGAAGGAGAGAAAGGAGGAGAGAAGGAAGGAGAGGAGGGAAATCGAGAGAGAAAGAGAGAGAGAAAGGAGGAGAGATGGGTGGGTGTGGTGCCTCCTTCAGGTAGAGAAAAAGGGGTTAGGGTTCGTTCGGATTTCGGATCAGATCAGTCCGGATTGACCACGATCTGAACTCGATCCGATGTACAATTGGATCTGAGTGGTCCTACTCGATCCGCACCGATCCAGGCCTTCGGGTCGGATCCACTAGATCGGGTCGGATTCTGCCCAGCTCTACCTGTAAGCCAGGAACCAGCTATGTGAGTGCGGCCCACCTCAATACGCATTGGTTTTAACGCTCACAGTACCGACCCTTTTATTAATAAGTACTGAAAAAGCTGTGCGGATCCCATCCTAATGTGTGTTATATCTACCCCATTCAATCATTTTGCTAGCTCACTTTAGGGGATGATACACCGAATGCATATCTAAATTTCAAGTGAAACATACATACTGGTGGTTGAATGCTAACCATTAAAAACTTCTTAGGACTTACTGTGATATATTTATTTATAAGACTGACTTAGATGAAAGATTAAAAAAAAAAAAAAAAAAAAAACAAATGTCAGCTTCACGTAGATTTTGAATATGGTTGATGTTTTAGACCCATGCCCTAGAAAAAAAATAATAATAATAAATAAATAATGAATGGGGAACGTAGGAGAGATTTTCCTGCTAGACTCAGTATTGGATGCGTCACTGCAAATCTGTCCAAGGAGCTGTACATCTAGTGGACTCTACCCTGGAAGGGTAACGTGTAGAAAATCAAAACTAGTTACCTAATCCTGTCCATCACATTTCTCCCAATTTCCTTTGATCAATGTTAGGCCATTAGCTATCGTCACCTAATACCATCCCTTTGAAGGCCACCTTTCTATGGACAGGATAGTACGATATTTCTTCATTTAAGAATCATTACTAACCATCCAAAGTAGGATCAACTAGATAGACGGACCCGATTGATCCATTACCCTCTCAACTATATAGAGCTCCACGGTATTCCCGTTCCACTGGTTCTACGGTATCATCTCCTACAAAGACAGAACTGGCTTGCTTACTGAACTATGGGTGACACGTGTATAATTAAAAAGGATGCCGATTAGGTATATCCATCCATTTTTTCATATTGTCGGTGAAGGACAAAAAATGAGGTAGGTAAAAGGCTAACGTGGACCACACGGTAGATTTAGATAACTATTGTTGAAAACATTTTGAATGCCGCAGGTTTTGAATCAAGCTGATATTTGTGTTTTTACTGCTTTCATGTTTATATGACCTTGTGATATAGCAGATAAACATTACAATATTAAACCTTAAGAAGGTACGGGTCCTTACTCTTACTCTGGTGGTAGACTCTCAGGAGTTTCAGCTCCCGGTCAAGGGTTCGAGTACCAATACGTGGTGAAATTCCACCTGCGTGAGTGTGTGGGGGTGTGTGCACGTGTTTTACCAGGAAAAAAAAAAAAACCCATACTCATATGGCCCCAAAGAAGTTTCCAACATCCCCACTACACAACTTGCTAACATTGAGTGGAATTAGCACAAGACCCAACATAATTCCATCTAATCTAATTTCAAGCTTTTCCATTCCTTCCGAACATTGAGTGGAATTGACATGGGACCAAATGCAATTCCATCTCACCTAATCCCATCTATTACCATACACAAAATGCCCCCAAATCTGTTTGTTTGGCCGATACCATGGGATCCCGATATCCTGGGATATGCATGACAATCCAAATGCCGATTGAATTGGTCCCGAGATATAAGCGATCATGGATCTTAAAACAATAATTTTGGTTGGATTAGAAGGGATTAGATGGTAGTGGAAGGGATTGGATGGTAAATCCAGGAATCAAGGCGTCTAAGCAATAGGTGATCTGATTAAAAACGATGTATCTTGCACGAAATGACAATACCATCATTACCTTTAAATCCCATCCAATCCATGGGTAAATTAATACAAAAATAATCTCAGGAAAAAATAATTTTACCCATGGGATAAAATTACCATATACCATTCATGCTTGTTGATAATGGCGGTCCTAGGATATGTCTCGGCATTGAATGGATATACCCATGGATATCATTTGATGGGATTATTGAAGGATTAGGTGATGGGATTCAAAAAACAAATTTTTATACACATGTCATGCTTGGTTGTGTACATTGAATGGATATATACATCATTTGAAATTATTGAAAAATGACCACCTGTTCATTTGTTTTGTAACCTCGTTTTATGGCATGGACCTAAAGATGAGGTAGATCCAAAACTTATGTGGCCCTAAAGAAGTTTTCAATAGTAAGTATTCAATCTCCGTTGCTTTCTATGGTGGGGTCCACTTGAGCTTTACATTTGCCTGTTTTTTTGGCCCATGCTCTAAAATAATCTCGATAAATGGGTGGACGGTGTGGATGCCCACACTTCATGGTGGAACCAACACAACTTGCTAAACATTGAGTAAAATTGGCACAGGACCCAATGCAATTCCATTTAATATAATTCCCAGCCTTCCCATTCTTCCCTGACATGGAGCGGAATTGGCACATGACCGGATGAATCCCATCCTACCTGATCCCTTCTAATCCCACCGACCAACGGACCCGAAGGTACGAACGGTGGGAGTCATTATCACCACTGATTCTCATATGATGTGGTACAGTTAAGCCTTGTATCTACCTTTCCCAAACATCCAGGCCATTCGTGACACGATTCGTCTCTCGTATCTGACCACATACGTGTTTGATAGCGTTTGGGAAGCGGATTGCGTCCTACCCCCGCCGGACAGTATACCGTCCGGGCAGTGCTCTGTGAGGACTACCGTGATGTAAGCGTCTTATCCACGCCGTCCATAATTATTAACAGATCTAAAAACCGAAGCAGGTCCAGATATCCAGTGGACCACACGGAAGGAAGCAGTGGTGATAATGACACTCACTATTGAAACCTCTCTAAAGGCCACTCTGATGTTTTTTTAACCATCCAGCTTTTTTGACCTGAATGAAGTGAAAACACAAATATAGCTTGATCCGAAATTTCTTCAGATTCCAATAAGTTTTTAATGGTGAGACTTCAATCCCCACTTTGTGGCTCACTTAAGCATTATTTTTTTCTCATTTTTGGGTTGGAGCGTATAATGATATATAAACAGGTATGGACGGCGTGGATAAGACGTTTGCACCACGGTTGCCCGCACAGAGCCGTCCGGGCGGGACGCAATCCGCTTCCGTTTGACAGGTATTCGTGGCGTTCGATGCTGACATTCGTGCGGACACCAAACCAAACTATTTGTCCGCATGCTGCGTCAACCGACAAGGCCGTCCAGTGCTGACGATGGCGGCTTTCGGTGCCATGGCTACGTGTCGTTCACAGGTTTAACCATACGGTGGCCTTTGTTTCTATCAGGAATCAAGACCTAACCGGGCCCACATCTTGTGACCGTGAGAACGTGACTTATACACTCGCCCTTGTTTTTATCTAGACTCTTGGTTATTTTCTTACTGCCCACGTCGACCCTTTGAATCGGGCCGCCCGTCATTTTTGCCTTCACACATTTAAAATTATGCAAGACGACAGCAAACCAGTAAAACATTGCATATGCGGCTTTGGAAGGTATTATTCATTGGAATAAATCCAAATCGTTGATCATAGTAGCCGACCCTTGTGGGCCATGAAAAGTCGCGTGGCTTTTGCCTGTGGTTTCAGCCATGGACAATTCTATTATTTGTTAGTGATAGGTGTTATGGGAAGATCTGAGCCATCTATATGATTCCAAAGGCCGAGACCATACTAGCTCAGTCGGGCGAGCAAGCAGTGATCGCGATGCATAAATTGAAAGATCGCAACAAGTCATAAAGGAGACTTTTACTCCGAGGTTGGCAGTCGGATCGACAACCTACGTTCCAGGAAAGGACAGCTGAGCCGACCCCTCGCTCTCGTTTTCATCTTCACCTTCTATTGGAAGGAGGCCGAGCCCTTGCCTCCGTCCTTGCCCCACACCCTTCCGAATGAAGCTGCCCCAGGCCGAGGTCGAAGAAATGCAAGGATAGCATGCGTTAAGCTAAACTTTGAAACTACCATAAGAAGACGTGGTCGATTATTTCGGGCGCAGATATGCACGATGTGCATAGTACAACGCATAATCCTTGGATTGCGCGTAATATCCTCACGATCCAAGAATATCCTTGAATGAGCAAATCACGCCATGATTAACGGACCCAGATCATTCAATAGTCAGGTATAAATATGCGAGGACTCCATTGCTACAAGTACGCAACATCTCATTCTCCCTCGACTTTTCGACTTAAGACCCCGATTCCCTTGACCTGACTTAGGCATCGGAAGGTCCCCCGGCTTAGTCAAGGTCTCCTTTGCTAACCCTTTGTGCAGGACCAGGGTCTATCCGATTAACATCACGAGGAGTGGAGCGTGATCCAAATTTTTGCATCAACATTTTTTGGCGTCGTCTGTGGGAAACTGATACAAAAGGTCAGGTTCCTATTCTCGAATATAATGGAGAGAGGGAAGAAGAAAACAATGGCTGCAGAACCAGAGCAAAACGAACAAACTCGTTCCTCATCGTTACTCCATGCGGAATCGGCCCCGGGACCTTCCCAGCGTTCGCGCAACCGGGCAAGCAAGTATCGAGCCATGCAGGACGAGATACAAGCCTTACACGATGAAGTGAATAGGATGAAGTAGCAACAGGAGCCACAGTTACCGACTCAAGAAGATCCTGTCCCCGAACCAGTTGGCCCGGTCGTGGAAGCCCATTCCATGCCGAGGAGTGTGAGGCCTGAGGCACCCCAGCATCCGCAGGGGCCCATATCGAGTCAACATCCTCTTCCGACCAAAATCCGACCCTCAGCTCAGAACACCGCAACGCGAGCTTCGACTAATGCCTCGATTACTTCAGCCCTGGCACCAACGGATCTTTGTCATCGGTTGGAAAGAAGGAGGGGGAGGAGAAGCCCAGAAAGAGAGAACGCCCAAGAGATTGTGACAGAAAATAAAGATCCATGGGAGAAGCGGTTCGAGGAGCTCAACAACAAGTTCTTAGCCCTGGAGAAAAAATAGCAACCAACGTCAGTTCTTGCCGCCGTCCAGGCAATGATGGAAGAGACCGAACTTCCCTTCACCTCGGAAATCATGAACGAGGTGATGCCTCAGAGGTTCCGGATACCTCCCGTCATTCAATATTCTGGATTTGGGGACCCATCCAAGCACGTAGAAGCCTACCACTCCTGGATGCAGATCCAAACAGTGACAGATGCAATGATGTGCCGAGGGTTCTCGATTACACTAACGGGATCCGCTCGGAGTTGGTACCGGCAACTCAAACCAAACACCTTCCGCTCCTTCGCAGAGTTGAGCCGACTATTCTTAACCCAGTTCATCAGCGGTAAGAGAAGTCGAAAACCCAACACTCACCTGCTTACCATCAAGCAGGGGCCGAAGGAGTCGCTGAAGGAATACATCACTCTCTTCAACGAGGAAGCATTGTTGGTGGAAGACTATGATGACAAAATGGCCCTCGCCGCTATATTTAGTGGCTTGAAAGAAGGCAAATTCACCTTCTCCATCAGGAAGAATCCATCGAAGACACTGGCTGAACTTGTAGCCAAGCTCAGAAGTATACCAACACGGAGGAATTCACTAATGCCCGTAAAAGTGTCCAAGTAACCGAGCCGAATGGTAAGGGGAAGAGACCCAGGAACGAAGAACCTCATACATCTAACAGAGCGACCGACGAACGCACCTCTCGTGATCGTCGCCCGAGCAGGAGACCAAAGGGAAAATTTCGCTCCTACACCCCCCTTAACACATCTGCCGAACAGATCCTACTGGACATCCGAGGAGAGAAGTTATTGAACTGGCCCATCTGCATGAGGGCCAATCCAGACCATCGAGACAAACGCAAGTACTGCCGCTTCCATCGTGAACACGGCCACAACACAGATGATTGTGTTGACCTCAAGGATGAGATTGAATTTCTCATTCGAAAAGGGCACCTGCGTCAATACACAAAGGAAGGAAAAGCCCCTCGGAGAGAGAAAAAGGAGCGGAAGCAGCAAAATAACGCCGCAGAAGAGCCCGTCGAAATCCCCACTATCTTCAGGGGTTCGTCTGGCGGGGGAGATTCGAATAGGGCACGAAAGGCTCACTCCTGAAAGGCCGAGCCAGAACACTACGTCCATTTGGCCGAACGGCCTAGTAAGGAACTTCAAGTCAGTTCGTGCACTCCAACTTTCACGGAAGAAGATGCGCGCGGGATTCAGCACCCGCACGATGACGCCTTAGTAGTCACCATGACTATAGCGAATCGCAAAGTATACCATATCTTAGTCGACACCGGGAGTTCGGCTGACGTACTTTACTCTGAGGCTTTTGAAAGAATGGGGATTCCGCGATCTCATCTCAGACCTGTGCAGACCCCTTTGCATAGCTTTGCCGGAGAAAAGGTGATTTTCGAAGGAGCTATTTCCCTCCCAGTAACTGCGGGAGAAGGACAGCATCAAGTCACACTTATGGTGGACTTCTTGGTTGTCAATGCGCCATCTGTATACAATGTTATTCTGGGCAGACTTCTCTCAATACAATGAGAGCGGTCGTTTCTACCTACCACCTGATGATAAAATTCCCCGCCGAAGGCGAGATAGACTACCTCCGAGGAGACCAGCGAGAAGCTCGGAGGTGTTATGCGGCAGCGGTAAAAAAGAGGTCAGTTAAGCAGGCGCTTTTCATCAACGTCCTAAACCCTAGAGGGCCTGTGGAGTGCTCATCCGTGGAAGACCTAGAGAAAGTGCCGCTTGATGAAGCCGATCTGAGCAGAACAGTTCAACTCGGGACGTCACTGAATCCTGAACAACGGTACGAAGTCCTAACGTTCCTACAACAGCAGAGAGATGTCTTTGCATGGTCTCACCAAGATATGCCCGAAATTTCTCCGGAAGTCATGGTCCATAGGCTAAATATGGATTCAGATCATAAACCCATCAAGCAGAAAAGAAGGCTGTTCGATGTCGAGCGGTATGAGGTAATAGCTGACAAGCTCTCCGTCCTACTCAGCGCCGGATTCATAGAAGAAGTGCATTATCCTGATTGGATCACAAATGTAGTCCTCGTAAAGAAAGCCAACGGGAAATGGTGGGTCTGCATAGATTATTCGGATCTGAACAAAGCTTGCCCGAAAGACAGTTTCCCACTGCCTCGAATCGATCAGTTGGTGGACAGCACAGCGGGGCATGAGCTGCTCTCTTTCCTGGATGCCTATTCCGGATATAATCAGATCGCGATGCATCCCCCAGACAGGCAGAAGACTACCTTTGTCACAAACAAGGGGCTCTACTGTTACCGGGTCATGCCCTTTGGCCTGAAAAACGCTGGGGCTACGTATCAAAGTCTAGTAAACCAAATGTTCTCCAAGCAGATCAGACGCACGATGGAAGTATATGTCGATGACATGCTAGTAAAAAGTATCAAAGCCGCCGATCATCTGACGAATCTTGGAGAAATGTTTATCGTCCTCCAAGAATACCAGAAGAAGTTGAATCCAACAAAGTGCATTTTCGGAGTCGGCTCGGGAAAATTCCTCAGCTTCCAAGTCAGTCAGAGGGGTATTGAGGCAAACCCAGATAAAATCAAGGCGCTCCTCGACATGAGTTTGCCTCGAACCGTCAAGGATATACAATGCCTTACGGGTCAGTCGCAACGCTTAGACGTTTCATTTCCAGAGCAACGGATAAGTGCCTTCCCTTCTTCCAGCAACTGAAGGGTCATAAGAAAGCGGAATGGACACCAGAGTGCGAGCAAGCCTCCAGCAGCTGAAACAATACTTGGGTTCACCCCCTCTGCTGTCCAAACCTGAAGAAGGCGAACCCCTATTCCTCTACCTCGCAGTCTCAGCCTCAGCCGTCAACTCGGCTCTGATTAAGGAAATTGGAGGCAAACAACACCCTGTTTATTACGTGAGTAAAGCTTTGGTGCCAGCAGAAACAAGATACCCACCCCTGGAAAGGCTGACACTTAGCCTCGTTATTTCAACTCGGAGGTTATGCCCATATTTCCAAGCTCACTCGGTAATAGTGTTAACCGATTCCCCTCTCAGGCAAGTTCTCCAGAGGCCCGAGGTGTCAGGACGGGTAACTAAATGGGCCATCGAGCTAGGTGAGTTCGATATTCAATTTCATCCGAGGACAACAATCAAAGGGTAGGCCGTAGCCGACTTCGTCGTCGAATTCACTCCGAGCGCCGAAAAGATCGGCGTCGAAGTCGAAGCAAGTCTGCCGGCTCCTCCGAGCAACCAAAAAGCAATGTCAGATTCAGGATGGGTTCTCTATGTGGACGGGTCATCCAATGCCAAAGGGCCAGGGCCGGGATCGTCTTGATTGCACCCGACTCCACAACCATTCAATACGCAATCAGATTGGGATTCAGAGCCTCAAACAATGAGGCGGAATATGAAGCTTTGTTAGCTGGACTTAGACTGGTAGCGAGTTTGGGCGCCCAGTCTCTTAGGGTCCGATACGACTCTCAGCTGGTAGTAAATCACATTTCTACCGAATACGAAGCTAAGGAAACAAGGATGATGGCCTATCTTGATGAGGCGAGGAAGTTGATCGAGAAATTTTGAAACTGCATGATCCATCAAATCCCGAGGGTGGAAAACTCATGGGCCGACGCCTTAGCGCGACTCGCCTCAGCTGCGGAGGGGAAGATCCCACGAATCATCCCCATTGAATTTCTGGAACAACCAAGCATCAGCAAAAAAGAGAAAGAAGTCAACCCAGTTCGAGCGAGTCCGAGTTGGATGGATCTGATCCTTAATTATCTCGTGACAGGAGAGGTTCCCTCGGACAAGATGGAAGCCAAGCGGCTCAGGGTCAGAGCAGCTCGATACATCGTCCTAGATGGTATCTTGTACAAGAGGGACATTCCCAACCCTACCTCAGGTGTCTCCGAACCGATGAGGTGAAATACATAATGCGAGAAATTCATGAAGGAATCTGCAGAAACCATTCCAGCAGTCAGGCTTTGGCCCTGAAGATACTTAGACAAGGGTACTTCTGGCCAACTATCAAGGAAGATTCCAAAGATTACGTCCGAAAATGCGATAAATGCCAGCGATTTGTGGTCGTGTCGAGGCAACCGGCGGAAGAAATGACCCCTATGAGCGGCCCTTGGCCATTCGCTCAATGGGGAATCGACATCATCGACCCTCTACCCACGGGTAAAGGACAAGTCAAATTCATCATCATTGCTGTGGATTACTTCACCAAATGGGTTGAGACCGAACTGGTCGCCAAAATTATAGAGCAGAAGGTGATCGACTTCGTCTGGAAAAACATTATCTGCTAGTTCGGGATTCCACGAACCATCGTATCAGACAATGGCCAACAGTTCGATAACGATAAATTTTGAAACATGTGCCGAGGACTCGGCATCACGAATGCATACTCTTCTCCCCGACATCCCCAGTCAAACGGACAAGTAGAGGCAGTCAACAAGGTCATCAAACATCATCTCAAGACAAGACTAAAAAAAGTAAAAGGAAGTTGGGCAGAAGAACTTCCATTTGTTCTCTGGGCCTATAGGACCACAGCTCAGTCCTCAACAGGAGAAACTCCATTCTCACTCTCCTATGGTTCGGAGGCAATGGTGTCAGTAGAGATTGGTCTTCCTACGGCCCGAGTCGGGAGTTTCCAGGAAAAACAGAATTCCGAGCAAATTGCCACAAACTTGGATTTGCTTGAAGAAACTAGAGATACCTCGAAGCTTAGAGTCGCCGCTCGGCATCAACAAGTGGCACGCTTCTACAATTCGAAAGTCAAGGCTAGGCGATTCCGATCAGGGGACTTGGTCCTTCGTCGAGTGTTCCAGAATACCGCCGAGCCAGGGGCTGGTACACTCGAACCAAATTCGGAAGGGCCTTATCAGGTCGTTCGATCAACCAAACCAAGCTCCTACCACCTAGAAGACCTCGAAGGTCGCCAGCTCCCCCATCCCTGGAATGCCGAGCACCTGAAAGTTTATTATCCCTGAAAGGCTCTCAATAAATGTACGACTTCGAGCAACAAGCCTTCAAGGCTCTTAATAAAATTCGTCTATTCTCATCCACACGAACGAATTTTCGACTAAGGAAAAGTTGCCTCTCATATGCAAGGGCGGACTTAACGGATTAATCCCCTAAAAAGGGGTCAATACGTTATCCCACAAGTTCTACACGGTATCCCCAAGTTAGGGGAAAAGCCTAAACGCTAACCCGACTCCTTTAATATAGGAATCGGCTCGCAAATTAATGGGTAAAGCGAAAGGTTCTCGCCAATTGTGGGATGAGCCGACCCCATGTAGGTCCAGACTTAACAAACAGGCCATAATGGCCTCAAAAACTCTATAAAGCAGCGTTGGAAAGGAGCTAACCCGTCAAAGGGTCGGCTCGGCCTAAGCCTAAAGAGAATCAGCCCACCAACGAATTAGTTCGGCAATCAAAAAATCTACAACAGACATTCGAAGATGAACTACGGATCAACAAACGTAGAGGCCAGGATCCTCCAAGAGTTAGGGACAAATTGCCCCGGCACAATCCCCAGTAAGGAAGTCAGCTCACAAAGGAAAGGATGAATGGGGAATTGTAACCTACACTGGAGAGCACACATGAATATGGCTATCTCTCCTTCAGCCGGAGACCCTGCTTGATCTGTTGGGTCGGAAGCTCGAATATGAACTGAGTCAGGGATCTGATAATCCTCTCGAATTTGACTCATCTGGGACTCGACTATAGCCGACGCCCCAGGGACTAATGGTTTGGGTCGGCCTCCCCCAGGTCCCGCTCTCGACCAACCTGCAGGGTCGCGGAGAGTCCTTTTCACTCCCTTGCCACGGTTTCCTCCCTTTTTACGAGCAGGCCTCTGGGCTAAGGGTGAATCACGAAGGAGCATAGCCCCAACGGCCCCAGAGGGGCCCTCAGAGTCTCCGGATCCTGAAGCGGAGGTTCCATGTTCATCTTCGGAGCTAGCTCTCTGAACGTAGCTCATCTTGATGGACACCCAATACGAAAAGGAAATACACTTAAGTGAAGGAAGACTCACAGCAGTGCAGTCGGTGCCTCAGCGAAGATTGTTGTATCTCCGCTACTTACGGGAATAGGTCGAACCCTTTCTCCGGTGAAAAATGCAATTTCCGGTGAGAGGCGATTTCCGGCGGAAGTAATCTTCAAGAAGGGCGATCTCAAGCAACAACTCATAACGCAAATGGAAAGAACGATTTCGGAGGGGATATATATAAGCATGGCAGAATCTGCGCATTAATGACGAGGAGTTATGGCCGCAGTGAGACCGATGTAAGCCGACTTTGAAACACACGTGGCCGTTCACCACTGGTTCGGCCCTTGGCGGACGGTATGAATCTGACATCGAGCGGCACGTTCTGGATAGGAAAAACCACGGCCATGAAGGAGTATCTCTTGGACGCTTCATAAGATACACGTGGCAGACTACAATTGGCGAATGACGATTTGAAATCCCAACCGCCATCACACGTAGGACAATTAGGGAGCGGGAAACCCTGAAAAGGAGATACCTCAAATATTCATAATGACAGTGAAAAGGAGCGGGGCTAAGTGGATGATCTTCCAAGTCTCATTACTCTCCGAGTTGGAGTCCGACCTCGAAGAGTAGGGGGCTTCTGTTATGGAAAGATCTGAGCCATCTATATGATTCCAAAGGCCGAGACCATACTAACTCAGTGGGGCGACCAAGCAGTGGTCGCGATGCATAAATTGAAAGATCGCAACAAGTCATAAAGGAGGCTTCTACTCTGAGGTTGGCAATCGGATCGACAACCTACGTTCCGGGAAAGGATGGCCGAGCCGACCGCTCGCTCTCGTTCTCATCTTCACCTTCTATTGGAAGGAGGCTGAGCCCTCGCCTCCGTCCTTGCCCCACACCCTTCCGAAGGAAGCTGCCCCAGGCCGAGGTCGGGGAAATGCAAGGATATCATGCGCTAAGCTAAACTTGGAAACTACCATAAGAAGACGTGGTCAATTATTTCGGGCGCAGATACGCACGATGTGCATAGTACAGCGCATGATCCTTGGATTGCTCATAATATCCTCACGATCCGAGAATATCCTTGAATGAGCAAATCACGCCATGATTAACGGACCCAGATCATTCAATGGTCAAGTATAAATACGCGAGGACTCCATTGCTATAGGTACGCAACATCTTATTCTCCCTCGACTCTTCGACTTAAGACCCCGATTCCCTTGACCTGGCTTAGGCATCGGAGGGTCCCCCAGCTTAGCCAGGGTCTCCTTTGCTAACCCTTTGTGTAGGACCAAGGTCTATCCGATCAACATCACGAGGAGTGGAGCGTGATCCAGATTTTTGCATCAACAATAGGTATTATTCTTACCTTGATTGTAGGCTCTGGTACTATGATAGTGTTTGACAAAGATTGAATTTTTATTAAGAGTAATTACTCATTTATAAATAATACAATGCCAAGAATAGCAAAACCCAAAAATGAAATATACAGTTAGATATCCTAAATATAGTGTAAATATACAGTCGATATCTTAAATATATTCTAACCATATATACACTAGCCAAAGAAAGACTAAATTAGAGCCTACAATTAAGGCAAGAATAACATCTATCACTAACATTATTCATGTTGCCCGCTTCTTTTCACCAGCCCAAGGACTCGGATTTCACTTAAAGTCTTTCAGCAGCTCATGTGATGGGAATTTAGGCTTTTTATATATATATATATACACACCCCTACACACTCTAGCCATATTGGAATTTCACCGTCTATGGATACTAGAACTCTTGACGGGGTATTGAAACTCTTGAGAATCTAACACGAGTAAGGACCCTAATGGGAATTTAGGTTGAGCCCGTTGTGATGCTTATAAGAAATCCACCTCGTCCATCCATTTTGTCATGTCATTTTAGCACACGGCTTAAAAGTGATACTGTGAATGCTGGAAATCGGCGCCCACTTAGATTTTATGTTTTATGGTGAAAGGGGGGTGATTAGGCTGATTTGTGAATGTTAGAGTCGCCACTAGCTAGTTAATCTCAGAATCCTGCAGTCGGCTAGAACCCGCGGAATACGTAAGGTTGGATAAATTCAAAGACTCTCCTACCTTAAATTGACTCCTAATCTGCAATCCGGATTCTGGGCAAGGGACCTCAGTTACAAAGAGGGAAGGTGTTAGGCACCCTCTCTGCTCGTACAAATGTACGGTCTCTAATCGGTGTGGTAAGGAAATCTCAAGGGATGAATGATGTGGTTGAAGTAGGACTAGGCACTCGTGAATTTTTTATGTGGCAGAATCCGAGATTTCGGCAAGCCACAGAGCATACATCCGACGATGTATTTAGAAGGCGGATGTGATGATGCTTATGCAAAAAGGTAAAGAAAAGTAGACAGATTGCTAGGAATTTTGATGTGACAGGATCCGATGTACGGCAGGTCACAGAGTATACATTCACTAGAGATCTAGATAAGTAGAGGGGGTTGAGAAGGGAATAGATGTCATGATGAATGCTTATATGTAAATGAGATGATCTTTGGCTTGCTCTCGAGATGGCTAGAACATGGAGTACACCATGGCTAATCCGGGCTAGACTAAGGGGGTTGAAATGGTTGAGGTGAGGCTTAGAGGTGAATCAGAACTTTGAGGCTTGGGAGCTCCTCTTCACCCTCACTCTCTTCCTTTCTTTCTCTCTCTTTCCCTTGGATGGTTGTTGTCTTGAAATGTGAAGAGGAGAGGGCTATTTATAGCCTTTTGTAATGGCATTTTTGTAATTATTGGGTTTATGAAGGGTAAAAGCTGACATGGCAGCTTGGGATTGGTTAAAGAGAGAGGGATGCCATGTGGCGTGCTATCATTGGCTCTTAGAGTTGGTAAATTGGTAAATAGTGAAGGCTGGGGGTAAATTCATATCAAAGTTGACTTTGGGATGAGAGACAGTTGTTGCTCGGAGGACACACATGTCTCGCGAGTGGAGTTAATTCGATTACCGTCGGCGGTAGTCAGATTACTGCCCGGGCTTGGTTTGGGCCAGATTTTGACCGGTGGTCTTTATCTGATTCTCCACTTTGTCCAGAAGTCCTTTCTTCAGGATTTTAAGCTCAAACGGGTGTGTTTTGGCTTAAATGATGGCTCGTGATGGCTCAGGTCAGGATTAGGGTTTGGTTTTGGATTAGTATTTTGGATCAGGGTTTAGTTTGGATTAGATCATGTTTCTCAGATTTTTCTAGCTTTCTCAAGATATCAGCCTGAGTGGGGTGTCTACAGATGCCCCTCTTTGGCCGAGGTTGCGAGCAACCGAGCGCCAAAGCGAGTAGACACCCCACCCTTCTGGTCAAAAAAGGTAGTGGTTCAAATCTATTGCCTATTATTGTATCATTGTAAGTTAACTGTTTGGAAAAGAGATGACTTGCACATATCATAAGGGTTTGAGAAAAACGTTGTGATTGTCCCTGCGCATTGATGCAACATTAAGGGTCACTAATCACAACCCTTTCACGTCGGATTGTTAATAGCATTGGAGGGTAAGTCTAAAAAGTAGGGCCTCTGCGCGTTCTGCGGCTTCGCACTGTCCGTTTCCTTTGCTATGTAATCACCCTAGGAATACTTGTTCCGTTTGATTGTCAAAGTAGTTAGCCGCCCTGCGCGTTCTGCGGCCTTACGGGGAACTCACTACGTCGACTTGGACTAAATCAGACTTTCTAAGCATCCCGGACTAGGTATGTGTGTGTAATCTTTTGCCATGCAATCCGTTGATTCTGGTACTTTGGTTACAACAGATTGTCTTCACTTTAGGTTTGATTATTCTTTCTAAAGGTAGATCAAATCATTTTTACTTGCATTCGACTCGTATGACTGTCTAAATATGGAGATCGTGCCAATCGCACTTGTATCATGTACGGATTCGATCATCCTCCAGGGAAATCGAAAGGGATCGAATCTTATTTTGTTGTTTGCACTGACCGCAATTGGAGAATATGGAAGATTCCTCAATATACTGTGTGTCGCGTGCGTTTTTGAAATTTGTTTTGTTTGAAAACTATCCTCTTTAGAACTAGACTCCTTGGGGATTTGAGTATTATATAAAATGAATCATATCAAAAGATAACTAGACCATACCACATCTAACAGTGGTGATAAAGGTTCCCACTATTTAAATCCCAGTGGGCCCCACCATAGTATTATTTCCCATCCAGTCTGTTCATAAGGTCACAAAGACCTTAACGAGGAGGAAAAATAAATATTATATTGATTCAAAACTTCTGTAATCCCTAAAGGGTTTCAATGGTAGACGTTTAAACCCACTGTTGTTGTGGTGTGGTCCACCTGATAATTGGATCTGTCTTATTTTTAGTCTCAAGCCTTAAAACAAGCTTGCCATATGAATGGACGGTTTGGATATAATGCATACATCAGCGGGCCCCATGCAGGGGAATAGATAGACGGCGTGGATACTATAAATGCATCACCGTGGGGCATGCTGCTGCTGCTACACGTGTAACAGCATACGTGTGGGGTCCCATCGTCCTGTGGTGTGGACAGTGTGGATTACACCACAATCTCAAGGGGGCCTGCATGGCATCGTCCAGATGAATCTGGACGGTGCTGCTGAGATGAAATCAACAAAGGTGGGTCCCACGTAGCAATGGCCCACATAACATCTATTTTAATATATTATAATATATTATATATTATGTATATTACATATATCATGGCAGGAGGCTGCCCAGACCCACCATCCAAACCCATCTGGACGGTGTTGTATACACGTGTTAAAGGTGGGTCCCACCCTAATGTTATGTAATATAATATATTATATTATATGTAACATATATAATATATAATATTATGGAACCTAGTCCAGCGTGTGGGACTTCCCACCATCCAAACAGTGGTCGGTGTGGATCTCTCCTGAAATGTGGTGGGCCATACCCTGATGAATGGAGTAAATATGACACATATTGGTGGGGCCTACTCCATCATAAGGGGAAGAGAGAGAGAGAGAGAGAGAGAGAGAGAGAGGAACGTGAAGGGGAGGGACCTCGCCACTAATGGGCCCTCCCTTATACAATGCATACATCAAGTGGGTCCCACAACAAGTGGGTAGCGTGCTCTCATTGGCTCTTGGGGTTGGTAAAATGGTAAATTGTGAAGGCTGGGGGGGTTAATTCATATCAAAGTTGACTTTGGGACGAGAGACAGTTGTTGCTCAGAGGACACACACATCTCACGAGCGGAAGTAATTCGATTACCGTCGGTGGTAGTCAGACTACCGCCCGGGCCTGACTTCAGGCTTTAAGCTTAAACGGGGTGTGTTTTGGCTTGAATGATGGCTCGTGATGGCTCAGGTCAGGATTAGGGTTTTGGATCAAGGTTTGGTTTTGGATTAGGATTTTGGATCAGGGTTTGGTTTGGATTAGATCATGTTTCTCAGATTGTTCAAGCTTTCTCAAGATATTAGCTTAGGTGGGGTGTCTACAGATACAAATTAAAAATTCAAGTGAGCCGTGTGATAGAGAATTGAACTTCCAACGTAAAACATTCATAGAGTGACAGAAGTTTTTGATCAAGCTTTTTTTGTGTTTTTAGTTCATCCCAGATAAATATGACCTTATGAACACTATCAATGGCATATAAATATTACAGTGGACTCAAAGGAAGTTTCATCATACAAAGTTCTGTGAGGAAGCTGGTTCAATAAGATTCGTGAGATTTATTAACTTACCCAACGTGACAAGGTTTAATTAGGCCATGTGTCATGGTTGGAAATGACATAAGCAAAGCATGTCTTAAAGTTGAGAGATGGATTGCTTGATGACTGGTGTAATAGGATTCTTGTATTTTAAAAAGGATTTTAAAATAATTTTATTTCAAAATTTTAAAAAAAATTATATATTTCTTTTTTTAAAAGTATTTTTGTTTTTAGTATGGCTGTAGTCACGCCCCGAAATTCGAATATAGAGTGTGCACCCTCAGACCCGAGTTTTGATTCGTAACTCATACACAAAGTATACTAATTTCATTCCATTATACAATTATTCATCTATCCAGTAGCTCTACCATATATCTGCATTCCATTCATATTCGGCAGCATCTCATAAATAAGAAACGACCATTTATTTCAATAATCAATCATAAACATAGTTAAGGACCCTCCCATTTGGGGTCTTATGAAATGAAATAAACATGTCCAACAACTTAAAATAATTAATTAAAAATTTAAGAAAATCAAATATAATTAAAGTTTTAAAAAAATCATGGCTACTCTAGGGCAGCAACTTCTTCCTCTGCTAAGTAGGGTCACGTGTCCCTTAAATCCTTTTCCGGCTCGGCCACGCATTCCTATTCTTGAGCCACCGGCTCACCCTCATTCCTATCTATATGGTTTTACATCAATAAAGGATAAGCTGGCCAGACTTAGTGAGAATTCCCGACATGGTTCTTTACATCAAATTATAATATAATGTCAATAATCATACGCAATATAATTTAAAAAAAAAAGAATGCAAATATTATGCGATGAATGCATCAAGTGGAAATTCGTCCACTTGCTTGAGTTGGAAACTTGTCAACCCGCATCTGCCCCTTGGCAGGCTTCTACCATTTAGTAGGCATAGGCAAGGCCCGCATCTACTCCTTGAGTAGGCTTCTACTAGTTTAGTGGGCTTCTGGTAACGATTATACCAGGATATCATCCAGGGAGGTCCCCCAAGAATTCAGCACGTGTTGTGCATACAATTGATGAATGCACAAGCATATCAAGGAATTATGAATCATGTATTGCATAGATCATTTCAATTATCACATTTGAATCAATATATTATAACACATTAATCAAATCAATTAAGAGTACATGACAATTAAACCAGGGTACGTAATTATACAGCATATCAAACAATTCATCTACTTTAACTTGATGGATGGGAAACACATCGGGATCACTCACCTGTTTAATGTTATTGCATCTAGATCATATCAGAACTATTTGCACTTCAAATTACTTCATCATCAATTCAACTCGCCTCAAAGTCTATCAACCGACTCCTTGAACACGTTTAACATCAGCAAGGCTCAACCCACGACTTCAACGGCAGTGTACTGAGTCACCCTAATCTATCTCAGGAAAACTGGTGCAACTTAACACAAGTTGTTGTACTATTGCACATAAGCACTAATGATGGAAGAAATCCATGTTCAAATTCCAGACACCCTAGATCACAACTCAACTTGGTTGGGTCGACTCAGTGATTGATGTAGAGCGGGTCACGGACAGTTACATGGCTAAGATGGATCAGAAAAGGCCTGGTTGATGACAGAAGTGATCCAGACCATCAGACCTTAAATCGGACGTATCTCGCAATCCGAAATGAGTTATCTAACATAAAATATATGATTTTAGGGTAGAACGAGCTACTTTTGCCAACCAACCTTGCTATGCTGGGTTGCCCAAGCTGGATTTGTGAAATACTGCCAGATGGACGGTCATTTCCCTATTTTAATTTCATTTTTACTATAAATAGTAAGTTTTAGTTTGATTATAACTCTTCATCCGTTGGGATTTAGGAGTTGCGTCCAACGTGAAAAAAGCTTAGAAAAAATAGGAGAACAGCTTGGTAAAACTAAATAGGACACTTACTATTTTTTGTCGAAAACCTTGCGCACTAGTAGACATCACGATCGTCTATAAATAGTAAGTTTACTATTTATAATAAGTCATTAATTCTAGGTATTTTAGTTGTAATTTGATTCTAATTTCTTTCCCATTGCTTAGTACCCTATTTAAAGGGTTGTGAACTCATTTTTATTCATTCATTAATCAATTTCGAATTTATTAGAATTTATTTCTATTTTTCTGCTTTCTTTCCTCGTGGATTCGAGAAGTTTCTGTGAGGAGTCCAGAGAAGTTCCGTGGATTTGGAATAGTTATCCTCTTGAGGAAGACGGTGCTCGACCTCACATCCTTCCCTGCGTCAGTGATATATACAATATTTTAGATGGGGAAGATCTTTTATAGAGTCTTTAAACTCTCACAAGACTTTTAGATAGACCCAAGCGTAATTTGCGTGTGTTGGTTTGATGCGGTTACAGAAAGAGATCTTCTTCATTTCAAATGTCTAATTGTGGACTGGTGAAATATAGGATGATAGATGGGGTCTATAGAAGGGTTTGGTAAGGGATCCACACCATTCATCAGTTCTCCAGGTCACACATGAATACAGTCCAAAAAAATGAGATAATTTCTAGGCTTCGGATAAGCCATACAATGTTAGTTCGGGCAGGGAATACCTAATGTTAAAAACTTCATTTAAGCCCTGATTTGATGAATGGCTTGGATCTACAAGTAGGCCCCTCATGATTAACGGTTCACACGAGATGGGTCCCCACAACAGTCCTGATCGAAGAAGGAAGATAAGTATAGAAAGCTTCTCAAGTTTTGGCAGGTCAGTACTGGACGTTGGGATTTTATTTTATTTTATAATTTTTTTTCTTTTATTAATTTAATGTGGGTGCCACTGAGATGTATACCAGCAATCCCACTTGACCATTCATTTCATCGGATCACATTGGGACACAAATCTAAGATTGAGAAAGATCTACTACTCAGGTGGACTACATGATAGGACAGGAAATCATGAAGATTAAATATCCATTGTTAACCGCTTCTTGCCTAACAGGTGAATGGCCTAGATCATGCATGTCTTGGCTTCACATACGGTGGATGGATGGTGACTGATGGATTGATATTGGACTGGATGGACGATAGCAACAGAGTATTGTCGCTGGAGTCTTGAAGAAACATGGGTTTCTAGACGTCTTCAAATATTGTTGTTGTTTTTCCTTCTTTTTTTTTTCATTTTCTTCTTCTTCTTTTTTAATAAATATCTGTATCATTCCTTGGAGACGTATGAGTCTTATCTCACATTTTTAAGAAAAAATTTCGAAGTTAAATATTTTTGTTTTAGACAGTCAATTTAGAGCGAAACTTTAACAAAGATCACCATTTTGTGTGCTCTATAAATAGACCAAGTTTGGGCCTTGATCTCTCAAGGATGACCAAGATGCCTATTTAACGGCTTACACCTATTTATAACTCAAAACAATGTCTACCGACATCCTATGTAAAAATCAACCGGTAGTTTTGATGTATACCCTATGATCTCCCTAAGGAATGGTTCATTTAGACATTTAGATGGCCCAGTTGGCAGATCTGTAAGTTAGGTGGCCTCACTAATGAATAGTTTGGATTGATGGCCATCGAAGTTCAGATGGTTAAATTTTAAAAATGGTGGATGGATGGTGTAGTTTGGTTAGTTGACAGTTTGCTATGTAGTTGGGACTTTAGGATGGCTAGTGTTGGAAGATTGTCTTTAAGCATATCAATGGGTCCACCTATTGGACGGTTTGGATAATGGGTAGTTTAGATCCACCACAAAATCCGGCAAAATACGGCATCTAGAAAGTAAGGAAGAGTTTTAAATAGTATAGGCTTTAAAATAAGCTTGTGTGGCAATGCATCTAAATAGGAATTGTGTTTTATTTAAATTTAAATTTCTTTTATTATTATTTTATTAGTTTTATTTGTATACAAAAGATGACGTAATTCATTAGAAAAGCGATAGTGTCCAGAGACTTTGAACTCCCAATATATTTTCAAATTTTAGGTCATTGATAATCGTAGATTAAACAGTTTGATTTGGGCGAAACATGACATCCTACTTCAGCTTGTCGTGCTCTATCTAATGAGCTCAATATTGACCCATGATATTTAATGATGACTAAAATGCATTTTAACAACTCTCACTTAGCCATGGTCTTTAACGAAGTGTGTAAGTCCTATGTATAAATTAAACTAATGTATTTGAAGTGTATCCTATGAGTTTTTAAATTTAAAAGTTTGCTTTGGTAATTAGGTGAGCTAGTTGACGAATACAAGTGTGATGTGCGGCTGGATGATTTGATACCATTGAACTAATCAAATGATTAGGACTCTAATCCATATATAAAGTGATGCACGGTCAGTTTTATGAACACGCACGTAAAATGTGGATTTTAAGATGGATTTGCACTTATATGCCTAAGCTAATGTAAGTGTACATATTCGGGTACATGCGTACATGCACCCAAAACCACTGGTTGTTACAATGACTCTCTTATCTAACGTCGAAAAGAACTAAAGATATCTAATGTATACAAGAGATGTATTTTGTATAAGCCCTGAGCCGTTGAAGAGGAATAGCCATTTAGGTTGGAACATTTCTTTCAACGTGCGTGTATATTCAAGCCCAATAGACCGAATCCATTTGAAACGGTGCTTTAAGCACCTAATCATGGTCTATATATACACTTATTCTTCTTCTTTTTTTTCGAATTGATTTATTCAAATTAATGATTTCTTTCTTTGTTTCTTCAAAATTCGTATTTAGTTCAATGTTGTTTTCCTAATTGAATTCGTTGTCAAGTCAACTCACTTCGGTTAAGTTATATATACATGCTAGTTCGAGCCTGTTTATAGTGAGTGCACCATTGGGACTAGGTAATAGTCATTGTATCTTAAAGGTCAACTGTACAAAAATTCATGTTGCACTTGGGATGCGGTCTAAGGAGAGCAAATTTGATTTCAATCAAGGCGAATCACTTAGTTACATCTCGACTTAAACAAATAAATCAACTTTTCTTACTTTATTTTTATTATTTATATTTTTAATTTTTTTTCCTAATATTATCTATTATTTTAGTACATTATTTCCAACAAAGATTTGATTAGGTCAATCATGTCATATCAGTTCGCATGAGATAATCTCAGTCATATGTCACTCAGTAATTAGCTTTCACTGGTTTTTCCATCCAAGTACAAACCATTTCAGGCCTATCTCATTTAATGGATGGAGTGGATTTTACATATACATTATGGTAAGGCCCATAAAGCCTGGGCGTGTGCTGATTCATCACAATCAACTAAAAATTACAACCCGTCCATTTCATACATCTGCTAGAGGACCAAAGTTTCTCTTTTAAAAAAGGGTGGTGCACCACCTTAACCAAAATTTCTAAATTGTGACTTTCATAGTGATAGACTCTTGTTACACTTCACTAGCATTTTAGCCCAATCTAGCCCAGTTAGGGTGGAGCGAATTAGGTGTAACTTGAATAAAATCTCAGTGGGTGTTACCCTTACCATGGGGCCCATCTTCAAGATGTGTTGTATATCCACATTGTTCATCAGTTTTCCAGCCTATTTTAGGACGTGGTCTCAAACATTAAGCAGATCCAGATCTCAAGTGGACCATGCCACAGGAAATGGTGGGTCCTATCATCTCCACCAAGGAGACCAAGGGAGATCGAGTATTTTGTGTGGTCCCAGGTGATGGGTTTTTTTTTTACCCGTCGTCGACCGGTCGTGAGCCCTGCTCAACCAGTCGAAGGCTGTGCATGACCAGTCGTGGAAGATGAGCCCTGACACAACACGAACTCTAGTGACTTTGGGTTATTTGTTTCCGAGGTGCTCGACCGGTGGAAGGATGTACTCGACCGGCCGTGGGTGGCGCCGACCGGTCGTAGGTTCGTCACGACCAGTCGTAGTTACGTAGATTCGTTCCGCAATTTTGCGTGAATTTCGTGTCGTAAGTCCTTTCACATCTGGGATGCGGAAAGAGTTTTCTAAAACTATAAATAGGAGGTACCTAGGGCTTTCTAGGTATGACAAGAGGGTTTCCTAAAGCTTTACAAGGGATTTGCTAAAGGGTTTACGGCTATCAAAGGTGAGAGAGAGAGGAAGCTTATAGAAGGGAGATTATGCTCGTGGAGGTTATCTACTGTGCAATCTATATCTCAGTGCTTCTATGTCCTCGTAATCGGTGAGATCTCTCCGTTTTCTTTGTTTCTCTCATTGTTTATCCACTCCTGCGTGAGTGAAGAAGTTTGTAACGTTCTACTTCATAGTGGATTGTTGATATGGACGAGGTCCCGTGGTTTTTACCTCTTTGAGGGTTTTCCACGTAAAAATCTCTTCTGCGGTGTGTGGTTGATGCTTTGATTTATTTCATTGCTTTGTTATTCCATAATTCTGGTTTGTTTCGGGAGGCTAGATCCTAAGGTTTTGTGTAAGGCCCCCAACAAAATGGTATCAGAGCTAAGTTCATTGAACGGGTAGGATCATTTTTTGAATTATGGAAGGTGGCTCATCAAGGATGATCAGCCTCAATGGTTCTAACTGGACCATATGGAAGGCTAAGATGGAGGAATTGCTTAATTGCAAGGACCTATATTCTCCAATTTAAGGCATATCAGCAAAATCTAAGGATATGTCTGATGATAATTGGAAGAAGATGGACCGAAAGGCGGTGGGGTTTATTAAACAATGGTTGGATGATTCCGTGTTCCACCATGTGTCTACAGAAACCTCAGCCGCTAGCCTATGACTGAAATTAGAAGGGCTGTATGAGAGGAAGACAGCTAGCCGGTAATAAAATTTTTCTGATAAGGGGACTTGTGAATCTCAAGTTCAAGGATGGTGGTTCTATGGCTGAGCACATGAATGAGGTCACTAATATAGTGAACCAACTCTCCTCTATGAAGATTGTCCTGAATGATGAATTGCAGGCTTTGCTATTGCTTAGTTCACTGCCTGACAGTTGGGAGACATTGGTGGTGTCTCTAAGTAACTCCGCGCCAAACAGAAAGATTTTCATGGAATAGGTAACTAGCTGTCTCTTCAATAAAGAGACAAGGAGAAAGTCTCAGGCGTCTACTCAGCAAGAGGCCCTTGTGACACAAGAACGGGGGAGAGGAAAGAACAGGAAAGGCGGGAAGGCCCGAGATAAATCAAGAGGCAAGTCGAATAACAAAAAGGATGTTGATTGTTGGAACTATGGTAAGAAGGGCCACTATAAGCATGAATGTCGTGGTAAGAAGAACGACAAGAAAGGAAAAAGGAAGGAAGATGAATCAGATTCCACTACGGTCGCTTCAGATGGTGACGTTGTAGTTATTCTTTCAACAGATCACGATGTATGTCTCACGACTACGACTCAAGACACTGAATGGGTGATAGACTCGAGAGCCTCTTTTCATGCGACTCCACGTAGGGACTTCTTCATAAGCTACAGTCAGGTGACTATGGGACTTTGAAGATAAAAAATTCTGACGTATCGAAAATTGTGGGAGTCGGTGATATTTATGTGAAGACCGAAGTGGGCTGCACATTGCTTCTCAGGGATGTGAGACATATCCCAGACCTTCACCTCAACTTGATGTTGACAGAAAGGTTGGATGATGATGGCTATGAAAGCCGATTTACTGGTGGGCGATGGAAGCTCATCAAGGGTTCATTGATTATGGCCAGAGGAAAGAAGTGTTGCACCCTTTACAAGGTAAGTGTCAGTATGTGCAAGAGTGAGTTGAACGCAGTGGAAGATTCAGTTATTGACATGTGGCACAGGCGTCTAGGCCATATGAGTGAAAAATGGCTTCAACTACTAGCGAGGAAGCGGCTCCTTTCAAACGTGACAGGTACACCTCTCAAAACCTGTCTTGATTGTTTATCAGGGAAACAGCATAAAGTTTCATTTGTTAAATCTGTTTTTTATGTTAATAAAGTGCATACATTAGATTTGGTTTATTCTGATGTTTGTGGTCCTATGAGAACAAAAACCTTGGGTGGGGCATTGTATTTTGTTACTTTTATAGATGATGCATCTAGGAGGGTTTGGGTTTATGCATTGAAATACAAGGACGAGGTCTTTGGTGTGTTTAAACTATTTCATGCTATGGTTGAGAGAGAGAGAGACAGGTAGATCATTGAAGTGCATCCGCACTGACAATGGTGGTGAATACATTGGCGACTTTCACGAGTATTATAAGTCCCTGGGTATATGTAAGTGCTATAGTTTATATCCCTGTATGTTGTCAAAATTAGTGGTGACAAAAACACTGTTATATAACTTGCATTAGTGAAGCTCTTTCTAAAGTTCAACATTCATAACAAGCAAAGCTCACAACAAGTGAAGATTACTAGTACAAAGATCAACCTTGACTTCAAGTATTGCTCTCAAGCGTGACTCAAGAATGCAAGACTACAAGAAGAGTACAAGGCAGTTCTTATAGAACTCAAGACATTTTCAAGGTTGAGCTACATCAAGACTTCAAGGCTTAAACTTCAAGGTCACTTGTTCCTAATGTTTTCAATGTCCTTACTTCTTTATTGAGGTTTGAATGACCATAGGTTGACCTTAGAAGTAGGCCATTTTGGATACATAAGTCATATGTATATGACACTTGTTTTTGGGCTGTTCGGGGACTTGTCCTAGGCTTTCTTCGACTAGTCCTAGCTCTGCTTCGACCAGTCCAAGAAGTTCTTCGATCGGTCGTAAGGTTGTTACAAATTTCGGATAAAATATGTTAGGCTTCGACCAGTCTAAGGAACAGTGTCGACTTCTTCTACGACCAGTCGTAATTCATCGACTCAAAGTCCAGCGATAATTTACGAGGTCTTCGACCAGTCGAAGGTGACTTACGACCAGTCGAAGGAGGCCTTCGACCAGTCGTAGAACGGTCAAAGCTTATCGCGCCCGATTTTTTTCAAATTTGTTATTTCTTCGACTAGTCAAAGAGCTCCTTAGACCAGTTGAAGATGCGATCTGCTCACCTATAAATAGAGTACGAAACTCAGAAGAATTGAAGAAATTTTTATTATTCCATTTTAAGCCAATCTTCGTCAACTTCTGAGAAATAATTTTGTGCTCCATCTAAGCTAAGTGTGCTTATTTTATATTCTCTTTCTTTAGCTTTGTTTAATTGATTTTATTTCTACTATTCCAATCTAATTTGATACGAGGAATTGTTATTCTCTTTCTTTGGAATCAAAATCAATTAAAGCAAGCCCTAGTTGGTCTAATTTTAAAATATATTAGAACTAGAACCATTATAATTGAGTACTGGACATTGAACTTGAACATTCAATCATCTACTCTGATTTGGTTCTACCGAATTTGCTACTACGAAGGAGTTAATCAGTATTTTACATTTAATTGTAAATTCCTTTCGGTTTTGGTTTCTTTCAAGATTTGCCGAAAAATCTTGTTGTATTGGTTATCCGAGGAGAGCCAGGAAAACTCAGAAGTGGGGTTTTTTTTATTGTGTAAGCCCACGAGACAAAGACACAATTGTAAAGGTTTTGGGTGAACCTGTGAAAACCTATATTGTGAGTGAACGCTAATATCCCTGTGTGAGGATATTAGGAGTGGAGTAGCATTTTGTGTGGTGTTGTTTAACGGTTGGTGAACACACAGCGAACCACTATAATCCTTGTGTTATGGTTGAATGGTTTACATTTCTAATCTTTAATATTTATTTGTGGGATGTATGTGTGGTGGTGAATGTTGTAATCATTTAATTCAAGCATTGTAGGAATTTTGTAATAGTTTAGAATTTACTTTCAGCTATTACTTTATCTGCTTAAAATTCAATTTCTTTTAAAGTTGTTCCAAAGAAGGTTGCCCCGCCATTTTTATGGTGTATGGTCATCCTAGAACAATACATTTGTGATTCTGATTTATTTCAATTTGTGCTTAATTCTGTATTCCTCTTTGGTTTGAGATTTGATACAAAGATCTTTCTAGAAATAAGGTTGTCCTACCATAAACTCTGGTTTTTGGTGAAAGGTTGTCCTTAGAACAACATTTGTATCAATCCCTCAAGATCAGTTATGAGGTTATTTTACTTTCCTGCATTGTGATTTATTTTGGCTATCATATTCATTTTAATTCATTGTTATAAGTTTTATTTGGCATAGTCCTATTCACCCCCCCTCTAGGACTTATAGCTAGGCCTTTTCAAGTGGTATCAGAGCCTAATAGCTCGTTCTTATTGCTTTTTATTAGGATTTATTTCCTGAGCTAACGATCTAAGCTATTTAAAAAAAAGATGTCAAATTTTGATAGCCTTTCAGTCACGAGACCTCCACCATTTGATGGCTCCAACTATGCCTATTGGAAAGCCAGAATGAGAATCTTTCTAAAATTAATGGATGAGAGTGCGTGGCGAGCCACAGTGACCGAATGGAAAACTCCTACCATTGAAGTAACTGAATCTGACGGTTCAAAAACTATGTCTGTACCTGCTTATTATTTATGGACCACTCTTCAGAAAAGTGAGTATAGTGCTAATGCTAAAGCACTAAATGCAATTACTTGCGCACTATCACCGGATGAGTTCAAAAGAATCATATCCCTGTGATATCGCTTGAAACAAGCCTGGGATATACTAGAAATGACACACGAGGGTACTTCAATTGTCAAAAAGTCTAAAGTCCAACTCCTTACAACCAAATTTGAAGAAATTCATATGGAGGAAAATGAGATGTTTATGGACTTTTACACTAGACTAAATGACATTGTAAACTCAATATGGGGTCTTGGCGATAAAATCGAGAAAGTAAAGTGTGTGCAAAGATATTACGCTCACTTCCTGAGCGGTTCAATTCTAAAGTAACCGCGATCCAGAACTTCGTGATACGGATAATATGAGGGTAGAAGAACTAGTTGGTTCTTTACAAACCTATGAGTTAAACTTTAAAGCTCCTAAAAATAAATCGATTGCTCTAAAATCCTCTAAATGTAATTCAGAAGAAAATTCTGATTCTGAAGATGATATGGCTCTTTTGGCTAAGAAATTTTACAAGATTTTTAAAAGCAAGAAATGGGTTGATTTCCAAAAATCAAACGATAAAAAGAAGTCTAGATCAAAATCTCAAAAATCTTTAAAAGATAGTCAATGTTACAACTGTCAAGAATATGGGCATTTGGCAAATAGATGTCCCAAAAAGGACAAACCCAAGAAGAAGAGTATGTTGGCTACGTGGGATGAATCATCTGATTCTGAAGCTTCTTCTGAATCAGAAGATTCTGAAACTGAGTTAGGGAATGAAGTTAAAGCACTGATGACTCTAGCCAAATTCACATTTTCAAATAATGACTCAACAAGTGAAGAAAATCTGAATAGTGAATGTGAAAATGAAGATGATCTTCAAGATGCTTACAATGCCCTATATAAAGAAAGTTGTAAAATTGCTGTCAAACTTAAACTTCAAAAAGAAAAATTTTCTAAACTCAAAGAATGTTTTGAATCACTTGTCTTAGAAAAATCACAAATTTCAGATTGTTTTGAAAAAACAAAATGCGATTTGAAATTCAAAAATTCTTTAATTATTGATTTGAAATCTGAGATTGAAAATCTCAAAAAGGAAGTATCTTCTCTTCTAAGTCAAAAGGACACATGGAAATATGCCCAAGGTGATCCAAAGTTAGAAAAACTTTTATCCGGATCAAGAAAATGTGGCGATCTATCCGGGTTGGGCTATGATAAAAATGTAACTCCTAAACAAAAATATACTCCTCCTATGTTTGTGAAAGGAGAGTCCTCAAACTCAAAAGGGAAAAATACTTATCAAGGTTTTTCAAAAAATTAAAAAATTTTCAAAAACCTAGAAGCTAGATCATATCAACTTTAACCAGAAATGAAATCCACTAGCTGAAAAGATAATAGATTTACTCAAGGAGCTCCTAAAATCTAACTCTTTAGGTTATACTTATAACTATAACAAAAGAAGACCAACTATGTTCCTAAACCCAAAACTGTTATGAAATGGGTTCCAAAAGTCACCTGCTTGGTTGCTCACATTGCTTTCAAAGCAACAAGTCATTCAAAATGGTACCTAGACAGTGGATGCTCTAGACATATGACAGGTGACAAAGCTTTATTCACGGATCTAAAGATATGGTGATGGTTCATCACATTTGGAGATGGTAGCAACTGCAAGATTATAGGCCAAGGTACGGTTCAACTTTTTAATCTTCCTGTATTTAAAAACGTTTTATATGTTGAAGGCCTAAAACATAACTTACTTAGCATATCTCAGATATGTGATAGTAACCATTGTGTTCGGTTCTCTAATCAAAGCGTGAGATATTGAATAATAAGGGTCTCAGAATATTAACGGACGTAGAACGTCTGAAAATTGCTATATTATTAGCAAATCCAGCTCATCTAATCAAACATGTTACATGGTTCATACAGACGAGACTGATTTATGGCACAAACGTCTTGGACATGTTCATTATCGAAATTTATATAGATTGAGCAATCAAGAACTTATAAGAGGTTCACCCAAACTTCAGAAATTAGATAAAATATGTGGTGAATGCCAGATAGGCAAACAAACAAGGAACTCACACAAAAAAGTGAATTCAAATACCACATCAAAACCACTCGAACTTCTTCATATGGATCTAATTGGACCTACTAGAACGGAAAGTCGTGGTGGTAAAAAGTATATTCTGGTAATAGTTGATGACTTTACCAGATACGCTTGGGTAGTCTTCTTAAGGGATAAATCTGAAACCCTTGAAGAAGTAAGAAAAGTTCTCAAAAGGATTCAAACTGAAAAATCTTCTCAAATCAGTAAGATTCGTAGTGATCATGGATCTGAATTTGAGAATAGCAATTTTGAGAAGTTCTCAGACCGATCATGGAATATTACATGAATTCTCAGCCCCAAAACTCCACAACAAAATGGAATTGTGGAAAGAAAGAATAGAGTACTTCAAGAAATGGCTAATGTCATGTTGAATAGCATGAAGCTCTCTAAAAATCTTTGGGCTGAAGCTGTAAATACAGCTTGCTATATTATTAACCGAGTTTATACTAGCAAAGATAATAATAAAACGGCTTATGAATTATGGTTCAACAAAAAGCCTCTTCACAAATACTTTCGAAGTTTTTGGCAAGAAATGCTATATTTTACGTGATCGTGAAAATTTGAGAAAATTCGATACAAAGAGTGATGAAGGGATTTTTCTAGGATATTCTTTAAATAGTCGTGCTTATAGGGTTCTGAACAAAAGAACTGGCGTGATTCAAGAATCTATCAATGTAGTCATTGATGATCACTTAAATAAGCCAATCTCTAATTCAGATAATGATGAAGTTCTAATCATTGATAAACCCGATACTTCATCAAATCAAACTGAATCTGATTTGAGGACTATTAAAGATCATCCAACCACTCAAATTCTTGGAAACCCTCTAACTGGTGTTCGCACCCGTAGACAACTTGAGGATTTATGTAATTATGTATGTTTTACATCCCAAATAGAACCATCCAATGTAAAAGAAGCTCTTGCTGATGAAAACTGGATTGTTGCTATGCAAGAAGAACTTAATCAATTTGTAAGAAATGATGTTTGGTATCTCTTACCAAGACCTAAAGATAAACACATCATCGGAACAAAATGGATTTTCAAAAATAAGTCGGATGAATGTGGAAATATTATTAGAAACAAGGCTAGACTAGTGGTACAAGGTTATACTCAAATAGAAGGAATTGATTTTGATGAAACTTTTGCACCAAGAGTAACGTTTTGAATCTATCAGGCTATTTATATCCATCGCATGTTTTAAAAAGATAAAAATATATCAAATGGATGTGAAAAGTGCTTTTCTAAATGGCGATTTACATGAAGAAGTATATGTTGAACAACCAATGGGTTTTGAAGATCCCAAAAATACTGATCATGTGTATCGGCTTAAAAAGGCACTTTATGGATTAAAACAAGCACCTAGGGCATGGTATGAGAAACTAACAAAATTTCTTTTAAGTCACAATTTTCAAATGGGATCTGTTGATAAAACTCTATTTGTTAAAAAACATAATGATCATATTTTAATAGTACAAATTTATGTTGATGATATCATCTATATGGATCAACTTGTACTAACTTGACTACTGAGTTTGCAGACTTGATGAAATCTCAGTTTGAAATAAGCATGGTTGGGGAATTAACTTATTTCCTTGGTTTGCGAGTTAAGCAGCAACCTGAAGGAATATTCATCTCTCAATCTAAGTATGCCTTGAATCTAATTAAGAGATTTGGATTCGAGAATGGCAAGAATTTCGATACTCCTATGAGTACTACCCTGAAACTCTCAAAAGATACTAATGGTAAAAATGTTGATTCAAAACTTTATCGGAGTATGATTGGTAGTTTGCTATATTTAACTGCTAGTAGACCTGATATATCTCTAAGTGTTGGTATTTGCGCAAGATTTCAATCTGATCCAAAAGAATCTCACTTGATTGCTGTTAAGCGGATTATTAGATATGTTGCAAGTACTATAAATCTTGGTCTCTGGTATCCTCATGAGACTAATGTTCAACTTGCTGGGTACTCAGATCTTTGATCATTGGTAATCTAGATGATAGAAAATCAACCAGTGGTGGTTGCTTTTACATTGGAAATTGTTTAGTTTCCTGGTTTAGTAAGAAACAAAATTCTATATCACTTTCAACAGCTGAAGCTGAGTATATCGCAGCTGGTAATGCATGTACACAGCTTGTTTGGATGCAACGAATGCTAAGTGATTATGGAATTAAACAGGATTCTATGTTATTGCATTGTGATAATTCCAGTGCAATAAATATTTCAAAAATCCTATTCAGCATTCTCGTACTAAGCACATTGACATTAGATTTCATTATATTCGGGAACTGGTAGAAGAAAAAGTTATATCTCTGGAATATATTCCTACTGAAGATCAGAGAGCTGATATTTTCACAAAACCTCTTGATAAAATCAGGTTTAATAAGATGAAATTTGATCTTGGTATGTGTATTTCAAAATGATTATTTATGCCTATATGTATCATAATGTATATATTTGGTAGATGTAAATCCATTTTCTTTAAAAAATTGTAAGAAATATGTAATTTTGGACTTCCTTCGACCTGTCGAGAGTATACTCGACCAGTCGACCTTCGACCGGTCGTAGACACCTACGACCAGTCGTAAATCTCGGAAATCACTTAAAATTGGAGATTTTTTGTCTTCTTCCTCATTTCATCTTTTCTTTCTAAGAAGCCGAGCGTCGACCTGTCGAACCCACCATTTTCGTTCTTCAAGGTTAGTGTTCCATTTATGTTTTTCTTACAAATCAGTGTCTAGATTGCTTTCTTGTCTATCTTGAAGCTTTCTATTTAGGATTTCATTGAGATTTGGGGATTTGATTTTAAAAAATCTGTTTTGAGTAAACCCTTTTTCTCAATCCCTTGCATTTCCTTATTTCCTTATTATTGTTATTGCATATGGCTTCTAGAAGTCGAAAATCTACTTCCGTGGTCCTTCTTCTTCTTCAAGATTGACCAAACGTCATCTTCTTGAGCCTACTAATGATCCATCTGGTGTTATTGACCTTAGAGCTCGTAATGTTATTGTTGAACATCCTGTTGATGTTAATCATATTGCTCCTTTTGATATCCTTCCTTTGCTTGAAGCTGTAGGTTGGGTTAACTTATTGCATTGGGGTGGGCCTGCATACCGGTCCATTGCTATATCCATGTTTACATGTATTAGTGACTTCTCACTGGATAATTTAACTTTTAAAATATCTACTAATGAAGGGCCATTTGAAATTGATCGTCATTTAATTTCAGCCCTTATGGATATTCCAGTGAATGATGAGGGTATTCCTATTCATAATTTGACTGATAAACCCTCTGTATCTGAAAAAAGAATGCTCACTAGAGACTTGTGTAACATGGATGTTCACTGGACTAAAAAAGGGGATGCGCTTCCCGCAAGGTATTTGTTACCCAAATACAGAGTACTTCACAGAATCTTTGTGTCTAATCTGTATCCTCGGTCAGGTAATAAAACTGACTTGACCTAGGTCTTCGACCAGTCGAAGGAACAGTGTCGACTTCTTCTACGACCAGTCGTAATTCTTCGACTCAAAGTCCAAATGATAATTTACGAGGCCTCGACCGGGCCGAAGGAGACCTTCGACAGTCGAAGATGACCTACGACTAGTCGAAGGAGGCCTTCGACCAGTCGTAGAACGGTCAAAGCTTATCGCGCCCGATTTTTTTCAAATCTGTTATTTCTTCGACTAGTCGAAGAGCTCCTTAGACCAGTCGAAGATGCGATCTGCTCACCTATAAATAGAGTACGAAACTTAGAAGAATTGAAGAAATTTTTATTATTCCATTTTAAGCCAATCTTCGTCGAACTTCTGAGAAATAATTTTGTGCTCCATCTAAGCTAAGTGTGCTTATTTTATATTCTCTTTCTTTAGCTTTATTTAATTAATTTTGTTTCTACTATTCCAATCTAATTTGATACGAGGAATTGTTATTCCCTTTCTTTGGAATCAAAATCAATTAAGGCAAGCCCTAGTTGGTCTAATTTTAAAATATATTAGAACTAGAACCATTATAATTGAGTACTGGACATTGAACTTGAACATTCAATCATCTACTCTGATTTGGTTCTACCGGGCTGCTACAACGAAGGAGTTAATCAGGTATTTTACATTTAATTGTAAATTCCTTTCAGTTTTGGTTTCTTTCAAGATTTGCCAGAAAAATCTTGTTGTATTGGTTATCTGAGGAGAGCCAGGAAAACTCAGAAGTGGGGTTTTTTATTGTGTAAGCCCACAGACAAAGACACAATTGTAAAGGTTTTGGGTGAACCTGTGAAAACCTATTTTGTGAGTGAACGCTAATATCCCCTGTGTGAGGATATTAGGAGTGGAGTAGCATTTTGTGTGGCTGTTGTTTAACAGTTGGTGAACACACAGGCGAACCACTATAATCCCTTGTGTTATGGTTGAATGGTTTACATTTCTAATCTTTAATATTTATTTGTGGGATGTATGTGTGGTGGTGAATGTTGTAATCATTTAATTCAAGCATTGTGGGAATTTTGTAATAGTTTAGAATTTACTTTCAGCTATTACTTTATCTGCTTAAAATTCAATTTCTTTTAAAGTTGTTCCAGCAAGGTTGCCCTGCCATTTTTATGGTGTATGGCTGTCCCTAGAACAATACATTTGTGATTACAGTTTATTTCAATTTGTGCTTAATTCTGTATTCCTCTTTGGTTTGAGATTTGATACAAAGATCTTTCTAGAAATAAGGTTGTCCTACCATAAACTCTGGTTTTTGGTGAAAGGTTGTCCTTAGAACAACATTTGTATCAATCCCTCAAGATCAGATTTATGAGGTTATTTTACTTTCCTGCATTGTGATTTATTTTGGCTATCATATTCATTTTAATTCCGCTGTTATAAGTTTTATTTGGCATAGTCCTATTCACCCCCCCCCCCCCTCTAGGACTTATAGCTAGGCCTTTTCAGTATACGACATGAACAGACAGTTCTCAAGACCCTCAGCATAATGGTGTAGCTGAGCGAATGAATCGCACCATTGTTGAGAGAATCAGATGCATGTTATCCCATGCGAAATTGCCCAAGACGTTCCGGGAAGAAGCAATGCACACGGCGGTGTATTTGATAAACAGGTCTCCATCAGCCCCATTGAATAAAGAAGTACCTGAGAAGGTGTGGACTGAACAGGATCTATCGTACAGTCATCTCAGGGTGTTTGGATGTAGGGCATCCATTCACCTACCAAAGGACGAGAGGTCCAAGCTCGATATGAAGATCAGGCAGTGTGTGTTCTTAGGGTACGGTGATGAAAAGTTTGATTACAAGTTATGGGATCCGACTGAGAAGAAGCTCGTCAGGAGTTAAGATGTGGTTTTCTTTGAAGATCAGTGTATAGAAGACATTGGTAAGCCAGAGAAGAACCAGCCTAGCTCAGGTGAGTTAGAGCACATGGATCCAGTTATTCCTCCCGTGGTGCCTGATGACGGGGGAGTACAGCAAGGTGCAGAGGACGAGAGAGTTCCTTCAGAAGATGGACCAAGAGAGTAGCCCCCACTTGATCCACCTGTTAAGCCACAGGTGAGGAGGTCACCTAGGGACAAACAGCCGTCCAAGAGGTACTCGCCACATGAGTACATTATGTTGACTGATAGGGGAGAGCCAGAAGATTATTTTGAGGCCCTAGCCGATGAGCATAAGGGAAAGTGGTTGAAAGTTATGCAAGAGGAGATGGAATCCTTGCATAAGAACCACACCTATGATATGGTGAAACTGCTTAAGGGCAAGAAAGATCTGAGCAACAAGTGGGTGTTCAGAAAGAAGATTGAGTAGAAGAATTCATAGACGATGTTCAAGGCCAGACTTGTGGTAAAAGGTTTTGGTTGGAGGAAAGGCATAGACTTCGAGGAGATATTCTCACCAGTGGTGAAGATGACATCCATACGGGTGTTGCTCGAGTTGGCGGCTAGCATGGACCTAGAGATAGAGCAGTTAGATATTAAAACTATCTTTCTCCATGGTGACTTGGAAGAAGAGATCTACATGCACCAACCAGAGGGGTTCGATTATGGTGTGTAGGTTGAGGAAGAGCTTGTATGGGCTCAAACAAGCTCCATGACAATGGTACAAGAAGTTCGATTCATTCATGTTACAACATGGGTATGACAGAACGGAGTCGGACGACTGTGTGTTCACGCGCAAGTTCTCAAATGGTGATTTCTTAGTTCTGCTATTATACGTTGATGACATGCTAATCATGGGAAAAGACATCAAGAAGATCGACAGGCTGAAACAATAGTTGGAAAAGTCTTTTACGATGAAAGACTTGGGCCCGGCTAAACAGATCCTAGGAATGAAGATAACCCGTAACAGAAGCAGCAGGAAGCTCTGGCTGTCACAAGAGCGGTATATTGAGAAAGTCCTAGAGCGGTTCAATATGAATGCAGTGAAGCCGGTCAGTACTCCACTAGATGGTCACTTCAGATTGAGCGACAGGCAGTGTCCTAAGACGAAAGCAGAGGTAGAAGAGAGGCAGAAGATATCATACGCGTCAGTGGTAGGAAGTTTGATGTATGCTATGGTGTGTACACGCCCAGATCACATAGCATATGTGGTTGGTGTTGTCAGCCGGTATCTTGCCAATCATGGCAAAGAACATTAGGCAGCAGTTAAGTGAATACTGTGGTATCTAAGAGGCTCATCCAGGTTGAGCCTATGCTATAGTGACTGAAAACCTGTGTTAGAGGGCTACAAGATGCAGATATGGAAGGTGACATAGACTCCAGGAAGTCTACATCGGGGTTCATGTTCACGTTTGCAGGGGGAGCGGTTTCTTGGCAGAGCAAGCTACAGAAGGTCGTAGCATTGTCGACGACAGAGGCCGAGTACATTGCAGTCATAGAGGCATGTAAAGAGATACTTTAGATAAAAAGGTTCTTACAGCAAGTGGTCTATTGCGATAGTCAAAGTGTTATACACTTGAGCAAGAATCCAAGTCAATATTTTAAGTCAAAGCACATAGAGATTCGGTATCACTGGATCAGGGATACTTTGGAACAGAAGGTGTTACAGCTTGAGAAGGTCCACACGAACGATAATGGGTCAGACATGATGACCAAGGCTTTGCTCAAGAGCAAGTTTGAGATTTGTAGAAACCTGACTGGCTTGAAGATTGTGGATCCCTCCTGGGTCAAAAAGGGAGAGATATGATGATTTTTTTTACCCATCGTCGACCGGTCGTGAGCCCTGCACGACCGGTCGAAGGCTATGCACGACCAGTCGTGGAAGACGAACCTTGACACGACTCGAACTCCAGCGACTTTGGGTTATTTGTTTCCAGAGTCCTCGACCGGTCGAAGGATGTACTCGACCAGTCGTGGGTGGCACTCGACCGGTCGTAGGTTCGTCACGACCAGTCGTAGTTATGCAGATTCGTTCCGCAATTTTGCACGGATTTTGTGTCGCAAGTCCTTTTGCAACTGGGATGCTGTAACGCCCTGAAAATCGAGGGTCGAGTAAATACTCAACTCCCGAGTTTCCGATGTCACATATCATACATTTTATGGTTTCATGATTAGTCGATTTAAATTACGCAATTTGAAACAACCTGAAACATGAAGCACAACCACAAGTCTGCTGAAATGGAAGGAGATAACATAAATATCTATATACATGTCCAAAAGAATGAAGGGGGCGCACATAGCACCACACAACCAAAATCACAAAAATAATATCAAGCCAAAAGAATAGGGCTGAGCTCCCAGCTCAGCGACCCCTCGACTCATCTACGGGTCCGGTGCAGCTCCGCCCATCAACTGAAAGTAGGAGCACTCCTCCTCATTCAAACTCACGCTGCCCGGCTCCTCCTGATCATCGCCACCTGTATCTATGGAAGCGTCTGGTTGGTGTTTTAAAACACCGTCCCAGAGTGAGAGAGAGTGATCAACTCAGTGTGAACTATTAATCTTAAGTTATAACAGGCATCAATTATAATATGAATTTAATGAAAAGCAGTCAATCAGCCACACCTACAACTCTTATTAAATGCGCATGCAATGCGATGATACGATGCATGCCCTCGCCGCAACGCTCACTCGAGCGACTCCATCTAACGATCGCATATGGCAATACTCCCTCAGAGCGACCTCGACTGCCAAGTCCCCCCTTAACTAATGCGATGCAATGCGATCGTGTTAGCCGAGTTATTAGTTAAGTCCATTCATCCAGCAGGTTGGAGATTCTGATTCACCCTACATGTCACTGCCCTAATCTGGTTGCGAGGCCAAGGCCCCATCAACGCGTGAGGCCGAGTCCCCGCGGTCCGTGATCCCGTCGGGGTCCTCATTCCCGACTCCAAGCACATGAGGAGTGCCGATAGGGAAGGGATCGCTCGCGGTCACTACGGGGAGGAGAGGTACCCCAGCGTAGGCCGACAGCTCGAACACAGTGTCCCATTCCACCATTCCCGGCTTACGAGACCGTGGACCAGTTATAATCTAGTTATCAATGGACCACAAAGGTTGTAGGGTGCATCAGGTTCCATACATATGTAGGCGAACATGGTTAACAAACAGAGATGATCAGGTAGTAGGCTAATCTGCACAAATCAGGCGAGCATGAGACGAATGACCTCGGGCATAAGGGTCCCATGTAGTCGAACTACAGCCACCCGAACACTCCCGCCCAATCCGCGGGTCTAGCCCTAGCGTAGTCCTACTGATGGGACTACCCTCTCTCATCAGGTTCCTGACCATCCCAAGAGAGTGAAAAGGGGATCTATAGCATGCCCACTACTCATATTATCAACTAGCACATTCATATCATATTCTCATGCATCCTAACCATACAAACAAATACCTTTAACAAGCAAGCAAGTATCATCATAAAATTAAGGTAAATGTGAGTGTGTGGGTTGTGTGAGGAAGTTAACACTTCCTCCATCTTGAGAAATCATGAGCATAACGGTAAATAATCACACACACAATAAAGCACCACATATGAGGGAAATGAATCAACAACCACAAGCATGTTATCATCTAACATAATATCATGTGAAAGGCACAATCTATATCACATTTGAGAGTTAAACATGCACATTCTAACAATTCCAACAAACATGAAATCCCTAGAGTTTTCTCTAGAATTTCAAATATAACATCCAAGCACTCAAAATCATTAAACCCACACTAAAATTGGTGCTAGGCCACCTAAGAGCAATAGTCTGCACCTATGGATTGTTGGTGACTCAAAAAACGTCCTGGGAAAGAGGCTTTCGGGACGACCGGCCGGAATCCCTAAACCAAACTCTTGCATGTTAGCTTTCCAAGCCAATATCTCCTTTATTCATGGATTTTCAAGCATGAGAGGTGAAGGATCTTACCTAGACGGCCCACGGACGAATTTGGGGTTTGTGGCGGAGGATTTCTTCTTGGAGGAGGGATAGGGAGTTGAAAGGGTTGAGTTTCCTTGGCCCCACCTCGATTTAGGGTGCTCCTTTGCTCGACTTCACTCTCTCTACTCTCCTTGGTTGTTGGAGATGGTGGGAGTTACTAGGGAGAGAGATGGGTTGTTGGAGTTTGAGGAAGAGGGCCTTATGGCTTTATTCTCTAGACTTGGCCCCTTTGGCCCCAAGCTTCCAAAATTTTCAAAATAGACCTATGGGGCTCCTTTTGGTGTTAGGGTGGCCCTAACACCCCTCTAGCCACCAAATTCGGCGTGTAGTTGTCTTATGGCCCGATTAGGGTCCATGCAAAAATTAAGGACGAACGGATGAACGGGTATATAATATGAGCAAGCACTTTCGTCCCATAAATGGCCCTGTGGGGGCCGATCTGGTGATCGGGGCCGTTCTGGCGGCCCTCTGGCCATGAAATTTGTAGGGTAAGTGCTCTATGGCCCGATGAAGGGCCATGCAAAATTTGGGAACGATCGGATGCGGGGTTTGGTCGCATGGGTCCGATTTGCGATCAACAGTCATCATTCCACGATCAGGTCCCAGATTTGGTGGACGGGCGTAGAAAAATATATTAAACCGTCACCACAAATTTGGAAGGAATCCGACGGCTGGAACGCCTGGTATCCCGATTTCCTTTGCAAGTGCCAGATTCCAATTTTGGCATTGGTGGGGTGCATTCGGCTAGTGCCAGATCCCAGTTCTGGGTGTCCACTGGGTCCGCTGTCTGTAATGGGTCACAAGCCCAGTGAGATCTATGATTTCCTGAAGTTTTAGATTTTTCTGACCATCCTCGGTCACTGGGTGGCCCACACGGGCTGTTGTCAAGTGCAAACGGCCATCAGGCTTGGCGGGCCACGCCAGGTCCCATCATGGCCAGCCTGGTCTGTTCTAATGGGCTAATCCTAGGTTAATTTTACTGGTGGTACCTCACCCTGAGCAGTTTAAACGGATGGTCTTGCGGTAAATCCGACGTGGACGCCCTAAGATACTATGCTGGTTGGACGGGACGTTATAATCTACCCCCCTTATAAATAAATTTCATCCTCGAAATTTGTACCTGTTCATATTGCTGAAGCAGGCTTGGGTAATGCTTGTGGACTTCTACTTCTGTCTCCCAAGTGGCCTCTTCTTCATCGTGATGGGTCCATAGGACTTTGACCAATGGGATGACTTTGTTGCGTACGACCTGTTCCTTCCTATCTAATATTCTAGTGGGTCGAAGAATGTATATGGCATCATCCTTGAGTTCCACATGTTCCCACCTGATGATATGCGAAGGATCGGAGACGTACTTCTTCAACATGGATACATGGAAGATGTTATGCACTCCAGCAAGCGGCGTAGGTAGGGCCAAGCGATAGGCAACTGCACCTACCTGGTCCAAAATCTGGAAAGGCCTGATGAATCAGGGCGTGAGCTTCCCTTTCTTGCCGAAGGGCAGGACACCCTTCATTGGGGAGATTTTGAGAAATACATGGTCCCCAGCTTCAAACTCCAAGTCCCTTCGCCTTGTGTCGGCATAGCGTTTATGCCTGCTTTGAGCTGTCAAGAGGCGGCACCGGATAATTTTAATCTTCTCAGTCGTGACCCGCACCAAATCCGGTCCTAGCAAGCTCTTCTCACCAATTTCTTCCCAACAATGCGGGGCTCGGCACAGACGCCCATACAAAGCCCCGTAAGGTGCCATACCGATGCTAGCTTGGAAGCTATTGTTGTAGGCGAACTCGGCATATGGGAAACAATCGTCCCAACTCTCCTGAAAGTCTAGAACACAAGCCCGTAACATGTCTCCCAAAATCTGGTTCACCCGCTCGGTCTATCCATCTGTCTGCGGGTGGAAGGCGGTGCTAAACTTCAGTTTCACTCCCATAGCTTCTTGAATGCGAGTCCAGAAAATCGACGTGAAGCGAGTATCCCGGTCCAACACAATCTCCAATGGGACGCCATGGAGCCGCACTATTTTCTTGATATACAACTTAGCCAAATCATCGGCGAAGCTTGAAGTCCTAATTGGCAGAAAATGGGCTGATTTGGTTAGCCTGTCCACAATCACCCATATCGAGTCATGCCCCTTCTTAGTCTTGGGCAAACCGAAAATAAAATCCATGGATATGAAGTCCCATTTCCATTCCGCTATGGGCATAGGTTGCAAAAGGCCCAGTGGCCGGTGGTGTTCAGCCTTGACTTGCTGACAAGTGAGGCATCGGGACACGTACTCTGCTATTTTCTTCTTCATGTTGTCCCACCAATAGTTCCGCTTCAAATCCCGGTACAACTTCGTACTACCAGGGTGCATCGCCAACTTTGAGTTGTGCGCGGCATTTAGGACTTCCTCTCGCGGTCCCGGAATGTTAGGAATACAAAGGCGGCCTCGGTAGCGCAATCCCCCATCTTTCCCAACTCTCTATTCGAACTTCACATCATTCCTCACTCTTTCCCTCATCTTCTGCAATAGCTCATCGCCCTCTTAGGCTTCCATGATTTTGCTATCAATCATTGGCTGAGCCTGAAGGTGGACTACTACCTCATACGGCTCCTCCACGGTTAGCTTCATGTCGAAGTCCCGTATAAATTCTACCATGTCCCACTCTCTCACCATCAGCGGGACCACAAATTCAATTGTCTTCTTGCGACTCAATGCATCCGCCACCAGATTGGCCTTGCCAGGGTGGTACGAGACATCGAACTTGAAGTCCTTCAACATCTCCATCCAGCGACGTTGCCTCATGTTCAGGTCCTTCTGGGTGAAGATGTATTTGAGGCTCTTGTGATCAGAAAAGAGCTCAAATTCCTCACCGTAAAGGTAATGTCGCCATATCTTTAATGCGAAAACTACCGCCGCAAGCTCGAGGTCATGGGTAGGATAATTCTCCTCATGTTTCCTTAATTGCCGAGATGCATAAGCAATTGCCCTGTCCCTTTGCATGAGCACACAAGCCAAGCCCACATGAGAAGCGTCTGTGTAGACAGTATACTTGACCCCTTACTCAGGGAGCACAAGCACAGGTGCCGAAGTCAATTTATCTTTCAGCTCTAGGAAGGCCGCCTCCGCCTTCTCATTCCAGGCAAACTTGAGGTCCTTCCGCGTCAGCTGGGATAACGGCCGAGCTATTTTTGAAAAGTCTTTAATGAACCTTCGATAATAGCCGGCGAGACCGAGAAAACTCCTCACTTTCGTGACCGACTTCAGTTGCTTCCAATCTTGCACAGCAGCAACCTTGGCAAGATCTACCGATATGCCCTCCTTGGACACTACATGACCCAGAAATTTGACCTCCTCCTTCCAGAAGTCGCACTTCCTAAATTGCGCAAATAACCGATTTTTCTCAAGAGTTCCAAGAACCGCCCTTAGATACTCTTCATGCTCTTTGCGGCTCTTTGAGTAAATCAATATGTCGTCGATGAACACGACGGCGAATCTATATATGAACGGCCTGAAGATTCTGTTCATGAGATCCATGAATACCGCTGGGGCATTGGTGAGCCCGAACGACATAACCAGGAACTCATAATGGCCAAAGCAGGTTCTGAAGGCCGTTTTCTGTATATCCTCGTCCCTGACTCACAGCTGATGGTACCCTGATTGTAGATCGATCTTTGAGAAATATTTGGCACCCCTCAGCTGGTCAAACAAGTCGTCAATTCTGGGCAATGAGTATTTGTTCTGAACTGTCACCTGGTTCAGTCTTCCGTAATCTACACATAAACGTAATGAGCCGTCCTTCTTCCTCACAAATAGGACTTGGGCTCCCCAAGGCGAAACGCTGGGTCGGATGAAGCCTTTTTCTAGCGAGTTGTCAATCTGAGACCGTAACTCTTCCATCTCACATGGGGGCATGCGGTAAGTAGGCAAGGAGATGGGCTTAGCACCCGGAGTCAGATCGATAGTGAAGTCTATTTCCTGTCGAGGAGGAAGTCCAGGTATGACTTTAAACACATCGTCGAAGTCTCGGACTACGGGAGTGCATGTATGTGAGGGCCCATCATACCCGTCCTCCAAAGAAGCATAACATAAAATCTTACGATCGTGGCTAACCTGGACTAGAAACGTGAGAGAAGTGCCGTCATCTTCAAATATTTTCATTGTCAGGGTCTCGGAGTCAATTTCGGCCTTCATTGCGGTCAACCAATCCATGCCCAGGATAACATCATAGTGGAAGATCTTAGTTACTATCAAGTTCACAAATGCCACCTTGCATCCCAAATCGATGGGGCAATCACGGCATACCTTCGTCGCTTCTGAGACAGTACCGGCGGCGGCAATGATCCTCACCCCAGTAAAGGGGGTAGCGCGCAATCCTAGATGCTTGACAGTAGCATGTGTTATAAGAGAAGTAGTGGATCCTGTGTCCACCAACAAAAAGATGGGGGTACCTTCAATGTGTGTCGTCACCTCGAAGGCCGTAGGAGTGGGGATGGCAGCATCTTGGCCTTCTGCCGCCAATGCATGGACTCGCGCCTGTTGAGGAAAGTTCGATCGTTGCATAGGCCGTTGTGGCAGCCTAACTTGAGGTGCAGGGGGACGGCGAAACTGTGGGCTAGGCCCCATTGTCCGTAGGGGCGGAATCTGTAATGCCTGTTGTGGAGGCCTGTTGTTGCGCTGAGGCGGCGTGAAGCCGAGGTCCCTCATCCGGGTAAAGCAGTATGGCTCGGAATGGCCCGGCCTCCAACATTAGCTGCACGTCTGAGTAGGTCGTATAGGAGGTGCCAGTGCAGCAGCTAACCGTGGTGGAGAATTTGGGCGCGGCCTTTTTCCCATAAAAGAAGAGGACGGTCCTTCTGTCCGGTTTCGAGGCCCCAGCTATGTACGGGCACGTGAGACACACTCCTCATCCTGTTCAGCCCGAGTAGACATCTCAATGAGCTCCGCATAAGTCCCGATGTTAATGCAACACAGTTTGGAGCGAATGCCACTCCTCAGCCCTGCCATATATCGCCTCATTTTGATCGCCTCGTTGGCGATCATTTCGGAAGCGTAGCGAGATAGTTCGGTGAACCGATTCTCATATTGCGCCACGCTCATTCCCCCCTGTTGGAGGCGGAGGAATTTATTCTCCCGCTCATGCTGGTAGGATTGGGGAATATACTTCCCGTTGAAACGGGTTTCGAATGCCTTCCATGTCCATACGTGGCCCTCGGGAAGGGACCTGAGGACGCTCTCCCACCATAAATCCGCCTCTTTCTCAAAGAGGTAAGAGGCGAGCTCCACATTCTCCGCTTCAGAACAGTGGAGAGGCCGTAGCAGCTTGGTGACTCGATTGAGCCAGTACTCCGCTTCCTTTGGGCGATAGGTACCGGCAAAGGTAGGCGGCCTATGCCTTTGGAATTGCTGAAATAGGTTATTTACGTTAGTTGCGGGCGCAGCCATAGTGGGTAGTTTCGGTTGTGCCATGCCCAAATTCTGGGCCAAGGCCCCCATCACAGTGGCCAACATGTGTTGTTGTTGTTGCATATTTGTGGCCATCATCTGCTGTTGCTGTTGCATACTCGCGGCCATCATCTGTTGTTGTTGCTGCATGAGAAGCAACATTTGGCCCATCTAGTCCATGGACAGTGGCGGAGGGGGTACAGGTGTCGCGGCTTTTGGCGGCGGAGCATTTGGGGCCGCCACCTGGGTGGTACTACCTGTATTTTAGGAACTGTCCGCCTCTTGTGGGCCTTGTTGCTCAACAGGGACCTGGTCTCGATCGACCAAGCCACCATGAGGGAGGCAGACAAATCGACCCTCCCGTCGCGGAGGCATTTCCTGGAAGAATGTCCTAAAATAGGTTAGGTACTAGAACATTTCTCATACCCAGGTTATGCGTACATATGCGAGTTTCTATAGTGAACACAAACAATGTACATACAAGCATGTTAGGATGACAAGAGATTTGCCGAGGCAATCCACACATTCACATTGATTTCAAAATGCCATTGACATGGCCAGTTACATGTTACAGCATGGATTACAAACATCAATAAACATACTAAACAGAAAGGAAAATACAAGTTACTGAAGCAAAGTCCTAAGCATCCACCCATACATGGTGTTAGATCTAAACAACTTAAAGCAAACTACTAATTATCAGTCAGGTGGTATTGTTACTCGTCTGAGTCAGGCGAAAGGGGAGGCGCTTCTTCCCCCTTGCTGCAGCAGATCAGGGCCTTTATGGCCCGATATATCTTCTTGTTCCACTTCTCCTGCTTGGCTTGGTTCGCCTCAATCCTTGCTTGGCTCTCCTTGATCCCAGTTACCTCGACCTGGAGCGCATCCAAGCGCTCGTGTATACCTGGGATGGTAAGGGGCTCCTGACTGACCGCCCTGATCTCCTCAACCTCAGTTGCCTCTTTGGCTTCATCCTCATCATCATTTTCATCCTCATCCTCATGCTCACTTCCGCCACTTTCCTCATCTTCCCCTTCCTCTTCATCAGCATTCCCATACTGATCAATGTGGGCCTGTCTTTGCTTGGGTCCCACACCCATACGGTTTAGCACCTTGTTCCCCAGGATTTCAACCGGTATGTGATCCCCGTCTGATCCGCTAATCCCATACCGGTCGGCTATATAGCAGGCTAGGCAGCCAAATGGGAGAGCTATGTCCTTCCGAGTCGACCTCGCGGCCTTCACAATCTGGTAGAGCACTGTGCTAGGGGCGCACACATTTGCTCCCTGGCCCACCTGATACAAGAACTCCACCATGTAACGAGAGCACTCTGTATGGTTCTTCAATCTCGGGTATATATTGTGGGTGGCAATGCGGTGAAGTACCCGATACTTGGGGATCATGTAGGTTGTGTACAGACCGACATCCCGGATCCAAGGGGCAACTTGGCCACAAAGGAAACGAGTACGTTCATCGCGAGCCACTCTCGATTCGAGATTAGCTTCATCAATCTGCACCTCCCCCAGTGGCACTCCCAACAATTCAGCAAACTCCTCGACTCCCAAGTGGGTTTCCTCCCCACGCACGATAAGATCAAAACCAAGTGGTTCGAATCTAGGATTTCTAATCCGAGTGTAGAACATCCTAGCCTGCCCTACATCGGCCTGTGTGTTTACATAAAATATGGGACCCCAATCGTTCTTAATCAATCGGTTGAGTAGGGAGTTGTTACCTAGGAGGGGTTCCTCCACGAAGGCCTCGAAGGCGACTTGGCGCACGCGAAAATTTCCCAAATCCTTTGCGAGCGCTTCGTCTCTTCGTGAATCACTCTGCCTCTTCGATCGAACCTCTGTACTCGCCTTTCCCGTCGGATCGGCCTTCTTCTTACCGCGTCGCTCTTGGCTCGGTCCTGCTTCCTCGGAAGCCGGTCTTTTCTTCTCCATAAGGGAAAAGATCACCGGGATAGTGAAAAAAAACACAACGGTGGCAAGGAAGGCCATCTCCCTTGGCTAGGATGGATTGTTGGGTGAATGCCTTGGGAAATTATGGGTTTTGGAATTTGGTGGGTGATGAGCTTTGGGTTGAAGAGCTTGGTCTTGAGTAGGAAATTTTTTTTTGAAGTAAGAGGGAACAAGGAATGGGAGAAAGAAATGGAATGGGGAAATGTGAAAGAGAGGAGGTGGGTTTTGGAGGAATGGGAGTGAGGGAATGAGAAGGGAATGGGATTAGAAAATGGTGAAGTGGGATTTGAAAGATGGTGTTGGGGAAGAGGATTTGAGAATGGGTGTGGTGATGAGGATGGATTTCGGTGTTGGGTTTGAGGAAGACAAGGAAGGTGGAGGGTTTGTTGGAGGTGAGGAGGAAGAAATGAGTAGGGTGGAGGAATGAGGGAAATGAGAGAGAGAGAGAGAGAGTGTGTTGAGGGAAATGAGAGAGAGAGAGAGAGAGATGGAGAGAAATGAGAAATGAGAGAGAGAGAGTGTTGAGGGAAATGAGAGAGAGAGAGAGAGATGGAGAGAAATGAGGGAAATGAGTGAAATGAGAAAGAGAGAGAGTTGCTTAAAGGGGGCAAGGCAGTGGGGCCCACCCAAAATTCAGAATTTTGGGTTTAGGACCAAGGAGGGGGGTCCGGCGGGACGACCACGCCGCTGGCGGGGCGGAAACGCGGCCCGGCGGGGCGGCAACACGGCTTCAGCGGGGCCCACGCGGGCTGCTGGACGGTCGGCGGGGCGGCAACGCCGCTGGCGGGGCGAGCCCGCGGCGGGCGGGGTGGAAATGCGGCACCGGCGGGGCGAGCCCGCGGCCGGCGGGGTGACAACGCGGAAGCGGCGGGGCCACGCCGCCCGCTGGAAGGTTGGCGGGGCGGAAACGCCGGTCGACGGGGCGACAACGCTGGTACCCCTCCCATCCGACCGGATCAATTTCAGCTTTCCCGGGCGTCGGAAAGGTTCCCCGGGAAGTGCCATATATGAATTTGGGGTAGGAGTAGACGATCTACGTAATGGGCTTAGTTGTTTCATGAGAATCCTCCCGGTTAGGGGCCAAAATCTCCATTTTTCCCATTTCCCCCACTTTCCAGCGAAATTTCACTAGCCCCTATATCTCTGTCCTTAAATGAGCAGGAACTACCCAATTTGACCCGGAACTAGTCCATTTATACGCGGACATTGGTTTCGACCTTAAAATCCTTCGATTCCCGACTCATTCCCGCCGTCGTGTCAAAAGACCAGATGACTCTCAGATTCGACGCTTAGTATCACTATACGCCCTCGCTTCCCGATCCTAACTAGCTAGATGACCTATCCTTTGTCTACGATTGTCAGTTCGGGGTCTAGGATGGTTCAGATATTCCTAAGTCTCTATCGCGGACGCGTCAAGTCAGCGGACGCGTCAGCGAGCCCATGACCCATGACCCAGTTACTTCCAAACTATGCTCTGATACCAACTTGTAACGCCCTAAAAATCGGGGGTCGAGTAAATACTCAACTCCCGAGTTTCCGGTGTCACATATCATACATTTTATGGTTTCATGATTAGTCGATTTAAATTGCGCAATTTGGAACAACCTGGAACATGAAGCACAACCACAAGTCTGCTGAAATGGAAGGAGATAACATAAATATCTATATACATGTCCAAAAGAATGAAGGGGGCGCACATAGCACCACATAACCAAAATCACAAAAATAATATCAAGTCCAAAAGAATAAGGCTGAGCTCCCAGCTCAGCGACCCCTCGACTCATCTACGGGTCCGGTGCAGCTCCGCCCATCAACTGAAAGTAGGAGCACTCCTCCTCCTCATCCAAACTCACGCTGCCCGGCTCCTCCTGATCATCACCACCTGCGTCTATGGAAGTGTCTGGTTAGTGTTTTAAAACACCGTCCCAGAGTGGGAGTGAGTGATCAACTCAGTGTGAACTATTAATCTTAAGTTATAAGAGGCATCAATTATAATATGAATTTAATGAAAAGTAGTCAATCAGCCACACCTACAACTCTTATTAAATGCGCATGCAATGCGATGATATGATGCATGCCCTCGCCGCAACGCTCCCTCAAGCGACTCCATCTAATGATCGTATATGGCAACACTCCCTCAGAGCGACCTCGACTGCCGAGTCGCCACCCTAACTAATGCGATGCAATGCGATCGTGTTAGCCGAGTTATTAGTTAAGTCCATTCATCCAGCAGGTTGGGGATTCTGATTCACCCTACATGTCACTGCCCTAATCTGGTTGCGAGGCCAAGGCCCCATCAACGCGTGAGGCCGAGTCCCCGCGGTCCGTGATCCCGTCGGGGTCCTCATTCCCGACTCCAAGCACATGAGGAGTGCCGATAGGGAAGGGATCGCTCGCGGTCACTACGGGGAGGCGCGGTACCCCAGCGTAGGCCGACAGCTCGGACACAGTGTCCCATTCCACCATGCCCGGCTCACGAGACTGTGGACCAGTTATAATCTAGTTATCAATGGGCCACAAAGGTTGTAGGGTGCATCAGGTTCCATACATATGTGGGCGAACATGGTTAACAAACAGGGATGATCAGGTAGTAGGCTAGTCCGCACAAATCAGGCGAGCATGAGACGAATGACCTCGGGCACAAGGGTCCCATGTAGTCGAACTACAGCCACCCGAACACTCCCGCCCAATCCGCGGGTCTAGCCCTAGCGTAGTCCTACCGATGGGACTACCCTCTCTCGTCAGGTTCCTGACCATCCCAAGAGAGTGAAAAGGGGATCTACAGCATGCCCACTACTCATATTATCAACTAGCACATCCATATCATATTCTCATGCATCCTAACCATACAAACAAATACCTTTAACAAGCAAGCAAGTATCATCATAAAATTAAGGTGCATGTGAGTGTGTGGGTTGTGTGAGGAAGTTAACACTTCCTCCATCTTGAGAAATCATGAGCATAACGGTAAATAATCACACACACAATAAAGCACCACATATGAGGGAAATGAATCAACAACCACAAGCATGTTATCATCCAACATAATATCATGTGAAAGGCACAATCTATATCACATTTGAGAGTTAAACATGCACATTCTAACAATTCCAACAAACATGAAATCCCTAGGGTTTTCTCTAGAATTTCAAATATGACATCCAAGCACTCAAAATCATTAAACCCACACTAAAATTGGTGCTAGGCCACCTAAGAGCAATAGTCCGCACCTATGGATCGTTGGCGACTCGAAAAACGTCCTAGGAAAGAGGCTTTCGGGACGACCGGCCGGAATCCCTAAACCAAACTCTTGCATGTTAGCTTCCCAAGCCAATATCTCCTTTATTCATGGATTTTCAAGCATGAGAGGTGAAGGATCTTACCTAGACGGCCCACGGACGAATTTGGGGTTTGTGGCGGAGGGTTTCTTCTTGGAGGAGGGATAGGGAGTTGAAAGGGTTGAGTTTCCTTGGCCCCACCTCGATTTAGGGTGCTCCTTTGCTCGACTTCACTCTCTCTACTCTCTTTGGTCGTTGGAGATGGTGGGAGTTACTAAGGAGAGAGATGGGTTGTTGGAGTTTGGAAGAGGTTTGAGGGAGAGCTTGGTGGAAAATGGAGAAGGGTTATGAGGAAGAGGGCCTTAGGGCTTTATTCTCTAGACTTGGCCCATTTGGCCCCAAGCTTCCAAAATTCCCAAAATAGACCTATGGGGCTCCTTTTGGTGTTGGGATGGCCCTACGCCCCTCTGGCCACCAAATTCGGCGTGTAGTTGTCTTATGGCCCGACTAGGGTCTATGCAAAAATTGAGGACGAACGGATGAACGGGTATATGATCTGAGCAAGCACTTTCGTCCCATAAATGGCCCTGTGGGGGCCGATCTGGTGATCGGGGCCGTTCTGGCGGCCCTCTGGCCATGAAACTTGTAGGGTAGTGCTCTATGGCCCGATGAAGGGCCATGCAAAATTTGGGAACGATCGGATGTGGGGTTTGATCGCACGGGTCCGATTTGCGATCAACGGTCACTGTTCCACGATCAGGTCCCAGATTTGGTGGACGGGCGTAGAAAAATATATTAAACTGTCACCACAAATTTGGAAGGAATCCGACGGCTGGAACGCCTGGTATCCCGATTTCATTTGTAAGTGCCAGATTCCAATTTTGGCATTGGTGGGATGCATTCGGCTAATGCCAGATCCCAGTTCTGGGTGTCCACTGGGTCCGCTGTCCGCGATGGGCCACAAGCCCAGTGAGATCTATGATTTTCTGAAGTTTTAGATTTTTCTGACCATCCTCGGTCACTGGGTGACCCACACGGGCTATTGTCAAGTGCAAACGGCCATCAGGCTTGGCGGGCCACGCCAGGTCTCATCATGGCCAGCCTGGTCTGTTCTAATGGGCTAATCCTAGGTTAATTTTACTGGTGGTACCTCACCCCGAGCAGTTTAAACGGATGGTCTTGCGGCAAATCCGACGTGGACGCCCCAGGATACTGTGCTGGTTGGACGGGACGTTACAGATGCAGAAAGGAGTTTCCTAAAACTATAAATAGGAGGTACCTAGGGCTTTCTAGGTATGACAAGAGGGTTTTTTAAAGCTTTACAAGGGATTTGCTAAAGGGTTTAGGATTATCAAAGGTGAGAGAGAGAGGAAGCTTATAGAAGGGACTTATAGAAGGGAGATTATGCTCGTGGAGGTTATCTACTGTGCAATCTATATCTCGGCGCTTCTATGTCCTCGTAATTGGTGAGATCTCTCCGTTTTCTTTGTTTCTTTCATTGTTTATTCACTCCTGCGTGAATGAAGAAGTTTGTAACGTTCTATTTCATAGTGGATTGTTGATTTGGACGAGGTCCCATGGTTTTTACCTCTTTGGAGGTTTTCCACATAAAAATCTCTTGTGTGGTGTGTGGTTGATGCTTTGATTTATTTCATTACTTTGTTATTCCATAATTCTGATTTGTTTCGAGAGGCTAGATCCTAAGGTTTTGTGCAAGGCCCCCAACGCCAGAGACTACTCATTTTGCCCTAAGAGAGCGGTAGGATATAGGCTAAAACAAAAATATTTATTTACTATTTCCAATACTGAGTGGGCCATGGTTCAAAAATCATAGTGCTTGATGGATCCTAGCTCTTAAATTCGTAGCATACAAATGAACACTTAAAAACAAAATCAACAAGAATGCAGTGAGAAGAAATGTCCATTTATCAGAAGCCTAGTCCAATCATACCAAGAGGATGTCTGGTTTGGATCATCATACATATGTGCCACGTGTATGGCACGCAATGAGGAGAACCTGCAACTCCAACGTCAATGGTCCACCTACTTTCTGAACTGTTCAAATTCTGGGCAAGAGTTTACATGTGTGATCTGGTCGGAAAATCACTCTTATCCGATTATTGGGCGGTTAAAAATGAAAATATCCACATCTCATGTCAGCGTTGTTCATGCAAAGTAATTTCGAGACCGTGAGTTGCCCATAGTGAGCTCCCCACGTTAGTTCGTTAATTAGATTTGTGTTAATGAAAGCCACGTGTGCTATCTACGGATGCCTGTGTATCAAGCACCATAGCACGCTGTCAGAGTATAAAATAATTGCACCGCTGTTAATGGCGTAACTTCACGGAGCGCAGCATTTCGTGTTTGCAATAGCGAACGGGCAATGGACCAAAATCAGTGTTTAGACGGCTCTAGCCCTTGGTGGCATACAAGTGAGCATAAAAGACAAAAACTAGCAAGGGATCCTATATATAAGCAAGCAAAGGTCCACTTATCGCGTGGCTAAGATAAGTGTAACAAAATATAACGATATATATATATATATATATATATGGAAAAGGTACTATGCGCTCAAGCGTAAAGCGGTCGTCCGTGAGGTCGAGCTGGGGTGGGCCCCACCGTGATTCCGTTCGAAGATCCACACCGTCCACCAGATGCACCGTCCCATTTTGGGCCTGGATGGCCCAAAATCGTCCATCCACCGTGATCAGGTGGGCCATACCATCTGAAAACATAAGTATACAAGCAAAAACATGTAAAAGCACTTGGTGGGCCCCACCTGAGATGTGGATACCACCTAAAAAGTGGTTTAAATTACTTTCAAGTGGGACACACATGATGGACGGTTTTGATCATGAAGAAACCTCTCGAAAGGCCCCCACAACTGGTTTTGAATGTTTCAATGGTGCACGGCCCCTCTCCACTTCTGTACGTGGTGTGGCCCACAAAAGTCACGGATTGAGGTGATTTTCAGCCGTGTGGGCCCCATCTGGGATGATTCATCTGATTGAGGGGGTAGATGTTCGAACGGCATCACGGTGGGCCCCACACCAACTCGATAAGCCTCACACCAGATGCGGGGTTTAGGTGTGGGCCCACCAGCTTTCGAGCTTATCGATTCAACCTCAGTACCACCCGATAAGCTCCCGTGAGGTCGAGCTGTGTGGGCCCCATAGTGATGCGTGTCAACCATCAACACCGTGCATTGGATGGGTCCCCTTTAAATTATGGGATATGCAAAAAATTAGCTATATACAGAACCCAGGTGGGCCATACCATCTAAAATTATGTGAAGACACCGTTAAAACATATAAATCACTTGGTGAGGCCCACCTAAGTTTTGGATGCGCCTAAAACTTGGTCTGAACCCTCATTCAATTGGGACACACATAATGGATGGACTGGATTTGCAAACCACATCTCGGTGGGCCCTCAAAAATGGTTATGAATGTTTTAATGGTGCATGGCCCCTCTCCACTTCTGTATGTGGTGTGGCCCACAAAAGTCACGGATTGACTTAATTTTTGAGACATAGGCTCAAGATGGAATGGTGCATCCGACTGATGGAGTAGATTTTTGAAACACATCACGGTGGGGCCCACAAAGCTTGACCTCATAGAACGGACTCGTGAGGTCGAGCGCACGGTACCTTTTTCATATATAGAGAGAGAGAGAGTCTAAACCATTATATCTAGCTTACGATCTAGATAAAGACGCTATCACGCGGGTGTTTGAGAGAGAGTCTCCGTCTCTCTCACCAGAGAGAGAGAGTCCCTAGCTGGCATGCCTTCTCCATAGATTATCCGCGATTGCATGCATGAGTAGCTAGGTGGCTATTGACAATGCTTTGTGGGCCTCATCATGATATATGTATCCTATCCACACCTTCTATTTATTTTACAGACTATTTTATGGTATAAGCCCAAAAAACGAATAAGATCCAAATCTCATATATACCACACCACGTGAAAGAGTGGTGATTGAACACTCACCATTAAAAACTTCTTTAAGGGCTACGGAAGTTGTCGAGTAAGTTGTTATTTTCGTTTTCTCTTCAGATAGGTGTGCGTGACTTAATCAACAGGTTGGATTACAAATAAATGTTACATCGAGCCTTAAGAAAGTTTTAGTGGTGGGCATTCAATCTACATTATTTTCTTAGGTGTGGTCTACTCGAGATTTGGATCTCCTTCATTTTTGGGCTAGTAATTTATAACTATCTGAAATTTAGATAGACAGCTTCGATAAAACACATGAATATCAAACAAGCGCGTAACATCGCCTTTATCTTGATGTCTGTCTGATCCGATGGTTGAGACGAAGGTGTGCAGACAGTGACGTCACAGCTGAGCGTTTATATATATACACACACTGATGACTGGGTCTATTGGACATCTGGAGACGGAAAATCTAGTAGCTTGAGACCTAGTGAAAAATGATACTCTTGCATGATGCGATGGATGATAAGCACTTGCTTCAAAAATACTTTCAAATTGCACCAAAGGAAAAATAAATTAATTAATTAAACCGTCCAAATATTTTGGCACCAGTTAGATGTATCATGACCTAAGAATCGAGTTTATTTAATTATCCGAGACTCAGATAGGTCGGCATTTATTGGACAGTTACGAATGAAAATTATACAACGGTCTTACTTCAACAAACAAGTGTCCATGAATCAAAGGTTAGGAGTAATCAACTAACCTGATTTTTGGAAATTTAACTTAGCTACAGTGGGTTCCACAGTTCAGCTTTGGTTTTAGCCAACATATGACTCTTATACAATTTCGAGGTGCCATGTATGTTAAGCCTCGTACACATCCAGAGTATCAAATAAGTAGCCTTGGACATAACCTATTCGCACTCCCATATGAGATGAGAAGATCCCAAACTGTTCAGTCCGTGATGCCTATTTGGCCAAGGCGCAATGATTGTCGCATGGGATGATCCTAGCCGTGCAAGTGTAGGAACCGAAATGAGGGGCTGAAAAATATATTAACATTATGCAATCAACTTACAAAGACTAATCAATCACAAATTTTGACGCTTTGATTAGCGCTGACGTGTGTGGGCAGTATCAATCATTACTCAAAATATCAGAGTATCATATCATGTTTGGAATGGAATCTATCGCGATAAATTCAATGGGCAATAGAGTAAAAAGAAGCCTGTTACCCGTTGTGAACAATGTAACGGAGAGTGTCGTTTAAAACCGAAGTAAACCAACGGTCAAGATGCGCTGTTCTTTTGTTGTAGCCCACCATAGGTGTAAAAGGGCATATTTCTGGCCAGAATGTCTGAACCGTGAACCCCACCTGGTGGAAAGATGTGATCTCGCATGTTTCTCTCGTATGCACACGTGTGGTTGCGGTTAAGGACCCGAAATCGCCTGCAAAAGACCCAAGCTCGTGGAATCTAACACGTTGGCACGCAGTACTTGTAAAATCAATATGTCCATCGGGTGAAAATCATTATCTGGACCGTACATATAGAAGTTGAGCCCGACTAAAGCACATAAAAGCCACGCTAACGGCAACAACAGCGTAAAAGTGTAATAATAATGTTGGGGAAAAAATATGCTAAGTTCAGGTACTCGGATATAGAATGGGTCAATCCCACTGTCACTGCCCCAGATTTCTGAGGTAAATGTTAGGTCCGAGACAATGTTATATAATTGAGAGAATGAGACGAATTAAGTTAGCTCGGTTGACGAGCTAATAACGTCAGCATGTGCCGACTGAGACCTAAGAGCTCATCTCCATAAAACCCAGTTGAGACTTGCCTGATTGAGTTAGAATCGGCTGAGACGAATGAAGGAGAGACGGTGTAAATAAAAACACTATCCCGAATATCTTGCAAAAGGATCCCCGATTCCGATGGTCTATGGATCAGATGGAAACCAGAAGCGGGCCAAAATCAGATCTCCACAATATCAGAAAGAGAATCCCTGCACGACAAGATTCTCCCGCATCTATAAATAAAGGACCTCCATTTCGCTGAAAGTACGAAATTCAAAATCCTCAAAATGTCTTCTCTTTAATCTGCAAAGCTGACTTAAGCATCGGAAGTTCCCCGGGTCAGAACAAGGGTCTTCGTTCAGTTTATCTCTTGTGCAGGTGACGAACTTAGGGGAAGGCACACCATAAATTTGCATCAACAAATAATAATAATAATAATAATAATAATAATAATAATAATAACAATAACCGCTATACCAGATTGAATGGCCTACCTGAAATTTATATCAGATTGAATTTTGTATTTTTCTCTGCATCGCAGCAAGTAACATTTGATTAACAGGTTTGATGGAAGATACAACTTGGGCTTGAAACATTCTTAAAGCTGATTATAATATTTATTTTCCATACAACTTGTTCGTAAGTTTATGCACACCTAAATGAAGGATATTTATAAATGTCAACTTGATTCAAAACATATATTACCTCAAGGATGTTTTCACTAATAAGTGTTTAATCTTCATTATTTATTATAATATGATTCACTTAACCTTTGAATTCGCATCTTTTAAAACTCATGCTAAAATGATTCCACGAAACACATCGGCAGTATAGATAAAACACATATCATGTGGGGATCAAAGCTTTGCCATATTTACACGGTATGAACATAGGTGCTATGTTCAGTACAAACTAAGGCCGTATCTATAGGATCCATCTTATACTGGTATTAAGATGGATAGCTTTGGTTTTAAAGACGGAGATGGATGGTGTCCTACCCCCGCTCGTCTCGAGCTAGGAAGGGGCATGTGCTTTGAGTGGCCACCATGATGTATGGGTCTTGTTGATGCAAAAATCTGCTTCGTCCTCCTAGATTTTTCGTCCGCATGAGCAAGAAGACAAGGAGACATCTGATTAAACAGGGGACCCTCGAATGCCAAAGTGGGCTGGGAAAACGGGTCTTAAGGTATAAGATTTAGGATAGAGTTTTTTGCGTACCTCACAAGACGATGGAGGTTCTTTTTATGTCGGCTTGATTCTGGAGCATTCTATCGTATGAGGATTTTCTCTAATAAGTCGTTTAATCGGGATCTTCTCCCATTATCGCGAGATTGGATTTGAATTCGCATCTTTCGGTCTCTATCCGATCTAGTGACCTCCGGGATAGGAATCTCATCCCGAGATACTCGGGATGACATGTTTATTCTCACACAGTCTTTCCTTCATTTGGCCGATTCAACAAAGGTCGGCCGATGCATGCCCGGATCCATGGTTGTCGTCCGAGCCGACTTAACTTTTGTCTCGGCTTAATGAGTTTATAACCTTCCTTCAGATCCAACGTATCCTTCGGCGACCCGAAGTACCAAGTCCGAGTCTCCGGACTTAGTATCTTTTGTCCCCAACAGGTCTTATCCACACTGTTCATCCATTTTAAGGTATGATCCCAAAAACAAGGCAGATATAGGGCTCAAGTGAGCTAAACAATAGGAATTAAACTCTTACCGTTGAAACTTCGTAGAGCTACAGAAGTTTCAGATAGAGCTGATATTTGTGTTTTCTTTTCATCCACGTCTATGTAACTTTATGAATAGATTAGATGGAAAATAAACATCATGTTGGCCCTAAAAAAGTTTTAATGGCGAGAATCATTATCACGGATGCTTCCTTTGGTGTGGTCCACTTGTGCTTAGATCTGCCTCAGTTTTTGATCTTGTAATCTAAAATAATATGAAAAATGGATGAATAGTGTGGATAAGACCTACACGTACGGTGGCCACTCGAAGCTCCTGCCCCTTCCCAGCTGGAGACGGGCGGGGGTAGGACGCAATCCGCGTCCTGTAAAGACAAACAGAGCACCCAATCCTATTCAATACTTTTTCTACGGTTCATCCGCCGCATGGTTGACTCTTCGCTGTCTTTCATTTTCCACCATTATTTTAATGACCACCAAATTAGACGTACAAGTTCGTCTGATAGTAATGATTTTTGAGACAAAAGTCATCCATCTAAGGCACCCGCGTATAAGAGGACCATGATCTGTACATCACCCTGCCATGTGTCATGCAGAGAAACGGCTCTACCATACTCCAGTACACCGTTTCATCTCTCTGTTTCAGGAAATCCATTGTATCAAAGTGGGCCACGCAAACGAATTGTCGCAAGCTAACGTGTAGATTCATACACAACTTGTCCACGTAAGTTCATGGGTCCCACTCTGTTTCTCCCTCACCTTCATCACTGTAACTCAGCAGCTACGTTAGACGTAATACAGAACCATGTGCTTTTGGATCACACGTCGAAGTCTTATCCCTTCGTCAGGCCCGACCGACTAAAGCTGGGCCATCCACTTGTGGGCCACATCGGATGCATTGATTTTGGACCAGAGATCAGGGTTAACCGCCTGGCATATCAGATGACCTAACCCCGACGATCTGGGACCCGGATTGCGTCCTGGCAGGGTTCTGTGGGGCCCACCGTGATGTAAGTATTTTATCCATTCTGTTAATTGTTTTTCTCAGATTATTTTAAGATATGATTCACAAAATGAGGCAGGTACAGGCCTTATGTGGACCACAAAGTGGGGATTGAACGTCCACCATTAAAAACTTCTTGGGAGCTGGAGAAGTTTTTGATCAAGCTTATATTTGTTTTTTCACTTAATCCACGTCTAAATGACCTTATTAATAGGTTGGATGGTTAAAAAACATCACCGTGGCCCTTTAAAAAGGTTTCAATTGTGGATGTCATTTTCACTGCAGCTTCCTTTGGTGTGGTCCACTGGAGTTGTGGACCTGGTTCGTTTGTATTAAAATTAATTAAAATGATTTTATAAAAGTGATGAACGGCGTGGATATAATACTTACATCACGGTGGGCTCCACAGAGCCCTGCCCGGACGGATTACCAACCGGGCGGGGGTAGGACGCAATCCGCGTCCGACGATCTGGTGCATGTTCACGTCTTAACCGCAACAGCACTGACTGGACGCCGATTAGATACTGACCTGTTGAGTAGCGAGACTCGCTACTGAAGTGACGTCACCAACTTCTGTGGGCCTCACTATGTTGTAAGTTTTGTATCCGCACCGTCCATCCATCTGGAGAGATCATATTAAGGCATAATTCAAAGAATGAGTCAGATCCAAAGCTCTAGTGGACCCCACCATAGAAAACAGTGGAGAGAGTGACGTCCACCATTAAAAAATTCAAAGGGCTACAAAAGTTTTGGATCAAGCTGATGTTTATGTTTTCCCTTCTTTTATATCTTCCTTAACATGTGAACAGATTGGATCTCAAATAAACATCATGGTGGGCCTTTGGAAGGTTTCAACGGTGGGTGTTACTCTCTCCACTGTTTTCTGTGGTGGGGTCCACTCCAGCCTTGTATCTGCCTCATTCTTTGTATCATTTTCTAAAATGATCTCTCAAAATGTATGAACTGTGTGGATACAAAACATACATTATGGTGGGGGCCACAGAAGTTGGTGACGTCACTTCAGTATCGAGTCTCGTTATTTAGATATGCGTCCGCACTGACTAGGCCAACGTGGCTACATAGCAAGGGTAAATTTGTAAATTTTGGCGACATTAATTGATACTCTGGGCGCGGATTGCGTCCTACCCCCGCCCGGACGGTGGTAATCTGTCCGGGCAGTGCTCTATGGGCCTCCGTGATGTAATTATTTTATCCACACCGTTAATCATTTTTATATGATCATTTTAAGGGATTACACTAAAAACGAAGCAGATAAATAGATTCAGTGAACCACATCAAAGGAACCTGCAGTGATAATGACACTAGAAAGGCCACCGTGATGTTTTTTTACCACCCAACTTCATGCAGACTTGGATGAAGTGAAAACACAAATTTCATCTTGATCCGACACTTCTCCAGCTCCCAGGAAGTTTTTAACGGTGGAAGTTTAATCCACAATTTGTGGTCCTTTCCAGCCCTTAACCTACCTTAATTTTTGACTTATGTCTTAAAATAATCATATAAAAATAATTAACGGTGTGGATAAAATAATTACATCACCGTGGGCCCCATAGAGCCTTACCCAGACGGGGTAAATTTCTCACAAATATCACGGTAGACCCTGCGCAGGAACTTACTGCGAAAGCCTTTCCCAGGAAATCCACGTCCCCAATGCTTCACCTTTCAGCATCTAATCCGCGTCCGCACTGACTAGGCCAAGGTGACTAATTTTTGGCGGCATTGATTGATACTCTTGCCAATTCATCACCTTTTGGATCCATGCGCATAGCCAGTGAAACCAGATGACGTATACAAGATCCAAAGTAAGTGGGTACCATTTTAATAAGGGAATACAGCTAAAATTAGATTTTTGGACGATCCTAATCTCACGTTAGTGGGCACCCGATTGTTGAATTTGGACCCCTTTTCTCGTTTTGATAATCCCTTTAACGGCGACAAACGAAAAGTAGGGAGGCAATGGATGCGGATTAACTATTGACATTGCCAGCAGTCGCAAGGTGGCTACTGCTAGGTGCTCTATGAGTTTTACTGTACGTGATTGATAAATCACGTTTACATTTGATTAAAAAAATTAGACATACAATATAAGGTGGATGACCACTCCCCAAGTGCAGGGTTGTGATGTAGTAATAAACTCGGTGAGACTGAAGCCGAATCTCAAGGGACTGATACCTGTATGTAATCTAAAATTAAGTAGAACTAGAACTAGATTAAGATGAGATCTAAATCAATTGTAATTTGAAGAATAATGTTGGAATAATTATCTAAAATTTAAAGAATTCAGAGGAAGGAAACTAGGAATTCAGAGAATTCACTTGTAGAGATCAGGAAGATCTTATGCCTGCATCAATAAATCAACTGGACGTAGAGTCCCATCTTCATCCAGTTAAAGAATGTAATCATGGAAATCAAACTGAACTTACTTGATATAGTTTTTCAAAGAGATGAAAGGTATATGAATTAGAATGGATTCCATCACCAAACCATGCCCAGGAGACAAAGTAAACAACAGAATTAAACTAATTACCAACCAATCAACAATGCATGAAAGTTAGGAAGGGTACGGTCATCCGACCATGCCCAGGAGACAATGGTGAACAACAGGGCTTCCTGACGTCATACACATAAAAATGAAAAGAACATGCTCCAAGCCATCACAGGTCCATGGTAATTTTAGTCACAATAGACCATTAATAACTAAAAACATTCCCTTAATTAAACTAAAATCAACATCAATTCAGTGTAAACAAAAAGCTCAAGCAATTAGTTATTCCATCATGCTACGAGCTTCACCTCTTAGCCCTAGCTAAGAGGTTCAGCCCAACATGAATGGGTTGGATCCCTTAAACAAAACAAAATAAAAATAAAAATAAAAGAAAAGAAAACAAACTCTACTATCTGTCTCACGTTCCAACCCAAGCCAAGATAATCCCTCTTCTCTCTACTCGCTTACCTCTTTATATAAAGGGAGGTCGGTGGCTGGAAGTGCGTAAGAGGCTCTTACGCACTACCTGTTGCAGCAGGAGACAAATTTACTCACGCTGATGTTCTCCGGAGCCCCATTCTTGAGTCAGACAGGAGATCCACTTCGTTCACCAGCTTCTCCTAGAAATTTAAGTGGAGACAGCTGGTTTTAGCTGTCTATCAAGGCAGATCAGGGAAGAATTCATTCCGCCGTCCATCCTTCTTTTGATCATGATTAACATGTGCTCGCGCGCATGGAAATAAAAGGACACCTAGGCTTGAACAAAATGGTCCTTGGACTCCTAATGGGCGGTCCAGATCGAACCTTTGTACATGATGGTGGCCCACAAAAATCCCTCCGCAGGCTCTGTTGCGAAAAGCCTACGTAGCGGCGTTGTGACGTTGGTGGGGCCCACTTTACTACTGTTTTGAGAAATCGACGCCGTCCATCGCATTCTTCTCCAAAAACCATTCGGGTATGAATGTTTTTTAATTAGATTTGGTGTGGTCCACTTGATCTTCTATTACGTCGTCCATCCTGTGTTTAACGGCTAGAATGTTAGACGCTTGCATGGTGGCAAAATGACACCTAAGCGTTGGTCTTGGCCGTCTCCTGAGACAAATGAACGGTTCAGATCGATGAAACAGACGATGAGTGGGGCCCATAATGATCAACCGGTGAAATCCACTCCGTCCGCTGTGTGTTACGGCTTGAGAAGAAGAAGAGTCAGTCAGCAGTTGCTGACCAACTTCCGAATTTTTGGTGCACATCCGGTGCACTTGTGTACCTTGTACGTGCACTGTGTGTGTGGGTCCAAGAGAGATGTTTATAAGAAATCTGCTCCGTCCATCCATTTCATCCTCCCATTTGAGGGGTTGAAGTTTAATTTGAAGCATATCCAGATATCAGGTGGGCCCTAAATCAAGATTTTAGGAGGTGATCTGTCCGTTGGGCCACTTCTAGAGGGATCCAATGGATGAAATTTGAGATGTATGCTTAATATATGGTCTTCAGTTCCTGCATGAAGTTTCGAGCCAAACGGATTACGGGAACCTTGTGATCTTGCATTCTGGACGTCTTTTAGGCCACTTGAGCTTCAGTTTCTCGATTTTCTCGGATCTATGATGTGTAAATTCATCGATCTTGGTCCCCTGAGGTCCGTAACTTGCCTTGGTGAATCTTGAGTGATAGAACCATGCTTTTAATACCCATATTCAGTTCAAGCTTGTAAATACACCTTGCAACACAAACACGATTAAAATAGGGCATTAAACGGTATCACGTTCATAAAATCAGGTAATAACCGGGGTCTAATATGCAATATTCGACCCTCAATAGTGGACCACACTATAGAAAACAATTGTGATTGAACAATCACCATTAAAACCTTTTTAGGGCCACAAAAGTTTTGGAACAAGATGATATTTGTGTTTTACCTTCATGCATGTTCATGTGACCTAATCAACGGGTTGGATGGCAAATAAACATTAGTGGGCCATAGAAAGTTTTTAATGTTGGGTGTTTAATCACCGTTGTTTTCATGTCATTAGGGCTATACATGAGTCAAGCTAGCTCGAAAAGCTCACTTGACTCGGCTCGACTCAGCTCAGATTGACTCGGCTTGAAAGGCCGACTCAAGGTGAGTTAAGCTTGTTTACTAAAGCTCGAGTTGAGTTCAAGCCAAGTTCGTCCATTGTGTATTTCGACTCGACTCGACTCGACTCGAAGCTCGAGCTCGAGCTTGAGTCGCCTCGAGTAATATATTTTAATAATATATATTATATATATTATATTAATATTAAATATTATATATATAAGTTTTTTTTTTTTTAAAAAAAGTTAAAACTTAAAAGTTTTTACTAAAACACACTACCCGTCCCCATTCCCTCTTTTTCTTTCCCTTACCCTACCGAGGTAAACTCGACTCAACTCGAACCACTAGCTCGACTCGAACTCGACTCAAAAGCTTTGGCGAACAAGCCAAGCTTCAATGTTGAGCTCGAGGGCGAGCTCGAGCTCGAGCCCGAACTCAAGTATATCGTGGATGAGTCAAGCCGAGCTTGGCCCACCTCGACTCGACTCGGCTCGATGTCCTACATGTCATGTGTTACACCTAATTTTGATTATGCGTCATTGTTGTACTCATGCCCTAGAATGATTGGAAAAAAATATGAATGAACAGTGTGGATATAACACATACATCATAGTGGGCCCACATACCACTAGCACTAGCCACCTCACTAATGGTGGCATCACTGGGTAATTCACATCTGGTGGCAATGGGTTAAGCTAACTAAGGCCTTGCCAGCGTTGGCGTAGCCCGGTGCAGAAGTTTTCACCCGTCCAAAAGTACCTCTAACTAAGCTTCCTAGGTGAAAGGAAACAGTTCACAAGTTTCTTTGAACCGTCCATTTTTCTATGTAATGGTGGCCCGTTTGATGATTGGACTGATCTAATTTCGCCAATTGGTGGGGCTTGAATCCTGGTCTAATAAGTATAATTCTCGGGCTATACTCCATCCACATTGTGGCCGACAATTTGGATGGCATAGATGTTAAAAATGTAAGACACAATGGAGGATAGAAGAAAATGATAACAAAACGATGAGATTTATTGGGTTCAAGACTCGACTTGAATAGTCAATTTCTCAAGACAAATTTGCCGCCCTTGTTCTAGAAGTTCCAACAAGTATAAACGAAGGAAATCTGCAAATTGTCTTCAGGATACAATGAACTCTTACTCCGATTTTCAACACGAAAATTTGCACATTTAAGTGTTGAACAGATCTCTGGTTTTGACACTGATATGCCTTAAGACGTTTAGAAAAAAACTCAGCAAGAGATCAGATCGAGAGTAATTGCACAGAAGATGATATAACCTTAAGGATAAGAGTATTTGATTCTGGATTATAGTATCCGGGATTTATATCAATGAAAGGTCATGGATTTCTTCCTGAAGAGGTGATAAAGTGATGGGGATTTCTCCTCATGATGGCTCGACCGATCGAGAGCTTCACTCGACCGGTCGAGGATGCTAGTCGACTAGTTGAGGACTGGCTCGACTTAAACTCCAGTGAGTTTGGTTTGAATTTTTTCGAGGTGCTTGACCAGTCGAGGGAGGTGCTCGACCGGTCGAGTGGGCCGCTCGACCAGTTGAGGACTCTGCTCGACCAGTCAAGGTTACGCAGATTCATGTCCGGATTTTATGCGGACTGCAGAATTTTGAGGCAATTTTCGCCATGGTGCGGAAGGGAGTTGTCTAAACTATAAATAAGAGTTCCTAGGGCTTTTCTAGTGTATTGAAAAGGCTTTCCAAAGCTATTGTGTTAAGGGTTTTTGACGGCCAATGTGAGAGAGAAGAAGCTTGTGGAAGGAAGATTCTGCTCATAGAGGTGATCTACTTCACAGTCGACGTCTCAGCGCTTCTACGTCCTCGTGATCGGTGAGATCTCTCCATTTGTCTTTTATTCTCTTATTGTTTATCCACTTCTACGTGAGTGAAGAAGGTTTGATCCAAGCGATGTGTGCTTGTGATCAGTTGTAACGTTCTACTTCATAGTAGATTGTTGATCTGGATGAGGTCTCGTGGTTTTTACTTTTTCGAGGGTTTTCCACATAAAAATCTCTTGTGTTGTGTGGTTTATGCCTTGATTTATTTCATTGCTTTATTATCCCATAATTCTAGTGTTTTTGGGAGGCTAGATCCTAAGGTTTTGTGCAACTGCCCCCATCAAAGTGGTATCAAAGCTAAGCTTATTGAACAAAGTGGGATCGATTCTGAATTATGGAAGGTGGCTCATCAAGGATGATCAGTCTTAATAGTTCTAACTGCACCATATGGAAGGTTAAGATGGAGGACTTACTTTATTGCAAGGACTTATATTCTCCAATTCAAGGCATATCAGCAAAGTCAAAGGATATGACAGATGATGATTGAAAGAAATTAGACCAGAAGATGGTGGAGCTTATTAGACAATGGTTAGACGATTCCATATTTCACCATGTGTCTACGGAGACCTTAGCCGCTAACCTATGGTTGAAACTACAAGGGCTGTATGAGAGGAAGACAGCTGGCAATAAGATTTTTCTGATATGATGACTTGTGAATCTCGAGTTCAAAGATGGTGGTTCTGTGGCTGATCACATGAATGAGGTCAACAATATATTGAACCAGCTCTCCGCTATGAAGATGATCTTGGATGATGAATTATAGGCTTTGTTATTTCTTAGCTCATTGCCTGATAGTTGGGAGACATTAGTGGTGTCTCTAAGTAACTTCGCGCCAGACGGAAAGGTATCTATGGAACAGGTAACTAGCTGTCTCTTTAATGAGGAGACAATGAAGAAGTCTCAGGGGTCCACTTAGCAAGAGGCCCTTGTGACACAAGAACGGGATAGAGGAAAGAACAGAAAAGGCAGGAATGCCTGAGATAAATCAAGAGGCAAGTCAAGCACCAGGAAGGATGTTGAATGCTGGAATTGTGGGAAGAATAGCCACTATAAGCATCAATGTCATAAGAATAAAAACGACAAGAAAGGAAAAGGAAATAAGAAAGAAGATAAATCAGATTCCACTGCAGTCGCTTTATATGGCAACGTTATAGTTATTCTTTCTGCAGATCATGATGTTTGTCTCACGGCTACGAGTCAGGACACCGACTGGGTGATAGACTTGGGAGCCTCGCTTCATACGATTCCACATAGGGACTTCTTCACAAGCTACGAGTCAGGTGACTTTGGGACTGTGAAGATAGAAAATTCTGGTGTTTCAAAGATCGTAGGGGTCAGTGATATTTGTGTGAAGACCGATATGGGCTGCACATTGGTTCTCAGGGATGTGAGGCATATCTCAGACTTTCGCCTCAACTTGATGTCGACGGAAAGGTTGGATAATGATGGCTATGAAAGCCGATTTGTTAGTGGGCGCTGGAAGATCATCAAGGGTTCATTGATCGTGGACAAATGAAAGAAGTGTTGCAACCTTTATAAGGCAAGTGTCAGTATGTGCAAGGGTGGATTGAACGTAGCGGAAGATTCAGCTATTGACATGTGGTACAGGCGTCTAGGACACATGAGTGAAAAAGGGCTTCAGGTTCTAGCAAAGAAGCGGCTCCTTTTAGACATGATAGGTATACCTTTCAAAACCTGTATTGATTTTTTATCAGGGAAACAACATATAGTTTCATTTGTTAAATTTGTTTCTCATGTTAATAAAGTACATGCATTATATTTGGTTTGTTCTGATGTTTGTGGTCCTATGAGGACAAAAACTTGAATGGGACATTGTATTTTGTCACTTTTATAGATGATGCATCTAGGAGGGTTCGGGTTTATACTTTGAAATCTAAGGACGAGGTCTTTCGTGTGTTTAAATTATTTCATGCTATGGTCAAGAGAGAAACAGGTAGATCATTAAAGTGTATCCGCACTGACAATGGTGGTGAATACATTGGTGACTTCCATGAGTATTGTAAGTCACTGGGTATATGGCATGAACAAACGGTTCCCAAGACTCCCCAGTATAATGGTATGGCTGAACGAATGAATCGCACCATTGTAGAGAGAATCAGATGCATGTTATCCCATGCGAAGTTGCCCTAGTCGTTCTGGGAAGAAGCAATGCACACGGTGGTATATTTGATAAACAAGTCTCCATCAGCCCCGTTGAATGGAGAAGTACCTGAGAAGGTGTGGACTGGACAGGATCCATCGTATAGTCATCTCAGGTTGTTTGGATGCAGGGCATCCGATCACGTACCAAAGGACGAGAGGTCCAAGCTCGATATGAAGATCAGACAGTGTGTGTTCTTGGGGTACGATGATGAAAAATTCGGTTAAAGATTATGGGATCCGATCGAGAAGAAGCTCGTCAGGAGTAGAGATATGGTTTTCTTTGAAGATCAGTGTATAGAAGACATTGGTAAGCCAGAGAAAAACCAGCCTAGTTCAGATGAGCTAGAGAACATGGATCCAGTTATTCCTCCCATGGTGCCTGATTGTTGAGGGTCAAATGTTACATATTAGACCCCAGTAATTGCCTACATTTACGAACATGATACTATTTAACAGACTATTTTAAACGTGTTTGTGTTGCAAGGTGACTTTAGGAGCTTGGGCTGAAAAGGAGCGCTTAAAGTATGGATTTAACGCTCTGATGACACCAAAGGCAAGGGACAGACTCCAAGGGACCAAGATCAAGCCAGAAATCCAAAAAAACTGAGAAACTGAAGCTTAAGTGGCCTGAAAGTTAGCCAGAAGTTAGCCAGAATGCACGATCACAGGGTTCCCACCATCCACTCGGTTTGAAACTTCATACATAGCCTGAGGATCATAAATGAACCGTACACATCGAATTTCAGCTCCCAGATCCCTGTGGAAGTGGCTAAACTGATAGATCAGCCCATAAAATCCGAATTCTGGGCCCGCCTGGTATCTGGGTATGCTTCAATTTTTGTCTCAACGTGTTAAAAGAGCTGACAAAGCAGATGGACAGAGAAGATTCTACATATACATTACAGTGGACCCCATGTATAAGGAGAGAGTGTACCACACGGTGCACTCCCACGCTGCACCGAATGCATGGGCTGGGTCAAACCATGTTTGACCCGAGCCTTTCCAAGCTGAAACAGCGGACTAACAGCGTCCGTCCGGTTTCGGGTTGTGGGGTCCATACATTGTTCAAATGGAAGATCTGGACCGTCTATTCGATTAGTAAGACAGCCAAGACCAACGCCTAGGTGTCCTTTTGCCATCTTACAAGCAATCGTGTGATGATCTCAACCGAACGGAAGATGGACGGTGAAATGGAAAGTTCAGTGGACCACACCGAGTCCAAGCCAAAGAGCTCGTTCCCGAGTTTTTTTTCCAGAGTATTCCAATGAACGGAATGGATTCACTGTCTTGCGCCAATCACAGGCCCACCATCTTTCACAGCAACGTGTCGACGAAGCTCTGTTGCGAAACAGAGTTGCTTTCGAATTCGGGTGGGCCACCATTGCTGATTGGATGGCCGATCCAAACCATCCATCGTGTAGGTCACTCAAAAACTTCCCAAGGGACGATATTCTTTTTGACAGAATCACAGGAACATGGGAGTTGGGAGGATCCGTTCGTGCTGCGTAAGAAGAGCTGCGTAAACAGAAACTGCGTTTGCGTCCGTAATATTCTTGGGCTGTGTAAAATAGGTCGGTGGGACCGACACAGCAATCCCCACGATTCTCTGCCGACTTCCTATTCTATAAAAACAAAAGAGAGAAAAGAGAGAGAGAGAGAGAGAGAGAGAGAGAGAGAGATCATCCACGGCTGGAGGGCAGAGAGTTAGAGATTTTGTTTTTAGTTTTATTTATTTATTGTTTTCTTTATTTGAGAGATTTATCCAAATCATGTCTGGCTAAACCTCTTACCTAGGGCTAAGAGGTGAAGCTTGTAGCGTGATGGGGACGATTCTATGGGTTGATTCATGCATATTGAACTGACTTGGATTTTGTTTGATTTTAAGGAATGCATTTAGTTTTTAATGGTTTCTTGAGACTGAAATTACAACAGATCTGCGATGGCTTTTGAGTAATTCCTTTTTCTTATTATGATTATGACGTCAAGAAGACCTATTGTTCATCATCGTCTCCTGGGCATGGTTGGATGACAGAACCCTTCCTAACATTCATACATCACTCAGATTGGCTGTGGATTGGTTTAATTCTGTTGTTTGCTTTGTCTCATGGACATAGTTTTGTGATGGAATCCATTTTAATTTACACCCTTCTTATCTCTTGAAAACTAGATCAAAAGAAGTTCATATTTGATTTTCATGGTTATATCTTCCAACTGGATGAAGATGAGACTCGAAGTCCAGTTGAGTTCTTGAATCAAGCATAGATCTCCCTGATCTCTACAAGTGGATCCTCTGAATCCCTAGTTCCTTCCTCTGAATTCTTAAGTTTTAAATAATTATTTTACCATTAGTTCTCAAATTACAACTCAATTTAGATTTCATCTCATTCTAGTTCTAGTTCTAGTTAGTTTCAGATAATGTACAGGTATCAGTCCCTGTGGATTCGACCTTGGTTTTATCGAGTTTATTACTACATCACAACCCAATACTTGGGGAGTGAACACTGATGACGGGGGAGTACAACAAGGTGCAGAGGACGAGGGAGTTTCTATAGAAGATGGACTAGGGAAGCAGCCCCCACTTGATCCACCTGTTGAACGACAAGTGAGGAAGTCATCTAGGTACAGATAGCCGTCCAAGAGATACTCGCCGCATGAGTACATTATGCTCACTAATGGGGGAGAGCCAGAAGATTATTCTGAGGCCCTAGCTGACGAGTATAAGGGGAGTGGTTGAAAGCTATGTAAGAGAAGATGAAATCCTTGCATAAGAACCACACCTATGACATGGTGAAACTGCCTAAAAGCAAGAAGGCTCTAAGCAATAAGTGGGTGTTTAGAAAGAATATTGAGCAGAAGAATTCACAAACGAGGTTTAAGGCCGGACTTGTAGTGAAAGGGTTCGGTCAGAGGAAAGGTATAGACTTCGAGGAGATATTCTCACCAGTGGTCAAGATGACATCCATGTGGGTGTTACTTGGGTTGACGGCTAACATGGATCTGGAGATAGAGCAGTTAGATATTAAAACTGTCTTTCTCCATGGTGACCTGGAAGAAGAGATCTACATGCACCAACCAGAGGGGTTCGAAGTCAAGGGCAAAGAGCATATAATGTGTAGGCTGAGGAAGAGCTTGTATGGGCTGAAACAAGTTCCACGGCAATGGTACAAGAAGTTCGACTCGTTTATCTTGAAGCATGGGTATGACAGAACGGAGTCGAACTACTGTGTGTTCACGTGCAAGTTCTCAGATGGTGATTTCTTAGTTTTGCTGTTATACGTTGATGACATGATCGTCATGGGAAAAGGCATGAAGAAGATTGACAGGCTGAAACAGGAGTTAAGCAAGTCGTTTGCGATGAAAGACTTGGGCCTGGCTAAGCAGATCCTAGGAATGGAGATAACTCGTGACAGAAGTAACAGGAAGCTTTGACTGTCACAAGAGCGGTATATTGGAAACGTCCTAAAGCGGTTCAATATGAATGTAGCGAAACCGGTCAGTACTTGTAACGCCGTGAAAATCGGGGGTCGAGCAAGAGCTCAACTCCCGAGTTCCAACGCATCACTTATGCAACATAGATAATGATGATTAAATGTTGTCTGGGTTAGTGCATTAAACATGAATGGGATTAAGCTAAATCAGCATATCATACTCCAGAGACGATTAGATTACGCGAGCGGAAGACTGTGATAGATATATAAAATACTTAAGTTGTTATAAGTCTCCAAAGTATGAACATGATACCAGGTTAAATAATTACATGTATTGTTTTAAGATATACAAAATAACAAGAGTGTAATGTCAATTATCCATATCCATGTAGCCCCAATATGTAACTCTAGGTCTATATAGACCTGCCAAAGAGTTGCATGTAGGAGAATTCTTCCTCGTCATCATAGAAGACAGGCTCCACCTCGTAAGCCTCGTCATCATAAAAGACAGGCTCCACCTTGTAAGCCTCATCATCACCTGAAACTACAACAGAGTCTGGTTGGTATTTTAAAATACCGTCCCATAACGTGGAAGTGAGTGATCAACTCAGTGGAGCTATAAGGCAAAGGTTAACATGTTATCAATTCAATCAAGCAGTAATGATAAAGCAGTACAACACTCATGTCCTAAGTACTCTTGTTAATGCAAGGATGATAAGCAATAATGATGTATGCCCTCGCCTGCACTCCCTCTGCGACACCATCTCACGATCGCGGCATGCAACACTCTCATTGTGCTCAACTCCAACGCCAAAGGCACATGCAAATGCGGTGCATGTGCGTGATTAGCCAAGTTCTTAATTAGACTCATTCATCAAGCAAGTTTGGGAAGCTAAGGTACCTCCTTTTATATCATTGATCCATCCAGGGTCGTCAATCCTAGTTAATCACATATGATAGGCAAGTTCGCAAGTTTACACCATAGGTCGCTACGAGAGGCTCGTCACCGTCAGCATAGGCTTAATTCACACTCGAGGTCACCCCACCAACGCCCTAGAAACTGACAGTCTACTTTCGAAGGCTCGTTACCAACCCGACTGGGGACCACAACCAGGCTACGCCAAGGAAGGCCTAATTTGTACTCAAGGTCACAACATTAACGCCCTACCAACTAACAGTCTATTTTCGAAGGCTCGTCACCAACCCGACTGGGAACCATATCCAGGTTGCGCCAGTGTAGGCTGACAGCCCGAATACAGTGTCCCATATCACCATATTCGGCTCACGAGTCTGGGTTGCTCACTGGTCACTACGGGGAGGCTTGTCGCCCCAGCGTAGGCCGACGCTCGACCACGGTGTCCCATACCACCATGTCCGGCTCATGAGTCTTAGCGGATCGTGGTACCATGGTTGAAACGGGTCTTTGCATTGGTAAGGGGTACCTTAGGTTCAAGCAGTAGTGTTCATATATGGTAAACACACAGTAGGCCAATTGGTTTATTAGACAAGTTCGACTGGTACGAGTGTACGCCAAATTAATCGACATGGTACCACTGTCGACAATCATCATACGCCTCGGATTCATTGAACGTGTCTTGTGTGGTGAAATGACCTCAGTCACTACTCGAGAATCATTACCGATTGCCTGGACTACATTGTAGCCCCAATCACACTTCAAACGATAGCATTCACAAGTGATAATCAATGACAACATGTGACAGCCAAATCTAAATATAAATCTTAGTTGAGCATTTCAACAAACACATAATACACATGTTATCTTATATAGGCATTTCATCCGTACAACACATAATAGTAAAATAGGTTACATAAAGGGAACTATAATTATAGAGAATGTGATTGAGAATTCTATCTCAACACCCTCATTAAATACATTCCAACAAGTATTTCCTCATTCAGGCATTTTATCAAACACTTAGACTACACATTTCAACATACATATATTAGACTAGTTATAACATATATCCTGGAACCTCTTTTACAAAGGAGTTGCCACATACACAACAAACATATATTCATAGTTAATAATCATGGCAAGCACAGATCCAAATTCCATTTTCATTCAGACACTTTTACAAGCACTTAGACCACTTCAACATACGTGACGTATGTTGGTTATAATAGGTGTTAAGGCAAATCCTTTCACCAAGGAGTTGTCACACGTATAATAACCATATATTCACGACGAATAATCATGGCAAGTACGAATCTAAATTCCATACTCATTCAATCATATCAACAAACACATGGAATACACTATATTCAACATAGTTCATATATATGTGTAAAGCGCGGGAAACATCGTATTTAAGCATGTGATAGTAATCAAGTCAGTCATAAATCATTAACTGACGTTGAAAGCCTTCAAAACCATAACCTAAATGTTTATAGTCCGCACCTTCCACCGGTAGACTCGTAACGAACTCAATTTAAACACTAAGTCCTCGCCTACGGCATAACGGCAACCTATAGTTTGAAATAGATTAGTTATTTCATTATTTACTCCATTTGAATCCTTAAAACAGATTAGGGTTAGGATTTCTTACCCAAAAATGGAATCAGAATCGCCGGTATAGCGATATAGTAGCGATGATTAAGCACGTGGAGGGATAGGATCGAATCGTAGGAACAAACTCTCACTCACTCTCTCTTCTCCTCACTTTCTTCTTTTCTTTTCTCTCTCTTCTCTCTCCTAGGGTTTGAAATTCGTATGGAATGGGAGAGAGGGTTTTAGGTCCTTATATAGTCCTAGAATTGATGGGAATGGCCTTAGGGCCATGGTATACTTAGTTATAGCCAAAACTCGTCTGTTTCGGCCCAACGGAGCGCATTTGGGGGCTCCTTTTCTGCATATGGTCGGGAGTAAGTCCCCTGACATTGGATCTTGGTCAAGCTAAATTTTTTGTTCGATTGGATTTACAAATCAACCGCGGGGGACCAGTTTCAGTTCAATGGTCACCGGTACTCGATCAGGCCACAAGTACACTGACGTATGTTGGAAATTTTCTCTGATCCGAAGGTGTAGTTGGGTCAGATTCTGACAGTCTGAATCCTTAGATTTGGCTTGCAAGCGAATGACTCAATTCACTTAAGTCTGAGTTCATTTTCTAAAGATATTCGCGTTTCTCACACACTTCACTCCGAGTTCAAGTTGTGCGTTTCGGCATATTATTTGGACTTGATTTTCAAGGTCATTGTCAAGTCCAGTGAAGTGGTCATAACGGTATAGTTTCGTAGTAATTAGATTTTCGAAGCACGGTCCAGGTCCGATACGGAGTTTCAATGCACTCCCGAGAGCAACTAGGTTTAGAGATTGATCCTAGGTTTCAAGGTAACGTGGCGTCAATGATCCTACTGATTTTGGGTCTCGCAGTTCGTATTGAAAGCTATCCAAGCTAATTCGACAAATAATTTAGTTAAGCACTTAATTAATCTTCGTCTAATTTCTAAAGGATTTGGTCCCTAGTGATTTCTGTTTGAGGTGGTACTCGTGTCTTTGTACGGATTTTTTCGAGGCGTTACAGTACTTCACTGGATGGTCACTTCAGATTGAGCGACAGACAGTGTCCCAAGACGAAGACAGAGGTGGATGAGATGCAGAAGATACCCTACGCATCGACAGTAAGAAGTTTGATGTATGCTATGGTGTGTACGCGCCCAGACATAGCATATGCGGTTAGTGCTATCAGCCGATATCTTGTCAATTCTGACAAAGAACATTGGTCAGTGGCGAAGTGGATACTGCGGTATCTAAGAGGCTTATCTAGATTGAGTCTATGCTATGGTGACGGAAAACCTGTGTTAGAGGACTGCAGGGATGCAGATATGACAGGTGACATAGACTCCAGGAAGTCTACATCGGGGTTCATGTTCACGTTTGCAGGGGGAGCGGTCTCTTGGCAGAGCAACCTACAGAAGGTCATAACATTGTCGACGACAAAGGTCCGAGTACATTGCGGTCACAAAGGCATGTAAAGAGATGCTTTGGATGAAGAGATTCCTACAGGAACTTAGCCTGAAGCGGGAGCAACACGAGGTCTATTGCGATAGTCAAGGCGCTATACACTTGAGCAAGAATCCAAGTCCGCACTCTAAGTGGATCACCTAGAGATTCGGTATCACTAGATCAGGGATACTTTGGAACATAAGGTGTTACAGCTTGAGAATGTCCACATGGACGATAATGAGTCAGACATGATGACCAAGGCATTGCTCAAGGGCAAGTTTGAGGTTTGTAGAAACTGAGCTGGCTTGAAGAAAGTGGATTCCTCTTGAGTCGAAAAGGGGGAGATTTGATGCGGATTTCTCCTCATGATGACTCAACCGGTCAAGGGTGCTGGTCGACCAGTCGATGACTGGCTCGACTCAAACTCCAGCGAGTTTGGTTTGAATTTTTTCGAGGTGCTTGACCAGTCGAGGGAGGTGCTCGACCGGTCGAGTGGGCCGCTTGACCGGTCGAGGATTCTGCTCGACCAGTCGAGGTTACACAGATTCATGTCCGGATTTTGTGCGAACTGCGAAATTTTGAGGCGGTTTTCGCTATGGTGCGGAAGGGAGTTGCTTAAACTATAAATAGGGGTCCCTAGGACTTTTCTAGTGTATTGAGAAGGCTTTTTAAAGCTATTGTGTTAAGGGTTTTTTATGGCCAAGGTGAGAGAGAAAGAGAGAAGAGAGAGAGAGAGAGAGAGGAAGCTTGTGGAAGGGAGATTCTGCTCGTAGAGGTGATCTACTTCGCAGTCGACGTCCTAGCGCTTTTACGTCCTCGTGATCGGTGAGATCTTTCCATTTTTCTTTTATTCTCTTATTGTTTATCCACTCCTACGTGAGTGAAGAAGGTTTGATCGAAGCGGTGTGTACTTGTGATCGGTTGTAACGTTCTACTTCATAGTGGATTGTTGATCTAGACGAGGTCCCGTGGTTTTTACCTCTTCGAGAGTTTTCCACATAAAAATCTCTTGTGTTGTGTGGTTTGTGCTTTGATTTATTTCATTGCTTTTTTATCCCATAATTCTGGTGTTTTTGGGATGTTAAATCCTAAGGTTTTGTGCAATGGCTCCCATTATAAACTGTCTCTTCAAGAAATCCATACCCATTTACAGCAAATAATTGTCTTCCATGAAAGGACATGACTCTTTGTCCTATGGCAATTATTTCTGTACCCATTTAGACGGAAGTAGTTATCCAACATGAAAAACTGTATCTACATAAGCGACATATGGCATAGTTGCCACATGTACAATCATGTTATAGTTACTCTCAATCAACAAAAAAAAAAAAGTAATAAAACGTAAGGGTACTATGGCCCAAAGAGTTTGAACTGTGTGTAAAAAAGACTAAGGCTCTTTTTGCTCCTTGCGATGATGCGCACGTGCGAAGTGCTAAGTGTACCTAATAAAGCACCAAAAAGTGCCTCAATAACCCTAAAACTCTAAAAATAACTTTTATTTTAGAACTTTATTTTTATTTTAAAAAACACAGCAATAGATGCTCTGGTGTATGCAGGCGGATGGACATCCCAGCCTTTCTAGTGTATCAAACAAATTCGTCTTTTGTGCACGTGGATGGATGTCCCTGCCTTTCTTTGTAGTGTATCATACAATCTTTTGTGCAGGTGGATGGATATCCCTGCCTTCTGGTGTGTCAAACAAATTCGTCTTGTGATTTATCGGTCCCGGAAGGGCAGGGCTTCAACGCGCCTTTTGGAGCACCCAGAGTCGGTGCACACATCAGTTACTGCCGTTCACACACAGTACGACCTGGAAATTGGAATCTTATACAAACCCAAAGAGACACATTTGAATGCTCGTTAAAACCGTACCCAGCAGGATTGGACGGTGGAGATTTATTTGCCTACTTCCCGAGCACACGGAGCACAATCCATCTTTTCCTTCGAACCGAACTCCAGTTACTCGAGGTCTCGATCATATCACGAATTATATTTCTCGGCAATCATGCGGCTTAATTCTTCTAGACAAGAAATTGCCGATAAACTTCGGGACAGCTGATGCATTTCCGTCCTTTTGCTCTGATTGAAACTAACCATCCACGTGGTCTTATCGGCAGCTCACGAGGTGATTAGTCGTCATTGAATCATCACGGCCACCGTTAACTCCAGACATGGGAATTCGAGCTCGAGACTCATCCGTGTCCAGTTATCCATACCTACTCGAATGCAACTCGACTGATCAGACCCCACGCGTGTGCATGTGCACAATATCTGAGCCGTTGTTTCCGCTGTCTAGTTTGCATGTGAAAATTTATGTCCATCTGATGAGCAGCTTTGGTCTTTCACACGAGTGCCTGGTTTAGGCGCGTGGGAAACATTTTCGACAAGTACACTCAACAATCAACATTCCTCATTATCGGTTTACCCACATATTTTCCAGTGCTCTCTCTTGTATCACGGAAACTTGGACAGTCCAATCGACTGATCCAGACTGTTCATTATGTAAATAGACGGTACATGGGCTACCATTCAAATATCGCACCAATCACATGAACCCAGTACATCCATAAGCTGGCCGTTTGGTCACAACCTTCCGTTTCCAAGTCATGGATTAGAGTGTAGGATTGCCTTGAAAAGGGTGCGGCTTCAGTGGATCCCCGGATACACCCAGGTAGGTGGATCCCAGACTGGGGCCAATCATAATGTATGTTACCTACATCCACGCCGTCCATCCGTTTTGGAAGCTGGGTTTCGAGCATGGTACCAAAAATTAAGTAGATCCAAATCTCATTTGGAACACACCAAAGGAAGCAATGGTGAATGTCCATTAAAGACTATTGTGGACCACCACATTTTTGGATCAAGCTCATATTTATGTGATCCCTTCATCCATGTTTTTTTGAATCTTATCAACAGGTTGGATGACAAATAAACATTCAATGGCTCCCAAGAACTTTTTAATGGTGAGTATTCAATCATTGTTTCATTTAGTGTGGTCCACCTAAGGTTTGGATCTGTTTCAGTTTTTGGATAATCACTTGAATAATCTTTCAAATGGATGGACGGGGTGGATTTATTGCACACACATCAAGGTGGCCCCACCGTCAGGGATCCCACCGAAGCCGCGTCCCTTGTAAAAGTGGTTCTCTCCAATGCACAAGCTACCATGGTGGAGCCTAATAGAGAGGTGGCTCGTATTATTTCTTAGAAAGAATATCGGCTGTAATTTCTTAAGGCCGTTAATTAGATGGTTAGGTTTGTTCGATCCGCGTGATTTTTTTCATGGTAGCTCATGAAATGTGAAATGGGCTTAATGGACAGTCAAGATCAAACAATGAGACTGTCAAGTGTCCTTTGGCTATTAGGAGCACTGTAAGCTGTATTGTTCGAGAGCACGAGATCATTCTCCGTTACAAAATATTAGGCTGTCAACGGGCCGGCCTGGGGTAGGTCTAAGGCTCTAAGCCCTGATTTTGAGTTGTTTCGGACTAGCCATGGGCCGGGCTTTTTCAAATTTTGGATTTTTAGGCCTGAGCCCGGCCCATTGACACCCCTACAAAATATACACATTGCCAAAATACAACATCTCTCTGTAACAATAAGCTTGCACCACGATTATATTAAGATAAAAATACCTTGGCAGTTTGTGATGGATGATACGCAGGCAGTTAGAAATTGCACACATTGCATGCAAGTAATGAAATTAACCACAACATTATAACATGCAAGTAATGAAATTATTTTTTTTTTTAAACACTCAATTTAGTAGGATTTAACATGGGCGAAAACAGGTGTTGAAACTCCAAAAAGTCTACCACCCGAGTAAGAGCAAAGACCCAAACAATAGGCTTATTTGATTATCTGATTATTGGATTGGTTGACATTTATTGTACGGTTCGAAATGAAAATTATTTAATCCCTGCTTCTGTGGTGGGGTCTACTTGAGCTTTAGATCTACTTGATTTTTTGGATCATGCTCTAAAATGATCTCGAAAAATGGGTAGACGGTGTGGATATAGCCCACACATCATGGTGGGACCTACACAAATTGCTACCGTTGAGTGAAATTGGCGTGGGACCCAATGCAATTCCATCTAATCTAATTCCAAGCTTTTCCATTCTCCCCAACCATTGAGGGCCTGTTTGGCCAGTGGTATTAAGTTATATTAAATGGAATTACATTACTAATCTCACTTTGAAATATGGAATGACATGTTTGGAAGGAGTGTGAGATGGGATTAAATTTAAATTTGTAGGCTTTGGAAAATGAGTTTATCCCACTTATGATGAATTTTTGTTTCATCTAGGTTCAATCCAAATGTAATTTGAAAGTAAATTTGGGATTTACTTTTTAATTTATACATTCCAAACATGGTATTAGAAAACATGGGATGCACCCAATCCATGAACAATACCTTACACATGCATTTATTGTAACTTTTACAATTCCAGCCACCTTAATCTTACCTAATGTAGCTGGCCAAACAGGCCCAAGTGGAATTGACACGAGACCATATGCAACTCCATCCCACCTAATCCCATCTAATACCATGGTGTTTGGCACATGGTGCTGGGAAGGATTAGGTGGGATGGGATTAAAGTTAACCGTAATTATTACGTATGGTACAAACCACAAGGATTGTCTGGGACCCTTTTACTATGGGATGAAAGCTTAATTACATGCTCGATTCGTGTCCGATCATTGTAATACGGTGGATACGTGGATTGAATGAATATAATTACCATCATTTGAAACTATTAAGAATAACACGTGTGTTATATCCCGGATTAATTCGCTGGGATATTAAGACGGAAGCCGCAAGACGAGGAATCGGATGATTGGACGCGGCCATTTGTGTCCTACCCCAGGATGGTAATCCGTCGGGAAGAAGGATCAAGTGAGGCCCATCTTAACTCATGATGTAAGTATTTTATCCACGCTGTTCAATGCTTTTTTTAAGATAATTTTAATATGTGAACCAAAAAATGAGGCAAGTTGTTTTTTTTACCATACAACCTATTCATAAGGTCATGTAGACATGGATGAAGTGAAAACACAAATATAAACTTCATTCAAAACTTCTCCGGCTCCTAAGAAGTTTTTAATGGTGGATGTTAAATCTTCACTTTGTGATCCACTTAAGCCTTGGACCCCCTCATTTTTTGGGTTACATATTAAAATTATCTGAAAAAATATTTAAACGGCGTCGATAAAACACTTATCTCAAGACAATTCACTGACACCACCATCATTACCTTAAAATTGATCCCATCCCTCCTGATACCATGGATCTGCCCGGCCAAACACGCCCTTTACATCATGGTGGGCCCCACAGAGCCCTGCCCGGACGGATTACCGTCCGGGTGCGGGTAGGACGCAATCCGCGTCCGGAATCGGACGGGAAGAATCCACAACGGTGCCACGTGTTAAGATCCATTGGAATCCGGTTTTGCAAGATGCTCGACGTTTAACGGCTCGGACAGTATATAAGCACTCTCTCTTTCTTCATTGTTATGATCAGACGTGTCTGTTCGTGACTTTGAGTTATTTAAAAAGAAAGGCATTCCCTTGGAACTCACTCCTTCTGAGTCTGTTTTCGTTTTTCTAGGGTTGTCTTTCTTTCTCACTCACTCTTCCGTCTCTTTCTTTCGTTTTTCGTCTCTTTGATTGGTAAGGGCCGCTTTTGCTTCTCCAGCAAGAGGTTCTAAGGTTAGTTCGAAGCTTATGGAGCTTTCTAGATATCTTGTATTCCGTTTATTCGCTTTGCCTGTACATTTTTCAAGTTTAAGTACTTATGGTGGGATATCGGGATTTAGAGAACTTTTCTGTTGATTTTGATGCGTTTGGACGGAAAAACGAGGAAGAGATCGCGTTCTGGAATGGAATTACGATGGAAATCGTTATTTATTTATTTATTTATTTATTTATTTAGATCTTGCTGATTGCGAGATTCCAAATTTATGGATTTGTTAGTGAGAAAATCGCCTGATTTGGCGATTTCACTACTCTCTTTTTTTTTTTTGTTTCATCAATCATTTTAAGACTGAACTTCGAGATCGTGTGTAGATTTGAGAGAGAAACAAAGCAGGAAGCCGCGATCTGCAGCAAATAATGACTAGAAGCTTGGTTCTTTCGCCATTTGTGAGGTTTTTGGAGTTCCATTTGGAGAAAATGACCAGATTTTCATTTTTTGAAATAGATTTTCATAGATCCAATCAGATCGAGATTCCTGCCTTTCTTTCTGCAGATCTCTGAAGCCTTGGACGAAAAAGCAGGATTCTCGGCAGAGGATTGTATTTGCATCAGATTTTCCTAATCTATGCTTCTCTTATACTGAAAATCGAAAAAAAAAAAAGAAAAGAAATCTCATTTCTACGGTCATTTTCTCCTTCGCCAGTATTATTCGAAGGATCTGTGAAGTTCATTTCATAAATTCGTTGGAATTGGGCCTTTTTCACCCTCTATTTTCTCTTGTTTTGACAGATTTCTGCAACCGTTCTCTTCTCAGAGAAAGATCAGGATATTTATTTCCCCATCGTAAAACATTCAGTTTCGAACTCTTCTCTTGTGCTTCTATTGGCCGATTTCTGCAAGCTTCTGGAGAGAACAGAGCAAATGCCTGGAGCTTAAACATGCTCTGTTTTCTTTTACAGAATTTTGTCACCTCTATCTTTACGCGCTTTATTTCGCTCCAATTTTTCGTTTTCTTCAAATTCTCGAGCCTTTATTAGGAGAACAGTCGGCAGTTGGTTGGGAAATGGCGATATCTCGTCTACTCTATTTCTGATCTTGTAGTCTGCGGACTACTGAATCGATTCGTAGTCCATTAGAAAGGCCATATGCGTGTATGATCAGAAACGTCAAAGTGGAAGGTCACACTGACCTTGGTTTTTGGATCTGAGAACTGCTTTAATCACAGAAGATTGACGGTGTATATTAAGTTTGCTTTAATAATTGTATAGCAGTCTTACAGATGAATTCGACATCCGTTGCCCGTGGATACTCGTTATAAAGGGAACCTCTCATCAATACACACGATCCAACTATCAGACTACAGTATAAATTCAGTGGTACGCCAACTGGCAGACTGCAGTATAAATTCAGTTTTAGCGGACTACCTGCCTTTGCCATTGCCATTGCCAGATGAATCCGAAACAAAAGCCGTAATTCATTTCGCGAGCGCTATATTAGCTTCATTACGTCTCGCCTGTTTTTTTTATAAAAAAAACTGCATACGTGTTTACGCTTGGATGAGATCCAGGCCGTTCGTCGTAGACCTGTGATAACAAACGGGTGTAGATCCGGACCAACGCCATAGGACTAGAAAACCCTAAGCTTTGGGTAACGCCGTTATTTTAGAATATCCCTTGGTTCTCGTTCCGACATTTTGTATTTCATAGTTCAGGTCGGTCTTCTGGACTGATTAGTATCTCAAGGTGGCGGTCGAATCTCAAAGAGCTAAACACGATCCTAATATATGTTTTTTAAAACCTGATTCTGAATATTTCGTAACAAATTCCCTTGGTTTGACCATTCCGTAGGAGACGTCCACATGGGTTGATCGAGCCCTCAAAATGCACCAGCCAGATGATCAAAGCCATCCATCAAGGGCCTACAAAATGGATGGTCGCTGTACTTTTTTTCATGCCCTTAATCGACGTTGATCATCAGATGGTTGCGAGTTTGGGGCTTCAAAGGAGGAATCGTACTCATCATGGCTCCGGTTGTACGAATACCTAGAATCTGCATCCAATAAAAAAGAAATCGCACTTCTCTTGCTCCCTTTGTACGAGTACCTTCCCACCCTTGTTCGTACTCCGTACTGATCCAGGGAATCACGAAAGTTAACGTGAGCCCCGATACGCGCGGTCTACAGCCGTTCGCTGGGTACGAATCAATTTCGTGTCCCCTGATGGCCTACATATCGTATCATCGTTCTATTTGGATTTGATTGGAAAATCTACAACTCTTTATCTTACGGTTGTAAAATCAACACAATTTGAGGGTATTATGGTCATTCCAGCCGTCTAATTCTTCGTATAATTATCTCTTATTTTTTGTTAATTGGTGGGGCAGGAAGAAGGCACGAAAATGACAGTAACACCGAAGATCTCGATCAGCGATGGAAACCTGGTGGTTCACGGGAAGACTATACTGACGGGCGTGCCTGATAACATCGTGCTGACGCCTGGCTCGGGCGTCGGGCTCGTCGCGGGTGCTTTCATAGGCGCCACTGAGTCCGATAGCAAAAGCCTTCACGTCTTTCCCATGGGTTCCTTGGAGTAAGAAACCCCTCCAAACTACAGGACCCTAAAATTACTATTTCCTCTCTCAAAAAAGGATGTGAAACTAGGCATTGGAGCTGAAATTCCAAGTCTACGAACTGAAATTGTTATCTTTCGTTCCAGGGGCCTTCGATTCATGTGCTGCTTCCGCTTCAAGCTATGGTGGATGACGCAGAGGATGGGAACGTGCGGGAATGAGGTCCCCTTGGAAACCCAGTTCATGCTTATCGAGAGCAAAGACGGAACGGAGGGCGTCGATGACGACGGAGAGGCTTCCACCATCTACACGGTCTTCCTTCCGCTCTTGGAGGGGCATTTCCGTGCCGCTCTCCAAGGCAACGAGAGGAACGAGATCGAGATTTGTCTCGAGAGCGGTGAGTAAAATCCTCGTAGCAATGATTCGAAAATCAAAGGATACCCTGTTCGATTGCTGCGCGATGGCCGGAGAGCTTTCGTTTGGCAAACACTCAAGTGGAGAAAGAAACCAATCAACCAGTCAATGAATTTATCCAAGTTTAGAAAGATTTGGAGAAATAGGGGAAAAAGTGGAAGGCGTTCGAAAGAACCGAAACGACTCTGTTTTTTGTGTTTTTGCTGATTGATTTTGCAGGAGACGCAGCTGTTCAGACCAACCAAGGAATGTATCTGGTCTACATACATGCAGGCACCAATCCCTTCGAAGTCATCACAGAAGCGGTCAAGTAAGATGCTCCCTTGGCACCCCTTTTTCTTTCAGTGTTTTTGTACAAGAAATGATCAGATGCAACTAGGGCTGAAAGTTGGGCGGGTTCAACCCGACCAACCCGTGACCGACCTGACATTGGGTTGGGCTTAGGCAATATGTATCGAGTCCAGTCTCAGGCTTGGGCTATGTAGACACCAACCCGATAAAACTTGGGTCAGGCTGAGGTTGGGGTCTTGGGTTGCCCGACCCAACCCGAACCCAATCAATATATAAGTTACTTATAAATTATAATTAAGTCTGGAACATTTGTGTTGAAGACATAGGAAATTCCGGTGTTGGGTCTCATTAGTCCACATCATTTCCTATGACTCAAGCTAACAAGATATGCTAGATTCCTCTCCCAAATAGATTCGGTGCTATTCAACACGACTTTTAAATGAGTAGTTGTCCTATATTTTAGCTTGTTTGTTTAGTAAAAATAAAGTTTTTTACTATAAATAACTACATATATAATTAATAAAATCATAGATATAAAAAAATAAGACGTGTATTGAAATATAATAAACTACTCCAATAATGAAAATATTAGCACGTTTCCACCCGACCGAACCCGCTTAGGTTGGGCTTGGGTTGGGCTTGGGTTGAGAATTCCCAACCCGACGTTGGATTGGGTTGAGTTGGGTTAGGGTTGAGGTATAGGAACCTTGGGTTAGGCTAAGGTTGAACACCATCCCAACCCAACCCGACCCGACCCGACTCGCCTGACTTTCAGCCCTAGATGCAACTAGTTCTGTTTAGGCATGTTGACGGTCCAATCATGTGTGTGAGGATCATTTGGTGAGGCCCACCGTCGTATGACTAAAATTGATGACCAAGTTTGATTTTTAACAGAAACTGGTCCAATCATCAATCCTGACAGTCCGATGGATCACTTCCAACGAATTATTCCAATAATTGATCTTGACCATCTAAATATAAACATTGTGATTATTTTTAGCGGAACTGGTTAAATGATGAATCTTAACCATCCGTTTGGTTCGCTTATGGTTCTCAATATGTTACACGTGTTTGAAGCTCTTGGGGCCCACACATGATTCGTATGTGGAATCCAAGCCGTGCATCCGGTCTCTCCCCTCATGGTCACTGCACACCCTAAGAATTATCTTGAGCCAAGACTCAGGTGAGACACAGCAGGGGGGTTGATCATTTAACCATAAGCCCATAGATACACCTTTCGTGGCCTACCTGAGTTTTCGAATTGCGGTGAATCCGGATCCTGCTTGTGGCAAACAGAAAAATCTTGTTTTCTTACATCTTGATTGCTCCCTTATTAGTCTCACTGACGTTGTTAGCATTGCGCATTAAATGCAATGTGTGATGATGTGCTTTAATCATATTGCAACAAGCAGAATTTTATTGCCTGGGCAAGCAGGGGATCTGGATTCCTCTACGGTGTGGTGTAACTAATGACTGGTTGGATGAAATCTATGCTGTGCAACACGGTGGATTCCAAATTCCATTGGTAAGTTTACACGTAACGGTGAGACCCACACGAGCGGTATCATTTTCCCTGAAAATATTAGCCGACGGACCAGTGTTAAGCTGGGAAAAAGGACGAGACCATACCTGTAGTAAGAGTTTTCGCAGGGCGGCCGTGCTTGACCAGATGCACGATTGAACTGTCCACATGCCCTGATGCAAGTAATCCAGTTGCATTGTCGCCTAAGGTGCAAGTAGTTGGATGTGGTTACCGGGAAATGTTTTCTCTGGAGCACAAATTTCTATTAAGTAGGCCAACTACTTCTTTAAAAAAATCTGTGGAGACATGGAAACATGAAAATAACAGAGGACCTGTATTTTCTCGTGAAACAGGGCCGTAGAAAAGCACTTGCAAACGTTCCTCCACCTCGAAAAGAAAAAGGTAACAAGTCTCTTTTGTACACTTTCCGGAAATCCTTTACCCTATCTGCTTGCGGATTGGAAAAGCATTTGGTAAAAATAGGATTCTAATAGATCGTGATCTGTGACGTTTGCAGTTGCCTTCTTTTGTTGACTGGTTTGGCTGGTGCACGTGGGACGCTTTCTACACGGACGTCACCGCCGAGGGCGTGGATGAAGGCCTCAAAAGGTAGCTTTGATTATCCTTCATACCTTATCTTTATATATCAAGTTAAAAATCTTAGAACCACTTGTTTATCTTTTAGGTGCGTTTGGTTGCACTAAAATTTCAGGATATCTTCAAATATCACGAATTGCAATCAAAACGCACCTTCGTCCTTACAGAGAAAAGGACAGCTTTCTCCTTGCCATTCGATATCGTCAGGAGAGTGCAAGTGGACCATTGGACCTGACCAGTAATAAATGAGTATGGATCTGCTATAGGTTCTTCTTTTAATCGTGTGAGCCACCCAACAGCGGATTAACGAAAACCTTGGTTACGAGAGATTTTTTAGTGGCTCGGCATGATCAAGCCTGAACCTTCAGGAAATTGAGCAACTATTAAATTTAGGGAGAGAACTACACTTATTTTTCAAGAAATCAAAATCAATCAACTATCCATGAGAAGGCATTTGCTTTATCTTATAATATTTTTTAAGAAATGAAATACTTATGCAATGCTAACCATTTATTTCAGTAAAATATAAAAATGATGAAATATCCTTAATCTCATCACAACTTAAAGGTAAAAATTGGCCGTAACTTACTCAAAACATTTTTAAAATGGCAAATCCTGTGCTGATTGGAGCGCTAACTCAATATGCTTTCAAATGAGGCTATTTAATGTTTTAGAAATTATTTGATGCAAGAAATTCAGAGTACAACATACTAAGGAAACCTATTGAATAAGCAAGACATACTAAAACCAACTACTGAGAGTTTGACCTGAACAAGGAGTCAAACAGTTCAATGTTTGAATTATCTTCTTGTGGAACCCACGAAGTTCGAAATGATCAAGTAGGCCAACTGGCCTATTGGTGATCATGGACGTCTTGGGGGAAAGATGACCATCCGCTTGTGATCCCATGAAAATATAGGCCATTAAATGTCTGCATTGTGGACCGTTCAATAATCAAAGGAGCAGAAAATTTTGACTCCAAGAGATGTGAAAAAGAATGAGGTGAGCACTGCGAGTTGATGTGCACACATCTCCCATCCATTGAAGGATGTCAGTCTGGGAATCCAACAACCATTGCAGATTGAGAATTTTTACAAGCCCATTTTGCGGTATGTGTTTCATTTCTGCCCAGCATTACTGGATGGTGGGAGAGAGGTGTGTACGGGCTCTCAGTGCACAGCGTGCACTCAAGGTTCTCCCTCCAAGAGTACCCACTCACATGGAATTTGGTCTCTCTGTAGCCTATCGGAGGGAGGAACTCCACCGCGTTTCTTGATAATCGATGATGGGTGGCAAGAGATCGGCAGCGAAGTCCAGGATTCCAACTGCGTCGTTCAAGGAGCACAGTAAGAGATATTCAACTTAGAACTACTGAAACATCTTTGTCCTTTATTTTATCTTAATCCAATTAAATTCATTTTCTCTCGAGTAAAATCAGTTGATGGATTGACGTTATCATTTTTGTGGGGTTATTTCTGTAGGTTTGCTAACAGACTAACTGGAATAAAAGAGAACTCCAAGTTCCAGAAGAATGGAAAGAACGATGACCAGGTTCCCGGCCTCAAACTTGTTGTGGACGAAGCTAAGCAACAGCACAACGTCAAGTATGATTGCTTGTCCCTTTTTTACCCTTTTTACCCTTTTTACCGTTTCTTCACCTTTCATCGCCAGCCGTATACGTCGTCCACAGTCCACACACCTGGTTTGTGCCGTTTTGGCTTCGTGCGATGAGTTCCTCACGTATCTATGTGTGCACCTGAACATCTGTACCGTGTACGTTATACTTGTTTACTGAGATTTAGACCTTCCAAACGACTTTAGATCGAAACAGGAGAACGTTGGGTTCAACGATCAAAAGTTGCAATTGGATCTTATAGCGTTTGGCCAGAAACCCATCCAAGTAATGGACCACCAGTCAACAATACAGATTACTATCTGCAACGAGAGCCCTTATTGCGGAGCGCGCGGAAAGCGGATAAAGCACGGTTCAGAACAGGGTGTGGACTGGGGACGGGTCTGGTTGGGGTCAGCACAAGAATTATAGCCTGACCCCAACCCACGGCCCATTACCGCCCGATCCAACCCACTCAGGTAGGGCTTGACTGACCCGACTTGACCCGGTGCTACCCAACTCACGTTTTAAGAAGGGAACATAGGGAAAAAAAAAAAAAACGGCATCCCCAACCTGTCGGGTCCAGTCATACCTATATTACGCTAGTTTGAGTTTTGAGTTGGCTCCAGTTGGGCTAGGCAGGATTCAACCAAGATGAACCCATTTACATTAATGGGCCACATTTTCTAAGAGCCTGAACCTACCTTTCAGAAATGGGCTTGGCCAGTCGGCCCATCCATCAACTACTGAAAAGAGTATTGCAGTATGTTTCAATTAAGATCTAAACTATTGTCTAAACACCATCATATGGATCGATGTGAACCGGTTACGCCCTAAAGATTGTGGTGGTAATCTATTTTGGCCTGCTACAGGGTGATATGACCTGGTTTTGGTGGTACACGACAGAGTACACCGAAACCATTTTTCAAAACTTCGTTAACTTCGTTGAGTAGGACCCGCCTAACTTTGTTCTTTTTTCCCCCTTATTTGAATGTTACCACTTCAATGAGATAAGTGATGATGCCTGTTTATTTATATTTTTGTTGTGGGATGTCCCAGGTACGTGTATGTATGGCACGCCCTAGCAGGCTATTGGGGTGGGGTGAACCCTGCCGCATCTGGCATGGAGCACTACGACTCCGCCTTGGCCTACCCCGTGTCGTCTCCTGGTGTAATGGGGAACCAGCGTGATTTAGTCATGGACAGCCTGACCGTCCATGGCCTCGGGTTGGTGCACCCCAAGAAGGTCTATAACTTTTACAACGAGCTCCATGCCTACCTGGCCTCCTGCGGCATCGATGGCGTCAAGGTTGACAGCCAAAACATCATTGAGACCCTCGGTGCAGGCCATGGTGGCCGCGTTGCCCTCACCCGCAGCTACATCCAGGCCCTTGAGGCTTCCGTCTCTCGTAACTTCCCAGACAACGGCTGCATTGCGTGCATGTGCCACAACACCGATGGCATATACAGGTACTGTATTGTGTATACACTATACAGCCCTTGCAGCTAGACATGGCCTTCAATTTACCAAAATGCTTTTTCATGCAGTGCCAAGCAAACGGCTATCGTGAGGGCTTCGGATGACTTCTTCCCAAGAGACCCAGCTTCTCACACCATCCACATCTCTTCAGTGGCGTATAACACCCTCTTCCTCGGTGAATTCATGCAGCCTGACTGGGACATGTTCCACGTAAGTAATACAGTCATTGGCTCACATTTACGCAATTGCCCCTCCTCCTGAGGAGTGGTTAATTCATGAGAGGTCCTCTGTTTTTGCAGAGCCTACACCCAGCTGCCGAATATCACGGGGCTGCTCGTGCTGTTGGTGGGTGCCCAATATATGTAAGGTAAAACCACCACTTCTCTTAAACGCCCTTGATTGTTAGTAATGAAAAATGACATGTCCGCCCGCACAGTAATATGGTCCATGGCCCAAAAAATCAGGATGGGCAAATAGTTCTAAAAACTTATATCAGGGTATATGGCCCAAAATGGGATTTCTGATCAGCCTGATTTTGGCCATGGTCCGTGTGTGATGGGCGAGCCAGATTAAGACTTATCTGGATCTTGCTTTGCCAAATCTAAGTGTCCACACGGACTGGGGGCCTGTTTAGTAGACACCTAAGAATGAGTTCTTCTCATTTTAGTTAATCATAATTATGAATTAGAGATCACAATTGTCGGCTATCAAGATTATGTTAATCCGTACTAAAAAGAAATATGATCTCTATTACATAATTATGATTAACTAAAATAGATTAGCTCATTTTTAGGCATCTACCAAACAGGACCTTAGCCCTTATGTGCACTATGCATGCCTGTCAGTTATATCAAAGTCAAGGAGTTATTTGGTACTGTAGCTGCATATATGGTTTGATGTGCAGGCACTTGAAACAGTTCATGTTGCATATATCAGCTCAAAACAAACAGAATAACTTGTGGAACCCACTGCTGCTAAGTTATTGTGGGGTATTTGATAAGCAGTCCCGTCGTTTTTCAAGGCGAGCCTGAAAGCTTGTAGGTCTGTTCATAATAATAAATATATTTGCTTCCCTTAAAAAAAAGTTAAGGTCCAAAAATCAGATTGGTTGAACAATTTTAATCTCTGATTCACAAACACGATCCGTAGTAGTATAATCACATAAGCGTTTTGTTTTGTTTTGTTTTTTTTTTTTTTTTGGCTCCATGATACATCTAACCTGAATTTGGACAGTTTAATTTGAATTACTCGTAGACCACGTTCGCAGCTAAGTAATTTCCAAGTGCATGCATATCATCCATCACACTATGCCAGAGTATAGAAGTTTTTTTGTTCTTTCTATCCAAGTCTTTGACCCTTTGTACCTGTTTCATTTTATTTGTCAGCATCACATGACCTAATGATTTCAAATTTGCTTGATTTTTTTCTTAACAGTGACAAACCAGGCAACCATAACTTCGAGCTGTTGAAGAAGCTGGTTCTCCCCGATGGATCAGTTCTTCGAGCCCAACTCCCTGGCAGGCCTACGCGTGACAGCCTCTTTGCCGACCCGGCAAGAGATGGAACCAGGTCCGCACATATCTCCCTTCTTCAACCCATTAGTTTTTAGTAAAAAAACTCGTCATCTTAAAAATTAAAACGTTAACATGTCTGCAGTCTGCTAAAAGTATGGAATGTGAACAAATGTTCTGGCATGGTGGGTGTGTTCAATTGCCAAGGTGCTGGGTGGTGCAAGGTTGCCAAGAAGACACTTATCCATGACACAGCGCCTGGTACCCTCACCGGCACTGTCCGTGCTCGTGATGTTGACCTCATCAACCAAGTTGCGTGCCAGGACTGGAATGGCCAAGTTGTTGTATACGCCCATAGATCCGGTGAGCTCTCTCTCTCTCTCTATACTTGAGGGTATTTTAATTTCAGATGTAATGGAAATAACACCAACAGACATAACCGTTTGAAATGGAATCCTGGCTCTCTTTTGCAGGGGAGGTGGTCCGGCTACCGAAGGGTGCTACACTGCCAGTGACACTCAATGTTCTTGAATATGAACTTTTCCATATCTGCCCCCTCAAGGTGAGTACAATACTCCCTTTTTTTTTTGTCTTATTTCCATATACCCTTCCCTCCCTTTGACAACAAGAACAGCTTTGTATTGATATTTTCCATTCTCTTCCTGTATTGCAGGAGATTACTTCCAACATCTCCTTTGCCTCAATTGGCCTGCTTGACATGTTCAATGCCGGTGGTGCTGTTGATCAATGTGACATCCGGATGGAATCCACTGCCTCAGAGCCGTTCGATGGTGAAGTCGCCTCTGAGCTGTCAAACGCTCTAAGTGATAGCCGATCACCGACGGCAACAGTGGCTCTCTCAGTTCGTGGCTGCGGGCGATTCGGTGCCTACTCATCCCAGCGTCCGCTGATATGCACTGTGGATTCTGTCAAGACAGAATTCAACTACGATTCGGCCACGGGATTGGTGACTCTGACTATCCCGGTCCCGGATAAGGAAATGTACAGATGGTGTGTAGAAATCCAAGTTTGAGGGGGAAAAGGAAACAGCTAGTGATGCTGTTGGGAAGGTGGTTTCCTGGAAGGCGAAATTGGGGTTTTAGGGGGTGTAACAGAATTAGGTCTTGTGCTGGATTTAGTGGTGCTTATGGTAGAGAGACTAAGGAAGTAGTCCTTTTAACTGAAATAACGACTTTGTAGTAGGCATTGTAGCTCTTTGGTGTCGTTTTGCAATAAAAGTACCAGTATGTCTTATGATAATTCAATGACTCTCTGCATCCGTTAAAAGACAATTGCCGCGAAGAGGCTCACAAGTCAATGTTAGATCAATTGGAGTTGTTGATCTGGCGGCCCATGTGACAGTGTCTTATGTCATTGGAGATGGAACTGGGCTCACAAGTCAATTTCACATCAATCTGGTTGCCCATGTGACGGTCTTATGCCATAAGAGATGAAAAGCCATTGATCCGGCTGCCCAGTCTTATGCCATAAGAGATGGAACTGCCGTGGACCACTTCAACTTTGGAGATGACAAAAGTTAGTGGACCTGATAGCATGATGGACTTTGTGCATAGCAGAAGCAAAATAAAATCAAATTGAAGAATGTAGCTTTAGGCCATACGATTTAATACAAGATGATTGGAAGACGGTTGGTGCATTTCTTTTGCTTCTCCTCATGATCAGTCTCTTTCTATAAACTAAAGCTTTTTATAGACATGGATCTCTCCCTAATTTTCATGGTTGTAGAGGGATCTTTCACGGGCAATCCTCCTGGGTGGCCTGGGTTACTTCACCTGTGAGTAACAGGTATTCTCAGCAATCCAATTTGTTTAAAGGATAGACCCATTGTCAATGGATAGAGGAGAAGCAACAATGAAACACTTTGATTAGCTGCACTTTTAATATTTAACCTCTTTTTTTTTTCATTGAATGCGGACTGTGTCCTTGAATGTTGGTTCAGTGCGATTCATCCAAAAGTCTAAAGATCTTTTAATCTTGAAGATTTTTGAAGCAGCCATTTTTATTGTGCTATTTATTAAGAGCAATATTTTGGATCACTGAATATAACCATATATCCAATGGCTATACTCCAGGGGTGGCTTTTTAGTGGAGCTGAGCAAGATCTTTCATGTTCCTTTAGCTTTGATGCACCTTTTAGAGTTGCCTCACTAACCATTGAATACGCAACGCCGCCACTCGGGACGGATTAGAAACGTCTGAGGCCCAACCCTCCTTCCGACTTAGGCTGAAAAAATGAGAGTCTATCTCTATGTGCTTGGTTCTAGCATGAAACATAGGATTTGCTGATAGGTGGATGGCGCTCTAGATAGGGGCCTGAAAAAACTAGCAATGCACTATTATTAGTTTGCTGGCTCGGTTCGCTTTTGCACCTCTGCTCATTGGCTTTGAAGCCATGCCCAAAAATTATTGGCCCCTAGCAAACGGGTCTTGATGTATTCTAGCACAGCTCTTATGTAATAGTGCATGAACATTTTGTCCAGGTTGTGGTGATATGTAGAACATACGCGTGGCTTACATAATGTTAATCCCTACCACCTAACTTAGGGCATGTTTGGCCAGACCGATCCTGTAACATCCTGGATTTTTCACTGTTTTGGATTTTCAAAAATCCTTGAAATTTTTTTATGTAATTAGCTTATAATATCACTTACTGACCATTAGCACTCAATGTTAGTTGTACACGACTGGTACCAGTAAAGAACCGCACAAGTCCGATTAATCAACAGTAGGAAGCCAACGAATCCGCCCGGATCTTGGCTAATAGACCAAATTAACCTCGTTACTCTTGTAGCCTAAAACCAACGGTTTAGAGTAATCATGATCAAATCTCCACTTTCACTAGTTATAAATAGACCATACTATGAACATAGTTAATCCAAACCCTAATCAGTGCCCACGAGAAATCTTACTACCAAACTCATTACAGAAATGCCCCGATTTTCTAAACAAGCTCTAGACCGCTCATTAGTGGGCCACTAGTTCCAAAATTATAGAGTAATATCCGTCTTACTGGGCTTGACATCCATCGCGGGAGTCGGATTTGGGTAGTATTCAGAACCACTCAACTTGAGATAAAGGACGAGTGCATGAGAAGTGCAAATACCCTAAAGGAAGAAGCTGAAACTTAAGTCAATTAGGCCGTCCGCTCTTATGCAAAGTTGAGGATTTCGGACCGTCGGTTTACAACCAAACTTCACATGTGAAGTAAGAATATTTCTCTACTCATATCCATATAGTCACGGCCTCGATCGACCATCGGCGACCGTTGAACGGACTTCTCATCATATCTGTCGATCAGTGCATCCAAATGGCGAGCCGATCATATCCATACGTAGATCATCATTAGAGATAACTATCCTACAGTGTATATCGACTTGTACACCCCATAGTGAGCCCTAGAGGCTAGAAAAACTCTCTCATACGGCTAGTATAGTAAAAACCCAACACTTGGGCCCATTTGCAACCAAATCTGACATTATAAAATGGGCTTCTTTTGGGCACCCCTCTCGCCATACGAATTTGCCCTAGAAAAACAAAGAAAGGTAGAAGAGAAGAAGGGAGAGTGAGAGAGAAAGTGGGAGCCACCACCTTGCATGCACCCCTGGCGGCCGGATCTCGTCTATTCCGACCTCTTTCTCCCCTTCTCCCTCAAAATTCCCAAATTTCTTGTTATTGGAAGGGGGATCTCACCCTAATTAAGGTAATGTGGTGATTCTCCCTTTAATTTCCATGAATTCAGCTTTATCTTTGATCATTGTGCATTCTACATAATGTAGAGCCCCGACACTTCAAGCCTACGAACCCGACATCGTTAGGATCGCCTTTTCACTCTCCAATCATAATTAGGTGTGGACTATTACCCTTAGATGGCCTAGCACCAATTATAGTATAAGCTTAATGATTTTGTTTGTTTGGGATATTGTATTGAAGAATCTAGAGAAAACCTAGGAATTGTATGTTTGTTGGAATTGTAGGGAATTGCATGATTAGTTCTCATTTAATGATTGACCCTGCCTCTCACATGATTTGGTACATGGATGATTACATACTCATATTTTGTTTGATTTCTCTCATATGGTGTGGTTTCATAACATGTATGATTCGTTTCTCTTGTGTGATTGATTCTTTGAGATGTAGGAATTGCTTAGCTCCCCCACAAACCCACACAATACACATGCACTTGTCTCATAATAATGTTAGCATTGATTGTTAGGAGTATTCGATTCATATGTTGAGATCATGAGAACATGATATTATTATGTTAGTTGATAACTTGGATTCTTGGCATGTTATGAATCACCACCCAACCCTTGGGTTGGTTAGGAATATGAGGAGAGCGAAGGCGGTCCCGTTGGTAGGACCTTTTTGACGCCCCGTCACTGTGGTCACATGTGGGCGGGCACACATGTGGGCGAGCCCCAAGATGGTCTGGCCGGGCGCAAAGCTCTTGTATGGTCGGCAAGTACTCGTGTCTTGGTAGGCTACTGTGCACACAGTGAAGGTGAAGCTTTATCCCACATCGGAAGTATTGTCTGAAGTTGTGGTGGTTATGTGTAGAGTTGTCACTCTATACTGTATGAAGCCTTTTGGGGACGACCCTGAGAACAAAACTGTGCGGGCTGTGCCCAGAGTGGACAATATCATACAGTGTGGGCGTGGGCTATTATAAATGATATCAAAGCCAGGTTGATCATAAACATCGGACCTAAAATAGAGATTTAGCTCTAAGTCTTCCTAAATGGCCTTAACTTGGAGATGAGAAATTTAAAATATGTACGTAGGACATTTTAATTTATTGTGATATAATACTTAGATCCCATTTAGGTTGTATATTAACATACAAAATTAAATCTGGACGTTAGGAATTTTTTAAGAATTTTTCTAACTATTTCTTAGGTTGGGCAGCAATAATCAATATAAAATGTCTTACTTTAAAAAATCATAACTATAAAACTCCGATTGAGGTGATTCAAAAACTCAATTGAAGCTTGATAAGTATAATTTTATAAAAAATATATATATAAATTAAAAATATTGACCCTTAATGTATGTATTTGAGGTTAAAAAAAACCTATCCAGAAATCGTCTAAATCTGGATAGCGTGTACTCTCTGAATTTTTAAAAATTTTATAGGCTTCAAAATATTATGAAATTTTATAGGAGTACAGTAAACTTATAAATATATCTATATAAAAAATTTTAAGTTAAAATAATATCTGAAAATATCAAAAAAATCAATTAGAATATCACCCTTATGACCAAAAATTTCTGCACATAGTTCTAAACTATATCTTAGTTCAACTTCTCTTAGATCTTCATGTATGCCTACCTTGAACCATCTAATTTGTTAGAATTTTAAAAGTTTTTAGTAAAATTTATAATTCCCTTTATTTATCCTAGGCTATGACGGATCAGAGTATGAACCTTGGGGCCGCATCGGAGACTCAAGTACCCAATGCATTTAGGCAAGGAACAATTATTGACAAGATCTTCCAGGCGATGGAAGGGTTTACCTCGTTTATGGGAACACAAGTGCTTATAACTCAATCTTAGGAGCAGACTCAAGCAACACTGGTAGCCCTTGAAGGGACAGGGTCCTTATTGGAAAAGTTTAAGAGGCAGAGACCGCCTACGTTTAAAGGTGGGCCTGACCCAAGTGAAGCTGAGAGTTGGAAAAGGCAGATGGAGAAAATTTTCACAGCTATGAGATGTAACGAGCAACAAAAGTCTGAATTAGTAATATATATATATTGGAAGGAGAAGCCAATCATTGGTGGGAATCTACTACCAATGAGAACCCGAGAATAGAAAGGTGGACATGGGACCAATTTTGCACAAAGTTTGAAAATAAATACTTTCCAGCTTATGTGCGTGCTCAAAAGATTATAGAATTCATGAAATTAAAATAAGGAGATATGACGGTGAGTCAATATGATGCAAAGTTTACAGAGTTGGCACGATTTGCGACATTTCTCATACCGGATGAGCTTCGTAAAGGACAGAAGTTTGTTGAAGGACTGAAACCTTCTATCCGTACTCGACTGGCGCCATTTCTTATTAAAACGTATGCAGAAGCACTGGAACGCGCCAACGCAATAGAAAAGGACTTTGATGAGCATTGGAAGAATTGCGAGCCGAGGAAGGACATGAGGAGTGGAGTCAGGACCACGCCTCATTCATCTCTCACACAACATGAAGCAACTAAGTGACAGAAGGTAATGCCAACATCAGCACCCAGTCATGACACTATGCAACTTTCAATGCAATTCACTGGGACTTGCCATAACTGCGGAAAGGTGGGTCATCCTGCTCTCCATTGTCTTCTACCACCTCGTCATCAATATCCAGGGAATCAAGGACCACCACAATCATTTTATAGGTCGCCTCTTCATTATGCACCGTCTACTTCATATCAGCAACCTCCGCCGCCCCCTCAGATGATTCAGCCAACTGTGAGACCAGCACAACCTTATCCTCATAGGCCTGCACAGCTACATCCACGATTCCAGTCACCTGGACCCCCTCAAGCTTATCCGAGACCACTTCAACAATCGCAACAACAGGTCAAGCCTCCCAAATATCAGCAACTGAGGCAAGAAAATTAGGCGCCCTGACCTCAAGCTCAAGGACATGCTTACGCTTTATCTTCATTTATAAATGATCTAGCCCAACTTCAGGAGTATGAGGATCCAAATCGAAGCTATGATGATCCAATGCCACCTCAAGATGATGCTGCACAGATATATGAGACTACTGCTTCTGCTTATGAGGACCCAGTACAACCTGCGGATATCACTCCTCAATATGGTGTTGAAGCTACTAATGATGTGGTGGAAGGTACTATCTTAGCTTACACCTCTCTTGCCAGAGCATTATTTGATTCAGGAGCTACACATTCATTTATATCTTATTTCTTCATATGCTCACTTAGAATATTACTCGTAGATTAGATAAGAAAATTATCGTAGCAACCCCTCTCGGTAAGTCCATGAATTTAGAGCAAATATGTGAAGAATGTCCCATCATAATTGAAAATGAAATACTGCCAGCAAATCTCATTATTATGCCTATGAGGGAATATGATGTCATCTTAGGAATGGATTGGTTGTCCTAGTATCGTGCCAAGATAGATTGTTTCAGAAAGACGATTACGTTGAACATATAAGGATGATCTCCACTGAAATTTTGTGGGACACAAAGAAGGAAAGCACCGATTGGTTTGTCAGCGATTGTGGGAATCGAGCAATCAGAAGAAGGGATTAAACAAATACCTATGGTAAGGAAGTTTCCAGAAGTTTTTCAGGATATTCCAGGGTTACCTCCAAAGAGAGATGTGGACTTCAATATCGATCTAATGTCCGGAACTGCACCCATCTCTAGAGCACCTTATCGCATGGCTCCTGTAGAATTAAAAGAATTAAAGGATCAGATCCAATAGTTGCTAGATCAGGGTTTCATTAGACCCAGCACGTCGCCATGGGGAGCACCGGTCTTATTTGTAAGGAAAAAGGACGAAACTATGAGATTATGTATCGATTATCGTCAATTGAATAAAGTAAAATTCAAGAACAAATATCCTCTTCCTAGGATTGAGGATTTATTTGATCAGCTTAAGGGAGCAAGGTTCTTTTCTAAAATAAATTTGAGGTCAGGTTACCATCAATTGAGAATAAATGACGAAGACGTGCACAAGACGGCTTTTAGGACTCGTTACGGGCACTATGAGTTCTTAGTAATGCCATTCGGATTGACAAATGCTCCAGCGGTATTTATGGACCTTATGAATCGGGTATTCAAACCTTATTTAGATCGATTCGTTATTGTATTCATCAATGATATTCTTATATACTCTAAGACTCATGAGGAGCATGAGGAACATCTCAGGACCGCTCTGCAAACATTAAAGGAAAATCAATTGTATACCAAGTTATCAAAATGTGACTTCTGGAAGCATGAAGTAAAATTATTGGGGCATGTTGTGTCAGAGAAAGGGATATTTATGGACCCAGCTAAAATTGAAGCAATATCAGAATGGGAGCAGCCCTCGAATGTGTCAGAAGTGCGAAGTTTTCTCGGCCTTACTGGTTACTATCGAAGATTTATAGAAGGATTCTCTAATATATCAAGACCCCTAATTAATCTAACTAAGAAAAATACGAACTTTAAGTGGGATCAAGATTGTGAGCAGACATTTACGGAACTGAAGAAGCGGTTGACATCAGCCCCAGTTCTGGCATTACCGACCAAAAGAGAAAGATTCGTCGTTTATACCGATGCGTCATATCAGGGGTTAGGATGTGTTCTTATGCAAGGAGGCAAAGCTATTGTATTCGCATCACGGAAGTTAAAGACTCACGAGCGAAATTACTTGACGCATGATCTGAAGTTAGAAGCAGTGGTTTTTGCTTTAAAATTTTGGAGGCACTACCTATATGGGGAATAATTCGACTTATATTCAGACCATAAGAGTTTAAAGTATCTCTTTAATCAAAATAAATTGAATATGCGTCAGAGAAGATGGATGGAATTTTTGAAAGACTACCATTTTGATATTTCATATCACCCAGGAAAAGCAAATATTGTGGCCGATGCCCTAAGCAGAAAGACACGAAGACTCGTGGCCAGCTTAATGATCAAAGAGTGGGAGATGCTAAATGTCATTAAGGATTTCGATCTGCAACTCCAGCTTGAAGAACCTCATGCACATCTAAGTAACCTAGTAGCACAGCCTGCCTTGGTGTGTAATTTTATTTTTATTTTCTTAAGTTTAATAACTAAGTTTAACTTATTAATCTTTAGAATTGAGATTAGATCATGATAAACTTTTCTCTTAGATTCGGCGTATTCTAGAATCTCAGAAGAAAGACGTTTGGCTACAAGAAAAAGGAGCAGAAGGAATAGGGAAGGAGAATGCAGAATGACGAATTGGCACTAATGAAGGGATTAGGTTTCGTGGAAGGCTATGTGTTCCAAACGAACCTGATTTGAAGCAAGAGATTTTGGACGAGGCTCATAGATCAAGATTCACTATCCATCCAGGGGAGACTAAAATGTACCACGATGTTAAGCGCCAATACTGGTGGAACAACATGAAGCGGGAAATTGCCAAGTACGTATCTAAATGTGCGACATGTCAACAAGTAAGGTAGACCATTGAAGACCACCAGGACTCTTACAGCCGTTACCAGTCCCTAAGTGGAAATGAGAGCATATATCCATGGATTTTGTAGTTGGATTTTCGAAGACAGGTCGACACCATGACACTGTATGGGTGATCGTGGATAGGTTAACCAAATCTGCACACTTTATTCTGATAAAAATTTCTGCATCTACGGTGGAGTTGAGTAAAATTTATATTAAAGAAATCGTCCAACTTCATGGTACACCAGTATCCATCGTCTTTGACCGAGATCCCAGGTTTAAATCGCGGTTTTGGACAAGTCTACAAGTAGCTTTAGGAACTACTCTCGATTACAGTACAGCATTTCACCCGCAGACTAATGGGCAAACAGAAAGGACGAACCAGATTTTAGAAGATATGTTACGCAGCTGCATTCTCGACTTTAAGGGCAATTGGGATGATCATCTGCCGCTAGTGGAATTTGCATATAATAATAGCTACCAAGCCAGCATTGGTATGGCACCATTTGAAGCTTTATATGGAAGATCCTACAGATTACCAAGCTGCTGGACCAAAGTAGGAGAAAGAACGCTGTTGGGATGAGAACTTATTCAAGAGACCTCCAAGAAGATTGACATCATTCGGGAACGTATGCGAGCTGCCCAGAGTCGCTAAAAAAGCTATGCAGATAATCGACGCAGAGACTTAGAGTTTTGTGTGGGAGATCATGTGTTCATAAAAGTTTTCCCAATGAAAGGAGTTATGTGTTTTGGAAAGAAAGGGAAGCTCGTACCACGTTTTATCGGACCCTTCGAGATCCTACAAAGAGTAGGAGCTGTAGCATACAAGCTAGCCCTACCGCCTCAGTTATCCAATATCCACGATGTATTTCACGTCTCCATGCTTCGAAAGTACAAGTCGAACGATTCTCATGTTATCGAATGGGAGCCGCTAGATATTCAAGAAAATGTCACATATGAAGAGCAACCTGTGCGCATTCTCGATCGTAAGGAACAAGTATTTCGGACGAAGGTTATACCAATTGTGAAGGTACAGTGGAGTCATCACAGCGAGGAAGAAGCATCGTGGGAGCGAGAACAAGAAATTCGAGAAAAGTATCCTAACCTCTTTTAGGTATATAAATTTTGAGGACGAAATTTTGATAAGGTGGGTAGAATGTAATACTCCCTTTTCTTTTTCAACGGTGGGTTCCATCGTTGCCTTTAGTGTGGCCCACCTAAGCTGTGGATGGCCCTCATTTTTGGGCTCAGGCCCTAACTTTGATGGGCAAAATGGATGAATGGTGTGGGCGTGGGCTGTTACAAATGGTATGAGAGCCGAGGATGGCTCTGCCCTTGGTGGGGGATATTGTGACGCTCCGTCACTGTGGTCACATGTGGGCGGGCCCCAAGATGGGTGGCAGGCTATTGTGTGGCTGGCAGGCTACTGTGCACACAGTGAAGGTGAAGCTTTATCCCACATTGGAAGTGTCGTCTGAAGTTGTGGTGGTTATATGTAGAGTTGACACCCTATACTGTATGAGGCCTTTTGGGGACGACCCCGAGAACAAAACCATGCGGGCTGTGCACACAGCGGATAATATCATACAGTGTGGGCGTGGGCTATTACAACTGTCCTGAGGCTAAACCCATGAATTTGGACGAGTGCGTTGGGTAACAGTAGTTAAACTACATGGGTCACTTGTACCCTATGTCGTTCCGCCACGTGCTTGCCTGAACTCATGCGGTCTAGTCTACTGGCTGACCAACCTTGTTTTGTTAATCCTATTTACTCACACATGTATGGAATCCAGACCACCTTACCACCATTGTAGCCCATCAATAACAAATTGAATATCGATCCACAGTCTCGTGAGCCATGCATGGTGGAATCGGACACTATGTCTGAGCTATCGACCTACACTGGGGTGACGCGCCTCCCCGTAGTGACCGCGAGCGATCCCTTTCTCTCGGCACTCCCCATGTACTTGAAGTCAGGGATGGGGAACCCGACGGGATCAAAGATCGTAAGGTCTTAGCATCGCAACCAGTTGATGGCATTGATATGTGGGGTGTATCAGATTCCCCAATCTGCTGGATGAATGGACTTAACTAAAAACTCGGCTAACACGATCACATTGCATTGCACTAGTTAGGGTGGTGACTTGGCAGTCGAAGTCGCTCTGAGGGAGTGTTATTCATACGCGATCATTAAATGGAGTTGCTCGAGGGAGTGTTGTGGCGAGGGCATACATCATATCATCCGTCATGCATGCGCATTAATAAGATTAGTTAGGTGTTTGTGAATAATTGTTTTTCATTAAGTTCATAATATAATTGATGTCTGTTACAACTTAAGACTAATAGCACCCACTGAGTTGATCACTCACTCCCAATCTGGGACAGTGTTTTAAAACACCAACCATACTCTCCCGTAGATGCAGGTGATAAGGTGTAGGAGGAGGTTGGCGACGTGAGCCTTAAGGAGGAGGACGAGATGTCCTACTTCCAGCTGATGGACGGTTCCCTGTCGGCCCAGTTGATGGGATTTGGGCCTCTAAGTAGTGGACTCAGTCCTATTCTTTTGGACATGATATTCTTTTTGTGATTTTGTTGGGCAACGCCTGACGCGACCCATTTATATTCTTTTGGACTTGTATATATATATATATATATATATATATATATATATATTCGACCTCTTTCATTTCAGTAGATCAGTTGTGATTATGTTTCATGTTTCAAGAAATTTCATGCTGCACATTTAAACCTAATTAAACGTAAATTAGTAAAAATTAGTATAAGTGATACCCGGGAACTTGGGAGTCGAGTGTATGCACGACCCCCAATTTTCATGGCGTTACAAGATGGTATCAAAGCAATAGTTTGGAATCAATTGGGTCATGGGTCATAAACTCACTAACGCGTCCACTGACTTGAGAAGAAACGCAATAGAAAACACGAAAATGCTAGGAACCACCCCAGTCCCTGAACCAACAATCTTAGATAGAAGGCGAGACTTCCAAGGTGTTAGGGTTCGATAACAAGAGGGAATAGTAATGTAAGATCCGTGATCCCGAAATCTGATTTGTACATTGGATAGCCATTGACTATAGGTTCATTGGCTTCGAGAATGTTTTGACTTGGTCATAATGTTATTCTATTATCAAGCCATAATCTGTATTTCAACCTGATGCTCGAATTTTAAGATATGGACTTAAAATTAAACAATCTGAGAAATGACAATTATATCCTTATTTTATCTTGCGGAGCCCCACCATCGAGTTTTCAAAATTCGTTAGGTCCGAGATTAACCGTTGTAACCGTAGTCGAGTTACGGAGTTAATGGCGTAAACGACATGTCAATAGGACACCCGGATTGTAAGTTATGCATAGGGATGCACATGTATATTTTGAGAAAATATACTCAAACGACCTTGATGTTTTTAAAATCGTTGGAATACGTTAGTTTAAATCACTTAAATAACCTTTTGTTTATTGCTACCATAAGTTTAAATTTCTCAAAATCAACACAAAACATCTCGTAACCCTCCTTTTTAGACAAAAGCTTATTTAAGACCCTTTTTAAGTCCATAAATAAGGAAAACCCCTTTCAAACATTCCATTTCCAGCACTCTAGTTGAGGAAAAGAAGAAGAAGAAGAAGAAAAGGAAATAGAAGTTGAGGTTGAGATCTAATCCTTTGCAAGTTACAGGTGAGTGCATAGATTAGGAGCACGCATATATATACATTGGGATTTTCTTCAAAACCCTTTTGCTGGATTTTCATTTAGGGTTAGAAAATTGTTAATTTTTCTGTTTTAGGGTTAGGGTTTTGCTAGCTTTTCATTTAGGGTTAATAGATTTTCATAGGTATTACGGGAATTATGTAAGTGTTATAGTTTATATCCCTGTCTGTTGTTAAATTTGTGGTGCCAAAATCACTGTTATATAACTTGCATAAGTGAAGCTTTCTCAAAGATCAACATTCATGAACAAAAAAAGCTCACAACAAGCAAAGCTCACAAGTACAAAGATTCACTCAAAGATCAACCTTGATTGCAAGTATTGCTCACAAGACAATTCTAAAAAATGCAAGACTTCAAGAAGCGTACAAGGCCATTCGTAAAGAACTCAAGACACTTTCAAGGTTGAACTACATCAAGACTTCAAGGCTTAAATGTCAAGGTCACTTGTTCCTAATGTTTCAATATCCTTACTTCACGATCGGGGTTTGACTGACCTTAGGTTGACCTTAGGAGTAGGCCATTTTGGATACATAAGTCATATATTTAGGTTACATGAGTTTGGGCAGTTCTAAGACTTGTCCTAGGCTTTCTTCAACTAGTCTTAGCTTTGCTTCGACCAGTCTAAGAAATTCCTCGATCAGTCGTGAGTTTGTTACAAAATTCGGATATTTTCTGTTAGGCTTCGACTAGTCCAGAAATCTGTTCGACCAGTCGAAGGAACAGTGTCGACTGCATCTTCGACCAGCCAAAAGTCTTCGACTCAAAGTCCAATGATGAAATGTGTTCGGGTTTTCGAAGGAGACCTTCGACGACCAGAATGGTCAAAGCTTATCGCGCCTGATTTTTTCAAATATCTGTTAATTGTTCGACTAGTCAAAGAGCTCCCTAGACCAGTCGAAGACGCGATCTGATCACCTATAAATAGAGCACGAATCTCAGAGGAATTAATTAATCCATTCAAGCCAATCTTCGTCAAACTTCTGAGAGATAATTCTGTGCTCTATCTAAGCTAAGTGTGCTTATTTAATATTCTCTTTCTTTAACTTTATTTAATTGATTTTATTTCTGCTATTCCAATCTAATTTGATAAGAGGAATTGTTATTCCCTTTCTTTAGAATCAAAATCAATTAGGGCAAGCCTTATTTGGTTTAATTTAAAATCTATTAGAATTATAACCATTGTAATTGAGTACTGGACATTGAACTTGGACATTTAATCATCTACTCTGACTTGGTTCTACTGGGCTGCTACAACGAAGGAGAAAATCAGGTATTTTACATTTAATTGTAAATTCCTTTCTGTTTTGGTTTCTTTCAAGATTTGCTAGAAAAATCTTGTTGTATTGGTTATCTGAGGAGAGTCAGGAAAACTCAGAAGTGGGATTTTTTAATTGTGTAAGCCCATAGACAAAGACACAATTGTAAAGGTTTTGGGTGAACCTGAGAAAACCTATTTTGTTAGTGAACGCTAATATCCCCTGTGTGAGGATATTAGGAGTGGAGTAGCATTCTGTGTGGCTGTTGTTTAACAGTTGGTGAATACACAGGCGAACCACTATAATCCCTTGTGTTGTAGTTGAATGATTTATACTTCTAATCTTTAATTATTTATTTGTGGAATGTATGTATGGCAGTGAATGTTGTAATCATTTAATTCAAGCATTGTGGGAATTTTGTAATAGTTTAGAATTTATTTTTCGCTATTCCTTTATCACTTGATATTCAATTTCCTTTAAAGTTGTTCCAAGAAGGTTGCCCTACCATTTTTATGGTGTATGGTTTGTCCCTAGAACAATACATTTGTGATTACAATTTATTTGAGTTCAGTTTGTGTTTATTTCTGTATGCCTCTTTGGTTTGAGATTTGATACAAAGATCTTTCTAGAAATAAGGTTGTTCTACCATAAACTCTGGTTTTTGGTGTAAAGTTGTCCTTAGAACAACATTTGTATCAACCTCTAAAGATCTGAATTTTGAGGTTGTTTTACTTTCCTGCATTGTGATTTATTTTGGCTATTATATTCTTTTTAATTCCGCTGTTATAAGTTTTATTTGGCATAGTCCTATTCACCCCCCCTCTAAGACATATAGCTAGGCCTTTTCAAATTATGTATTGCTAGAATGAGGTATTGTTGGAATTAGGTATTGCTGGAATTAGGTTTTGCTGGAATTATGTATTGCTAGAAGTAGGTATTGCTGGAATTAGGTATAAATATAGGGGTAAAAGATAAGATTTTTGTTTTGATAAACTGATGGATTTTCATTTACGGTTAGTCAATTTTCTTGAAAACCAAGACAGCCCTATAAAAGATAATTTGTTGCTGGATTTTCTTTTAAAGCCCTACGCAGACTAATTTTTCTAATTTCAATTCGTTAGGTTCTAGCTGAATTTTCTTACGGGTATGGCTGGATTTGCTGAGTTAGTTGATTAGGTCATTAATGGAAGATTAGATGATAGATATGATTTAGTTTTGTTTAAGGTTATACGTCCTTCTAACGATTTCTCTCTTTGTCCCTTACAACTTGTTTGACAAATTGTTTCAAAGAAATATCCTTCATCCTTTTAATATAGTTACTTCTTGAGAAAAAGCATGCTTGTAGCATAAAGTCTTATAGTAGAATAAATTCCGGATTGGAGTTAGATTGGTCTGTAGCATAAAGTCTTATAGTAGAATAAATCCCGGATTGGAGTTAGATTGGGCTACATCATGTGCATATCATATGCATGATTCATAGTTGTTGTATCATTGTATGCTTTAGAGTGAATGATCCATATCATGATATGGTGATCATGAGGAACTTAAATATGGAACTTAAATGTATGAGGAGACCACATGAGGACGGTCGTCCTATGCTTGCCTTGAAAACCCTGACATATTGTGCTTGTATGTGGACTTATGCATATGAACATACTTTGTTATAACTCGAGTTGGACACCACACCGGAAATGTGTAATTCGACAGGACATGATTAGAGGGTCCGTGAGTGAAAGTCTTTAA